>CM050929.1:28686335-29920033 GCA_027742785.1 Vigna reflexopilosa | reverse complement strand
AAAAAATAATTTTCTTTTCAATTTCATTATCTTTATATAATATAGATAAAATATTATTTAAAATTAAATATTATTTCTTCACACAACAAAAGGTTGAGATGGCCGAGTTGGTCTAAGGCGCCAGATTAAGGTTCTGGTCCGAAAGGGCGTGGGTTCAAATCCCACTCTCAACATAATTCAAATTTTTTTTTCAATCTCAATAAAAAATTTAAATAAAACAATTAATGTATATGATAAAATTATAGTTAAATGATGTTATCATTATAAAAATTACAAGCCATGTACTACTTTATTTGAATAAAATAAAAATACAGTCTATTTATAAAAAAAATTGTGGGTATTTTATATAAATGATTTCTTTGTATAATTTTGAAAATGCTAAGATTATGTTTTATATAACTTGTATTGTATGGTATATAAAGTATTATTAATGAATAATCAATTTAATTCTTAAATTAGAAAAAAAAAAAGTGTAGTAGTCTGGTCTTAGAATTAAATTGATCCTTATAGTTAACATTGAAGCCCTATTTGTCCTAATATTTATGATATTAAATATGTAATTTTTAATTTAGTCATTAAACTCAATTATTCCGTGTTGTTTTAATAATTGAAAGCATTTTCGAATTTTCAATTATATTGTACATTATTTATAAATTATCAACAAATACATAGTCACCTTCTCCCTCTTGAGTTTCTTATTTTTCATATTTTCACATTCTTTTATGATATATCTTGACTTTCCTTTATTTATTTTTTACATAAATTTTTCATTTAATATTTAAATAAAAAAAATTAAGATGTTTAGCTCTAGAGTAAAAGTTGAATGCTAAATTTGAATTACTCTTTTAATATTGTTATGGTTTTGATTCTATACCACTCTCTCATACTTCACTTATTTATTTCTAAACACGTCATATGCATATTTCTTAATTAAATTCATTTTTAATCATAATTTTAATGAAGAATAGTTTAAACAAACCAATTCATTTGTCCTAAATAAAATTAATTAAAAATCATTATTAAGCAAAAGTTGGAAATGAAGAACATTCAAACTGGAAGAAACGTTCACTTCTTATCAAATGTACAAGAGATTAATCTCTGCATTCGAAGAAGTGATATTCCTTGATAATGAAGAAAAACGGACTAATTACAGCTAAATTTGATTAAAACATTTAATGAAGTAAATCTTCTATAAGAAAATCAAATGTTCATATTTACAATTCAATATTTTTCATTGTTAATTATTTCTATCAGAAAACTACCAAGTCATTATAAAGGAAATGTTTATATAAAAAATAACTAATTAAGATAAAAAAAAAAGGTGACAACATGGTATCATGTTAATAAGATAAAAATTGTAAAATTAATTAAAATAACATTTAAAGAGCATCAGAGATGTTAAGAAACGTGAATGCTCTTTTATGATAAAAAAGTAAAATTAAATAGAGAAATATGAATGAAAATACACATAGAGATAGAAATATAAAAATTACATAAAATACTATTGGTAAGAGATAGAAATGAATAAGGTAAGAAATGTTAGATATTATTTTGTAAATAATTGATTTTGAATTTTGTTACAATTGTCATCAACACCTTGTGTCTTGGAACCTAGAAATAAAATTTTTTATGTCTAATGTTGTAACTCCGATATTTTTCATGTTAAACAAATGATCTGAAACCAATCTAACATTTGGTAATTAATGTATCATTTTTATTAAAGAGACTTTATGGTTGGATGTTTCACATTGATTAAAAATAAAATTAATTTAAAATATATATGTAAATTTTATTTTACAAATCGATTATTAAAGTTGAATTAGGTTTAAAGTTCTTTTCATAATAAAAATTCTTAGATTTAAAGTTTTTTTTTTAAAAATAAATTTAAAAGAAAGACAGGCTTAGAGTAACATGTGTTAGTTTTTCTGGTGTGTTATTAGTAAAGACTTTCTATTATATGATCATTGTGGCATAAATGTCTTGCAAAGTATTGTATAATTATTTGATATAACTTCTTTTGAAAACACTATAAAAGCCAAGTTGATAATGATAACAAATATTGATTGAAGTTAGTTATATTGAGATCTTTATATTAGCTTATATATAGTCATTGTTGAATTGATTTTATGTTGTTGATATTTTGTTAATGAAGATAGTAGTATTTGTTGATTACTTACTGTGATATTTTGTTTAATTATATATATATATATATATATATATATATATATATATATATATATATATATATTTACTGTGATTTAAGATATTGATAGTATTTGATTATTCTTTACCTAGTTTTACATAATAAATCTAAATACAACTTGTTTTTTTAAGATAATTTTAAAAAGATAAGATTTATTTAAATTTATATCCTACAATTTAATTATATTTTACAGAGCACAAGATTATTAATCTTTAATTGTTGTTCACTTAAATGAATTTGGAGGAGAATGATTGAATAGATTTGAGAATAATTTTATTTTGTTTATTTGAGTGGATTTGAAGGTAGGTGAGAGTGAATTTAAAAGTAAATTTTTTGAATTTATCACATAAATCAAAATTTACAATAATTCTCACAAATTTAACTTCCTTAAATAAACAACAAAGAAAATTTATCTTCAAATACTCTTAAATTCATTCGATTATTCTTTTTCAAATCTATTCAAGACATTAATTATTTAAATCGGAACAAGAATCTGAAGCACGAGACAAACAGAGTCTAAGAATGTAATGAAGGATTTAATGTTTAAAAGAGAGTATGGTTTGTAATATTGGAATGTTGTTGGTAGGTCTTGATCTGGCAGCACAAATGATAGTGATGAAGACAAACAGAACGCAACAGAGCTAAAGCACTACTCTATTATTTAAACATTAGAATGGAGATTCACCCTTTGCTTTTCTTACTTTCTTCTTTATAATTTAACCCATATCATTCTTCTTCTTTTGTCCCATTATAACCTATAATGTATGCACGTGTAATATCTTTTATTATTTTTCTGCTTTCCAAATTCCTTACACCTCTCAACTTTTTAAATTATTATTTCTCACACCCTTTTTTTTCATATTTTCAGTTTCCACATACATTATATAAAATTATTTTTATAGATCTGAGAACCATACTCACTAACCTAGTTGCATTTTTATTTCCTTTTTCTATTATATTGTAAATTAGTCACTGCTTGTTGAAAATGCCATAGACTTGAATGGACAAGACAGTGACACGTAAATCAATAATAAAACATGCACCAATTTAAGATTTTGATATATATCATTGAGTTTTAAGATTTTGACATCATTAAGATTTAATATTTTGAATTAGATATTGATTTTAAAGATAAAAAAATTATTTTTGGTAACATTTTTATACTATATATGTCATTTTTTTTTATTATATTGATATATTTTAAACCTGTTAAATATAATGAAAATTATATATTGAAATTAATTCTAACATATAAAATTCTTTAATTATAAAAGAAGAAATATAGATTATAAGTTTAAAATATAAATAAAAAATAATAATAAATTAAATAAAAATAAAATATAAATATAAAATAAAGATAATATATCTTACAAAACTTAATAAAAAAATATAATTGTATTGTGTTAAAATAATTTGTTTTAATATATTGTTGTTTTATTAAGATTCACTCGTTAATATTGAACCATTTTTAAGGTCAGATAATTGTTTTGTTTTTTTTATAATGTAACATTCATTTATATGATTTTCACTTTTTAACTCTTTCATTATTTATTTGTTATTTTTTTATTATTTATTTGTTATTTATTTGTTATTATGTTAAAGTATTCTAAACTTAATAAGAAAATTACATGTATCAAAATATTATTAAAAAAATATATTTTAATATATCATTACCTATTGAACCGTTTCCAAGGTCAAATAATTGTTTTTTTTTGTTTGTTTTTACTATAATGTAACATTCATTTGTATGAATCTCACTTATTCTTATTTAAGATATCTCTCTTATTTTAGACTCATGGGACTACCAACATTTGTGGATGTTTATTTACTAAGTTTGAATAAAATTAATAAACTTTACACTTACATTTTAATTCATATATTATATTTGTTTGGGTGTGTTTAGTATATAAATTCATTTTATTGAACTATTTCACTCTCCCTTTTGTGTTTTTAACAAAGGAAAGCATATTAAGAGGAACATGCTAGCTAGAAACAAATGATACAATCACATTCAAACTTTTAACTTTTGCTTTTTCTCATATAATTAAGTATTCATACACATAAAAAAAAAATTATAATGTACAACTTTCCATGGGACTACGTCATCATAAAAAACAATACATATGTATAGTCCAATAATTAAATTTCCGTAATGGACTAATCACTTAACCAATTCTTTATTTATCATTAGCATGACCATTCTATATACATATAAATAACTTGTTAGTGGATAAAAGGTAATCACCAGTCATTACCCTATTGGCTTTACATTTCAAAGTGGAAATTAAAAAGTCGCATGAAAACGAAAAATCCCAACTTCACACTTGCAAGAGACAAATTCACTAAAGGTCGTTTTTTTTTCCTTGTTTGCAATGACTTAATTACCTTTAAAATGAAATACTTTTCTTAAAAACACCCATTTTCAATCACAAATTTTTCACCATTCAACAAACTTAAACCAAAAATCTCCTCTAACTTATCTATCCCATATATATATATATATATATAAAATCTAAATTGACCTTATCTCTAGTCGATGTGAGACTTCTAACATACTTTTCACACCGAAATATATATATATATTGAGCGTGAGACTAGTCATTATTTAGTAGTCTGATAGCGGGTGAAAAATATGTCCAACAAACAACAAATATCGTTAAGATAGACTCAAACTTGTCTGTGATATCATGTTAAGAAGTGAATTTTAAATTTAATTCAATCTCACAAAATCGACTTGTAAAATAGAATTATATATATATATATATCTAAATCGATATATAGTTAATACTTGTTACTGTCATACTCAATAATCTTACAATATTTAGAACGAGATTTAAAACGATTGAAATACTTCTTTATGAGATATCTTATAAAGATAAAACCGTGATGAATAAGATTCAAAAATGGAGAATATTTTGAATATACAGTGAGAACATAGAGTATTTGTGCATTGAAAATTGAAAAATGGTTCTTTATAACTAAATGGATCCTCTCTTATACTGTGTGAGATGATGCAATATGTAGCGTAAGAATGATGAAAGTGAGAGTTGAAGGCACTTGCAGGGAGCGTGAGAGAAATGGGGCATGGTGGCACTTGAGTAGTTCAACTAAAAGGTGGTCCAAAAATGACCCGAGAGCTGAGATGGGGTCCATATATATATATATATATATACATTCGGGTCAGCCAACAATATATATCCATTCACATGAATGTCTGCCATCAATTGTTCACACATCCACTTGTTCATTTTTTAACTGCATTATAAGTTTTAGTCCTTTCACAGTTAAAAAACAACAACATTATTCATTGCTGTGATGAGCACTTCTCCAAGAATAGTAGTTTCAAATCAGAAACTCCTTCCAGCACAAGGGAAAACAGTCACTGATTTTGAAAAAAGTGCTTATGATCATCATATCTAATGCATGAGCCACTCACATATATGCGTGTATATTAATTTTCGTCAGTTTTAAGCTTCACAGTTGACAGTGCAGGTTTTTCTCTTCAATGCATGCATGCGTGTTTCTCCTTATTTCTGATTTCTCTCAACTATAATATACCACGTATTTATAGCATTTCATAGTATAGTGGAAACTCAACACTTTTTCTTTAAATCTTTAGGGCATAAATACTTCTATCACCTATAATATTTGTAACTGTAAGATACCTAAAGACCACTTGAAGCAGAAAAAGGTTTATTATCTAGATTCTTGTGGATCTAACTAAAAAAATACTAGTCTTTAAAGTTTATTGTTTTGAGTTTTTTTAATCTGAGGTAAAATTATAAGTTTTTTTTGTTTCGGTTTTTGAATCGAAACTAAAAATTCTCTCGTCTAATTATACTTTGGTTTATAAATCGCTATTATAACTTAAAACAACTGTTATTGTGTCTCTTCCTTGTACTAGTAGCAAATAATAGATTTTGTTAAGAGAAGTTTTAATTTATAATTCTAATAATAAGTTAAGGGTTGAATCTGAAATTTAAGTTAATTTTACAAAATTGAATATTTAGATCATTATTATATATTGTAAATTAATTTTATTTCTAGTTTTAGATGGAAATTTCAAATAATATGCTTATAATTCAATATAATTACTTAGTTTCATAAATTCTCATGAACTTTAAACAAAATTTGTTTCAACAAGGTGTTGAAAACTATCATAACTAATTCATTTATTTTCTATCACCTCTTCTTGATTTAATTTTTTCACTAAATTGTATGGCTTTATTCTGTAAAAGCTAAAACTATAGTTTATATAAACGTGAGTTAAAAGATTAAGATCTCCATGAGTACGTTCCTGTCCTCTTCCAAGAAAAATACAAGAATGTGATAAAGAAGAGGAAAGGAGACGAGGAATAGTAAAATCTTAAACAAACATAGACAGAAGGTTAATTTATGAATAACGATTATTGATAACAAAAGCAGGAATAATTGGTACCTCAGAAAAGCATGTTTAGGAAAACTAAAATTATGGATTAATTGATGTTTTGACAGCACTTATTAATAACTTATTGAGTTAACCTAATTAGATTAGCTAGAAAGGACAATAATACATAATAATATAATGGATAAGATTTTTCAATTTGGTAAATCATGAATACTATATAGCATCGTGAGCAATCAGCCTTTTTCATTATCACAGATTGACTGCTCACGATGTTATATCATCCACAATGAAATTTCTTGGATGCTGTTGCCATGTTTATGTGTTAAAATCCACTGCCATATGCTGGTGCCCAGTAATCAGCTCCATTTTCATTTCCAACATGTTGGGTACAAGACACAGGAACCAAGCACAACCCTCTACTCCTCAAGTCCTTTGGCTTATCTTTTGCATCCTGATTAATGATTATTAAATAGATAAACACATCATTATATATGGTAATCAATTTTTTATATGAAATATGGTCAGTATAATGTGTTATTATCGTGGTGATTAATTAATGCAAAGTGAATAGTTTTGGCTGGCCATGCATGCATGTTCTGCATAATTATGCAGGTAATTGTGATAATGAGAATAATGATTAGGAAGAGTATAAATGAAAGAGATAATAAGCGTGGTAAAGGGTATGCATAAAAAGAAAGAATACCTGGTTTGGAGCTCCCTTTCTTTTCAGGCCATTGTCATTCAACAGCTAGATGGAAATAAAAAGAGGGAAGAAAAAGTATTAGGAAATTGAGTTCTCTCTCCAAGCTTTTTGACTTCAAATGGGAAATGCAGCGTCGCATTATACTTTTCACTTGCTTTAAAAAGATGATATAAAAAGCTGAGAAACCTTGTTATTTTTTTGTGGCTTTTCCCTGATTAAATATTAAGTAATAATTACAAAGAGCCTCCTAATTTGATTGTAGTGAATTGATGGATCCAATAAAGCATACCTGACCGGGGTCCTCAGGAAATACAGAATTTCTTTCTCCATGTACCTGTTGCTTAAAAAGAAAATAAAGAAAAGAGGAAACTTTCCCTTCAATTATATGCCTTAGTAGGTATTTTTGTCCCACTCAAATATGTTGTTAGAGTTAACAAGAAAGAAAGATAGAGACTTTGAAAAATGGGTACTTACAGACTGTGGATTCCTCATGTTTTTTGATCCATTGCCCAAGTAAGGAGAACTGAGTGCCTGCAACCAAGAAGGAAAAAGAAAAGGAAAAAACAACAAAAGAATGTTATGTATGGAGAGAAACATTAAAATTTGTGACACTTTAAATGCATGCTCTATGACTAACTCTCAATATAGCTTGCAGTGTGTATAAAATATGAGGGAGAAACATCACCTCAATTTGACCCTGAAGGAATCTTATGTATCCAATGGCTTCTAACAAGACAGAAGCTGTGTCAGTCTGCAAAAGTGAAACACACACACACCCCACAACCACAGCACCGGTCATGTGTCTCTTTTAAGGTTAGAAATGAGATTACGATAAATGGGGAAAGAGAAAGTAAAGAGGAAGACAATAGCTGGAGTGATATATCATAAAGGGACTGTTCATCAGCACTAAAACCAAACACACAAGACGCTTGTAATAATTATGGTTCATAGTTTTTGTATTTAGCTATGATTTTGTTCTGTTCCTATACTGATTGGAGTGTTTTGTTTATTACCTTTCCGAATGGGGAAACTAGCTGGTGAAGGGCTGTTATTCTATCACCTAGCTTCTCCTTTCTCACCTGCTTAAGAGATATATACTGTTAGTGTTCATGAATTCATATGTTTTTCTCTCTTTCAACATATAGAGAGAGAGACAACATAAAAAGACAACACACAAACCAAACAACTCTATCTCTTTGTAGTTAAAGATCACCTTGAGAGGTGGTTGGCTTGAAGAGGGTTGACACTTAGTCTTCTTGTAAACTCCAGCGGTTGCTGTGGTATTATTACACTTGAAGAGAACAAGAGACAGACACCATGAACAATAAATTATTGACATATATATATATATAATCTATGCATGTTTAAATTAGTATATATAAAACAAGAACATGAGTGTTACCTCGGATGTGTGATCTGGTAGTTGGTTCTTCCTATGATCTTCCTTGTTATAAGTGAAATCCAATAAATTATTACTACTGAAGCTAGCAACAACACTAGACATAGGAGAAGAAGAAACTGGCACCATGTGTGGCCAAGGTGCTCCAGAAACCTGAAATTCCTGATCATGTCCCTGGTGAAAGAAGCTACCACTTTGAGAAACCTCTTGCTTTATTACATCAACCATAGGATTTATGTGGGATGGATTAAGCATGTGCTCATTCCATTCATCCAACTTCTTTGATTGAAAATGACTGAATGCCACTCTCTCCTCCTCTCCCGGTAAACCAGTGCTGCAAAACAGGCAAAAAGAAGAAGAAAGTATTCAAGCATGGTATAAGAAACAGTTTTTGAAACAGTAGAAAAGAGAAAGTGGAAGATGTGTGTATTGATGAAGAAGGCATGCACAAAGAGAGAGAAAAAGAGAGAGAGAGAGTGCTTACAAAAGAAGCTGGCTCAATGAGGGAGGAGGCTGATCAGGGTTTTGTGTGGAAGAATTGAAAGGTATAGAAGAAGATCCAAGAACATACTGGGGAGGGATCAATGATGGTGGATGAGTAGTCCACCAGTTAGGGTTGCCAGCCATCATTGGCTGAGAAGAAGAGAAAAATGTTTAATACTGAATTGTTGGGATGCAAATGAAGATGTAGGAAATGAAATATTTAATCTCCTTTTTCATATACTTTTGGTGTTTGAGCTTTGTGATATTTCCTTGTATGTGCAACCAAACAAGGGTTTGGGTAAAGGTTAGAGTTAGTGTTTTGGTTTGTTACTAGGTGTTGAAGAAACTTAAAGTTATGGGGTCTCAGTATTTTATAGAGTTGAGGTTGAGAAACTTTGCATATGTTACTTTTTCTTTCCTTTGTTTGATTTATTCAGTATTCCTTTTTATTATAAAGTGGAACGCAAAAGCTGGTGGGCAGTGTTTTAAGGCTATAAATTAATGGTTGCTCAGAGTTATTTCCTTAATTTGGGGTTGCACCTTGGGATTGTTTTTGGGGTAGCTAGGGTTCTAGTAGAGGTAGGGCATAATAGTAGTGAGATCAATGTCAGATGCTTTATTTATTCCCTAGACCAATAATTCACTTTAACAAACAAAACTACAGAATCTAAGAACCTCATTACAATAACAACACCAATATATACAACTCCATCATCAAAACATCCTCACTTCCACCTTCTCTGTAATTTCACTGCTAAGTACACATGATCAACATTCTCAGACTCAGTTAATGTTTCTGATTCAAGGCTTTATCATTTCAACAATATTTTATTCAGGAAACTAAAAATCACCTTATAATATGTTTCAACCAATGTTAGTATCAGTATTGTATTATAATTGTTACAGGTTTCACAACGACTATACATATAAGATCAATTTAAAATAAAATATATAAATAAAATAAAATTTCATTTTACAAATTGATTTTACAGAATTAAATTAAATTTAAAATTTATTTTTTAAGATAATATCAAAGTGAAATTAGAATATATCTTAAGAGTAAATTTATATAATTTAAAGTATATAAGTAGTAAAGTTCACTTCTTAACGATTGTTTGAGACACTATACATAAATTATAAATTATAATTCATTGTTCCTATATAATTTGGTGATTGTCAGAAAATCATTCATTGATATTTCGATCAAAGCTTAATTATTTGGTAGACATATGAATCTGAATTTTACCAAACAAACAAAGCTTTACTAAGACAGATTTATCTTTTAAAAAAATTGGCAAGACTTTAAAGTTTGTCTAATTAAAAACCTACTTTATAAAAGGTAGCCTTAAATTGAACTAATTATAGTATATATATATATATATATATATATATATATATATATATATATATGTAACATAAAAAAATTATTAGTTTTTTTAAGAAAAACTTATTTTGGAGGATATTTTTTTTTATTATCCTTGTTTTTATTTATTTTTTAATTAGTGATTTTAATAAGTAATTCGATTAAAGTTATATAAAGGAGAACATGGTATAACTCATTTCAGAAATTCATGACAATTTGTTTCTTCTTGTTATATTATTGTTAGGGTTTGTTTCAAGATTCGAAGTGTGACACATTTAATTAAATAAATATTAAAAAAAAAGTAAAGTGGGACCTTTTTAATAAATTGTCTAGGTCAGGTGACAAGTTTTGATATGCATTTTGACCTATCTTCATTTGATCAAGTTTGAAGAGAAAGGAATCAATATTTTAAAATTATAATATATGATAATTACTCATTTTTTTTAAGGGAGCAACTAGCAGGTTACACCAGTGCTACTTTAGGAATTTTATTCAATAAAAGACCTTTTAATATATATATATATATATATATATATATATATATATATATATATATATATATATTATAAGAAATATTTTACCTATCATATATTATGAATTAATAGATAACAAATTAAAATCAAAGAGATTTTCGTAATGCATATTGCATAGACTAAATTAGTGATGTTGTTTGGTGATTAAAAAAAGTGTGTTTGTTTTATATTATGTTTTTACCAATAAGATAAAGATGGTGTAATAAGAGAAAATTCTCTAAATTATTTATTTAAATATTTTTGCCCTCTTAAAAATTATTGGCTAAAATCTATCCCTAACAATAAAAAATTTCAAAATTTTAAATGGAAATAAGGATAAAATATCAGTAATCATTTCGTAAATTAATATATATATATATATATATATATATATATATATATAATTGTTATTATAGGAATGGATGTAGTGTGTCAAAAGTCATTAGTGGTGGTAAATTTGAATTAAGATTTGAAATGATTATAACATTAAATTTTAATTTGAAGTTAATAATAGAGAAATAGCGAAAGAATATATTACCTGAAAATTATTTTGTTTTTTCTAAATATAAATTTTAATTGAACCATCAAATTCTTCAATCATCCTTTATTCTCTCAATCAAGTGGTTTTTAAAGTAAAAATAATGAATTACTTAAGTATTAAAAAAATATTAACAAATTATTCAAGAATTTAGCTTAAATATATTAATTTAACGACTAGAAATGGATGCTCAATACTGTAACCATTATATAAATAGTTTTATTAAGAGAAATAATAACGCTACAATATCACATTAATGGAATATTTTGATAATTAATGATCTTGTATGATAAAGTTTAAGTAAATCAAATGTTGATAATTATATAACCTCATATAAAGATTTTATGCAAATATATTACATGTTTAATCAAATTTATTTAATTGAGATTTGAATAATGTAAAAAATGTATAGACTTCATCTATTTAACAAAACCCACGTATATGTAATTTATAACTTATTTAATTGAGATTTAATATATTAATCCAAAAAAAATATTTTTATTCCTATAAAATTTGAAATCAGTCTTTTTATTCTTTAAAAAATATACAAAATTAGAAATCACTCTAAAATATTTCTCTGATTTTTATGTCTTTAAAATTTAGATCATATTTGGTCCTAATATTCATTTAAACATAAACGAATAGCATTTATATTGTTAAGTGACACATACGAATATTATCATATAATATACTACAAGGATAAAAAAAAAAGTACTATTTTTCAATTTTAGAAAGACCAAATATAAAGGAAAAAAAATCATAGATATTAAAATTAACTCATTTTACATTGGATAATATATATATTTAAATTGTTGAAATCCTCAAAATAATATTTACGCTACAAATTTGTCCAATATGCCATGTGTATCAATCACAACCAATAATTAACCTCCGTCCATGAAAACCTATATCTTTTTGTCCCTATTATATTCTATTTTTGATGAATACCTAAGCTTCACCAATATTTGCATATGTTTATAAACATTTGTGACATTTACTAAATTATTTTTAAAAACTGTTAAAAAAAAAACTCCCAATATTAAATTTTCATTTGTATTGATCTTCATTTATGTTAAAGAAATGATATTTTAATACACAAATTTTATATTCATTTGATATTTTTTTTTAAGTAATACAAAAATTTATTTTTTTATGATTATTTTACTCTTATATATCAAATAAAGATAAAAATGTGTCATTCTATTATTACAGTGTATGTTTTATGTTAAGACTTTCTTTTAAATAGTGGGTTTGATAAAATTTTCAGACAACAAAACAAACAGTTTTTAGGTTTTTCAACTTTTTGCTACGTAGGAATCTGATGAGTGAATTTGATCTAAGGATTCTGCCGACATGATGTTCGATACTAAGCATGCGCAAGCTAGATAGGTCCAATTTGCAATGCTTATGTTGTTTGATAGGCAAGATTTTGTGAAAACCATATAGATATGGCAGCACATTCATATTCATGTATTAGGAATTATTTCACACTTGAAGAATCGATGTTATTTGAAGAATACTTTTTGTGATGATGGTTTTGGACAAAATGCTCCTCTTAATGTTTGAGTTCTTTTGGTCATTTATTGGAACTTAACTTCGTTGTGTGATGTCACCTTAATAATTTGACACTAAACAAGCTTTTGCATGTGATAGATTTGGTATAATTTGAGACAAACACCACTCAGCGAATTCCGACCAAAAAATCAGGAATTCTGTGCACTATCATCCAAAAATGGGAAAAGAATGTGAGAGATGCAGAACAAGGAAAATTACATTTACCAAACGCCAAACAACAAGTTTTAGATCGATACCAGCACATGGCCTTGTACGTATATACGTGTTTTTTGCTCCTATAATGTGTATATATATGTTTATACTTCTTTCTCTGACTTGTAATAACATAAACAGATTCACCAAAACCAGAAACAAATATTTAATTAATGAATGATTGCACCTTAATTAGACTTGTAAAAACGTAATAAGGTGTCCGATAAGGTGGTTGGAACCTCTTTAATAAATAGAGATGTACCGTATGACCGAACAATCATACAAATCAAGAGCGGCCGGTCACAACGATGAAATTGGACGGCGTCGTTACAAGACATTAAAAGATAACTCCTAATCAAGATTACTAGTAAGTTCTACTTACGAGAAGATGAACTATGATTACGATTTTATTAATTATAGACCCGTATCAACATTTATAAATACAGGTCCAAAATAAGAAGGAAGATAATTATATTTATTATAAATTTAAAATTTTACTGTAACTCTAGTTAGATTAATCACTAACCTGAACATTAGAGTGTGAGTGTGTTTAACAAATACATCTAGACACTTTAAAACTTAGACAAAGAAGGATTGAAACTAAAAATGTGAAGGAGTGTTTATAGAAATCCTCGATCCTACACTTGAAAAAAGAGATATCGAAATATCTTTTGCAGGTATTTCTTAATAAATCCAAAAAGTCTGATGAAGGGAGAAATTATGAAAAGATTATAAGAAGCAAGGATTAGTAAAGTAATAATCGGTTTATAAACAGTGTGTATGAAATTATTAGTGACGTGAGACTCATAGTATACGGAAGTTGGTCTAGTGTGCATCTTTAGCAAGAACATTTCTTTTATGCACATTAAGAATCCATGAAAAGGAAAGATGATAACCTCATAGATGGTAAAAGGAAAAGAAAAAGAGGTTGGGCTCATGAGAGCATTTTACACTGTTGAACAAAGGTTATGAATTGAACACACCACATGTCATATGTATGGATGATTATTAGAAGAAGGGATAAGAATTGGATCAGATGGATTCCTTTTGACCATTGGTCTTCCACTCAAGAATATTCAATAATAACCAGAAAGTTTATGCCTCTCCAACGGACCAGAAGCTAAGTGATATCTGTCAACCCCTTTTTAATCAATGTGAACTTTTGCTTAATCATGCACGGAAACAACAAAACTGATAAAGAAAAAGAGGAAAAAGGGTTGAGACTGAGTTGACACCTTGTTGATTTTGTTTCTTGTTTTCCCTTTTTGTGTTGTTCATCTCTCTTATCACGAATAATTTTTCAGCTTAGTCCTGCTTATTATGACCGCAAATTTTGAAGTCAAAAGCTCCATCGGGTGGTTTCTGTGTCAAGAAATATCCTGGTCAAATATTCTTCCCACGACCTTCTTTATTTGAAAAAGATAATCCAAATTAATTGAACTTTTAACCCTTTTTTTTCAATGAAAGATTCATCACAGACATTGTAAGAGTGAGAGAGAAAAAGGATGAGACATGAGCAAGATGCATTGTAAGATATTAAAGCAGTATACTCCAATTCATATCCCACAATTCAATTATTTGAAGTGACTTGAAAAACAAGCTTTAGACATTCTTATGTGTGCATCGTAGACCAAAGATGATTTCCCCTTACTTTCACTGTGTACTTATATTCTTGTTATCCCATTTAATGTTATACTCATGTTAAAACAAATAAAAATTCCAAAGATTCTGCTAGAAAATCTAGTTATGATAATAACTAAATATTGATTAAAAGTTAATATTGATCACAGAGTTTAAGACTAATGGAAGTATCAGCAAACTATTTTCAATCAACCAAACTTTACTTTTTAATGCATGTGATTGAGTCTTAACACGAACAAGAAATTTTTTACTAGATTTACTATATCATGGCTGTTTTAAATAGCTTAGCTTTTTAAGTTGATAAGAGAGTAACCTCTTTATATGTGTCTAATCACAACACACAGAAGTTACAAGTATGAAGTTGAACTTGTAGAAGAGAAAGAAACGTATGAGACGTAACTGAATGATACATTGCTGCTACAAGTGAAAGAATGCTTCCCACTCAACCGAGTACAGTGATGCTATGAAGAAATTTAATCTGTTTTCCCAATTAAATGAGAATGCTAATACAAGGGAGAAACCAACGAAATAGAAAGTAAGAAGAAAAGAATACCACCACAATTTCAGGTAGTATTTTTATGTACTAATTCTGTAAGTTGATCAAATGCTCCCTAACTCTAACATTGTTTCCTTGTTTCTTAGTAACAACAAATCATTCCGTGGAGACACCACCACTATGCCGTTGCATAGCAACAACTGGCTCACTGCACCTGGAACACCTAAATGATGGAGCAGCGGCACATCGTGTCCTAAGACAGTAGTAACAATATCTGTCATATAAAATGTGAACAATTGTTTAGTCATTCTCTTTTCATGAGAAGCATGTATACATAAATGTTGGGATCTATGAACATTCCACAACTATAATCCTACCAAATTGTTATAACAGAAGTTTGTAGTGCCAAAATAATAATTTGAGACGAGAGTACATGTCTGTAGTGATGTACCTGTGCTGACAAGGTAGAGCAACATAAGGAATGGTTGGAGTGGCCAGGCAAATGGGACATGCTGTGTCATCCTCGGATGAACTTGATGATTTATCTTTTGAGAAAGGTCGAAGAAGATTTTTCACGGATGATGAATTAAGAAGAGGAAGAAGCAACAGTAACATTTCCTGCCATCAGAACCTGAGAGAATTAGCTCCAATGGATTGTAACTTCGGATGTGAAACATTCTTGCAAATTTTCACTTGTTACCAAAACCAGAAAGAAGAACAGATCCAGTTGCAACATAGCGACAACCATTTTTAGTGATTGGAATAGAGCTACATTTGAGTTAACAGCTTGATTAAGAACTTACTTAATACTTTATTATCAAATGAGAGCTTATTCATATGTTTGACTGTAACACTTAATTGAAACAACACGAAAAGAGCTTATTTAGATGAGCTGTTCAATGAACTAGTGAGCCCTTATAGGAAGGTCGTAAGCTACTCTGACAAGCCCAAATAAGCTCTTTTAAAAGTTCCCGAATCAATAAATCATACCACAGGTGACAGACACCACAAACAGTGAAGCTGCCAATATTAGAGAACAATCTCTAGCCAAACTATTCAGCTTACAACCAACATACCCATCTCTCCCCATTTCATATGACAGGTGTATAACTAGTTGCTCTCCGTTCTTAGTCATTTCCTGCCTTAAGTGAATATCGAGCATAACTATTCTTCGGCCTTAAAGAGTTACCCCAAAGTGCTTTAGGGGCCCTATGTATGGCTATGGGGTCCTATCACATTCATTCAGCTACGCCAATCTTCATAGGGTATGTTTGGATCAGTTGGAACACTCAAACCCAACTTTCAGTTTCTATTGAACACTTTGACAACGTTTTCAAATTTTGTCAAGCAAAATTCAACTCAAACTCCAGTTGACTAAAAAGCTAAAATATGTCGCTTTTTTTCAACTCCAGTAGAATGCAAAAACCTTTATTTTCTAACTGGAATTCAAATGCACACAATCATTAGTCTCAACTAGTAAATAAATGAAATATCTCATGTAACCCGCAAGATTCCACAAATTAAGAACAAATAAACTTAAGAAGAGGGGAAGAAGTACCGAGAATTCATTCCAAACTAATTGCCTGTTCATATATTCAAAGCTAACAGCACGATTCATATTTGGGCTCCCATATACAAGCCTAGCTCGTAAGGCTCTTTCAATAAGATTTCGATATCTGCTTTACAAAAAAGCCCAACTAGAAGATAAGTTTACATAGCAAGTCAAACTAAAAGAAACCAATTATATGCCAGAAACATATAGACAAATATATATGTTTCTCATTTCTCATAAACAAAAATTTCTACATCATACGTTGCCTATATATATATTTCAGAACACAAACAGAATAAACAAAAGAGGTTTTTTCTTTATCAGCAACAAAACAGGTGTTGAGTTAACTGTTTGGTAGTTGAATAAATCACCTTCCAGTGCAAAGAAATATCAACAGGTTTCCAAATGAAGCAGCTCTATAAACTCCTTCTATTCGTTGTATCAAGATCCATAGGCGTCGTGCCAATGGTCTCTGGAACACAGAAAATTTGAAAGTCAAACTAGAGCTCACTTCAACTCAATTCACGTTGTTCTGTAGACTTGCAAGTTGGCAAAAAAATTACCTGCTCAGTATCACCCCATCTACGAAAAGCAGAGAAGGACTGCAATCGAGCCCATATATACTGACCACCAACAGTGGCAACACAATACCAAATTTTCTGCGCAACAGTGAGTCCAGGTCCCTCCAAACCAGTTCTAACTGTGTGCAATGTACCACACAAGAATAAGAAGTTAGCAGCTAAAAAGAACGATGAACATAGGACAAGAATAAGAAGTACTCAGATAAAGGTATACATGCAATGCTAACAGATCACCAGAAAATTTGTACACTTTCCCTCTTGGTAATTGGTTTGTTTAAGGAATTGACATATCTCACAAAACGGTATAACACTACAATTTAACACCTTCAGCAGTATGCTATTGACCATGATGCACCATACAAACAATCATAAACAAAAACTGTAAACAAGAACTTGAAAAGATAAAAACTGCACGCTAAAATTTCTATACAAAGGTGTCGACAGGATATCATCTACTACATTTATCAACTACCATTCATGATGTCAGTGATGTCAACAATAGCTGGAGATTTTCCACAAAGGTCATTCCGTGTGTTTAAAGCTTACAGCTTATCAAATAATCAATTAGAATTCAGAAGCGTCTCACACCATAGTAGACATGATTATCTAAAATAGCACTAAACTACCTTGCAGAAAGATGAGATTCAGACCTTCTTACCTTTATCTCTTGGTTCTACTGCACGCTCATCTCTGTACCTCAGGTTCATGAGAGCAATGCCTGGGGTTGGCTTATCCACCCAAATTGAGAACCGCCAAATAAGAAACTCAAGGAAGGCATCAAGCTCCGCTTCATACTGAAATAACATTCCTGGCTAATCCCAAAAAACAAAAGAAATTTGAAAATGTTCAAGCAAATTTCCAAATTGATAGCAAAATACACCACACACAATGGTTTACTACTGTAAGTCATACATAACTGTACCTTCATTAATGAGAACACTTTAACCAACTGCTCTTTCAACATGGCTGACATTTCAACGTCCAATCGTGCAGCATCGACTTGGTTAACTCTTGATATTGAAATTGGGATTGCTGACTGCCGAAAACCACAACAATAACTTAAACAATTGTTGCAAAAAAAAAAAAGGAAAAGGAAGCATACTATGCAACTTGATCATACTCAATCTTCAATATGATAATAAAAACAAACTTTAATCCCAATAAACTATTAATCTCCATGACGTTCACAGAAATTCAGCTTATCTCAAGCTTCAACCAGAAAAACCACACCCCAAGAAAAAAAAAAGTAATTTTTATCACAAGCAGAAGGGTTTTGGATAAAAAATAATAAACCCAGTAAGCAATAATGAATGAACATGGGATTACGATTATATAGATGAATAGAGAGAATATGGGCAAACCCTAAACGTGAAAAGGGGTACAGTTAAGGGTTCAAAGAATGAATTGATTGAAATGAACAGAAAGAAGGACCTGATGAGAGACAGAAAGGGATTTCCATGTGGGGAGAAGGGTATGGGAAGTGTGAATCCAAGCATCGTGTGAAGGGAGAGTCATTGCGTGATGATGATGATGACGACGACGACGACGATGAAATTGATTTGGTTGAATTTTGTGTTTCCATGCACCGCTTCTTTCTCTCTCTAATATGTGAGTGTGTTGCTCAGTTTAGAGAGAGAAAGAGAGATCAGAAGGGTCTGGTCATTGCTGAAGGAAGCTGAACTCAACAAAAAACAAGGGAAACACTGTTCTTTCATTTCACTCTCCACCGTCATTTCACCCGAACACGCAGGGCTTTTGCGTCTTTTCATACTTTTTCGCAGATTACTTAAATGAAAAACTCACATGTTTTTTATTCTTGGCTTAACTACTTTTTTTTCCATTATTTATTTCTTTTATTCAAATTAGTTTGATCGGAATAAAAATATTTCTCAAAAGTGCAATGATTTGAATTAATAGTAAAATCCTTAAAAAATAAACATTTATGATTTTAATTTGAACATAATACAGTCTATAATCAACTAGTCGTAATAAGTTATAAATTAATAGAGTCAAGTTTAATAGATGCAACTATTGCATTTATATATCAAACCTTGAAAAGAAGATATTATTAGATTTTTAAGATAAAAAAATCAACAATGAATTAATTAGTTAATTACAAAATCATTTATTCTTTCACCTACTTTATCGGTTCCATCACTTTTTTTTTTAATTATCTTTTTTACATCACATTACAATTATATCAGGAATATTTTATGGAATGAAAAAAATGAAAAACAATAAGATTTTATATTATTTTTGTTTAAGGTTGTTTCACATAAAAACGAAAAATTAGTCCATAAATATAAAAAATATATTCTTACACTTTCCTTTTTATTTGTAAATGTTAAGAAGTTAGACGGATAACGATAACATTTTTCTTTTCTATAACCTCACCTAAGTAGTCCATGAATATATAATATACTAAATATTGTTGTCTAGTTGATTCCCAACTCACAGTGCATTTTTAAACAAAAATTTTCTTATCTAATTAGTGTGTGGCTAATAACAAAATACTTTAGATTAATCTGACTATTTATTTAAAATAATATAGCAAAATTGTAATTATTGTATTGAAATATTTAAACATGAATCAATTTTAAAAAAATAAATCCAAAAATTTTGGCAAAACATAAAAATGACATAAAAAATTATCATAAAAGAATAATGACACTTTAATAATATTTTTTTATATCTATTTAACATTTTTTAAAAATTAATAATAATAATAATCATAAATACCAATAATATTTTTAAATAATATTAAAATATTGTAAAATATGTTGTTACTGTATAAAATATCACATATTTTATGATAGAAAATTCATCCCAAGGTTTTTTTTCCTACTACTTTCCATAATATTTCTTGTATATTTTTCTCCCTTTCTGAATTAAATAATTTCCCCTCATTTTCATAGTTTTCCCTACTTTTTTCACTGATTTGAGTTACTTTTCATTTATTTGCTTCATTTTGGCAAATTTTTCATTTGCATAATTCTTTTCTTATTTGAATATTTTTCTCCTTTCTTCTATATTTGTAAAATTTGTTCACCAATTTTTCAGTATTCTGCATTTGTTTAAAAAATATATAGGAAATCACAGTAGGGATTCATTAGAAATTAAAGGGAGTGTATTGATATCATTTTTTTTGTAATTTGTTGAAAGTGCTTAAGATCACTTTTTAACATTCTCACTGTGACATTTTACTTCCTTTAAGAAGGATATTTTGCTTGTAAGATGTCATTTTATCAATAATGATATATCGTTTGAATAAGATCCTACACAATCTGAGAATTTGTTCGATTCGCAGATGACAGATTTGAACACAACTCAAACTTTTAGCAAAACAGTTGCAAATGACAATCATCACCTCAGCTTTTAGGCTCATAGCAATACCAGAATATCCAGAAAAACAAAGTTTTCCAAGTGTCTGCTTATAATAGCATCGAACCCAGCAGTATCAGAATTTCCATAGGAAGATGACAAGTCCTTTTAGAGAATTTTCATGAAGACAAGCACTATTCTGAAATGGAGATTAACAACGAAAGTAATAAAAAACAGAGTAGGCAATCAGAGGATTTTCTCTAGCAAGAAGTTTCCTCCCTCTAAACACTAGAAAACAATCTGATACCATAAGCAACATCTATTATAAGTCTGTCAGACTTATTGTGACAATCAAATCATAACACTTTTTAGATTACCATATCATAGTTACAAAATATGCATAGACTATATCAATACCTAATTTATGTTCAGTACTTCAAGTAGAATCTTCTATTTTTATCCATCCTAAGATTTATATAAGAATAATTACTTAACAGCTTTCTAAGACATTAGAACTGTCTAATAAACCAAGTAGCTAATTGTCAAAACTATTAAGTATGTGTTGATAATATACAATGTTCATAAAACGAGTGAAGTTAATCAGAAGTGTTCAAATCCAAAACAAACTTACAGTAACACTGTAAAGTGTATTCCAATCAAACATGCAAAAAGAATGAATTAACACTTTTCTGCAGCTACCTAATCACTGTATTAAAAAATAAAAACAAAATATTTACAAAGTTGGCTAAATGCGCAAGGAGTTGAGTTGAGACTTAGCAAGCGACATTTTGTAATGCTGTTGAAGTTCTTCAGCAAGAGCCTCTTCCCCGAAACTCTTGAAACCAGAAACCAAAACCTTAAACACGTACTCATCGAGCTCAGCGACGGTTCCATATCCACTCTTCTTCATCAAGTCGTAAATCCTGAGTGTTGATTCTTTCCTCCGAGCAATAACAACGGCCTTGATCAAGCTGGCAAGCCCCTTATGATCGTCGCACTTGATTTCATTTTCATCTTCGAGGTCGAGGATCAGACGGTCCACGTCCTCATGCATATCGCAGGCTGTGAGGGCCTGCACCATCTCGGCATAGAGGGATAACTCGGCGCCGTATTCCGATCGGAGAGTCGAGAAGACACGGAGGGCGAGGGCGCAGTGGCGCTGGCGTAGAAGCTCTCGGAGGGTGGCGAGGAGGTCGGATTTGAGGAGGCGCGTGAGGGTGTTAGACAGTTGGGAGGACAGGTTGGGAGGGTTGGTTCGGTGGAGACGTTTTAGGGTTTGGATGGCTTGGATTGCTTCGATGCTCAGGATTCGACCTTTCACCAGCGGTCCACGATGAGACCGCGGTCCGCCGCACCTCACCCGAAGGTAGCCACAGCGCGCGGTGGTGGTAGCGGTGGCGATTTGGGGCTGAGATTGGAGTTGGGATTTAAGAAAGCTGGGGTTTTGGAACAGGGACAAAGCCATCGATAATGTGTTGATGAAATAGAGTACGAAGCAGAGCAAGAAATTTTATCCACAACCGAACCATGTTTAGATTCTAGAACCTAGATACTCAATGACGATTATTTTAACGTAAATAAAAACTTTTTTAAATTTTTAATTTAAAAAAAAAAATTGTCATATAACAAAACTCAATCGAATCAAACCAAGCCGAAACTAATCATACTAAATTGAGTCGAGTCGAGTTGGTTAATTGAACCTGAATCAAATTTAATTAAATCGAATCAAATTCAACCGAATTGAAACGAGTTGAACTAACCCGAACTGAATCGAGATGAGTCAAATGAGTCGAGCCGAGCCAAGCCAGATGGAACCGAACTGAACCGAATCCAGTTGAACCAAACTAAATCGAGCCGAATCGAACCGAACCAAACTGAGGTGAATTGAGTTGAACTGAACTGAGCCAAACCGAATCGAAGCAAGCCAAGCTAAACCGAACCAAATTAAACCGAGCTAAATTGAATCGAACCAAATCAAACTGAACTAAATTGAACCAAACTAAACCTAACTAAGTCAAACCGAACCAAAATGAACCGAACTGAGTCAAAGTGAATCGAATTAAACCAAATCTAAACAAAACGAACCAAAGTAAACTAAATCAAACCGAACCCAACCGAACTAAACCAAACTGAATCAAATTGAACCACACACTTTATAACTTGTAAGGTTATATTGGGCATAACAGTAAAATTTTGGTGCGCAGAAGGAAAATGTGAGATGCACGAAGAAAACCCCTACTTTAAAAGTTGTTGTTACTTTTGACAGGCCCAATTGTTAGTGGTTTATTGGACCTACCCATCAACTATAATCCGCTTATGTGAATGGGCTTTAGAGTTGTTACAAAAACTAAATAAAAAACTAATTATTTTTATTAAAAATTAAACTAAACTATTTTTCAGTTCAATTTTTAAAACTGGTCAATTAAAAAAACATTTTTATGCACTAATTCAAGGAATATGAGACTTTTAGAAAATTATATAATTGTTACTAATTACTTCTTTTTTTAATCCATAAATTCTTAGATAACTTTTTATCAGTAAAATTACACGAGTTATAAAATTCTGTTGTAAAGTTTGATTTAATATCAATAATGCATCTCAATATATTAAAAACTACATTGCACTGTTTAAAAAAATGACAACACTTACTGTGCTCCTCGAATCCAAAGTTCACCCATAATTAAATGTTTTCTTTCATTCATGTTTAGTCTTAACTATTTATCTTCTCTTTTCCTTTTTCTCTTATATTTTATAATCTCTTTTTTTTTTCTCTTTATTTCCATCCCTTGCTAATATCAAATTGTTTTTTATATTAATTTTAATATATTTGTACGAGTTTAATTAATATTTTATTTATTTCCAGTTATATATTATTTTATGAAGATAATATACGAACACAATATTTCATCATTCAATTAAGAGCGTAATACAGATATTCAAAAGATTTATTTATGTAAATGTCTAATAAATTTATTTATAAAGTTTTTATCAATGAAATTTTTTTAGCAATTCGATCATAAAATTGGACTATGTCAACTTAATGTTCTAAGTTTACGTGAGGAGAAAAAAAAATGTAATGAATAATACTGTATTAAAGAATAAAATCCATAATTTAATATGTTTTTACAAATACAAAATCATATATTGATCTTCAATGAATCCATAATTTAATTCATGATAAAAAAAAATGCAAAAGCATGTCCGAGTTTGTAACAGAAAATAACATGGGTAATTTTAATTAACCATCATGATAAGATCTTTCAAATATATGGTCTTAGACACTTTTTTTTTATCTATATGAAGAAGAGAAAATAAAATTTTAATGTTACATTTTCTATAAATAAACTATAACCCATTTTATAACGATTTCCAATCACATTCCATACTTTAATAATTTTGATTTTATCCCTCATTAAATTAGAATATTAATTTAAGTATCTACACATAATTTTTAATGACAACCATACACTTAATCATAACCTTAATATTAACATACTACTTTATAACTTTTACTAATCAAATGATTCTAATACATTTAAACAATATATATGAGAACTATAAATTTTAACATAAATAATTTTTAAATAAATAAACATAAGGATATATATACAATCACACATTTCTCTCTCTAAATTTATATCGGTGCAAGAAAGAGATATATAGTCCTGCACTACCTTCATCTTGTTGGGATAAACTTAAATGTTAGGATTTTATTTAAATATTATTTTATTAGTTTTGGATCTAGAAATATTTGGTTTGATTTGATAAAGATAAAATAGAGATGGGTAGTTATGATTTTCTGTTTATCTAGTTAGAATATTATTTTATGATAGGTTAAGAAGATTTTATTTTTAAATCAGTTGATATTTCATTTTCAGATTTTATTTTTATTTCCATAATATTGTAAGTATCATGGTTATTTAAAGCCCTTCAATTATCAATGAATAATAAGACTTAATTTTGGAAAAATATCTGAGTGTGTATCGGGAGATTTTCCCAACACATCCTTATGCATCTTGAAGACATGAAGATGCCAAAGTAAAAGAAACACAACCACATGTGATTAAGGTTGTAGATGTTCATATCTAAATCTATATTTTACATATTAGTGTTAGGAAAGAAAGAGAAAAGAAAAAGTGTATAAATATATGTTGAAGAGATTGAGTAAGTGAAGGAAAGGTATTGTGATGGGATAGTGCACAACAGATAGAATCCTTCTTTAGTGACACTTCAAAAGATTGCATATGCTTATCTGCTCTCCATGCCAATGGGCTCCTACATGTTTCATACTTTAATACGTCAAAAGAGTAACATATGCACAATTATACTATTTCTAAACAGTTTTGTATAATTCCCTCAAAGAAAAATATAAAAATAAAACGGGTAATTGTATGAAAAAATAGTGCATAGATTGTGAATTCCTTTTACATATAGTCTAAAAATTAAACACCTTCAAAATTTTACATAAAATAAAAATTATAAGGTATATTTAACATAACTTGTTTAACAAAAAAAAATTATCAATATAAGTTGCTTTAATCATTTTGAAAAATCATGTAATATATAAATTTTACAATAAGAGAACTTATATCTTTTATTCCTCAAGACATTAATATGAATATATTCTAAAGACACTATACAAATTAAGGTAAAGTTATGCTCACTACAAATAATCTAAATTAAGTTAAAAATATATTTTTTAAGTACAATAAAGTAAATTACTAATAAATAATCATAATGATAATATATAAAATTATTGTATAAAAAATGTCAATATCTTTCTCAAATTGAAATATGAAAATCTTGTACTTAGTTTGCGAAGAAAAATACTAAATTATGTTTTTTTATGGCCTTTGTATAAATATTTGTCAATTGTACCGTGTTGGGAACATATAAGAACAAATGATGTCAATTTTCATCTTAAAAAATAATAAAATGAAAATCAACTTTAGTATAATTATATGTAAGGTCGATTGGTTAGTCATCACAATACAATTACATTCTTTTAGAAATACTAATTCTAAGTCACCAAGTAACTATTTAAGCTATTTTAACTTACATGTATTGACTATCACAGAACAATATCCAATCTCTACAGAAAATCGATAGACTGTTGATTGTTTTTTAGTTTTCAAAGACACTAGAAAAACACAACCAATTAAACAATATCTTGTAAGTGGTTAACCCTCTCAAACTGAATCACATCATTCTTGTAATTATAGTCTACCATCAAACCACCTTGTCTTAGATGTTTCTTAAAATATCTAATAGCACTTAAGATTGTCTCCAAATTCTCTTCAGAAGGTTTATGCATAAATTGAGATAAAATGTGCATAGAGTAAACAAGATCAAGTCTAGTCACGAACAATTAAATTAATCTTCCAATCATCCTTCGATAGTGTTTCAAATCTTCAAGAGGTGCACCAAAAGTCAACAATAACTTATGACTTTGTTCCAGTGGAAAAATTATAGGCTTGACACCTAATAAACATGTGTTTTCAATGACTTCGAATATTTTCACTACAAAAGATAAATCCCCTCAGGATTATGTGCTACTTCTAACTCCAAAAATATTTTAAGACTCTTAAGTTCTTCATATAAATACAATCAAATGATAATTAAGTCATCCACATAAGTTAGCACATAGAGATGTATTTCTCACCTGTGCAATATAAACAATTAGTAATCTTAATAAGATCAAACAAAATCATGACACTTTAATATTAGCGAACTTAGTAAACCAAATAACGAGGTGATTAACACTTTAGATATACAACAACTTTTTCAACCTACAGACTAAATTCGGGTCAATGTTTTTAAAACTTGAAAAAACTTTCATGTACACCTCCTTAACCGAATCACTGTGGAAAAATGCTAATATTGCGAAGAAGGTACAGACAATCACCATTTTTCAACTGAAACAAATGTTTCACCATAATTTATTCTCTCTCTGATAATGTCTGAAAATAATAAGCCTTGATTTTTAATAGTTAGTAATGTAAATAAGATGAAACAAAACCATGGTACTTTAATGTTAACAAATTTAACAAACCAATAACAAAGTGATTAACACTTTAATGATGTACAACGACTTTTTCAACCTACAAACTAACTTTGGACCGGTGTTTTTAAAACCTGAAGAAACTTTCATGTACACCTCTTTAACCGAATCACCATGGAGAAGCGCTAATATTGTTAAGAAGGTACAAATAATCGCCATTTTTCAATTGAAACAAACATTTCATCATAATTTATTCTTCCTGTGATGATATCTGAAAATAACAAGTCTTGCTTTCAAATAGTTAGTAATCTAAATAAGATGAAACAAAGTTATGGTATTTTAATGCTATAGCAACTTCACAGACCAATAGTGAGATTATTAACACTTTAAAGATGTATAACGAATTTTTCAACCTACAAACTAAATTCGGGTGAATTTTTTAACTAGGTGATACTATATTTAACTATTATTCATAAACATAGTATATATCAATAACAAATTAGTTTAAAAGCTTTAGTGTGCGTAATATCATTTTGTTATGTAAAGTTATTACTTCATTACCATTTTATTAGGTAAAGTTATTAATAGTTATGTGAAAATATTTCAATATTGAAAAAAAAAATCCACTCCAATTTTTTTAGACACAATTGAAAAAAAATAAATAAAAAATGCCGACTGTTGTACCCAGATGCACTTCTATGCAGCCTCTCAGACAAACCAACTTCTTATTTTACTAATTCGAAATTATTTTTATGTAAAAAAGTTTCAATATTAAAAAAAAAAACATTTCTATAACCTCTAACGAATCTCCCATTTTTTAAATTATTGTCAAGCATGTAACCTAACCACTTATCTTCTTTAAAGTTTACATGCTTCAAATTAAAGGCTATCATTTTTAGTTAGAAAATATGTGTTCAACTCATTGAAATGAAAGAAAATATGATGTTTTATTCTGATTAGTTGTCATTTTAAGGGAAAAATAGTGAAAAATGTCTAGCAAAATCTACAAATTTTTTATTTTGTGTGTTTGGTATATCTTATTAAGTTAGTTATGTTTTTGAGATTTAGTTATATTTAAATTTTATTATTCTAATGTGATATTAGAGTTACTAATAGATATAATAAGCTAATTTTTTTAAAATCTTACATCAATTAAAAATATGATTAAACTATATCTAATTAGTGAAAACAAATTTTATCTTATTATTTGATGAGATTCAATCAAATTTGTTCTTAGACTTAAATTGATATTTCATTTATATATTTTTACTTAATAATTTTTTTTTACACTCTCATATTTGCAACACACAACAACTTTGGGTTATTATTAGATTCTTTTGATTACTTTATGAAGAAACTTGTCTGACAAGAGTTTTTGATTTTTTTAGGTTGTAGTCAAAGATGATTAAGATTGAATGGCGCACTAGAGGCAACAAGTGTAGTTTTCCATTGTTGTAGAGTAGAGGGCCAAAGTTTGGTTGAAGAAATTAAAGTTTTCCAGCTATGCTATCAACACTTACGCCACAAAATGGGACATTATGGTCCATGCAAACAAAACCACATTAAACATTTTCTTAACTATTTCAAAAAACATGAAAAGACCAACTCTTTTTTCACATGTTCTTTGTTCCTTTGTCCTTTCCGTGTTCATTCTTCAAAAATACGATTCACTCACAACTTTTCCCTTAAATATTCCGAAAGATTAACTTTTGCCTTAATTCCCAGACACAATATGCAGATTCATCTAATTATGCACTCATAAGAAAGTGGGTGTTTTCCAAATTTTGGTCCCTATATAGGGCTAGTGCCTTCTACAATTCCCTTACTTTATTCCCATTTTCTTCCTTTTTACAAAGATTGTCCACCTTATTGCTTTTTTTAAACTACTGCCCATTTGCATAATAATCATTCTAGTAATGTATATATATACATATTACATAATTTTTTGACAATTGTTTTTCTATTCCTATCTTGGTTAATGAACTTAAAAGTGGTAAACAATATTCACCTTGTTTGGAATTTGAGTGTGAACTTATGAATAAATGACAAAATTCTAAGAGTAATTTGATTTCTTTATTTGCCATGGAGAGATAAGAGATTTATCTGTAAAATATTCTTTGACGTTTAAGTATGTAAAAAAGTTATAATCTTTCTATATATGTCAGTGTTTACTAACGTATTTTTTTTTAAATACTAATTATATTTATAAAATTAATATAAATTGTGGAGTTATATTTCTATTAAAATAATATTTACCATAGAAATATAATAATATATCAAAACATCAAAATTTAGTTATAATAGGTAAATATCATCCAAATAAATATAAATTAAACATAATAGAAAAGTTTAAAGAAACCTTAATCATTCACAATCTTCACAATTAAATTATTTTTATTATATAAAATCTAGTTTTTTTACCTACATCTTATTCTCTCTTTTTTTTTCTTAAAGTAATTTGGAATAATATTTTAAGTTTCTCTCCCAAAACAATTATCATATTATTCTAAAAATATTTACACTCAGTATTTTGTTATGAACTTAATCTTCTAAGGATTGAATTCTTAATTATATCATGAACTTAGTTTTCACTTTTAAAGTAAGAATGATTTGAAGAGTTTATTTAACTTTTATCAATTGGTTTGGCTTAAATATAATACTGATTTAAACATTTAATTTTATTCATAATTCTTAATTTGTTTAAATTTTACTGCTTCAGTCTAACTTTACATAATCATGAATTTTAGTAAAGTGTTGAGTGAGACAATGCAATGAATATAACATTATTACTACAACATTCAAATGTGAACAAAATGGGGAAAAGGTACAATCAAGGGTGTGTTTCTTTTACATGTTTTTTTTTTTCACTTTCTTATGCACATTAAATGTGATTAATTGATTGAAGTTATTTAAATTGAAACTAGGAACTTGAACATAGATGAACAGTTACAAAATCTTAAAGATTATTCAACCAAATACTTACTCCAATTATTACTCTTAAGAAATTAGTTTTATTTAAATAATGGTCAATTGGTCAATGGTCAATGGTCAACTCAAGAGGGTATTGCTTAGCTTGTGAGAGGTACAAAATAGTAAAGCTTCTATAATGAAAGGATATAATGTGTTCAACGTATACAGATATGATTGGTAGGAGGGTAGAATTGGGATTCCAATTTCCTCATGACCACATCAACTAGGGAAACATACAACAATAAATTTTCCATTAAAGCAAAAAAGAAAAAGGCAATTGAACTTAAATTCCTTATAATAACTTATAAGATTAAATATGATTTTATTTCAAAATTTTACCATAAAACTAATTTTTTTTATACACTTTAAAAATCAATAGATACTAATTATATTAATATATTTTTTCACATATCAAAAGACATTTTAAAGTGATATTTAAATTATTTATAAGATTTCGTATATTTTAACTTAAATCCAACTCAAAATATTATTTATCACATAAAAATAATAATACCATTAAATTAAAATGATTATATATATTATTTTTAAAGTTTGTGAATTAAAATGTATTAAAATTAAAAAAAATAATGAATTTTAATTTTATATTTAAATTTAGAGATTAAAAATATATTTGACTAACCATTTTTATAATAAGAAGAAGCATTAAAAATATGTTTTAATGATTCCAAGTTGAGGAAGACTAATAATTGAAGGGAAATAAATGCCTACAATTGAAAACTCCTTTTTTAACCCTGTATTGCTTAACTTGTACAAACAGCTTTCTTGGGTTTTCAACATGTTTCCATGTTTGGTAGTCAACTTCAGCCTCAATTTTAATTTTAGACAATCTAGGGTTCTTTTATTTTGTTTCCATCTGATAGTTATTTTTTTGTCAGCCTTTTTTTTTATCAACTAAAACATTAAAATTTATTCTAGATATTTTAAAATTTACTTTTCATTTATTTTAATCAATATGAATATCCTTAATATGTGTGAAAAAAATATAAAATAATACAATTTTACATTCATTCAACACATAATTTAAGAGTAAAATAATATGAGAATAACTTCAAATATAACTCACGAAACAGCATACATATGCGTTGGCAATAAGTGATTTAATAAATGAAGTGTCATAATTTCAATAATTAATTGATATATAAACATATGTCATTTTACCTCTTGAAAGATAAATTGAATTTTAGGAGTTCACATCAATTTTAATATGATATATATATTTAAAAAAATTAATTGAAAGTGTTAACACTTAATTGAAACTTCAAAACCTTATATCATCTAAGAATCTTGAATGTCTTGTTTTTATTCTATGGTTGTGTTACATTCTCCCATCACAATCTATGGTTTCTTGAAATTTTTAAGACTCTTCCAAAACATGTTTTTGTTCTCGTAATCATGTCACGCCTATAATCAATTTTATTAATAATTATTTTATGTAAGTTTCTTTTAAAATTCAAGCCCCCTTAAAACTTTAACATTAAAGTATATGCATTTTCTTTCTTTAGGGTTTCATGGAGTATTTATACACTAAGTTACTATCTTCTTAATTTACTTTGACATGACTATAATAAAGTTAATCTTTAAATCTCTTGCACTGTAAATAGAAAAGAATAACGGGATACTATTGCAATAATTAATTTCTATTAGAAGCACAAATTACATTTTAGTTGGGAATCTCATTCCCAAAATTTAGAAACTCTAAATTGACCACTACTTTTTGTTTTTTCTATTTTAAACAAGTCATTACTTTTTAGGTCAAATTGGTTTTGACGTGGATTTATGCTTATTACATGTTAACGGAGTTTAACAAATTTTTTTCTCTTTATAGATATTTATAAAATTATGTTAAAAAGTAACATTTTTAACACACTTCTCTTGATGATATATATATATATATATATATATATATATATATATATATATATATATATATATATATATAAAACTTAATATTAATAGATAGTTTAATAATCATTTAAATAAATAAAATAATATATCTAACAAATAACAAATTTTATTAAAATAAATTTTAATTTAACTATGATATTATATTAAAAAGTAAAAGTCTAATTCAATGACATAAAATCAAAATGAAGTTTGAATCTCTTATATATTTTAAAATATGTTATGTAAAACTTCTAACCTATCTAATTTATAATTACTAATGCAAACACACAAGTAGTGCAGACAAGACATAATTTCACATTACAATTTCCGAAGCAGATCTTAGATACCCTCTTTACCTTTTGTAGCAAAGACACAATTTGTGGTTCTCAACTCCAAGAATTCATGTGTTGGTGTCTTACATTGGCAAGCCATGGCAACTATGGCATAAAACCTATGGTTTGTTTCGCGTAGTTTTGGAAAAAACAAGAGAGAGAAAATATCTGAACGACACACATGCTAAGATACGGAACATTGTCTGCCAGTTAGGGACTCATTTCATATTCAACTAAAGAATGGAGATTCACCTCTGTTCAATCTCTTTCCTTTGTGTCGTGTCTGGACTCATACAAATTTGTTCTATTATTCTTTTTCACAAACTTATTCTATTATTCTCAATGCTTTTCGAATTGGAATGTCGTGATATGTGTGCTTCGAACTTGCACCTCGACTGTATTTTAATCAATCAAGGATTTTGAATCCATTAAAGAATCAAATTTGCAGCAGTAAAAATTTGAACTTTTTATGATTTTAATCATTGGGATAGTTTTAAATGTTTTATTTTAATGATATGACTGAAAAAGTTTACCAGCATGTAAAAAAATAATGTAAAATTATGATGAATAGAGGAGAAAAAATATGGCTATGGAAAGAGAAAAGTTGCTTCATAAAGTCCAAGAAGATTCTTTACTGCATCAAACAAGAGAAGCTCCTGGAAAATTCGTACCATGCCATGCGATAACTCTAGTTTAAAACTCTACTTTCTGACTCATTTGTTTGCTCAATTCTCATACATCTACCTTTATAAATTTAACACATGACATACGCATACTCACTTCACTCACTCGTTTGACAGTTTTCAATTTCTGCTGCATAATTTGGAACCTTTCACTGTGCAAAACTTTGATGCCTACACCCTTTGAACATGATTACATAGGCTTGGCAGAGACTCCATACATGGAGAAAAGCTGTGATAAGATATCCTCTTCAGTTTCGTCCAACCTTTCATCTGAGGATGAGAACAGTTCATCGCTGAACTTCAAGGAGACAGAGCTGAGGCTTGGTCTGCCAGGTTGTGAGTTTTCTGAGAACAAACCAGGAGCTGCAGGGATCTCTCTTTTTGGCAAGGATTTGCAGAGTAGTGGCTATTCTGCTTCCTCAACTCCTTCCAAGAACCTCAAGAGGGGTTTCTCTGATGCCATTAGTTCCTCCTCCTCCTCTTCTGGGAAATGGATTTTCTCAGCCAGTGATGCAACTGGGGATGATTTGAGAAATGGGACTAATACCTCTGCACTCTGCAACAAAGAGGTTGGTTTGGTTCCTCACTCTGAGAAGCCGCCTCAGATTTCTGCAACTGCAACAATTGAACATGCTACTGCTCCTGCTGCAAAGTAAGTTTTCCTCACATATTTATGCTTTACATAAACGTTTCGTTAAACTTCTTCAAGTATTTATAGCAGAAGAAGAAAAAGAAAAGTTCAAATATTTGACTTTTTCATAAACTAGCTTAAGGTTTTGTAACTAAAATTTTAAGGGGTGTTCTTTCTGATAGACTTTGTTGAAAACATTCGTTAATGCATTAGTCCACTGAGTGTTTGTTTTGTTCAACTTTTATTTGTGTTAAAGATGAAGTTTTTCGTGAAAATTCAATCTAATGGCTGCTGATTTCTTTATGGGGTTATTTTTTTCTGTTTGATTATTGATATTGTGTTCTGTGGGGTGACAAGTTAAACATGAAACCTTTTTGTTGCAGAGCACAAGTTGTGGGATGGCCACCGATTCGGTCTTTTCGGAAGAACAGAATGGCCTATAATTTGGCAAAAAGCAACACTGAAGCTGAGGAGAAATCAAGAGTTGGTTGTCTTTATGTTAAGGTCAGCATGGATGGTGCACCTTATCTCAGAAAGGTTGATCTGAAAACCCACTGCAACTATATTGAACTTTCTTCTGCTCTTGAGAAAATGTTCAGCTGCTTTACCATTGGTATGCTACTCAATCTGTCACATTCATTATGCTTAATTCAATGCTGTGAACTATGTAGTATAACTGAATCGATGATCAAATTAGACACTTCAAGTTAACAAGATTATAAAAACTTTGTATCAATTAGGACAATAATTTCTCTAAACTGCGAGATACAACATCAATAAAATATGAGTCCAATCATGTGATATTACTGTTATCTAAAACGTGAAGACAATTGTGTTCTTGAAAGCAGGTCAATGCAGTGCACGTGGAGTTTCTGGAGGGAAAGAGGGATTGAGTGAGAGAGCTTTCAAGGATCTTGTTGATGGGTCTGAATATGTTCTTACTTATGAAGATAAAGATGGAGATTGGATGCTAATGGGTGATGTGCCTTGGGAGTAAGTTCCCTTTTTCATTATGTTTACGATTCATTATTACTCAATAAATCACATCCTTTTTACTACTATACTTAGATAACAAATACGTAATTTAGATAATAAAGTTTGTGTTTGATCGCGTTTATTGACTAATGCAATGATAACTTGTGACTACAGGATGTTCACTGAGTCGTGTAAGAAACTAAGGATAATGAAAGGCTCCGAGGCAATTGGACTAGGTATATCTATTAACTGCTATAAATTATAGAAACACTTTGTACATGTATAATGAATATGATATATATATATACTTTTTTTATAGTTTAAATAATAATGGAAGATTAACTAAAAATATGTTATGGATTTGGTTGCAGCTCCAAGGGCAATGGAAAAATGTAGGAGCCAATATTAGTACAGTAGATTCTGCTCTACTATTTGGTCATTCGCTGAAGCATAATATAAAGAAGGATTAGAAGAGAATTTGAGTCTATAGTTATAGTTCTGTATTAAATAAAACAAAAACGAAACGTGTGATGTAGCGTTTCAGTTTTTGTGCGTTTGGACACTGATAGGTTTCAGTTTCCTTGTTAATATGAAATATTTTGCTGTTCGCTCATATGGTGTGTTAAGATTGTCTTAGTATCAAATTTTTCAATTCATTCATGAATTCTTGTTACTAAACTATTATGTATTAACAACAAATTGAAATTAACAAATTATTGCTACAGACTTTTAAACTCATATTAGAAAGTGAATTTTAAGTCTAATTCAATTCCACAAAACCAGATTGTAAGGTGAGATTTTTTGTATCTTACTTATATATAATAAATTAGCATTATCTCTTGTTGATGTAGATCTTCCAACACATCCCCTTTACGCCAAAGTATAGATATTTCGTGCGTGATAGTAAAGATTGGAGAGTTCAATAACGATCCGACAATGAGTGAAAACAAAAATACCCACTTAAAAAAAATAGACTCTAATCATACTCTGATATATGTTAGAAATGAGTTTCAGATGTTAAAAGTAGAACAATTGTTTTCAACTACCCCAATCAGCATAAATTTTATTAAGGTGAGGTTGATCAAATTATATATATAGAGAAATATCACACTTCAATGTGTAAGAACAAAATTTGGTTTTTGGTAAAGCTCAATTTTAATCTTCTTTAGATCATTACAACAAAATTATATTTATCGAGAAATTTTGTTTGTTGGAAAAGCAAAATTAACAACTGTAAAAAAATTATTGGTAAAATGTCTGTTCATATAAATTTTATCAATGAATTGAAAATGTTTTCTATAGTAACTGATGTTCAAAAAGTCATTGTTAATTATTAATAATTTAAATTTATTAATAATTATTTATCAGTAATTATTGATAAAATTTTTAATTGATAAATATTGTGATTCAATCTTTTTTTCTCTTTTTTTTTTCTTCATTGTTTTTGTTATTATTATTATTCGTCGTTGCATCCACCATTTTATCTCCTTCTCCTCTTTATATGTTGTTAAAGTTATATTATCACCACCTCTTCTTCCTTTTTTTTAATCTTTTTCCTTCTCAATTTTCTTCATTTAATTTATAACATATATTTTATCAAATTTAATGGAAAAATAAATTTATCGACAAGGGCTTAAAAAATAAAATTAATAACATTTAGTAATGAATTTTCAAAAATTCTTGACGAATTTTTTAACCAATTTTACCGATCAAAACTGAGATATAAACTTTGAACAGACAAAATATAAAAAAAAAATATTAAAGTAGAATTTATTATAACCAGATTCATCGTCAATGGATATATTCTTTCATAATTAAAATCTTAAAATTTATCAATAAAATTGTTGTTAAATTATATATTGATAATTTTTTTCGTTAATAATCCTATTTTATCAAAACAATTTTTCTTTTATTAAATTTTGATCGTGATATTTTCTTGTAATGAATGTAATAGCAACATAATCTAAATTCAGTTGAAAATTTTCATTATGATATGACCATGTTTATAAAAAATATGAGAACAACTATTTTGGTAAATAGCTTATGTAATAAAAAAAATTGTATTTATTACAAAATATTTTTTAATATTAATAATACTTTTGAATTAAGTAAAAAAGAAATAGAAGAAAAGCGAACAATTAATATCTAAACAAATAAAATTGAAATTAAAATATTATTAATTTATTATGATAATTTTAAATAATAATATTGTTGTGTTGAAATTAATGAAAATTTGATTATGTTGGTTTGGTTGTAATGTTAATGTTTTTGTTTATTTATATTCGAATGTGCATTTAATTTTGAAAAGTATGAATACCTTACTAATTTTTGGTAATGGCTAATAGATAAGTTAATTTTGTTTTTTGTATACATAAATTTTGTTCTTATAAATTTGATAGTTAATAAATTTTACTGTTAATATATTTTGATGTGTTAATAAATTTTGACATGCGTATACTTTTCTAATATTAAATAGCCAAAAGGGTAGATTTAGGAAAAATAAATGAACTTGTCAAATCAATTTATTTTTATTTTGATAAAGAATCTCAACATTAATTAATTCAAATAAGATACGTGTAGGAGTAATATATCTCGTAACACTTTTAATGTTTTTGTATTAATTTTTTTTATTAGTTGGGTAACTTATCCTTAATATAAGAATTTTATTATTTTTATAAATATTTGGCCTTTATTTAGTTGTTGTTTAGATTCATTCAATTATAATTGTTTTTTTACTATTTAATATTAAAAAATATATGTATATTATTTTGACATTAAATATATGATAATATTATTTTTTATTTATATTATTTTTTATTTTTTATAAAATTAACTAATTTTTGAGATAATAAAAATACGTGTATTGATGAGAATGGGTATAACAATGTCATACCTATGGGGAAGATTTGAAAAAAATAATAATAATTTGAGGATAAAGATGAAATTCAAACGGGAGTGCTACACGTTATGCATGTGTAGAACACTAAGTGTGAGAAAGATTTAGTCTACTTAGAGTTCCACATGTTTATGTTATTAATTTTTTAACATTTTTATTAAATATTTATCATTATTAATTTCTTAATTAATCCAATTATACAAAGTTCTTATCATATTAAATTTAATGGTTCATATTTTATATGAATAATTATTAATATTAGAAATTTAAATTGATCATAAAATATGCACACTTAATTGTTATTTTTTTCTTAAATTTATATTTTATATTTTTCACTTTTTCTTAAATAAATAAGTTTTATATAAATACAAGCCATTTTAACCAACATTTATTATATAAGTCATTTCAAAAAAATCATTTTCTCCTTTATAAAAAAAATAGCATAGCAGAAACGTGTTATTTTAATCTAACATAGTCAAGTATGGTAACTGTAGTTGAAATAATGTTGGATGTGAACTAGTTGAGAAAATTCTTTGTTAACGGATATTTTCGTGACTATATGATGTATTAAATTTCAAACTATTTCGGTTTTCTCACTTCATTTAATTTTTGTGGAATTAGAGTTAGATTCAAATATTAATTGGAGATAAAATATATTAATGTTTTGGATTCGAGAATTATTTATAATTTATTTGGTTCAAAATTATTATCTTCCATTATATTAGAATAAAATATACTTAAATATTATATAATTAGATATTTTATTTTAATTTTATTTCTATTTATTATTATATATAATATACCTTTTTATATAAATGACATATTTTTTCAATTAATTTTTTTTATTTTCTTTTTAATATGATATTAAAATTGAATATGGCACCAGGGTCAATGTGATATATGAAACATTAAAAGTTTATCTTCAAGTTAGATTGAGGCAATAATGAGTTTATCCATCCTTAACATATATTTTAGATCTTACAAGATTATTAGTTCTAATAAGAAGGACATATATTGGTTTTTAAGCTTAATTTAATCATATAAAACCAATCGTAAAGTGAAATTTACATAATATTATAAATTGATATAAGCGATTTCTGTATATATGTGAGAAGAGAGGATTGAATAGAGTCTTGTCCTCTATTTCTTCATCATGATCTAAAAAGACGTGACTCTGTAATGGTGTTTTCCCTAGCTTCTATTATTGCAAGTTTACATTTGCAGATTAATAATTCCCAATTTCTGGGCCTCACCACCACCTTTTCTACATTTCGGACAACCATAAAGTCCTTACCGTCCCATCTTCATGTAATTCATCACTGTTCACCCTTTGCATCAATGAACAAAGTATTTCTCAGACATAATTGTTTCATTTTCCAAACTTTGTTGCTATAATCGACATTTCTAGACAGTGACAGTCACATGTTACTTGGATCTTTCATCATGTATTTAACAGACAGTTATTGGCGTTTTCCGTTTGTTCTTGTCCTATGTTTAACTCCAATCACGTAAAAGATTGATATCATTTTCTAATTAAAATCTTAAAACAATGGATTAAGGTAAGACTCAGAGGGACATTTGAGATTGAGATTGTAATTCTTTACATTAATTGTAACAAGCATGTGAACTTCTGCATAGAGATAAATGTCAGTGCACAATAGTCCTCATGCATGGCATCCAAATGCAAAAAAGAAAGCTTAGAGACAGTAAAGCACTTCTGCACACCACCAACCTCTTTGAATTCTCACCAAATTAAACAGTAGCACACTTTACAAATAAATTACAAGAAGGAAAAACATACACTAGAAAAAGCAAGAAAAGCAAGAACTGCTTTTCCTACTTTTATTATGAAGAAAGATGAATTAAAGAGGGCATGATCTCCCAATGGAGTCAAAATTCAGTGGAAAGAGGTGCATGGTCAGAGCGAATGAAGACATTGCCATAGATGAGACCAGCCAAACCACCACCGATAAGAGGTCCGACCCAGTAGATCCAGTTGTCATGGAAGTCACCACTCACAACTGCAGGGCCAAAGGAGCGTGCAGGGTTCATTGAGCCACCTGAGAATGGCCCTGCTGCCAAGATGTTCGCACCAACAATGAAACCAATGGCAATGGGTGCAATCGTGCCCAATGAACCCTTCTTAGGGTCAGCTGCTGTGGCATATACAGTGTACACCAAACCAAATGTGATTATGATCTCTGTAACAACTCCTTCAACAACTCCAACCCCAGAAGCCACACTATGAACTGGAATTGCCTGCCAACAAATAACAAGAATTCAGTTTTTGGTGTAAATAAACTAAACATCGTCCTATTATTTACAAGTGTCTGATACCAGACAAAAAATGAGAATATTAATGATGTTTGAATACTAGCTTCATACAAAATGTTTATATAATATATTAATGATGTTTGGACATACTACTTATGCATCTTACCCGTAGCAGAATCATAATTATAGTCTCTTCATAAAGTGATAGAAAAAAGGGCATGTAAATATGTCCTTGGTTTATGCATGAAGCTTCTAATGCAAGGAAAAGATTTGCCAAATTGAGGTAGCCATATGTTGATTCCACAACTAATTTCCAATCGTAGAGATTCTTTCAATTGAAACTTACCAAACCTCCTGTGACATAGCTGAGAAGAAAACAGGCCACTATGGAGCCAAGAAGCTGTGCAATCCAGTAGAATATGCCTGTGAGGATGGTGATGTGGCCACCAAGAGCCAATCCAAAAGTCACAGCAGGGTTGACATGGCCACCAGAGATGTTGGCACCCACAGAAACTGCAACAAAAAGTGCAAAACCGTGGCAAATAGCAACTGCCAGTAACCCAGCAGGATCGAGTGCTGCATCTGATGTCAACTTACCTAAAAGTGAAAACAAAACCACCAAACATGTTGAAACTAAGTAAGCACCATGATTTCAAAATGAAAAAATCTGTAAACTTCTACATGGTGACAGTTCAAACTAAAAGAAACATTGTTTCATCAGTTTTCTCTTATTTTTAAGGTTTGTTTTATGTTTAATCATGGTTAAACACCTTGAATATGGGACTAAATGAGAAAGGAGTGGTGGGGTTGAGACTGAGATCTTGGATTAAATTTTGTTGTGAAACCAGAAAACTAACCATAGGCTATGGCTGAACCAACACCAGCAAAAACAAAGAGCAAGGTTGAATGAAACTCAGCAATATAGGCCTTGATTGAGGTTAAACTGAAAGAATCATCCAAACGTCCGAAGGCAATGCCACCCATCTTCAGAAGTTTCTAGGGGAACTGTTAAAATTAGAGGAGAGGATAGACAAGGAAATGTTACAAATAAGAAAGGTAGTAGTACAAAAAACTTCTCTGTTGGGGTTATATATATATGCAGCAGAAGTTAATTATCAAATACAATGTTAATTAAGGTTTATTTAAGAATAACATGTGTTATATATATGTTTTAACCTTTAATCTGTATCTTTTAAAAGCAATGATTTTGACTTTTTCTTAAATGTGATGTATTTCATTCCTGGTTAGCTTAGAATAAAGTATAGCCCAGACTAAAACTTACCACATTTTAGAAATATAGAACCAAACATTTGTAAAACATAAACTAAAACTAATCTTATCACAATCTTGTACTACATTCCACTTTTCGTTCAAATAGTTCATGATGGATACTTTTAGATATATAAATGAGAGACGAGTCCATTTCATAAGAGATTCACACCAATTCTAATCTGTATTATATAAGATCAAGATCATTTTGATCAGATTCAAACAAGTTACGCATAAGCAGAGATCATGCTACTCACTCTAAAGAAGTAGTATTGAATCCCTCTAAAATTGGTATATAACCAATGAAACTGTTTCACAACGATTAAAAATAACGTTAATTTAGAATATATAAGTTAGTGTAAACTTGATTTTATAATGTGGTTTTATGAAGTTGAGTTAGGTTTAATAACACTTATCAGAGTTATTACCATTATTTTTTAGTGTTATGTTTAGACGATAAAAGGGATGGTTATGTGAGACACATCCATGGACATATCCAATGAGTTGTTTAGTGGGAAAATTAGCTGTCATTGGCATACTTTAATAGAAATGTCCAGAAGCTAACGAATGATTCCTCCATGTGAGAAGGAGAGAGAGTGGTAGAGATGATGTTTGGTTGTGGGGTAGAATGTGAAGGAAATAATCATAAAAGAAAAGTAGGAGTGGAGAAAACATGAATAGCTTTGGGCCACATATACCACCGGCCATGCTCTAAAATATAGCAGAGAGGTTGTGGAATTTCAAATTCTTGGGTGTTTAAGTTTCTGAGTAATTAATATATCACATATTGGTTGTTTTGGCCAATGTCGTGGATAACTTGGTCGGCCAATTAGTGCTCACCAAAGAAATCATTTTGACTTTTTCGAGCTTCTGTCAGAAGCTTTTCTTTTCATAAGAAATGCTTTATTAATTATACGTTAAAAAAATATTATATGACATATTTTTATATTTATTTAACATATTTTTAAGTATAAAAATAAAATGATTATATAAATATTAAATATCATTTCACTTATAACTATGAAATCGTAAATTTATAATCAACATTGTTAATATAAAAACTTTTACCTCTTATATTAGTGTCTGATTGGATATAGCCTTGTAAAACTATTTTATTTTGTTGTATAAAATATTTGCTCTTTATATTTATCTTATCTACACCAACAAACCCTTTATTAATAATTTGATGTAATCAAAAGAGAGAAAAAGAATCACTTTTGGATATCTAGAGGCAATTGTTTTGTTTGTATTGGCGTGAAGTGGTTGTTAAATACGCATGGCTTGAACACACAAATAATGAAAAACAAAATTTATTTATTATCATATATAAGAATATTATAAATTTTTTATATTCATTTAATATATATATATAGATCGTTTTCAAATTATATGATTGATAAACTACTTAACTTAAAAAATTGAGACTAAAAACTATAACGATAATCCCTTGACATTTTTTTTTCTTTAATCGAGATTTGGGGTTATAATATAAGTTTTGGAAATATAAAACACATTTAATATTTATAAAAAGACCGAAAGATTAATAAAATAGAAATTTTGAAATTTATACGAGTGTAATATAGTATAATATAATTATGCTAATTTCGAATTGATTCGATTCCCAAGTTTGTTCATGTGTGAAATAAAAAACCATTCATCTATATTCTTATATTCTTATGTATTAATATAAAAAAAAAGTGAAACTAAACATGGATTGCTTCAAAAACACAGCTGATGATTTCAGGTTCTTTTTGTTGCACTGCATAAATATGAAAATAACTTTTGAACTATGTAATTTTTTTTATTTATTTTTAAGACTATACAGTTTAAAGGTCATTTTTTTAGGTTAAAAATACTTTTAGATTATATAATTTGATTTTTTTATTTTTAAATTATATAGTTTGAATACTTTTATTCACTTCTGGATTATGTAATTTAAAGATTATTTTTATTATTATTAGATTATACAATATAAAAGTCACTTTTGACTTCCAAAATACAGAACATGCAAAACAAGTTTTTCGATTATACAGTCTAGAAAATATTTTTAATTTTCAAATTACATAATCTGAAAGTTAATTTTTAATTTAAAAATAAAACTTTCAAATTACAGAATTTAAAATTAATATTTTTTATAATATTTTTTTTTTTAATTGTATAGATTAGAAGTCATGACCAAGGATCGGAAGGACTATGGTAAGAATGCAGTGTGATGTGTTGACCCTTTTCTAAATAAAGAAAATCAAGGGGTGCAAGAAGAAATACTCTACGATTTCTCTATAAGGCCCAAAGAAGAAAATGGACTACCATTGTTTTATAGACATTTACTTCTTACACCTCATCATTTTCCTCCTGCACTCTAGTTCTGAAATTTATTTCTCAAAACACAATTTTCCAGAAGTTTTTGATGGACTGAGAAAAAATTTGATGAGTTGCCTTAAAGCAAAAAAAAAAAATGTTTTTATTCTTCACTTTTTCTTCTTCTATTTTGACTGAAATAAACAAATTGTTTGAAAAATGAATTAGGAAATTAATAACCCTATATTTTTTAATAGTAATAGTTAATATTGTTTAAAAAAAATCAACATGGAAATTAAGGAAAAAGAAAAAATGTGGAGTGTGTATTTTTTCTTCCATTAGAAAAATACAAAAGAAAAATATTGATTTCTTGTTCTTGACCTCCCTCCATATGCATACTTCCTAAGTTGTGTATTATAATATGAAAGGGTAAAGAAATTTGAAAAAAACAAGAAATGTTAATGAGAAATGAAAAACGTGCGTGTTAAAGCGATAGAAAATCAATAATACCACTTTTCTGTCTTTTCTTTGGCGTCTGGCTCTGTTTATGGTTCCTTGATAGCCACATGAAAAAGATGACAACCAACATTCGAAACCAAACTTCTTTTACCTCTTAAATGGTTTTCATTTATTTTTATTTTTATTAAAAGTGGTAAAAAAAATAGATAGAAATTATATTTTTATTGAATACAAACAAAGTTTCACATTAAATAAAATAAAAAATAAATATGAATTTATATATCCATAAAATACTTTCAATATTAAAAGACTTTTTGAAATGATAAGAAAATCAAATTCCTAAAATTTAGTCTAAAATGAATAATATGTGTAGAGATTTATGTTTTTAATGAACAAAATTAAATTTAAACGAGTCTAATTAACGTGTTTTATCATCATAATTTTTATCACATGATGATTAAATTTAGAGTTGTATACAAGTTATTCAAACTCCTATCATTAAATTTATCTTAAATGGTTAAGTTCTTTTACTACGTAATGTGCTAGAATAAAATAGAATTTACAATTAGTTGAATAGAAACAAAATTTATATTAATCATAAAATAACACGTTATTTTACTTTTTACAAAGATAATTTAGAATTATGTGTACATTAAAAATGTAGAGTGATAATAGTTAATGCACTCTATTAATGGTAAAATAAAATAAATGTCACTTTTTGTCTATTTAAAGAACTAAAATGATATCATAGTTCAGTAAAAAAACAAGAACATCATTGAATCTCTAAAATTCAAATATTGACTTTTTTGTTAATCTTTTTTTCAAGGCTTAATACCTCCGTTGGTTATTTTATTTGTCTGTCAATTTCATTTTGGTCCTCAAGTTTTAAACTGTCTCAATTGAGTCATAATTTTTGTAAAAATGCACACATTTTACCCTAACCGTTAGGCTGTCTCAAACGGCGTTAATTGATGTTGGGATAAATTTTTTATTTTAGGCTTAATCCCTCCCTTGGTCCTTATGTTTGTGTGAAAATCTCAGTTCGGTCCTCAAGTTTTTCCTGAAGTCCTTATGAAATGCAAACATTTTACAATATTTTACCCGAACTGTTAAGTGTATTGAGACGGCGTTAACTTTGAACTGAGTTGTAATTTTATTTTTTATGTTTTAAAATCATTAAATCCACGTGGTTATGGTCTTTCTTTTTCCTTCCAATCACTGATCACAGTTCACTCATTCCTCCACCCTCAAACCCTCAAACATCCCGACTCACACCTTTTCTCCCTCTCAATCTCACACATTTTCTCCCTCTCAAACTAAAAAAATGTCGCCGTTGTCGACAGTTCAAAAATTATGACCCAATTGAGACAGTTCAAAACTTGAGGACCGAACTGAGATTTTCACACAAACATAAGTACCAAGGGAGGGATTAAGCCTAAAATAAAAAATTCATCTCAGCATCAATTAACGCCGTTTGAGACAACTTAACGGTTAGGGTAAAATGTGTGTATTTTTTACAAAAATTATGACACAATTGAGACAGTTCAAAACTTGAGGATCAAACTAAGATTTACACACAAATATGAGGACCAATGGGAGATTTAAGCTTTTTTTTTCAAACATTTAATCTATACAATAACCTAATTTAGCATGTGTCATCGAATTCAATAACAATTTTTATTTGCCAAAGAAAAGAATATAACACCTCCAAAGGATTCTCCACCGTAATTTATAAATTAATAAGATTTAATTAATCATGAAACTAGATTAATAGAATATTAGTATTTAATTAAAATTAGACGGTTAACTACCTCCACGATATATCTTGTCTGTAATAATATTTTTTATCAATCTACAGACAAGTCTTCATTATTAATTTATAAATATTTAATTTATTATTTTTTTAGTTGAAAGACGAAGAAAATAAGTGAAAATTCATTCCACGAGTTCATTTTTCGCAAGTGATATTTGGTGCCACAAATTGTCTTTTCTTTCTCTGTCGTTCGTCGTCTTCGATTCTTCCCCAAATCTCAAAACCCCGTCGGAGGGGGCATCGTGGTTCATTCCATTCTCCTCAAAATTTTGCGACTTTTTAAACCCCTGATTGGATTTTCCATCTGGGTGATCGTTTGCCCGATCGATCCGTCTGTTTAAGTTCAGAGAATTAGCATTCGTCTCGGGGTTTAATATAGTTTATGCATTAAAAGTCCCATCTCAGTGGGAAGTTTAAGGTTGTTGTGATTTGGGGAAAAATGGAATCGAGTCGAAGAGCAGTGGAGTCGTACTGGCGGTCGCGGTTGATCGATTCAGCTACGTCCGATGAAGATAAAGTCACGCCCGTTTACAAATTGGAGGAAATCAGCGAGCTTTTGCGTTCTTCGCATGTTAGTATTGTGAAGGAGGTTTCGGAGTTTGTCTTAAAACGTTTGGAACATAAAAGCCCAATTGTGAAACAGAAGGTACTTAAAAATCCGTTTGGTTTTTGGATTGGATGAGTTGGATCTGGATGGTTCAAACTTCATTTTTTTTAATTATTTCGATGTACTTTTTTTTTTATTGTTTTTGGGGTGTGGGGAGTTTTTGGAATAGCTGCTAGTGTTTGCATAAGGGATGAAAGGGATAGTGGATTTGAAAATTGAAATAGTTGGAATTAGCTTTGTAATTATACAGTGTGAAGTTGAAGGTGGGGATATGAGAAAGGATCATAGTGGTTTTTGGTGTCAGAGTTTGGAAATTGCATCCTATATCATTTATCTAAACACTTTGTGATACATTCTTGTGTTAATGTTGTCAGGCTTTAAGATTGATAAAGTATGTGGTTGGGAAGTCGGGCGTGGAGTTCAGAAGGGAAATGCAGAGACATTCAGTGGCGGTTCGTCAGTTGTTTCACTACAAGGGACAGTTGGATCCTTTGAAAGGCGATGCACTAAATAAGGCTGTGAGAGACACAGCTCACGAGGCTATCTCTGCCATCTTTTCAGAAGAGAATAGTAAGCCAGCACCCGCTGAAGATCTAAACCGGCGGATACAAGGGTTTGGGAATAAAAACTATGAACCGCCACAGGAAGATAAAAAATCTTTTATCAGTGAGGTTGTTGGTATTGGAAGCGCGTCAATTAAGCAAGGGCTTAATAGCTTAACACAGAGACATTCGCTGATAAAAAATGATCCCGGCAGCTATAAGAGTCCAAATCTTCGAAGATCGTTGACAAACGAAACAGAACATGGTGACAGATATGAACCAATTTCGTATCATAATGAAGCTCAGAGTAGTTTTGGAGGTTCAAAGAATCAATCCTCTGGTCCTTGGAGTCAGGATTCAAGAGTAACTAAGACGGAAACATCAAATGGGGATTCTGGTGCAAGTTATGTAGAGAGTAAGACAAGAGAGCATAAGTTGCTGGAGACAATTGTAACTTCAGGAGGTGTTCGCCTGCAACCCACCCGTGATGCAATTCAAGCTTTCCTAGCGGAGGCTGCAAAGTTAGATGCATTGGCTTTATGTCATGCCCTTGAACTGAAGCTTCAATCTCCAATTTGGCAGGCATGTCTATTATGTTGATTTTCGACAGAAATGTAAATTTAGACAGGAAAGACCATGTTAAATATACAAATATGCACTTCTTTGTCTGTATAAGTCTTTTTTTTTTAGGAATTTACAAATTATTTTCATTCCAAGTATTTTGGGGTTAGAATATAGCGTGACTGTACATGATATCTTTATTTGCATTGATATTATTTTTAACTTGTGTTCTGTGAATAATATTTGCAGGTTCGCATGAAAGCTGTTTGTGTACTTGAGTCCATTTTGAGGAAGAAGGATGATGATCATTTTTCACTGGTGGAATCTTACTTCACTGAAAATATAGATGTGGTGCTGAGATGTTCTGAATCTCCTCAAGTCTCTTTACGGGAAAGGGCTGCAAAGGTACCCTCATTATCTATCAAATGAATAGCTATTACATGAAGCTTCCATATCAATTATTTTGCACTTTGCACTTATTTCAATTTATTTTAATGTGAGATTAAATTACCTAAAATTTTGGTAATGAAAAAACTGGTGAACCAGCAAGAAGAAAAATTGATCATATAGAGTCAACTAAGGCAATGATAGATTGTTGTTTGTACTGAACTTGTGGTTATATATTTAATCTAAAAATATTCAATAGTGACAGACAAATGTCAGTAGTGGATAATATGCTCTTGCTGTCCCTAATGTAAAGGTGGTAGTTTGTTTGATATCACGAATTTGTGGTGAACTTGTTACATATTAATCTAAAAATATTCGACAGTTACAGACTCAAGTCAGCTGTGCATAATGCTATTGCTGTCCCTCAAGTCATCAAAGGTTTCTAAGCTAATTTGATAAGCAAATTTAGAGAGCGCTAAGCTCTCAGTTTTGAAACTTTAGTTCTAAACGTTTATCACTGGTGATTGGAGAAGAATGTATTGACAGGTTATGGAAGGGCTTTTCATGTGAAACCTTTTAGACTGAGTAGGTTGGATGCTAATTATTATAATGGAATCTGAATTGTGAAACAGCTTTGATAATTAATATTTTGTTCTTAGCTTTGGAAGTGCGGATATCAGTAAGAAATTCCATGTGAGTCTCACCCTTGTAAATGTACTCTCTTTTTTTTCTGTCAATTGTGGAGGAAATGAACTACGGTATGCCAAATGTCTAAAGTTTCATTTGTAAATTTTTAAAATATTTTAACGGTAATAGCTTAGACCTAGTGGATGAGGCTGTGCTGCTGTTGTAACTTGTAATATCTTAGATGACTTGGCACTCAGTTGATATAAGCTAATAACTTTAAGAGCAACCTGTGTAATTTAATTCAGCACTTGGCCCCTTGATGGACAGGTTCTTAGTCTTTTAGGCGGAGGCCAGTCAAACAACTCGGCAATTAATTCAGAGAATGCCGTGAAAACAGAGAATGCTGCTGTTGTGGAGCTTCCTAATTTGATAGACACTGGTGATTCAGATGATTATCACGGAACTGAGGACACTCGAAACAGTGTAACAGATCAAAATATATCAACTTTGACATCCACTCCTCTGGTTGATGATTTATTTGGAGATTTCAGCAGCTCTATTGGGGCTAGTCAAGAAATAAAAAATGATGATGATCCATTTGCTGATGTTTCATTTCACACAAGTGAGAACAAAGAAAATGCTGATGATCTCTTTTCTGGGATGACTGTTGGTAGTGATAAGCAGAGCAATCACGCGAGTCACAGGCAGGGGAATATCGGTGATCCTGAACTTTTTGACATTTTTACTTCCAATTCTGAGCACGGAAACCAGAAGGAGCTTGTCACTGATTTAATGGGTGGTCTATCAATGGATGAAAATACCTCAAGTACGACGCAGAAAGGAGCATCTCCTTCCATGCAATTTGAATCTTTATTTTCAGGCTTAGCTGACCATATTCCTGGCAATACTTCAGATGGCATGTTGAGCTCTCAGCCAATGGGGTTGAATGTAAATCCCATTTTTCCTAATGGTACTCTGCCTTTTAATATGCAACCTGGCTTCATGTTGAACCAAGCTTATTCTTCCCAGCCTCTTAATTACGGTGCCATGGGAACTCTTTTGGCTCAACAGCAATTCTTAGCAACAATGGCTAATTTCCAACACCTTAATAATATCAACATGCGAGATGATGGTGTTGCTCAAATGGCTGGACCGAATGGAAAATCACCCTTGCCAGACATATTTCAACCAAATTTTCAAACTCAAACTCCTAGCTCAACGATCAACACCTCAAGGAAAGAAGAAACTAAAGCATTTGACTTTATCTCTGTAAGTTTGGTGTAAATACTTTACAAGTACCTTCCATTGGTTTAGTTTTTGTTAAGGATCTGGTTTTAATTTATGCATTTTGAAGTGCAGATTCATTAGTATTCAACTTAGCGACATGAATGGAATGATATAATTTAAAATGTGATTTACTTTTAAAAACAAGCCACTTGGTATTTTACCGGCAATCTGTGGAAACATAGGGTTGAATAAAAAAATTCATTACTGAACACCTGGAAACCTATAAGCTTGCATGAATAATTTACCTTGTTAGATCATGGTGCCATTTATTGGTTTGCTTTTTCATAGATGAATGAGGTAGAGTACTTCATGTTAAAATATGATACAATTTCATTAATAAACTGGATTACAATAAGTTCAACAAGTCCTCGGTTGGGCCCCCATGCTTGCCATGGGACGAGTAATTTTCAATATTTAACATATTTAAGTTTAAATGATAAACGTATGCTGTGTGGAGAATTTGTTGAGATGATATCTTTTGTTTAGCTTTGGTGGATTAACATGACCACGTTGTTTCATGCTTGTAGGACCATATGACCTCTGCTCGTGATTCAAGGAGAATGATTTAAACTTTAGATCTTGTGTTGTTATGGAGGATTATTTACGGTGTGGAATTGCTGGACATTAAAAGATAAAAAATGTTCATAGTTTCGTTACCTGTGCAAAATGTTGATTTTCTTTGGCGGTGGTGGAGCACTATAAATGAAATTCTACATGTCCATGTTGACAGCAAAATAATAAAATGATAATACATTTTGGACATGAAAAGATTCAAAATGGTTGTCGCTTTGAATTAGATTTTAGCATAAGAATGTTGTGTAGCACTGTAATGTTTTATTTTCTTGAGTATGTTGTGTATGTAGTTAATGGTTGAGATATTATAACTGTAATTCAGGCTTCAAGTAAAATACAACTCAGATTTTTCAAATGTCCATTCATATTTATTGTATCCATTATGTGTGAAATGAAGAATTGCCTTGTAGACTACGTGAAAAGTTTGCTGTAGCTTTGTCAGTTTATGCGGGTGGTAATCAAGAACAATACAGAGGACTTGTAATTATCCATATTTTGTAATCTTCAATTGCTGCTGCTATATAAATCAATATTTTATATAGCGCTTTCAAATCAACGGAATAATCATATTTAATATAAAAGAGAACTCGAAGTTATAATCTATGTACTTAATTTGAAATCCATTTAGATGTAAGTTACAGTGACGGGAATAGTGCAGGCAATAGCAGGGATCTATAAAGACAGGAGCAATTTAATCAATATGAATGAATAGCCATTTTCATTTTATTAAACATGCTTCGAATGTAATGAAATTACAAGTATTGTAATGTAGCATTTTAACGTTCAAACAAGATAATCTATATATCACTAATCAACAAATAGACGAATGTAAGTACTTCTTTTATCTATAATCATGACACTCTTACCTCTTGCAGCAATACATGTTTGTACTAACACTCCTTCCAGAAGTACTTTCGGAATAAAAGATACAAAAAGTTAACTTTCTCCAAAAGTATCTTCAGCACCCAAAAATGTATCCATAACGGTTATCCAAATATACATAATCCCTTTGGATTTGGAAGGACTTTGCAATAATTTTCTACTTTTGACCAAAAAGTTTGATTCGAATGATTAGGCACTGACACTATGAAGTTCAAATGTAACATGAGACTCGGTCATGTTCAAGAAATGGTTACTGGTTGATCTTCAAGGTCAAACTGAGCCAAATGTAACTGATCACCCATCTCTCTAGTTTGTTTTATTTGCTTTACAACATCCAAGCGCTCTGAAGAATAAGATGAAGGGATCTGCATAACGTAGCAAGCATCATGAGTAGGGCCAGACAAATGAATATCTTGAAAGACAAGGCAGCAAAAAGTTACCAAGAACGGCATATACTTCTTGATTGCTGCCAGAATAGCTGCATGGCCTACAGCTGTTACCTGGAAACAGAAATAAAATCAATTTATTATAATTGAAATGCTTCCAGCACTTTCTTTCTTCTCCGAGTAATAAGTATTATAATTGCATATTCAGTGATCAAGTCGTCTGTCTGCACTCCAAAAAAGAAAGGAAAATTTTTCAAGTATATATTTCTCCTAGTCACATCCTTTAAGAAAATGCTACAGTAGAGATATTAGAAACAGAAAAAAAAAAAAAAAGGTTATGCACTAACAGTGAAAAACATTGTTATACATTAATCCAATCGTAAAACAATCATAAACTATTATATATAGTAAGTTTTGTTAACTTCTGTAATAACTTCTTGACTATTTACAGTAAGAGTGACATTGATTGAGAGTGTAAGAGTATTTTACTCTGACAATACATATCAATTAAACTGTTAAAAAAATACAAGGTATGTTAGGGAAGACATTATACATCTTATTAATGGGGTAGTAGCATGGCCTTAAAAGTGAACTAAACAGAAAGTTAACCAAGTCACAAGGTTCTGAAAGGGTAAAGGTGCTCACAGGAAGTAGCATCAAGATTGTCACTGGAATTAGCACAATTATGTCAGACAAGGTTCTGTTTAGCCTCTTTCTTTGACTCCCAGAAGGCTTGCAGCCATGCATTTGCCTTGAAAGTAGCTCTAAAGCAACTGAAATGTCTATGAAGAGCAATACAGTACCCATCCAGATGTCCTGGTAAAATATTCCACAGATTAAAAAACGTAGAGTCATGACAGCTTACTCATTCACCAGAAACACACTATTAAAACTCTTACTGCACTTGTGGATGCCAATTTGATTATGTATCTCTTGATAAAATTTTGAGGCTGAGTATTTGACTTGTCAATACAAGAGTCTTTCTCATATGTTTTCTTACTTGTGATTGCAGAAACTGAAGCCTGTGATTAAAAAAGGAAGAAACTTTGAAACCAAATCCACAGCCAAGGCCTCATGTATACTGTCTCGTAAATCAAAAACATCTGTCTATCTTTTGTTTTGTCTCTATCTATGCTCCCAGTTCATTAACCTCAATTAGAACAAGATTCACTTTGTTTCTAATCCTAAATGATTTCTCTAAACCGTTTAGAATATGCCTTATCTTTAAGGATAAATTATCAACTACCAAGGATACTTAGATCAACAAAACAAATATGTATCATTGCCAAAATACGTGAGCAAAAATCACAACACTGAATAAAAGAATTAAATCAAAACCTAACAAGCAAATTCCTTCTGTGAGTATAGAACTCACAAGGAATCAACCTACTTCCTAGTTTATCAAGATAATGAATTTCCCTAACTTGCTATATATCTTGTTATAATAAATCACATCTACTGACATACCTTTTTGAATGTACAACTGTTTCGAAAATTAATCTCTGGACATCCTTCTGTAGTTAAATCATGTGACATCTGATGCACTTCAAACACCCGAGGTAACTTGGGTCCATTTATACTTCCCATATATGATGTTTGGTTGTCAATTGCAGCATGATCCATGGTATTTAGTGATTCCCTGAAAATAGGCACTAATTAATGATCCTCAGCATTTAATGAGTAAAGCATCCATCAAACAAGAACCAGCCTACCCCGACTTGTCATAAGCAGCCCAGTGATATTGCAGACAAATACTAAGCAAACCCTGACTAGGATGTTAAAAACAGAATGCAAAACATACAATGTTAATAGTTACTATTGTTAGACAAAGAAACTTAAACTGATGTATAAATATAAACTAAATATTACCAAATAAGCAAGTATGACCGTGAAGCTGTGTCCAATGATTGTTGAGTTGAGCGATTGAAGTGTGCAAACCCAGAGAAAACATCATAGCACACAGTAAAAACTACAGAAGAAATTATCTCTTTCTCTGCCTGGCGAGCATTATGTTTAGACCTTTTCTCCTTGCAGTTTATTTGAACAAAGGACATATAAAAATCAAGCCATCCTATCTCATCTGTTACCACCTGAAAGACATATTAGATTACAATCAGTGACATTTAATCTCAACATACGAATGGTATTTAACAGAAACTAACCTCCATGAAACACTGGTACACACTGATGGAGGAAAATTCAGGATAAATGAAAAGAATGCCAAATTCCAGGTACCTAAAATCAAAGCATTGAATCTTCACTATCAGTATCTTGAAAATTTACATGATTAAAAATGTAACAAACAAGCAAAGAGATCAACCTGAGGAAGTCCTTGACTACTCCATCAAGATCCTTAATGCCCATGGCTGACAAAAACAGTCTAGTCTTTCTTCCAAGGTATGTAAAAAGCCCCAATGTGGCCAAACTGTCTGCTCGTATCTGTAAAAGAACAGCATAAACAACTGTCTGAGTAGAGAATGATATATAACCATGCATGCACCTATAAAATAACGAGATTAACAAGATCGATTATTTGAAAGGCATGTCAAGTGATCATGCAAATCATGACTAGAAATATATTATCTGTTTTATAAAACTGAAAAAGAAAAATGCACTACAGCTAAGTATGTCTTCTTCATGTCAACAGTGTATCAACAGGACTAAATTTTATCGAAATATGTTTGCCTAAATGCTTCTGCTATTCCCTTTGGATGAGGCAAAATATTTCTTAAATAAATATTATACTCAGACTAAGTCCTATTTATCCATCAATTTTCTGCACAAGTCTGCAAGTTGACCTTTTGCTGAAAATTTTGCTTCTTTAAAGTGATGCTTTCTTCATTGAAGGCTTTCAATAGTTTCTTGTAGGCCAAACCAATCCAAAACTCTAGGTCCTCAGTTTTCTCACTGGGAAAAACCTTTCCACCAAAATGGTACAAGAAATACTGTTCAAATCCCGCCTCAGTTGCTAACTGATGTAATTTGTCCATAGATGCAAGATTGGGTGAAAAGTCCATAAGCTTGACCAAAACATCTTCAAGAGATAATACAAGTAAGGAGCAGCAGATATGCCTGGAGCCAAATTTAACCACTGCACTACAACATGTTATAGCCACAATAATTCCTGCAATACCGCTGAATACTTTTCTGTCAGACTAAATTTCTTCTGCTGAATATATGGCGAATCTAACCGAAATGAACATAAAATCATCAACTTGAAGGAAAACTTTGAAAGTCAAACGAATGCAAGGACATTTGTTGACTAAGAAAAAGGAATTCCATCCAAGGTTCAAATATATGTTTCTGAAAACAAGGTAGTTTCAAACAAACCTTCCTGCATATTCCATGGACCACTTCTTTAGAAGTGGAATAAAATATCCTGCTATCCGCGGCATTTCAGTGTCTCTAAACCACTGCACCAAATATGGATGCTTCATTTTCAGTCGAATTTCAATGTGCTCTCCCATTTGATTCATTTGTGGGCTCAAACTGAAACAGGGAGGAGAAGTAACACATATGAGAGCAATGCTTACATCAGTTGTATTTAACAAGATCACTTTTATTATTACAACCATTAACGAGTAAGGAAAAAGCTGAAATAGTAAATGTAATATGATGCACAACTATTCTTCCAGTCAAAGGTTTGATAAAATTCCAACATGTTACAACTCTTATATATATATATATGTGTGTGTGTTAATATTACTATTGACAAGAACAGCAGAAACAGTAAAAGCTTACATCTCTTTAACTGGGGAAAATTCATTTAGTCGTTCATGTGAAAGCAATATCTCCAAATCAATTACTGCTTTCATTAAAGCATAAACTGCAACCTACATGCACATGTCAATGGTTATATTTTCATTATTGGACTCATTCAACTTTTCCTGACGATTTTTCAGGAAATAAGTATATGCATCTTCTCATTAACAGCCTTATATCACAAATTCCCATAATGTAAAAGAATAATGTGTAGGAGACAATTATATATTTCTTCACTATAGAACATTTTGATGCATGTACCTCATAAGCCATACGTCTATGCCATTCACGCACATCCTTTCCTATCCAAGCCATTGCAAGAGCAGGACCACTCCTTGCTACTCCAAGCAAGTTGATTGACTGGGAAAAGCTCCTAGAAGATTCATGCAATAACCACACGACACAATGCACCCTATTATGTTCTATTCCCTCACTACTGGATGGAACATCAGTAACCTCAACTGCTTCTTTGCTTTGATCATCAGAACCGTAAAAACAAGTCTTAGCTGATGCTGCCAACGATGAGAGCTTCTTGAAGGATGTGTAACATGAAGACAGAGATCCAACTAGCATGCCACTATTCAAAGAACTATTATTTCTCTCATCTAATACATTTGAATTGGCATGTTGAAGGGCATAAGCCGTTGTTCTTTTTCTGACATCTAGCCCCACGGATCTGTTTTAGGAAGAAACATGAGATGCATAAACTTTTGACAATATGCAATGTCTAAAATACATAGCGAAATCAAACACACCACAGATTAAGAAAAAATGTTAGCTGGAACTACCGAACTAGTAACAAATACTATGTAGTGATCTGCTACTTGATTTCAGACAGAACATATACAAGTGACAATGTACTTTCATGTATAATAAATGTCTTGTTTTTCAAATTGTTGCTGGGTAATACCACTCACAACTTGTTCGTTACCTTGAAAACAACATTATTACGAGGATATCAACAACAGCAGTTCAGAAGATGAAACTTTAACTTTGTACAAAAGGCCACCTTCCAACAACTTTGCTAATTTTTCATTTTTTTTTAATATTTATTATCTGATTTTGGTCCCATGGATGATTGGCTGATTAATTTCATAACGGGGCAAAAAAAGGGTAGGGAAAGGATTATATACCAAAAGTAGAAACTCATCCTCAGAAACAAATTTCAACTTTCAGGTAAGAAAATATCAACAACGGATAAGAAGTGAGTTTAATATATGTTTCAGATAATACTTATTCTCTTACAGCACAGAAGGGGTTATTTTTTGATGGGCTTGTAACAATTGTTAGAGCAACAACAGGAAGGAGAAGAAAAAGTAAGAGGAAGCTTACGAGTAGTTGAAAAATTGATGTTGCAGATTGAAGTGAGAAGCCATGGAAAGATGAAAAGTAAGAGAAGAGGCAGAAGAAAAGATTAGACATATTAATGTTGGAAAATATAAATAATGGATTAGAGTAAGAGCGGTGGCATCGAGGCACAGAAAGAGAGAGACACTAAATTTATAATTAATTCACCCATTGGATTTGGCTCCTGTTAGCTTTCCTTGCTAATGCTTAGTTTGTGGACAACACAACCTTAAAACAAAAAAACAAAAGCACTTGTACGTATTATGTCCAGACGAAACTCTAAACTTGAACTCAATGTTGTTTCAATCAAGTCAAAGTCAACACCAAACGTTGCTCTGACTGAATCAGCCTTTGGCCTCTGTTGTTGGATAGTTGAAGTGTGGTAGGTACATGGTTGGGGTTCATCTTTTACATGTAAATTTGTCTTTATTTCATAACAATTACAATAACAGTTGAATTGGACAAGAATAATATTTATACTGATTTGTAACCAAAAATAAATAAATTATCTGTTATTCGTGTACTATCCATGTATTCATGTAAAAAATATCCACGTCTATTTTAAAATTTATAATTTATGGATATTCTTAAATATATTAAAAATATATATTTTATAAGTTTTTAAAATAAAATTAAAAAAATATAATATAAATTTAATTTAATTTTAATTAAATTTAATCTTATAAATTACAAATTAATTTTAATTTTAATTTAATTTAATTTAATAAAATATAAATTAAATTTTTATTTATATTTTTTACAAGTACTTGGAAGTACTAATAGTGTAATATTCATATCAATTTCTTTATAAATAAATATTAAAATACTTATTATTTATAAATAATAAATACTCACAAATATTAAATATTTATTATGAATTTTATCCGTCGAATCTGCAAAAGTCACATGATATAACCGAGCAAATGACAAAAGGTTACAAAATCTGTATATAAAAAATACCAAGTACGGGTTGAGTTCAATTAATTTTTGAGAGAACAGTGATACACTTTTACGAACTTCCTTAAGATTTTAAAATGATGAACAATTATTTTTAAATTTTAGGTTACGATGAAATCTTTTTCATCTTTTGATACAGGAAAGTGAGGAACCATTGTAATAAATTAAAAATGTACAAACCATTCAAAATCACATCTTAATATAATTCTTCATACTGGACTTCAAATTTTGAAATATTTTCCCACTTTGGTATAATACCAATTTCAATAGCTAAAAGTACCAATTTAAGGTTCATTACTCCGATTACGATGAAACTAAAGGCCAACGCAAACTGATAAACAGAGACTTTAATAATATATAACTATTATTAACAGAAAACCGTATCAAGGTTGAGTAAAGTAAAACATTAACATGAAAAAACAATACCATAATAAAAGATTAACAATAAAATGTTAAAGAATAATAAATTATGTTTATTGTTTAACATCAAGTCTGTTTGGTACACGAAAATGCTTTTGATTGAATAAAAAAGAAACTTATTTGTAACTATTTCTAGGCCTGCCTCAACCACCTCATCAATGATCATTCTGTATTTTGGTCGAATGAAACAAACACAACAGCTAACTTGTTCACCAATCTTTCGATTGAATTGACAAGCCTAACCCAGTCAATTTTTTAATCATTGCAATGAAGGAACAAAATCAAAATCCATATAATTAAATGAGGGAATGGGACAAACTGTCCACCATCTTCTGTTCACTGACATCTTTTGTTCTCAGAGCATGCTTTAAACATACTACTTTTCAAACGAATGGGAAGATAACGGCAAAAATGGCATTACCAAAACTCTCTACCTCGAAATCAATATACATTCTTAATTCTTCGGGTTTATTGGTCTTGAGTGACAACCCTATCAGTAACTTTCCCTCCAGGAGTTTCTACATTACTTTCCTTAAAACCTAGTTCAGCCAAGTCTTGTTTTGCCATCAAGTTCCTGTAAGAAGCCAATTGCATAGTTCATGGTAATTAGTTATAAAAAAATCTAGTCAAAACAAAGGTAAGAACCATATATACCAAAAGTAATATCTACAGCATAATATAACTATTTTACAATGAAAAGAGCAAGACAGATCAAAGATATCCACTAAAATTACTATAATCTATACTTAATATTTCATCGTGAGTATATTTTAGATTGAGATTAGATTTCTATGATTTCATTGCAAAATTGGTACAAATTTTGATAGAATAGCATTCTACTTGTGACTGCGATCTTGTCAAGCTCATATGGTGTCATAAAAATACACATCTATAGAAAAACCATCAACAAAACTACTGCCTGAGAAATGATTAATAACGGATGCCAGTTGAATGACAAGTGTTAATCCTAAATATAGAGACTCTATCTCTTAAAATGCTATTACTGTTTCCTGTCTCCAGTAATCTTGTTCTCTTTCTTGGTTATTCAAAGAGGCATTTTGTTCCTGTAATTAGGTAATTTGTAAAAGTATGATTGCATGTATATTTCCCATTGTTTTTAGTTCCATACTCAAGATCATAATTAGTTTTAAAGGAATAGTGCTCACTCTTTTCCTCACCAAAATTTGCATTGCTCAATTAAACAGATCACAGTCAAAAATTCAGAATGACCAATTCAAATCCACGAAAGATAATTAAGACTTTATAAAGCTGCTTAGTCATCATGGGAAACTACAAAATTGAGCTCAACAGAGTAGTCTAGCCTACTTAATTAACACCAAAGACTAACTAACATGTGCATTGAAAACTTACATGCAATGCATTGAAAGCAACCCACCTCTCCATACGACACTGCAGGTATTTTTTTGAGAATTGCCTGCATTTTTCAGACTGGTGGCCAGCAGTTTTCAAACAATTTAGATATTCCACCTTCTCCTGCAACGAGGGCGATACAAGAATGAATCAAAATGGAACTGAGAAACCAAAAATGAATAAACAGTGAAAAAGAAGCATACATACTAGGTCACACAAATGCAAATGGTCCAATGGGAATATTCCCTTTTCGGGAGGCACTGGACGGAGCCCCCTGTTGCCACCAAATGCACCACCTATACTACACAAAACCGTCAAACACTATTAATAACCAGAAATCGATACAGAATAAAGCATAGCGAAGCATACTCTACGACATAGGAATAACAAAGAGTATTTGTTTTAGAAACAACAGAAGAAGCATAAAGATTTCAAACAACCCTAGAGCATAGCATTTTCACTGCAAAATTTGGAAGCAATTCATTTATCAAACAGAGGATGAAAGGTGAAAGGGAAACAAATACCTGCAGCACTCATTTCTAGGGTTTCATGCGGAAGCTTTGATACCGAATCTGAGAAAGCAATTTCAATTTCAACTGGATTAAATTAAAAAAAATAAATAAAAAAAAAAACACGCTGCATGTTGGATCCTTTGTGCGATTGGGGTGATCAAAAGGGAGAGTCAAGTTTCCCAAGAAAAATTTTTCTGGGTAAAATGTTAACAACTTTATTTTATTTTTAAGCAAACTTTTTAATTATAGTTATTAAACTTTAAGTGTTTAATAAATTTGAATAATTTTAATTAAGTGCTTATATTCTTATACACGGAAGAGAGATTTCTACTCTCTTTTTTCAATTTTCCTTTTTTAAATAAATATTGTTTTTAATTTAAAATAAATATTTTATCAATTTTTTTATTTTTTAAGTGTTTAATTCTTTAAATTTAATAGTTTTTTTACATTTAACGTTTTTTAATTATAAAACTATCTACAAATAAATAAAAAAATTTTATAATAAAATTACTAAAACTATTTTATTTATAATTATAAATAACAAATAATAATAATAATTTTATTATTTTTATTATTATAAAAAATATCACACATTATTAAATTTAAATTTTTATATATTAATTATTTTAAAAAAATTATATAAATTAGTACGTAGTGTTTAATTCTTTTATATTAATTCTTTTATATTTTAACTTTTATATATATGGGCAACATTATATATACGGCTACACTCCTTTTAATATTTAAATTATAAATAATATATTGAAGAACTATTTAAATTTATATGAAATTATTTTTTTCTTAAATAAATAAATAAATATATATATATATATATATATATATATATATATATATTTGTGTAAAATAGATTGATTTAATCATTTTAATCAAATTTTTTGACAAATTTATTTAAGTTTTTAATCAATTCTGCTAATACTAAAACAAAAAACACATTTAAAATATGAAATAAATTTAACAAAATTTGGTTAAAAAAATTAAATCCATACATTTTTAAAATTAAAATATTAAATTGGAATATTTGTTTAAAGAAAAATTAATTTTAATTTTAATTAAAAGTAAGAGAGAAAAAACATATTTAGTGTTTTTTTATCTTAACTACATCAATGTTTTTTTTTCTTTCCTTAAATGTAAAAATGTTGAAACCTTAAACTCTAATCCTTTGTTCTCAAATAATGGGCAATAAAAAAATAATGAAGACACTGACATAAAAAAAAATGGCAAAATGAACACAATATCTATTATTGTTGCATATACCAAAACGTTCAATTCAATAATAAAAAAAATATTAAGCTTTTACAGTAACTTGTGACATTGATTGTCATTAAGCATTTGACTGGGAAGGAGTCATTAAGCTGAGTCTTAGTTTGCAAAGCAATAAAGAAAAAAGGTCATCTATATTTTAGGGAGTAGGGTGTAAATGGTAATTTTCTCCTCAAAGTTATTAAAATTGTAAAAGAAAAAACTTTATATAGTGACAACATAATCTTGTGAAATGATACCTAACATGGTCAATATTTACCACAATCGAATGGTCACATCTCATCGTGTCACCCATCTATGTATAAAAGAACTTTATCAACCTAACACTATAATGAATTTGTCAAAAACTCGTCTATTTTTGAGACAGATTTTACATGTTTCTTCGTTCAGGGACGAAACTACCAACTATATACATGTTTGGAAATCAAATTTATCATTTATCATAGATTTTACACAACCAAAACGTTATTCACTTATCTACTTATCTGTTTCAAAACAAGTGGAATAGATGTATTATATAAAAATTTAATTTATATTTTATTAAGTTAAATTTAATTAAAATTATTAATTTATGTTTTATAAGATTAAATTTAATTAAAATTAAATTTTAATTTATATTTAATTTAATTTATATTATATTTTATATATTTTTTGTAATTTTATTTTAATAATTTATAAAAATATATTTTTTAAAATATTTATAAATATTCACTAATATTTATATGTATATGTGAGGTTTAAAATAATTGGTGATATTTTTTAAACGAATATTCATAGTCATAGCGGATGAGGGGATCGAATTGCGTGTAAAAGGTGTCCGTGTCTGAGCGTTGCCATCCCAAACCTTGAACGTAGTTAATGAAAATAAATGCAAAAGATATAAAGTAAAACTGATTTTCAACATAAGCCCCCACCCACGCCCTAGGCAAATTAGTTCACCAACTCACCATGAGAATTAAGCTTTTTAGTGTCCTAGGCCCTTTGACAACTGTTAATGAAAATGAAAAAACTAACACCACAATAAAGAGGAATATTTACATTTATCAATGCATTGACAATGTATTATTACATATTTGCAGATGACTCTAGTCTCTAACCTCTTTCTTTACTTGTGGAAACGAGCTAAAACGTATATGTATGCGCTTAGCTCTGGATTTCAAGAAAAAATTGAGGGTGTGATAATTAAATGTATAAATCATATCATGACCATGTCATCTGCAAGGGAAAAGGCATAGACATGGGAAGCAGATATAATTGATTATGTAGCAGTATTCGTTACGTTTCGACATGGAGATGAATTTGTACTGAGGGTGGTATGCGAAAAAGTATCGAGATTTCTTAGCCTCTGTGCTCGAGGATGCTGAATGATTACCAAAACATCATTTTTGGAACTTTCCACATGAGAAGCAGAAGTTGGCTACACAGACAGAAAATGAACAATTTCAGTTATCTAGTGTTCATAAAGAATGATGACATATAATAAAGGAATTTTTTAAGAATGTAATATAAGTTATCAAAAGATTAAAAAAAGTTAAAGAAAGCTTATGTGAATTTATGGGATGATATTTAATTATGCAACATACCATACTGCACAGTCAACCAAATAATTAAAGAACATGATGACAAGTTTATAATACTTACCACTCCAATGTGCCATTCATGACTACTAAATTCTTTAAATGTTGCTGCATCCGTTTCCTGCACCAAGGTGTTTTGAGTAGTCAGAAAACAGAATAGTATTCTGTAACTACATAAACACTAGACTAATTATTTAATTATCTGCATATGCGAATGAACTCTAGATATTTTTTTTATAGGGGAAGAAAACTAAGAAAATGATATTTTTTGTTAGATAGAAAATAAAAATCGAAAAGAGAAAAAAAAATAACTTTTACTTTTGTTTGATTATGAGGATGGAAGAGGATAACATAAAATTAGGATATTTGGCGGGAGAGAAGGAAGAGAAACTAGTTTAAAAAATAAATGGTTGATATTCAATAATTTCTCACCTATTTTTAGTAGTTTGTCTTCTATTTCTTTGTATTTATATTTCTTTAATTTCCATAATTTTCTATTCTACTAACCTAGTTTAATATTATGTATTTACTGAGGCTAATGATATTTTAACACTCATCAAATGAAATATATCACTTGAAAACTTAAATAATATATATATTATAATAATGTTTATAAGGTGAATATATTATTTTTAATAGTTTCAAAAAGTATTATTTTTTAACTTATCTAATGTGAACCAACCATAGTCTTTCCTTAATATCAAATTTCAAGCTTCTCTCTTCTCTCTCGTTCTTTCCCACCCAACCTTATGCACACTAAACTTGTCCAAATGACAAGTAGGGACTCCAATCCTAAAACGGTGCTAGACTATAAACCTCATTTACAACTGATTTATTATTACTATACTTTACTGTATGCAGTTTGAAATCTTGATCTACTAATGAAGAAGAAAAACTTACAATACTATAGATGGGAGGAACCAGAGTATCGCCTTTACACTTAGTGATTGGCATGACAGAGAAGTTTGGTGCCAAATCATGTGACCTGAAAATCCATCTGTATATAAAGGAATAGATTAATAACTTTTGCAGAATAGAACAAAGATCATATACTTGGACAAAAATTATAATGCGTTGCATTTTTTGGATAAATACTATAAAGTTCGAGAATTCAGGGTAATTGCACTGGAAAACAGATATGCATACCCAATGTAAACAAAGATGCAGAATTGTGCCCATTCCCTGAGCAATAAACGAAGCCAGTAATTCTCTGAAGAGTCATTCATGTTCATATATATCTAAAATTGATGAGATTGTCAAAGTTAGATATTTATATATATCACTGTGTAAATTTATAAAGAGAAACTCAACCCAAGTATAATACCACAGTTTCTGCTGTAGCTACTATCTGCATTGCACCCTGAAATTTCCTGCACGATGAAAAATATGGCAACAATTAAGTATGAGTTATTGTTTGTATGAGTGAGATATATGTATGCAAATGGGAAGAAATTACACATGTACACTTCTCATATGTGTGGAACTTACTTGAATATTGTGTACTTCTTATACACGGCATCATACATTGGTTGAATATCCTCGTTTTCTATAAGGCTCAATTGTTCTCGTAGCACTAGTAGGTTTTGGGATATATGGTGGAATATTATATAGAATGTAACAAAATAGTTTAATAGCAAAAGAACCTACATTTGGTCAAATTATGAATTAGCATCAATGAATCATGCATACATCTTATAAATCACAAATATAGATGTTTTACCAATTAAACTACATTATATTAGACCAGATAAGAAACTTACAGAGAAGTATGGCACACAAGCCTTGTACCCAATCAGAGTCAAGTAAAAGATACAAGCAAGTGCGGCAGTTGAACGGCGTTCATTTAAAGAAAGACGCTCACACATGATGCAGTAACCATGAGAAATGAGTAAAAAGCAGACAAAAGCAGCTGTCTGAAATAGCACCCCCGTTACATACACCCCAAATGACATCCACAAAGAGCAGGCCTGAAAATTGAAGCAAGAATACCTGCAAGAATAGCGTCATGAGATCCAATGAAACAAATTTTGAGTACTACAACCATACAACTTCACACTTCTATACCGTGTTGTCAAACAAACTTCAAAGCCTGCCATGCATTGTCCAGTCTCACATTAAAAATGTATGTGTGAAAACTCTAGACAGTTAAATGAAAAAAAAAAAAAAAAGAACACAGCATTCTGTATATTTATCACAGTGATCAATTACAAATAGCATTATATAGATGGCCAAGCATAACTCTCACTGCCTGATACAGAGAGCTAATAACTACTAACAAAATAACTGCAAAATAACAGAGAAAAAATAAAAACCTATTTGCTAAGCCAAACCGTAAAGCTAAGCAATATGTCTGTTTAGTATGTAGAATGTCAGTGTGTTTTGATACATGGTATAAAGGCAAAAAAAAAAACATGTCAAAATGGTTAATGAAAGTTACATTTGGTAGCTTCTCTGTTGTTGAAGAAAGTATGTACCAACCACGCTGTGTAAAATTTATATGCTTGAGATTACTTGACGACATTATAAACCATCCTTCTGAAATTGAACTACTTTATGATGTATGTAATTGATTCTTTAAAACAAACGAGATTCTCCATTATAGACGACAACCCCACGCATACATTTCAAAATTGGGGGTTAGTTTGAGCTTTGTCCCGTGTCTGCTTGACATAAACTTTGTACAGGACCAATCGCGGAGATTATATGCAAAAGAATGTGTACAAGCATTCCGGTAATTTTCAACCAATATAGAGTTGTTCTTGTACATGAGAACTCTTGCAAGACTCGTTAATGTATCTAAATTTAGAACAATTATTTGCCTTTTTTCCGTCTTCACTTACAAATACTCTATCAATATATTGTCATGCTTAGAACAAATAAAGCCGTACTACTCCGCGATCTTGTCTGACTAGTATTCTGCAAGCACAGTACTCTTCCGTAGAATCTGATATGTTTGAAATTAAATTATCAAGTACCCAACTGTAAAATCAAAGGTGGGTGAGAAAGTAGAAAGATGAATATATAAGAGGAAAGACCTATAGAATCTTAGGTATTAAGGTTTTGAATGCTGATTCAAGATGGAGAGATAATCTTTTTGCTTCAAAAAATTGAAAGTTCCATTCAAATGTTGAAGTTTTTGATTCTCAAATATATGGAATGTTTACTCGTAGAGCTGAAAATTTGGTATCCTCGTCTTTCCTCCAGTAATACACTTATTTTGCCTCCTTAGTCGTGAGCTATTACAGAGGCAAAGAATGACCTACTCTTTCCAGATAAACTACACTTGGTTTACAACCAAATCAAATATAAAATGCTAGAAACCATTTGCAACATTAAACAAGCAAAAAGAAAAGGATAAAAATGAAAAACCTACCAGAAGAGGAAGGACAGCATGAGCTGCAATGCTTTAATTAACGGAACCGAAGCAAGTGTCCACTGCAAATTATTCCACTGCTCTAACAAAAACAACATCACAAAACAAAGCAATTACGCAACCAAAAATAACCACCTTTAAATGCTTATTCAAAACTCAAGTTAACAGTACTACGAAAACAATTAATTATCATTGAGCTTTCAATTAAAATCACATATTGATAAAGTAAAAATTCCTCATCGACTTCACTCATACAATAATAAATAAATATGTTCGCAGAAATTCATTTAATTTCCTCGCGTCCTATATATTCGATTAAAAGATCAAACTCGACAACGATAACGAAACATAGCTTAACGTGAAACCTGAGTGTGGCGCGTTTTGTAGGTGTAAACGGTCCAAGAGCAAGCAGAGACGAACCAGATCGACAGGAACATCAAGTACAGCCACGGCAGCGAGCTATACGACTCATCCAATCCCATACCGTAACCGTCGACGGAACTCACCATTTCGTTGCCGGAAAACGATATACTTTTCTCCGCCGGCGACTTCTGTTTCCGTTTTAACTGTTTTATTCTGTGCCGTCGTGGCGTTGGGCTGGGTTTTGCAGTTGTACTTCACCTCACCATGCGCATTTTTATACGCTGGAGCGTTGCACACGTCTCAAACGTGGCCTGTGCTTTAAACGAGTCAAAACCATAATTTTTTTTTTCTTTTCATTAATGATTAATCAACAAACTTCTGTTAATTTTATTTTAGTATATTTTTAGGAAAAATATTATTTCACACGTCTAACATTGTATTATCATTTTCTATTTTTTACTTTTTTTTTTAAATACAAAATTTTATATTTTTATAACTATTTTAATTTTATACTCTGTATCAAATGAATGTAAAAATATATGATAATATTATAATATCAAGTTTTTTTAGGAGTTTAAATTATGTGTTAAAATATTGTAAAACAATGTGTGAAAATATTTTTTTTATAAAATAAGCTGATAAATGATATTTTGAATGTATTATCTTTTTTTATTATTTTCATTTTCCTTTTGAAAAATAAAAAAAAAATCTTTTTTTTATGATATTTTAGTGTGTCAAATGAATGTAGATATTTTAGTGTGTCAAATGAATGTAGACGTGTGTCATCTACTATTACTCATTGATATATTTATAAGATAATTGAAATAAAAAAAAAATTCAACTAACTAATAAAAAGATTAATTATATATGGCAATTGTTTGGTGCAAAAGCATAAAGGCTAATTTTGTGGTTTTTTGTATTAAAATGCAAAGTTGATGTGCCAATATTTTTGGGAAAAGAGAGTGGGTGGGTGTAACTATCTTTGGTGCAAAGTGGATTGAAGAGCATCTCATTAAAAGATTTTCCATACATAAAATTATTGTTTCTTATTTTGGTGAATTGACTCTAATGAATAGTTTATGAATGGGTAAAAGAGTGAAGAATAAGATAGGGTTTGTTCAAAAAATGTCTCACCATTTGTCATAATTAAGCGCTTTGAAAGGACGTGAAGAGCACTTTCAACACTCTTTTCAAATTTCAGTTAAAAAAACATTAACATATAATAACACAAATAATAAAAGGACAAAACACACCAAATCAATATAGGAAGTGACGTTGTACTTTGCTGATGCATTTAACTAACTAATTTGCGAATTTTAAGCAACGGGCTTTGACTTTTAAACAGAAAAGGATTCTTCAAAAGAAAAATTGAAAAAATAATGGATTCTTAAAAAAAATTAATGAAGAATATGTTCTTTAATCATCATAATAATTTTATTCTCATTTTGTAGTGAAAGAGAACACATAAATCGTACTAATAAGATATTGTCAAGTTTAACACTTAATGTTCAAATTGTATAATTAGTGTCATTTAACTTATGAATAGATCAGATGATAAAAAAATAAGTCAAAAATCATGAAGAATAAAAGACTATAAAGAAACAAGAGAGAGTAAAAACCTAAAACGTGATTAAGTTTTCATTGATTCTTTTTATAGATATATTACTAATGAAAATATCTTTTATATATATATATATATATATATATATATATATATATATTGCAATAAAAGTAAAAAAAGAAAACAAAAATGTTATATTTTTTTAATAAGGATAAACACGATAATCCTAGGCAGGTTCTTTTGTTCTTTAAATGGATTTGGCTTGAGATGGTAGTTGAAGATGGTAGCCAGAAGGAAAAAAACTTTAGGTTAACAAACTCACTAACAAAACTACTTTCCTTCACTTCCTACCCAATTAAAAGTGTTTCAAAACATATTTTATGTTCCAAAAGATATTTTGGAAACTTATTCTAAACAACTTTGTTTTGAAAGATATTATATATTTTCAGAAAATTTTATTCCAATAGAAAACTATTTCCGAAATGCATTTTATGCGTCCAAAAATCTAATTTTGAAAATTTTATTCTGAAAGTTTTGAAAAACTCGTTTCGGAACGTATGATTGGAAAATCCCTTTTATAAAGGATAAAACGATCGTTTTATAAATTTGAGCAATGTGCTAAGAACTTGTGGGTGTGCCGAAAGTAAGAGCTTATTTGATATCATTAAGGTTTGATTTGATTCTTGTAATTTTATGTGGGCTAATTCTTATTACACCTTCTATTTTTCTCCCTGCACTTCCAGGAAAACCTGATATACCTCTTTTACCGTTCATTAAAAGCATATTAAAAACCCTTAATGATATATTCTTCACCTTTCTTTCGTTTTCCATGCGTAATTGCATCTCCCTCCATATTTAACCTTGATATTTTCGAAAAATCCGAAATACATACACTATGTAGAGATAATTTTTACTTTAAATTACAATTTTAATTAAAGATAATCTGAGGTTGACAAATATGGTTGGAGGTGTAAGAAGAAAAAAGGTAGGTGCAGGAAGAAGCTTCTTTTTTCTGAATAAGTTTTTCTTTAAGCGGCTAGGGCAAAGAGGTGCAGCAAAGATGAAGAATGAGTGTCGATAATGGCTGCAACGGCAACAAGGTGCAGGTAGGGCATTTTAGTCTTTTTATCTGTTGGAACGGGTTGCGGATAGTATTACGGGAGTGGAAAAAGCAAAAGCTCATTTCTAAACTTCCTTTTCTGTGACATCATTGACAACCTTCGAACACTTGTCTAAGAATAAAATGATTATAAGAAAATAAACTTTTATATTTACAAAGAAAAAGAAAGTAAAATGTAATAAACTAACTGTTTAAGGTAACTTTCATTTTCATTTTATTTTCTCATTTAAAAAAAATATCAACTGACAATATATATACTGTTTATAGTGATACAATATAAAGTATGTCGTACTTCTTAATCAATTAAGGAGGCAACCTAATAAAATAATAAACAGTTAATAAACATGGCCAACTAACTAGCCATGTGTTCCACACTAAATTTCTATATTTGTTGAAGCAGGGATATAAACATTTTTCCCTTGGGGTCAGTCCTATCAATTCCTTTTCGATCTTCCACTCTATATATTATTTTGTAAGTATTTTATTATTTTTAATTTTAATCATAGTATCAAATTATTTATTAATTATGAATTTAATACTACTAAATGAATAAATAGAATTTTATACACTGAAAACATTAAACCCTTTTTCAGTTCTAGAAGGTAAGTGGTATAAAGGAAAGGCTGGATATTTCATCATAAACTATATTATAAAGGCAGGAGATATTAATTAGAGGATTTGGTAGGGTTTTGGGTGAGAAAGCTTTTTGTGCGTATATTATCAAACACCAAACGCAAATTAATTAGGATCATGTGCTACACGTTGTCACTGCTCGGGTTGATCACAATAATTTACTCCATTATTCATCTAACAAATCATTCTTCTTCTTTTTCATTTTTATTAAATTACAATTTAACAAAAACAACATTTTGAATTATCTAATTTGTATATCTCACTTGGAATATCAAAAAGTCAAATTATAATAGACTTGAATATATTTGTGTTTCTAAATTATCAGTCGTTTTTAATTTTTTTTTTTCAAATTTTATTCTATTTAGATTTTTTTTTCTAGAAAAGTTACGGATTAAGTTTTTTATGATTATCGTTTAAGACATGTGTACTATGTTTCTTGGTTAACAAGATAGTTTGGATAATGTGTCACATCTCTAATCTCGTAAGGTTGTCATATAGGTGTTTATAGGTCGACAAGACGTCCAAATAGATTGGTGAGAAATTCAGATAATTTGATAAAGTTAATGGATAACCAGTAAGGTGTATGAAAAACTCAAACAATTCGATAAAAAATTCATAGAACTCATAAGGTGTACAGAGCACTGAGATAGCTTGGTGGACAGTTCAAATAGCTCGGATAACACCTTATCAAGCTCTCTATACTTCCAATTGAACTATATGAGTTTTCTATGTGCCTTATCGAACTATCGTAATGTCTATTAGAATATTTTGTCGACCTGCGAAAACAATATACATGTCTTGCCAACCTTATCAGGTTGGAGATGTGGCACATCGGATGAGACACAATATACACATGTCTTAAACTGGTTGGAGATGTAACACACTGTTTAACACATCAAAGAAAAACTAACGATGTTGATCATGAAAGAATAAACCTGTAACTTTCTAAAATAAGAGGAACTGAAATAGAACAAAATTTGAAAAAGGAACAAAACCAAGACTGCGTAATAATTTAAAGAAAAAAAATATATCTAATCCTTTAAAATATGACGGTAAATCTTACTTTCTAAATTAGTTAATTTATAATGTGATATGAATTTCACTTGATAGATTGATTTTTATAGAAGTAGGTTAAGTTTAAAATGTAACACTTTTTTAGAAATAAAAATCTGAGATTGAGTTTTATATTGAATAAAAAAAAGAGTTAAGTATTATTCATTATCTAAAAGATTTTAAGAAAAGTGAAAAAGAATGCCACGTAGAGACGATGGTGTAAAGAAGATAGACATCTAACAATAATGAAAGAGTTGGGTTGTGATAAATTAAGAAAAGAAGAAGTTTATGGTTGAGAATGTTGAGTTAGGTATATAGGCAAGGATATAGAATGTGTATATTGGATGTTTGCGAGTGTTGTGTCCTTCCAGTGGAGCATTTTAAAAACGTTAATGGCGACCTACAAACAGTGCGAGATGTTGCCTTCCACCATCATCCATGCGTCACTCACCACATTCATTTCATGCCAAAGCTACCATGCACGTTCACCATCTACTCATTTTAGAACACAACCTGAAACTCACTAACTACGACTTCAAATTAATCAATAATAATATTTTGATATATATAAAATTTTTGCATTTATTTAATATTATTTTTTATTCTTAATAAAATATAAAAAATTATATTCATTAATAAATGTAAAAATATATCATTTTATTATTTTTCAAAAGAATTTGGGTTGAAAGTCTCATCGACTAAAAATAAAACCAAATTATAATATATGATTGAAGTACAAACCTCATCTTACAAATTAAGCCTCTTTTGTGAGATTGAGTTAAGTATTAAAATACGAAAAGAAAAAATAACAGTGCGAAACATTAAAGACCGAAAAGTTATCAACAAATGGAATTGAAACATTAAGCCTTAATACCTCCATTGGTCCTCTTATTTGTCTGCTAATCTCATTTTGGTCTTCAAGTTTTAAATTGTCTCAATTGGGTCATAATTTTTGTAAAAATGTACAAATTTTACCCTAACCGTTAAGTTGTCTCAAACGGCGTTAATTGATGCTGGGATGAATTTTTTATTTTAGGCTTAATCCCTCTTTTGGTCCTTATTTTTGTGTGAAAATCTCAGTTCGGTCCTCAAGTTTTTCCTCAAGTCCTTATGAAATGCAAACATTTTACAACATTTTACGCCAACCGTTAAGTGTATTAAGACGGCGTTAACTTTGAACTGAGCTGTAATTTTTTTTTATGTTTTAAAATCATTAAATCCACGTGGCTATAGTCTTTCTTTTTCCTTCCAATCACTTATCACAGTTCAATCATTCCTCTACCCTCAAACCCCCCGACTCACACCTTTTCTCCCTCTCAAACTAAAAAAAAATGTCGTCGTTGTCGACAGTTCAAAAATTATGACCCAATTGAGACAGTTCAAAACTTGAGGACCAAACTGAGATTTTCACACAAACATAAGGACCAAAAGAGGGATTAAGCCTAAAATAAAAAATTCATCCCGGCATCAATTAACGCCGTTTGAGACAACTTAACGGTTAGGGTAAAATGTGTGCATTTTTACAAAAATTATGACCCAATTAAGACAATTTAAAACTTAAGAACCAAAAAGAGATTAGTAGACAAATAAGAAGACCAATGAAGTTATTAACCCAAACATTATCAATTCACTTTCTAATCATTTGAGTGGCCTGTATGGATAAACTTGGAAGCAAGAAAGACATGGAAAGACGTACAATTGCAGAGATGGTAAGACCAATGACGTCATGTGCATTGCATTTGCATACTTTGTTTGGAAAATAAAACAGTAAATGTACGTTTTCTCATAGCTTAATAATACTTGTCTGCATAAAATATTTATTTCAGACAAATTTTGTACCATCTATATTATATTTATATATATGTTTACTAGTAAAAATTGCATGTCCTTATTCTACTAATCTAAATCTTGTACTATGTTTATGTATTATTTATTTAAATGTTTAAATGTGATGAACTTAGAGAGTGTCCATAAATTTATAACAAAAGTAACTATTATTTAAAGTTTTTTACTATTAAATATTTATAACTTTAAATTTGTCAATAATATCTTATATATAAACATGTATCTATATTTAAGTCCAATTTAACAGAAGTATCACACACAAAATTAAGTATTATTTAATTAATTTTAGTGAATTTTACATAATCAAAATTATAAGGATTAAGCCGTAACTTTTAAGATATACAATAATATATAATGAGTGAAAACAATAATTTTAATTCAAAATCTAATCAAAGATAATGAAAACTTAAACTCAAACGAATACTTAATGACAATATAATGTGAAATGAGTTGAAAAACTTTTTTTACAAATTTAGCATTATCGATATATTGTGATGAAAAGTTTCACACAAATGAAAAAAGAAAAAGAAAGTTGACATTTTTCTAAAATTAATAATAAACTATTACAACTTAATCATATAAAGGAAATAATGTATATCAAGACTATGATAAGAAGAAAATATCTTAAAATATGTGAGTAAATTTTGTGATGTAGAACAATCAAACAATAAGAAGAGAGGAAGGAAAAATGTGTAATGAAAATAAAAAAAGAAAGGTTACGAAATCAAATACAAAGAAAATAATATATAAACTTTTTAGATTAACAAATAAAGTAGCATTACTTTAAGCATTTAAATAGGAACAATAATAAAAATAAAAATGAGTATAAAAATGAAATATATATATATATATATATATATAATTAAAAAGTTGATTATTATCTATATTCATATCTAATTAATAGGAGAATATAAAAAAAAAGATGAAAATAGATTCCGTCAATCTTTACAAAACTAAATTTGTGTCATTATTGTGTAAAACACTTACATTATAATTAAACCATAATTAAGCAAAGTGCAATTATATTGAAATGATTAAGAAAATATCTTTTTAATATTACTTTGGTCAATAAAATTAAAATGAATGTAAATACCCATCATAAAACCATCTTTTTTGTGTGTGAAAAGGTATGTAGTACACAGAAATATTTAATTGATTCATAAATTTCCTAAATTTAATAATTTATTTTTTAACTCGTCCTTATTAAATGCCTCTGTTTAAAGGCCCCCCATAACATAACAAGGAGTAGTACTATGGGGACACCCCTTTAAGCTCAAGCGAGATGGGCTACCATTAGAATATTACCAATATTTATTGAAAACCTTCATTATAATTAACTAAGTTAACCACGTACTATTTCAATTCTAATAACCATTTCACGAAAACATTAGTGGAGTAATTTTATAACACAGCATGTGAATTCAGCTCTATTATTGTAAAGTAATAATGATAATAGTATACTGCAATTAGCAAATAAAAAAAGACTTTTTCTGTAACCAGATCCATTTCTTTCTCAAGTAAACGTGTAAATTAAGCTCTATTCAATACAAGTTTCTCTTACCACTTTTTTTTTAGTCACCATTGGATACAAACAAAGTTCTACATCAGATAAAATAAGAGATAGACATGAGTTTATATACACATAATCTATTAGTAGAGTAGTACTAAAAGTAAATCCGTGAGAACTTGACTTAAAACAAACAACATTTTATCAGTATGAAGACATGTGTATATTGAACTCCCAAACAATAATATCAGAATCCATGACAGGTGACCGGTAATAAATAACCAGAGTAGAGACATGTGTATATGGAACCTCTCAATACCATTTTATATATGTTGTACCACCCAAGTAAAATAAATATATAAATACTATACTATCAATTTATTTATGCTTGTGCACAAATAATTAAACCTTTTCCTTTGTCTTATTTCTTTTGTGACGCGTTATAATGATCCTACATATGTCAAGACAAACTCGAATGATGATGGAACCACGTTATTGACTTAATATAATTATTGTCCCAGACTATTAAAAAATGTATTAGTAGCTTGCTTTTTGTCATCATTAGCCAATTAATTAATCAATTAGTAACAAAATAAGACTTCCATGTTCCATTTTAACTGAAACCAGAGCTGACTTTATTTGAATACTACCGTTTATATCAACGGTTGGACCTTCATAAATTCTCGAGTTTACCAAAGTGGAAATTGCAGGTTTTAGTATTTAAATATTTACCATCAAATGATTTTATTTATTTAATTTTTCTTATCTACCCACTGTAAGAATCAATCTAAGCTCCAAATCATTGACCATCAAAATTGAAGTGTCACGTACTATAGTTAAACATCTAGGGCACTGCGATGTTAGCGTGATGCTAGGTTTTTGCATTGGTAGTGCGTAACTATACAAGCCAGACATGCATGGTAGAGATGTTTCTCCTTCTCTTATTAGAAAGGGTGATTAAGACACTAATGGTACATTAGACAAACCCAAATCCAAGTTTGTGCTCTATGGTCGATATGCTCCTTCCTCTTTTCTCACAAAAGGTTTCTAATTCCCTCATTTTCATCCCAAGTCGTTTTGCTAAATTAATGCACACCAACGTTAGGAAAATGAGAAAAGAGTAAATGTTAGATGTCTTTAATTGAAAATTTAAGTTTATATTTTATTGTGTCTAATAGTTTGATGTCGTTTAACAATCGAAATCAAACACAGTTTAAATATTTATCTTTCTTTCTACTTTTCAAAATATCTTTTAAAGAGAAACTTGTGATAAAATATATACTCCAAAAGAGATAATATTTCAAATATATGATATAATGATGTTATTTTACGAACTTGTTTCGGTATATAGGATTGAGAACTATATCCTCACACTTTTAATCAATCACTTAACTCAATTTATTGGATGAATATTTGTCAAAGATAGTTTTCGGTTACCGATCAATTATCACAATTAAGTCTGATCAACTCCTAATATCACCTAAGTATGTTTTTACCTTGTTAATCAAATTGTAAAATTTTTGATGTGCAAAATATCAAACAGTTACCAAATCAGTTGATAACCGTTCGACTAACATTATTTTAAGATTTTCAGAATTGACTTTTTATGTAATTAACTAATCGAATGAATAACGTAGACTTATCAGTATGTACGATACACAAAACTTAAGATTGAAATATTGACTATATAAGAATTTGGATTAAGTTTAATTAAGTTATATCTTTCTACTCGTTTAATAGTAAAAATGGGGAATGGACAAAAGAAAAGACAAATTGTTCATATGGGCAACGGGCACAAGAAAGTAGAGATGTGGACTAAGGAGACTTAGCCAAATGTTGTAGTGAACGTTGAGGCTACAATATCGGTGTGGGGCCTGTTTGTACCCGTAGTGTCTCCTTTCTCCAATCCATTATCTACACCTATGTGAACCAGTACTTGTCAAATTAATTATTCCACACCCAAATTTCTTATTTTTTTCTAACAACTTCCATTCCATTCCATTAAACAGTTTCTTAATAATTTTCAGATCAGAGTCTCTCTTTCTCTCTCTCTCTCTGTCTTTTTCTATTGCTTAAATGAGTTTAATAATAAATGAAGTGAGATAAGCAGTGCAACTTTTTCATTTTAAAAACAGGTAACCGGTAGAGTGATTCTTTTTCGTTTCTGACCATGCTTTCTTCCAATTGGTGTGATGAGCATTAGTTCAGAAATCTTGTATCTTATTACTACTACACATTAGGTTTAGTCAACAGTTATTTCTGCATACATATCAGCTTGCTCTATTTTAGACAGATAAAAAAAACTCCAAATTGTCAGTATTTTTTTGTCATTAGGTTTCAATCATACAGTGTAGGAAAAACTTTACTATTTACATTATTTACATTACACTGTCATGCATTTTCTTTTTCACGCACTAATAACACATGTTTGCTCTTGTAATAAAGGTAAATAATATAGAAAAAAAGCAGCCAAAAAACGACAAAAAGAAGTCTCTATTTTCACTCCAAATACGTCTAAAACGTTGTAAATGTACTTTTATATTAGTCTCGCCAATAAAAGATAGACCTAAGCTAGTTATTAATGGAGAGAACATCAAATCCATTCACTTATGTCGGAAACAAATACGAGAAAGAGAAATTAAAACCAAGAAGAATTTTAAGATTGTAATTAGTGTTAATAAAAAAACTAATAGAATTGAATTTAAATTGTTGTAATTGTAACGGAGTTTAGCATGTAATAACTTTTTGATGTATGATATTTTTGGGTGGATGGTTAAAAAAGTGAATGAAGTGTGTGAAATATATAATTGGTAGGTCAAGGGTCGCTGTAAGAGAGCGTGTTATTCACTACGACAGGCTTACGCCATGTATGGTGTGTCCTCGTTCCGCTTCACTCATCTTCCAACCATGCCCCTATGCTATACGTTAGAGTCTTGGACTTTACACTTCTCTCTATATGTATATGTATCTGTTTGCCGAACCATACATTCATTCCCACTCTTGAGTTTCAACAATGACACAAACAACAACCTCGTCTGAAACAACCTCTTCTACGTCGTCGTCACCGTCCTCGCATTCGGGCTCAAAGGCTCATGCCCGGGCCAAGAGGCCCAGAGACTGCAGCAGGCACCCGGTGTACCACGGCGTACGGAAGCGCAATTGGGGCAAATGGGTCTCGGAAATCCGTGAACCGCGCAAGAAGTCCCGCATCTGGCTCGGAACCTTCGCCACCCCCGAAATGGCGGCGCGGGCCCATGACGTGGCGGCGCTCACCATCAAGGGCCAATCCGCAATCCTCAACTTCCCGGAAATCGCGGACCTGCTCCCCCGCCCCCTCACGTGCTCCCCCCGCGACATTCAAGCCGCCGCCACCGCGGCCGCCTCCATGTCTAAATTCGACCCCGTAACACAAACCTCGGACTCGGAAACAGAAACTTCCGAAGAATCCGAACTGAGCGAGATAGTCGAGCTTCCGAACATCGAAGACAGCTTTAGCTTTGACTCGTCCGTTGACTCGTTCGTGATGGTCGACGTGGTGGACAGTTGGATGTTTCCGCCATTGGACTCGTTCTGCGCGGCCTTTTCCGATGAGTTGTTTCCGCAACAGTGTTGTTCTGAAACGCTATTACCCATTTGGGATTGAACGGTGCGTTTGGTTTCCACTGAATGGATTGGTTCCTTCATTTTTGGTACCACCCAGAACGAAATCATTTGATACAGTCTGAAATTGAAATTTGGGTGCTTTCACTTCCCAACATGTGGGATTCACAAGTGTCATTAATGGCTGTTTCGCTATTTCTGCTGTCACTGGTCCACCCTCACTTTAATTTACGCTACCACTCTCTGCATCATATTTCACACGTCACTATAATATTCTTATACTTAGTCTTAGCATTTTCGCTTCCTTCTTTCTTCTATCCTACGTACCTAGCTACCTTCCTCTTTTTCATACAATTGGAGACACCTAATGTGATTGTCCAATAAATTTTTACCACATCACCTTACTGTACAAACTACACATGAACTTCTTTCTTTCTTCTTTTTTCTTAAGGAATTTTCTAAGTTCTACGATGTTTCTTTTGTGTACCCTTTATCTCTGTGAAACTGTGGTTAAAAGAAGCTATTTTGTTAGAGATGATGAACTTGCTATTGGGATTCCAAGCGTGAGTCTAAGTCCCACATTGGATAGAAATGAGAAAGTAGAGTGGTTTATAAGTGGGAAGACCCATTAACCCATTGTCTTAAGGTTTTGGGTAAAAGAGTGGTGTAAATCTCTTATAAGGTTGGACTCACGTCTCATTGTTCATTGACTCCCCGGTCAAAAACCTCTCCCTTGATACTCCTAACACTTGCAAGCTCAGATAAAAGACACTGTTCAGCCGCTGATTGCTCCTAGTTGTTTGTTATGTATCAAATGGACACTGCTCACGGATTTTTCAAAATTTGAAAAGTAGTATTTTGATAAAAACAACTTCCTTCATTCATGCGTCAACCTATATAGAACTATATATAACTATTTTCTTCGTATAAGATATATATATATATATATATATATATATATATATATATATATATATATATATATATATATATATATATATATATATACAGTAACTGTTTCGTTTAATCTTTAGAATTAATAATACATTTAATCTGTCCTTAAAATAAATAATACATGCAGTGTAAAAATGATATATTATTATTCAATCATAAACTGTAATAATGTGAGTTTAATTATCTCGATTTTTATAATGCTTATCTTCGAAACATACTGTGGTATGCTCTATGATTCACACGTTGTGATGGACAGCCTTAGCAAGATGGCTTGTTTATCTTTTTTGTTGTTTTTCAGTGTAATTTTAACTCTCCTAAAACTTCCTCTTATTAAACGTGTTTTATATTTTAAAGATAGTGATTTTTTGTTTTTTTATTATGATGATAGGAAGATTTGTGGAATTATATTAGTATTTTTTATATAATGAAAATTGAGAGTGTTTAGTCTGGTGATTTAGCGATGAGATAGATGATTGTGAAAGTGAAAATAACATTTTTTTTTCAGAAACAGGTTTAGATAAATATATGAATAATGGTAGGTTGATACATTTTTATATTTATATGACATAAATTATAAAAATAAAATGACCATAAAAAATTATTTTTTTAAAAGAAAAAGAAAATAAAATAAAACAAAAGATCGTGTTAAATTAATGTAAAAATTGTATGTATCAAAACCATTATTATTGTGTGTGTATATATATATATATATATATATATATATATATATATATATATATATATATATATATAAAATAGTGATTTGGTGTAGTTGTGTATGTATGAAACAAGCAATCTTGCAGCACACTAGGGTCAAAGAAACCTGCAATTTCAAACGGTTGTTTTTTAGTATAAAAAAGGAATATAACGAAACAACTTCCTTAATTAATACGTTAACTATACAACTGTGGAGGTTTATCTTTAAAATAAACAATATATTAATTAAAATTGTGATTAGTTACGTATTCTATGTTTGGCTACTTCTAGATAGAAATTTTATCAATTTGGATCATTCCAATTTATATTAATTCACTTGTGAAGCTTAATCCGATATTATAGTAATTAATTTGTATATCAAATGTGTGATTTACAAATTTAATATTATATATTAATTCTTTATAATATTTTTTTATTATGAGAAACTTTTTATAATATCAAATGCTTTTTGTCTTTAATGAGAAACTATATCATAATTTTTGGATAAAATTATGCATTTTTAAAGTAAAGTTGTGTATATTTATGTGTGATTGGAGTTATGAACAAAGTTAAGAAGAGTCATGCCACAATATATGAACTTAATGAATCTTTATTTTGGAAATCAATTTTGTAAAATTGAAGTTAATATAAACTTATTTATTAAAATGATAGGAGAATCTCTTGTAGTAAAGTTAATTTGAGAGTTATTATATAAATTTATCATATTTTTATTATATCATCTAAAAATTGAAGTGTGATATTATGTGGATTCTTTGATGTATACTTGCGAAATTTCTAGTTTCACATCTTTTCCAAAAGTGTTAAATACAAGTTGGTAAATTAAAGGCTCACCCTCTTACTAAATTTATGTATATATCAGTATACCATTCTCGTAGGTAACATGAATTTCAAATCGTACCACTATTAAGACAAATATACATGTTCTATCAAATTGAGAAATTATTCTCATGCATGCTCATTTTTCTTTCAATGTTACATATTCTTCTTTTTTTAGTTAAGTTGTAATAATCAATATACCAACTGTGTATTTAAAAAATCTATACATATGATGTGGATATAATGTATATAAATGTAGGTTTAATTATTCATCCATCTTTATCATTTTTTTTTTAATTTTACTTTTAAAACAGTTTCCTTTCAATTTTCGCAATGGTTTTTTATTTGTGTGTTTCAAGGTACACACACATATATAATCTGTATTTTTTAAATATTATATGTTTTTTTTATTATTCAAAATTGAAACTTTGAAAAATGGGTTCTTAAAAAAAAAAAAGCTTTGATGAAAAGCTTTGAAAAATGCTTTTTTTTTTCTTTTTTAAATAACTTTAATCTTTAGGGCATGAAAACTCTCATGTTACATGTGGTTCTTTTGTGTTTTAGACACACCCTTACTCCATGATGATCATGTAATCATTAAATTATACTCATTAAATACTGAATAAAACTTATTTATTTAATTATATGGATAAATTTTACCACTTATGAGTATATATTTCAAACCAATTTTTTTAAAATTCATAGTTTATGTGCTGTTGAACATTTGAGTTTTTTTTTTCTCGATTTTTTTATGTGTCGAACAATTAAAAAAACATCTAAATTGTACATCAAGTATCCTACAATATATTAGAAGTTACTTTTTCAATATTCCTTTTACAATTAATTTAAACGTATTCTTTTTAAGACAATCATTATAGAAATAGTTATTCTAATTTAAAATATATCATTATTTGACGTATCTCGACAATTTTCCACAAGCATACATTTATTTGTATTTTTTTTCTTGAATATACTTAAATCTTACTCAATTATATATATTGTGAATCAAAATTAAATAACGTGTATTTAGCATTTTTCAGAGACATTAAAACGTTTATATTATCTGTTCACAAACATAACTTTTTGCAAAAAATATAAATTTCTCTATTAAATTATTTAAACGAATTAAAATATTTTAAACTTTTTATGTTTTCCATATGAAAAGTATTTAGTTTTTAACTTTAACTTCTTGCACTACTTCCATATACAGACGTTAGAAATCAATATATAAAATACACGTTGATGATTTTTTTTTAAAGAAATTCATTACATCAATTAATTAAAAACTAAATAAAATTTCAAATTAATTACTATGAACAGTTAGAAATAAAAATTCACAATGTAGTTATAATATTATAGAAGAATATCCATGTATTTAAATTAATTCTAAATACAGTTAGGTGAGCTTTTTTTTTCAAGAAGAAATTGTGAAATGGTTGTTGTGTTGTGAGCAATTAATCATTCTCTAACTTTATCGTTTTCAGTCTTTAAAAAGTGCAATTGTGATTATACTATTATAATTAATAATTATAATTATATCCGTTGATGTGCATGAGTCATCGCCTTCGTCATTCAGTCACCTCTCTTTATTTTCATAATATGAATATAGATTAACAAATATAATATTTATTTATTTCAATCTTATTTCTAACTTCTTAATACATAAAATATTTATCTTTTGAGATAAATGGTTTAAAAAAATAAATTTTCTTTAACTAGTTGTGATCTGAAATAACAAAAGTAATACAAATTAATTTCAAAAAAAAAAAAAAAAAAAAGAAAAAGACTTGCGCTTTGGAAAATGTTCCGTTGTAAGGTTTTGAATAATATTTGAAATGACATATTCCGATAAAGCCGTTGGAGTGTTTTGAAATTCTACTGCTACACCGTAAGACCAAGTCATTCCAAAACTATTGTCCATCACATTTTATACTCCGTTTTCTTTTTTTCTTTCTAAATTGCTGGATGAAATAAATGAAATACTTAATTTGAAAGTTAATAAGACTAAAAATAGGAAACCTTATTTTTTAAAATTTTTTTTATAGAAATATTTTTAATATTAGTTGTATGTAAATTAAAATGATTGTTTTTTTATAATTTTTGAATTAAAATGTGATATATAATCAAAGAATATTATTATGTGAATTATTAGTTTTATTTGTGTACTATATTTCTTACTATATATATATATAAACTTAGTTTATTGCAAAATATAAGTTATTAATATATATATATATATATATATATATATATATAATATAATATAAAATATTTATTTTAGGTATGTTTTAAGGTGTAAATATTAGTTGTGATAATTGATACAAAGAAGTCATAACAGGGACATATGTGTCTTCACACATATAGAAAACTTGTTCATCTATAAAACAACTAACAAATATTTCAATTATAAACTATGCTATTCAATGTTTTGAGTTGCCATATTTGTTGACAAATAAAATCAGTCCTTTTTATGATAAGTAATCGGTGCTGCTTGAGAAAATCAGTGAGAATTCTTCCATAAAAAATGAATAATTTTCACATTAATATAAAATTATTAATCACTGTTACAATATATATATATATATATATATATATATATATATATATATATATATTTTGCTTGAAATTGAGAAATCAAATACTATAATATTAAGATGTACAAATCTTCACAAGTTAGATTTTCTATCATAATAATGGATTATGTTTTAGTTTTCACTATAGGGTCATTCATTTTTTAATCGTGGTGAATGCTTAAGAAATTTATAGAAAATCAGGTTCATTGCAACTATAGTCATTCCGATTAAAGATAATAGTAAAAAAGATTAATAATAAATGACGTTAGAAATTTTAAAACCATTCTACATTCATTTATAATAGAATTAATGTAAAATTTACCTTTTTTTCATCAATAAATAAAACTCAAATTAATATCGATATTTGTAGAAGATGAATCAGGCATAAAATTACAAAAGCTACATCATACACCTGTCATATATTGCAAAAAACTCTCTCATATAATTTCTTTAATCTTTCATTTTAAACTTTGAACGTAAATTAATTCTAACATAAAAAAAATTTAAATTCATTTTCTTTTGAAATTAAATATGTTTTTAACATTTGAATTTTGATGTGAAATTATAATTTATCTAAATTCGATATATTTTGGTGTTTAAACTTAAAAACATATATATATAATCTTTTTAACTTAATTACAATAAAAATTTTAAATATGTCTAATATATTTTATGTTAACACATGAGTTATTTATAATGTTTAACATTATTATTTTAATATTTGTTCAGAAACGTGTTTGAGAATAAAAAATTAAACATAATTAAATTAATAAAACTATATCTATTAGTTTAAGACATAAATAAATTTTAATTTTGTGTAATATTCATATATTAAAAACATATTTAACATAAAACAACATGTTCTGATACTCCTGGTGAGACAAAGAAATTATTCCAAATTAATGCTTGCTAGCTATACACAGACAGAAGTGACAAAGATTGTGAACACAATGGGACTTACGAAGGTGAATTATTTTGTCTTCCTTAAAAAAGCCGAAATAAAAATGGTTACAGATGATATCACATGGTAACATAGTTGTTTTTGCTGTTTAAAACATCACAATTGTGCAGTGTGTGGTGTGGATGATTTGATAATTGCATCCACACTTGCACCATACTCAAAAGATAAAATGGGTTACAAGTAGACATGGAACCCTAAATTACTTAATCATTAAAGTCGATTATCTTCTAAATTTCCCATTTCTTTAACAAAACAAAAATCAAAGAGATGGACCTAAGAAACATGAAAGAGGCAATGGTAGCATAGCTCACCACAACAGGAAAGTTTATTCACTCACGATGCTTTCAAAACTGGGAAACAAAACAAATTTTGCAAACGTGTATCATCATTTTAAAATAATCAATTATGCTTTTTTATAATCATATTAATCACATCTTGCTTCCTATTTTTTGTTTTACATATACAATTTTTAGGTGTTATACTGTATGGTCCGGACAGTCATAAAGTAATTTCTTAATTAACTAGACCGAATGATCGAGGATGAATAGCTGGTGAAAATTCATAATTAGGTCTTTCTGCATATATTAAAGTAAGTAATACTGTACGGACAGTCACTAACTTAGACATCGCAAAACCTTTGACAGGTACACATTCGAACGACGAATAGAAGACAAGTAATTTAGACAACTATCGAAGGAAACCGAGAAGAGATTATAAAAGTGTTAGAAATAACTCGATGTCACAACCGATATATATATATATATATATATATATATATATATATATATTAATCATCCAACAATTAAAATATATATAAAAAATTCATGGTTTGATTTTATAAAAACCTCATCATTTACAAGGTACATCAATCATTAAACTCAAACTTATTCCTTGAGCTATTAGACACAAATTGTAAATTGATTATTACTGCCCATGTCGGGTTTTAAATTATTTGATAACTACAGCCACCATTTTCAATAATGCACCAACATTAGAATAGGAATGGCATACAGGGAGTAAGTGAATTTGATTACACTTTTTTTGTTTTGTCGTGTAAAATTTCATACTCAGTATAAAGTTTCCTATTTATTATTTCATTGGTTGAAATTTTATATCCATTTCTTTCTCTAATGTATACGTATTTAAATATTCATTAAATAACTTTAAAAGAATATAATATACATATATAAATGTTATATAGTTTGTGTGTGTGTGTGTGATTTTTAAAAAGTTAATGTTAATTATACTCGTATCAATATTTTGTATCAATGTAGAGATAAATTCGTACAGTAATAATGTTTATTTAAACTAAAAGTTGTCCTTTCAAAAGGAAATATTCTACTTAGATAGCGATCTAGAAAGTAAGGCAATTTCATCAAGTGGTGGGATCTTAAAATCAATGTGATGTCATTGTTCTACATTGAATTTATTAACTCTTTTGTCTTAATTTATACAAATTTTTTATTGTAAACAAAACGACCAAGTTGAAGCATGTTAAATGCTCTGGGATTGTAATAGGAAACAACATAAACACAATGACAAGGGAGAAAACCAAGTGTATTAAAATTAATCAAAGAATGGTAATTGTCTTAATTAATTGTTTAAATGAAGACCTATAATATTAATTTAGGGTAAGAGTTCCTTAATAGACAGTTAAACAAAATGAAAATAAGAAAAAAATTAAAGAATTTTCTTTCATTTGTTAAAAAATAATTTATGTTAAATTAAAATTAAAAATTGGTCTAAAAGATTGAAAAATGATTATGTGATAAACTAAAATTTTTAAGTTATTTCGTACTATTCTTAGTTACTTTTTATTTTTATATTTCGTATTAAATGAAAGTAAAAATGTATCATTTAACAATGAAGTGCTTCTGTGTTATGCAGACAGATGAAACAAAAGTTGAAGAGCAGATTTCAGAACCCTCCACGAGAAAGAGGAAAACATAAACAGAAACAAAGTTGCCTTCAACTTGTTTGAACCTTTGCAATAGTTAAAGACTAGTGCTTTGACAGAGCCCAAAATTCAGCCATTTTCTGCTTGGGGCCAGTCAATGAACGTGAAAGTCATAAAAAGTGATGGTGATTTTAGTGCAGACTAAAAACCTGTAACATGTAATATGTCAACTCGTAAACTGACACGACACGTATCTAAAAGTGCAAGAATGAAAACAAAGTCAAGCCAAATTCCCAAATACAGCACAAAATCCATAACACAATATCAACAAATCAAACTATATGGTACTAAAAACAGTAATTTTGGTTCAAATGCTAAAATGCTAAGACATATATACTAATCAGACTCCAAAACCAATAGAAAAAACTGAAGCTAAGCAGCATGGAATCAGAAACCCTTGAGCCATGACTATGAGAAAGAGGCAATGGTGAGAAAGCTTGTGACGGAAGTGAGCGCGGTGACATGACTTCTACCATCAACTTCTCCCCTTTCTGGCATTGATCTTCAGTTCCACTGATGAAGTAGAACATCCCAGGGCTTCCAAGAATCACTGTGCTGTTCCCATCATCAAATGCACTGATGGGATTGTTTGAGTCACAGTGGAAGTATTCCCATCTCTCCACATTCACAACTGAGTCATTCTGGTACTCAAAAACTGCACAATCCAACAACAACAGTTATATAATGTGGCAGTTATATGAACATTATCCTATGAAATCTTTGCAGTGTATAAATAAATGAATGGTTGAGACACCGTTACCCAAAGAATCACCAACTTGAAACCTGTTGGTTGAAGCCCATTGATTGTAAAATGCTGTGTCGTTGGGGGCAGGTTCATGCCAACCCGAATCACCACCCACTTTGAATTCCCTTGCAGCTATTTTGTCTGCGCTATTCATCACAGCCAACACAACACAGAGCACACTCAAAAGGGAAGCCATGTTTGCGTTCATCTTAATTTCCTACGCTGAAATGCAAGAATCAATGGTTTTAACCAGATGCAACATTTATTATATAATGAGATACAAACATGCATGGACAAGTGGTGCTTTACGTGGGTGCAGCGTGACGGTTTTTCAGCAGTTTTTATTTGAATGTTAGTAACAACGTGCGTGAAGTGTTGAAGAGTTCATGTTGGAATTATAGAATGTGTTATGAAATTGGACAGTTATAACATTACCTTATCAATGTTGCATATCTGTATGTATAGTGTAGGATATGTGAATGGGCATGAAGATAAATATATTAAAATCTTAATATAATAATAAAAGTTTCTACATAAGGAAATTTAAGAGAAGAGGAACGAAAACTCTTATGTTATTTCGTGTTTCCATTCTCCTTTTCTTTTTCTTAATTTTTACTTACCTTGTTAATAAATAAATAAATTATTGATTAAATTTCAAAATAATTGCGAGTAACTTAATTGATTGAGTGTTACACAAACGAGAAAACGTCCTATGACTGCTCGATCTCAAACTGGAAAGAGAGGATCGAACGGTTGACTTGCAAGAAAGCATATAATGATTCTTCGGTTTCGATAACCGTTGAGTAGAATTAAAGCACAATTAATGTCACAACGACTACTGTAAACAGTTAAAATTTGCATTAATAATCATTAAGAGGTAAATAAATTGATTAGATTCTCTTAACCCTATAAATAGGGGTTAATGTTGAGATAAACTCACTTTGATGGACTATTGAATTACAAAAGGCTTATAAAGAAAAAATTCTGACTTGAGCATATGGATGTTTTCTGCATGTCACCCCCCAACATTGTTCGATCATTTGAAGTTAGGAGACCTACACCGTTCGATCATTTGGAACTAGGAGAAAGGTGAACGTTCGACAAAAACATAAATTTTTCAAACGGTTATCCTCGTCCCATTTCAAGAGAAACATTGATCAATAGGATTTCTCCTTCTCCTGTATTTCTGTCTATGTTTTATGATTGTGTTATTATTAAGTACAAGGAAAAATATTAACTTCATTCAAAAATTAAGGTTGATGATGTTATTAGTTTAAATCGAAGTTGTATGGCAAATCAAGCAGATAACTTCGTTTTAATGATGAGACGCATAGGTTTCAATATACAGGAGTAAGATAAATTAAGGTTTTAATATACACAAGTAAAATAAATTAAGATGTTATACGGTGAAAGTTGATTAAAAGGTTTTACCTTAAGTAAAAAATGAATCTGTATTTTTTATTGGATTTTTTTTTGTATTATTCTTGTATTTTGCTTTTAAAATACACTGATTAACATTGATTTGATGTTTTAAAGTATATTAAAAAAAATTAAAATACCAACATCAATATATTTTAATGCTTATAACCAAAAAATCCAATAGAAAATATGAAGTGATAAAAAACCAGAGTATGTAAAAAAGATTGTTTTATACTATCTTGATACCTATGATCTATTCTAAAGTAGATGATATATTGTCAAGCAAATTAAGTACTGTAAATTATATATATCAAAGTAAATATTTCGTCAAAAAAAATTAAATATTGTGAATGGGGTTAACCTTTGAGTTGAAATTTAATACTAATATTCAAAAGATAGTAAAAAATTATATATTTTTGTATGGATGAAATCTTTTATGTTTTATGTCAAAATTCAAATATATTATTAATTAAAAGGAAAAAAAAACTGATTTGACACCCAGAACTATTTGGAAATTTTAAATGACAATAAAATATTTAATTAAGTTTATTAATTAAAATATTAATTAAATTATTGAATAAAAAATTAGTAAAAGTGGTTATAGAAGGGAGGATAAATCTTCAAGAAGGTCAAGCTATCACTTCTCTTTGTAATTATTACATGTTAATCAAACAGTTACCTCAGTAATGTCAAGTTTTATATTTATGTTTTTAGGTGTGTAGATATTGGAAGTATATAAAGTACTTTTGCATAGTATACATATGATAATTTACAATCGTTAAATCATTATGTAAGAAACAAGAGTCGAAATTGCAATGCATGTAAAGGATAGTTTGTAGTCTATAATTTCTTGAGAAAGTATATAACATACGTAAAAAAGTATAAGATTGGTCGTAGCAATCGTATTAACATGGAACTCATTGACAGAATTGACTGCAGTGGCTTCATTGCATACTAGAAATCATGAACATGAACACTGATCAGAATGTTTTCAGTGTTGGGAGAGCCATATTACATCTTGGACAGCAGATGTAGCCAGCAAAAAGCAGCTGGTGAAAGTGAAGGCTATTGAGATCCCAACATGCTCACAAAACTTGTGCAAAGGCTTGCAAAAATTTGGCAGAGCCGTGTGTCTAATTCCTGTGCGATTCAGATTGGTCACCCCAGATGCAGCAGATCCAGCACTCATCAATGCATATGCAAATAACTGCAATTTGATACACTCTATGCGTAAGGGTAGAATTAATGAGTGATACGATAACTGCCCGATAACGGGAGAATAGAATGTCACATAGATCTAGATAGGATAGACTTTAATTATGATTTTGATATCATATTAAGAAATGAACTTTAGATATAACTCAATCCCACAAAACCGATTTTTAAGGTGAGATATGTATTCACTTATATATTATAAACTTATCTTATATCTTTATATTTATATCTTGAAACTCCAATATAAAAATGAATAATATATTTCTAGGAAAGATAAACCAATACTATATGACAGAAGAGCCACAACAATAGATCATAACATAGCCATCCAAAGTTTTCACCCTTCATTATGAAGGAACCAATGATGATTAATTCTAAACTCTTAAATCTAAAACTCCCAGAATTTTTTAAAGTCTACAAATTGAACTTACAGCACTATGTTTGGCTCCTCATTGTGTCAAATTTGATATTTTATGAATTGATTTTGATGACAAGAGAAAGCTTAAAAATATGCAGAGCTTTATATACCTGATCCCCAGCAAAAATAAGCCATGCATGATTTTTGGAAGGTATCACAGAAGAAGTCCTAAGAAATCTGGATATGCCAATGAGTAGTTGAAGCAAGGAATGAGCTGCAACAGCAGCAGAAACCCCAACAAGATACCTGTTCATCACAATTTCACAGCAATCACAATAAATGTTTTTCATAAGACTCCAGAAAAAGGTTATGCATATTCAACATCAAGTTCAAATTGTGCACCAGTGTGTCACAAACTCAGAAATAGGAAACCACGATCATACCATCATTACAGTTGGCAAATGTACAAACAAACACAGAAAAAAAAAATGCAAAAGAAAGAGTAAAAAAGATAGAAAAAAGAAAGAGAAATTCTATCACGGGTCTATTACTGTTCATTCAAATGTCATTAATTATGATACAATCAAACCCCACCAAGGTCCCACTTTTTGCAGTCAATTTTGTCCGTAAGCCACAGCTTCAAGACAGTTCTTTTTCTGGCAATAAAATAATACTAATACCAACCAATAAAATAAATTTTGAAAAGCAAACTCTCAACAACTCTTTCATTGCATGGTTACCGAGAAATGGTTTGAAAATGAAGCAACAGTTTTTTATATGAACTTGATACATTCATTAATGGAATCTTTAGTTTCAACCAAACATGCCAAAATCCTAATTTCCTTCAACTTCAATACTTGTGAAAAGAAGCAGTTCTTACTCTCTATAGTTAGTTCAGAAACACATTTTGCATTGTTTTTTTTTAGGAAACAAAAAAAACAAAAAGAAGAACAAAAGCCTGTTTTTCATGAACAAAACAACACATCAATTTAACATATCAAGAAAAGTAAAAAGAAAGAAGCATACACAGTAACAAAACAAAAACAATATTTGAATTAACAAAACAGAATACAAAGAGTTGAATATACAGAGAGATATCACGAAGCATAGAGAGAGGAAAAAAAAATGGAAGAAGCTCACTCGTATGACTCAGAGAAAGACCATTTGGAGTGAAGAGGTAATTGAAAGCCATAAATACTGACAGAACTAGATTCCTTAGCAGTGACCATGAGCGAGATTGAAGCAACAGCGGAGGCCATGCACAACCCTCTCAGAACCAGTTGCATAGCCTCCACCCTCCGTCGGCGGCGGGTCCTGGTGACGGCTCCGACCAGGGGTCCGCTCATTGTGCCACTGGTCTCCAAAGCAGCCACCTTGGACTCCTGCAGGGTCTCCTCTGCTATTCTTTGCTCACTCACCATATTTCACCTTTTGCTCTGTTTTCCCCTGTTGTGCTCTGTTTTTGTCTTCTTCCAAAAAAAAGAGGAAATGGTGGCTTTTTAACAGAGACCCTGATCAATAAATGTATTTGTGCAGTGATCAGATAGGTGGGGGCAGTGTGAATGAATGAGCTTTGGATATGCAGGTAAGTTTAAATGGATGCAGAAAACAGAGGTTCATGAAGAGAGAGCATGGGCAAATTTTGTGTGTTGTTGCAATGGGTTTTTCTTATGATTTCTACTAATATATTATACTTAATAGTTAATATAGTGTGAATGATGAGTGACTTAACCCTTTTTTTTGTTTTATTTTTTATTCACGGTCCTCTTTTGTTTGAAATAACCATGAAAAATATATATTTTTTTAAAATGATACTTTGAGATATTTAAAGTGACAAATCTTTTACACCGAATATGTATCACGTTTTTATTGGTCGAGAAAATAAAAAAAATAATTACTTAAAAAATTTATTTTTTTAAACATCGATCAATAAAAACGTAATACGATCTTAAAAATTTATCATTTTAAAAATGTCAAAGTATCATTTTTCATTTTTTTTTTCTTAGATTGAAGAATGAAATTGTCATAAAAGATAAGCAGTTATTAATAAAAAAAAATAAGTATATTGTTGTTGATATACATATATATATATATATATATATATATATATATATATATTTGCTTTAATATATTATATTAAAAGAATACTGTATAAGTTACAAAACATTTAAAATACTGTAAAATAAAAAAATATTCAGATATTTATAATTTATTTTTATTTTATAATTTTGAGTCTTTACCTTATTTAAAAACAGTTTTAGAGCTTTTTTTTTTTCGTAGGGGTCTGTTTTTGAAGAGATTAACTGTAAACGATGTTTCTAAATTTATAATCATTTCATTGAACTAGACCTTTTTATGCTAAAATTATGTATTATTTTTAATTTGTTATTTTCAACTTTATATATTGATGTGAAGATTATTTTTAATTTGTTATTTTTAACTTTATATATTGATGTGAAGAAGAGTAAGATTGAAATTTAAAATAAACATGTTTTTATTTTATGAAACACTACATTTTGCTATGCTTAAGATAATATACATTTTTTTATATCTTCGATTATTTTATAATATACATGTATTGAGATGAAATTGTTTAACATTACACAAAATCCATTCCAGAACATTACCTATAAAAGAACTTACAATTTTATAGGACTTAGTAACACCAGAAGAAATCTAAAACAAACATTCTTAGATTCTCCAGCTTATGTTTTCTAGATAAGATACATTATCAATCATGTGTTTGAAAGGTTGTATTTTTGGTCATCACTGAAACAAAACAAAGGACCCAAAAGGGCCTAAACAAAGCCCACATCTCAATGAAACACCTTATCAGAACTACTTATAAAATCTATCAGAAAAATGACAGATTTTTGTGGATTTTGGGTTGTTTTTTTTCTGTGAAGTCACTTTAGTATATTGCATATTGATGGAGTTGGTTCCATTTTACATGAAAGGAAACATGAATTTGGTGGTGTATTCAGAACAATGTTGTATACGTGTCTGAACCCTGGTTTTATTAGCAACAAGTAGCAGCATTGGCATCTGATATCAGTAGCATGAGAAGGAAAAAAGGGAACAAATTTAGTACTAGGATGTAATGCAAGAAAGCTTAAATCAAAAGGGTGCAGAAAGTGGCTCTTTGAATGAGTTTTCAGTGGCACAGGAGCATTGACAATGACAAGCTTTGCTCTGATCAGTAATAGACTCAGCTTTCTTCATGCAATCAGCAAGCTTCTCAGTTAGGTTTTCGTTTTCATCCATTTGCATCACTTTCTGTATTGGATGCATCAGTCCCTTCATTAACAAACAATATATATAATAATCATTCATATGAGAATACCCTTAAAATTGTAAGTTGATGTTATTAATAAAAGGAAAATATTGTTTTATCAACTTTCTTTTTATAATTTTTTTACAACAATGTGATTGATTGACCTTTTAAATATACAAACTAATAAAATAATAACACATAATTTATTATATCATTCTAACTAAAATTTATTAAATTTATGTTTTTCTCCTCTCTTTCACACTCATTGAAATATACAATTTATTTATCATTAATATTTAGACGATATTATAAAAAAAATTGAATAAAAATTACAAAAATTACAATCATACCAACACTAAATGAATTTTCATTCAACAAAAATATTCTTAACCAAAAGAAAGAAAAACCTCAAAATGACACCTAAGTACTTGTGCCATCCTATAAACATGAGATTTTTAAGATTTTATTTTATTATGAATAAGATAGGCTAATACAGGGCAACTGTCAAGCATTAAATTATTAGTTTTTGAAATGTAAAACATGTTAATCTATTTGATGGGAGATTATTAATTAAGTGAAAAAGTAATAAATGATTTTTTCAGAAAAATAAATATATTTAATGTTTTTCATAGTTTTCAACAGGGCAACAACATCATTTGTATTTATTAATGATGTGAAGAACAGATGAACAGTTAATGTTCATCTATTAATTAGAAATGTGTGTTTGTGGATTGAATGGATGAACATTAATTGGGAGGTGTTTTCGCAGTAAACATTTATAGAACTTCATTCACCTCAATAATTTTATACTTACAATGAAATTTTAGAATAAAAAGCAGAAGAAAATAGAATATATATATATATATACACACACATGTATATGATTGCATGCTTATCATCCTAGGTTAGGAAATCATACCTCAATGAATAGAGCTGATGCTTCACATGGTTCCAACTTCTGAACTACCTCTGCAGCTACTTCCTGCAAAAATCAGAAACCATTCATAGGTTATGTATGTAAATGTATATGCATTTGTATTGTTTATATGTGTATATGTATATGTATATATGTATATATGTACCCTAGCTTGGGTGAGTTGCAGTTGATTGAGTGTTCTAGGCTCCAGCTCAATGGGGCACAAGGTGTTTGCCATAAGTTCTGAATGAAGAAAGGGTGATGCAAGATGTGTTTTCCACTGTGAAAAATTTGATGAGAAGCAATTGCAATTGCATTGCATCAGCTGTTTTAACTTAGGTTGTTCATTGGTTGACCAATATATAACCAATGAGAAGCATGATATTTTTCAACACATTCACGGGGACTTTGTGTCATGTGAAGGAGTTTGTGGCCAATATTGAGGAGAACATTTTCCAAATCCCGTGGTTCAGTTGAGAACAAAGTTACACCTTCTTTACTTGTGACTGCAATGCTCTTACCAATCATTTTATCAGTCAAGTTCTCTTTTTACAGAGTCTAACATTAACAGTGGTTGCCAAAAAGAAGCAAAGGGAAGAAGGTTCACATGCACATCACACTTTTGATCCTCACTTTTCTAGAGATTTGGTGATTTATAGGTTTTCTCTGCCAGGTAGGTCACTTTCGCTGTTCATTACATATTAAGGGCATTTCAAGAAACGAAAATGTACTCACAAGCTGCAAATTCCATTTGATTAGACTACTGTCCAAGTCTCATCTGGATCAAAGTTCCACTTGCACAAAACAATTTGGACTAACTTTTTTATAGTTTCTTCTTAAACTTTCAACGACAAAATTATAAACTTCATACTGATATTAGGATGATTTTCATCACAAAGATTTGGGCCAAATCCTGATTGTGTGGGACTAAGATTATGATTTGGAGCTATCTTTGTACTGAAAAAAAAAATATAATATCTGATTTAGATGACAACCAAGGGTGGCTGGTAAAAAAATTGATGTTCATATTTTCTTCTGGAAATGTATGAAAACAAATATAGGATAGGTGATAAGGAATAAATGGTTGAAAATTAAAATATATGATATATGATTTAGAATTTAAGCTTGGGCCTAAATCTTATATTAACTAAAAAAAATGAAATATCGTATTCAATTCTATATATATATATATATAACGTTGAGAATTCAAATGTAAATCCAAGTTTTATATTGGATAAAAATTAGAGAGTAGAACAGTATATAAAAATGAAAAATTTATTAATTCAAAATTTTCAAGTTTTGAATAGAAAATAATATCAATTCTTTATGTAATTGAGCTCAAATCTTATTGGTATTTGTGTTTTCAAGTAAATCCATTTAAGATCTTTTATGCTATGTTTCTCCTGTAAATCTCTTTTTTCAATAAACTCAACATTGACTGCATAGACGAAATGTTATTATATAGTTTTACGATATATGGCAGTGATCACGCATATGTGTATGTTTGATTTGTGTGAAGTTGATATTATAATAAAGTTTGCCAGTTAGCAAAGTCACACAAACCTAATTGAATATATTTGAAGGGATAGAAAATCGTAGGCATGCACGTGAAGCCAAGGTTTAATTTTCTCTCTCTTTATTTTGACCTACTCATGCTTCCATATTATAATGCCATTGCTCTTTGATCAAACATGTTTAGATATTTCTTTTTCCTTTTCTACTATGGAAAGTTGTGCTTTAATTTACTTATATACCATTTTAAAATTACTCAAATAAACTAAATATATATTAGTTTGAAAATAGTTGTATATATGTTATGCTAGAGTTGAGCAGTTAATAATTTAAAATGAAGATGAATACAAGAATATAAATAATGAAGACTCATCAATATGTACATATCATCTCATCTTGATATCTATTTTTGAAAGATTAAATATTATCTATACTTAGAAAATTTTTCTCATTATAATTAAACAAATTTGGAAAACATTCCTGAAATGGAAATTACCTATCATCCTACTTATAATTACACAATATGTTTACCCATTAATATCAAATTTGAGAGAACTTCGTGGTGAAAAAATATTTAGATTATTCTTGACAAAGTTTTAACATTAATTTTAATGATAATGTAATAAAAAAATGAAGTTAAAATGAACTCATTAATTGATCTAAATAAATTCTTTTGTATGGGTATCGTCATGTATTGATAAAAAAACAACAATAATTAAATAAAAATGTCAACTATAAACTTCAATAATAAAAAGAAATTTAACTCAAATTTAATAAATTGAAAATATATTTAAGTTTTCCATAATTAAGTGATAAGTAAATTTTAGTGGATGTTAACATATGTATTTGTTTACAGTGAACATGTATATATATGGAGTGAGCTAAACATAAAAGTGGTAAGAAAGTATATTGATATTCTTTTCATATATTGGAACAAACACTGAAACCCTAAATATGAAAAATAAGGGATAAATGTTTTGATGTTATCGACGAAAGGGTTGGAGCCAAATGATGAACAATGAAAGAAGTTTATATATATACCACACAACTTTTCCATGAAGCCATAATGTTGCTTCTTAGCTTTGTTTATCACCTAACGACAATGACTCACCAATCACCCTCTATACATATAAACCCTTGTCTTGTGCTATCACAAGTTTAAATTCTTTTGACTGAAGGTTACACGTAAGTCCGAAGCCAAAATCAATGATCATGTTGTTATAGTAATTAATGCGTGGTAAATGTAATCACTTACTTTTTTACTTCAAACTATTGTTTATAAATTTTAGAGTGTACTTTGAATTAACGGCAACCTAATTACAGTCCAATTATTGGTAATAGTGTTTTGTCTTAAGTTAATTAATGTTAGTTTAATCTCGTGGTAACTTAGTCGTTCGACCAATTATGTGATGATTGTCCGATATAGATACAACCGTACGACCATATAGTACACGCTTAATTTAAAAGTGCAAGAAGATGGATGATAACGATATTTTTACGTGATGATTGATAATTACATTTTACTAAAATTAGAGTTGTCAAAACAGACCACCCAGTCCGGCCCACTACGAACCCAACTCGGCTCATTTATTAGCGAGCCAGAAATATTCGAACCTAGCTCGGATTGGTGAGTAAACGGGTTGGTTCACTGGCTCACTTAATTACAACTTTTTTAAAATAAAAAAATTACAAATTTTCTATAATTTAAATCTAAACAAATTTCACTCCCAGCAGTGGTGTTTAATTACTTTTGAAAATAGAAACTTAAATAATTTTTTCAAACAAAAAAAAATAATAAATATTTTTTTATAAAATTAAAATTAAATTTTAATAAAATAAAATTAGGTAGGTGGGTTGGTGGGCCAACCCGGCCCACCACGGGTTCAACCCGCATAAGCCGAGTTTAAATGAGTCGGGTTGAAATCTGACCCACATAAAAAAATATAATTTTTTTAAACTCAACCCGACCCGAACCCGTAATGGGCCGGATTGATCCGCAGATTGTGATCCATTTTGACAGCTCTAACTAAAACCTTATGGAATCTGACTTTTCATCTCCTATGAATATGGGGGTAATAATTTGGAATGAAATGTTGGTAACTAGCATTGGTGAGTGGAGAAGAATGGAAAATGAAAAAAATTGTAGGGTAAATAAAGAGCATGAAAGTGTGAAGTCCTAGGAGATATCTAAATAAACAATGTCCTTGGTTCCATGTGTGAAGTTGTCCAAGGTTCTTCTCCCTTTGGATGGAAAATTTACAAGTAGAAGTGTATTTTACCAAAAGAAGTAACTAAGATAGCAATAATTTAAGGCCCAAAAAGAGGAGTGGGGTGGGTGGTGTGAGGGGACAAGAAGCCATTATCACTATCCATCATCTTCTTTACACACACACATGAAAAGATCCCTTCAGAAAGGAGCATGCATGCAGCAAAGCCATGCCATTTCCTCCATTTTTTGGATATATTATCTATCCATCATTCTATAATGCCAACACCAACACAACCACAAAGTAACACTCACACACGTCACATACACCATGTGCTTTGTTTCATCACCCACATGCATCTATTCTCACTACTACCCATTCATATGTCTCATTGCTTCTTCCTCTCTCTCTCTCTTATATTAACCATAATCATCACACTCTTTCAATTTCAACTTAAAATCGATTAGACTACAAATAAAAATAAGTATTATAAGTTTATCGTATCAGTTTAATAAGATTAAGTTTAATTTAAAATACGATATACATATCTTAATACAAAAGAAATATATTAATATACAAACTAGAAATAAGATAAATTTATAATAAATAATATATAAATCAATACTCAATTTTATAATATTAATTATCTATTTAGGGTTTAGCATTTACCATAAACATTAAATTTTCTAAACCAATTATTTAATGTAAAATTATTTAGGATTTAGAATAATGACTTTTATGAGCTGGGAATTATAATTCTTGATGTAAAACTTTTAATAGTATAAAATCCAGCAGAAGTAATTGATAAATGTGTACTTTAAATACAGTTATAGAAATTGAATTTTAATGGTATATAATAAAGAAATAGACTTTGCTACTTAAAAATAAGATTAATTTGTGAGTATGACATGGAAGATATGATAAAAGAAACCATTCACTGTAAGCTAAATGCTTCCAATATATTAGTATTGTTATGTGATACCGACATTGGCTACGCACCAATGTGTACATACACTGTACTTTCTGTGTACTCTTTCTTCAAAATATCGTCACTTTCTCAAAAGCTCAAGAAATATTTATATGTTTATATGTACTTCATTTTATGAAAAGCTCTCATACTATCATCCCTTTAATTTCCCTTTTTCTTTTTCTAAAGGAAAACTCTTTTGATGTTAAATAGTATAAGAAAATGGTTAACTTTTGTCTTCTACCCACCACATTTAAATTTCTTTTACCGACTTAATAAGCTAGTCTAACGGGTTACTTAAAACATCATCATATATATCTTTTAAATATGTATTAATTGTTTCTCTTAATGTATTTTATTGAGTTATTATTAAAAAAAAATTATTGTATTGATTATTTAAAGCTTTTATATTTAAAAATTAGAGTTTTTAGCTTTTGATATTAATCGGTGTTATTGTTTTACTTTGTATGTGGTTTTTACATTTGTCTGAAGTCAGGCGTCTTTTCTTGTTATGCTCCGATCGTCCAATTCTTCAAGTAATCATTAATCATTACCAAGTAGTGGTTGACCTGCAAAGACACTCTGACGCTGAATTATGATATGTTTATATATATTTTATTAGGAAAGAATAAGACTTCGTATATCTTTAGGCAATCAAACACAATAATCAATTATTAATATCGTATAGCGTAAGGTCATCTGACCCATTAATACCTGATAATTGCCCATGAATGACCATTAATTCTTATCGATATATTTCATATAGTATATTATGTATTATCATTGGTTAAAAATGAGTTCAAATTTTTTATTGAATTTTTTAGGATAATCATCCCTTGAGCATTAATAATACGTGATCTTGATATTTTAAAAACCTTTATATTAACATTAGTACCTTGTTCAAAGTTTTACATCCATTGAGTTATAAGTAATTGTAAATTTTATTTTACAAGTTGATTTTATAGAATTGAGTTAAACTTAAAATTTACTTATTAATATAATATCATAGTAATTTTTAGAATTTATCCTAATGAGATTTATTGTTTGTTGGATATAATATTTTATTTAGTATCGAAAAATTCATCATACAAAATGTATATACATTCCATTTGGAGAGAGTTGAAAAAATATTATCTTGTTGAAAGATAATATACATCTAATATTTCTCAAGACATTTTTGTAGATAAAAACTTCTGTTTTTTTCTTTTTTTTCGGATGGGAAATATTCTCAAAACATGAAGTGTGAATATAACCCATGTTTGAATTGAAATTGAGATACTAATACAATTTCTTCCTTTCTGAATCAGATATATTCATATCTCAAAGAGGTTGACAATAAGTTTTTTTCAATATTAGTCTCTCTGTTAGAGGTGTTTCAAAATGTATACAATTGAATAAATACTTCCACGAACAAATTGATTGTATCAAGTTGAAAAATAGAAAAATTTAAAAAAATTATATCTTTTGTCGCCATTTTACAGGAAAAATTTAAAAAAATTATATCTTTTGTCGCCATTTTACAGAAAATCGTTAAGTAAATATAAAAAGACTATATTGAAAATCATACATCGACTAAAAATAAAATCAACTTAAAACACGTTAATACGAATCTCATTGATTATAGTTAAAATTGTGCTCTTATTGTAGCTTAAAAATAGAGTTTGATAAAAGGATGGTGAAAATGGGAAAATGGAGCCGTGAATAGTATGAGTTTGATAAGGAGAGAGTGGAGCCCATGGGAAGGGGAAATGTCTAGAATTGGGTGGACAGTTATATCAGTGCTCAATGTGTACCTAATTCTTTGTTTATTTAACAATTCCTCACAACTCAACTCACATGACTCTGCTGAACCATTTTGCAAGCTAAGCACCAATTTATTCTTTTAATTCTAATTAATATTAATATTAATATTAATATTATTTTGGGCCTCCCACCACGTTCCTCTCATAATTTCTTTCATTCCTTTTCGCTTTCCTTTAACGCACTTCCATGTAGATGGTACGTACAGAGGACGATGCACAACTGGCCACACCCTAATCGTCAATCAAATCTTCCATTTTCATAACTTCACTGAAATCCATGCAATCCATACATTTTTCATGCTTCTTCTCTCTCACAATATTCAACGTATCAAGATCAAATTGTTTCATTTCATCATTACCAATTCACCAAATTAAGTAACCATCTTTTGCTGCTAATTTATTGTTTTGAATAAAGCTACCAATTCCATGGTTTGTAAGAAATCTAGGTTCCATATATAGTTTAGAAAAGTGGTGTTTTATTAAATAAAAAACGTTTTATTGTATATAAATTTAATTTATTATTGTTATACTTGAAGATATCAGTAAATAAATAAGAAAAAGAGATGGGGAAGTTTGATGCTGACCACACCAATTAAATGCTATCCGGATACTCTGCAAATCACTTCTGTCCATTTTATTTTCATGGACTTTTATTTATCATTATTTGAAATGAAAGTAGGATTTTGATTATAAATTTTTGAAAATGGGGGAAAAGGTAAAAAAAAAAAAAGAAGAAGAAGAAAACAAGAAATCTACAAGCGGATGAATGTCTTCCTTGCTGTTTTTATCCCCTCCCATGATTCTATTGCTTTTTTTTTTCTTTTCTGACTATCTACCATAAAGGAAAAAGAGAAAATGAGAAAAAGCTAAGAATTCAAATTTATAAGACAAAAATTTTCAGATAAGATAAAAGGGAAAGAGAGTGCTGAAGCTGACGATAGTTTAAACTGAGACCTGCACCCTAAATTAAAATTAAAATTAAAAAGAAAAAGACTAAATAACGTGTCTAAAATCTGGCCCACAGTGCTGATGGTGATGATGATGATGGATCAAGAACTCGTCTCCACCGTTCGATACGCCGAAAATTGAACTCTGACTCATCAATTGCTGATGCTGCTGTCGATGCATCTCCTTCTGCCGCCTCAGCTCCAAAACCTTCCGATGCGAATTCGAATGCTTCGTCGACACGAATGTCGGGCTCGCCGCCGGCCTGTACTCCGGAACCAGCCGCCCGGACTTGAACCTCACGCCGCACGCGTTGCAGAGCGTCTTCGGTCCCATCGGTCCCGTCCGCCACTGCGGCGTCTTCTCCGCGCCGCAGTGCAGGCATTTCCTTCCGGAACACTCTGTATTCGTTCCCTCTCTCTTCTTCACCGGTGAAGTCTTCGCCTGCGGCGTCCTCTCTTGCTCCGGTGCCACCAGGCGAAGCAGGCGTGTGGACCAGTCCCCAGGCGCCGCGCGTGAGCGCTTGCTGCGCGCCTTCCCCGGGAGAGGCGTCTCCGTGTGGAGAAACGGTGCGTTTCGAGCGGTTTCATCGGGAGCGAACGAAGGCAGCGTGTCGGTGGAGGACGAGGACTCTGGCGTCTGCGGTTTCGCGCCAATGGCGGTGGACGCAGCTGCGCCGGACAGTAGCTGCAGCGTTTTCAACTCCTCCTCGGCGGAGAACGAGTCCTCAACGAAGTTCGAGAGCCATTCCAGTTCCGCCATATCATCGTACTGTCAAAAAATCACGAGAAGAGAAAACTCAATTTCAAAAACAACAAACGAATTTAATTTAAACTAACTCGAATTATCACAATTATCTGTTTATTCCATCATCCAGTGGTCAAGCTGGGAGAATTACTCACCGGAACGCAGAGTTCTCCGGAGAGTTGAGGATCACCAGCGTAGCCGCGAGGGACAATGGCTGCGGCGAAGCGGTTGTCGCTGCCCGAAATTGAGGAGTTGCAGCTGTCAACAGCAGTGACGGTGGAGGAGTCGGTGGAGTTCCCGGCTACATTGTCGAAGAAACCGTCGGACATAATGGCGTCGGCGTGGGAGAAGTCGAGGAGGTCATCAATGGCGAAAGACTCACCGATTTTCTGGTCAGCGTGGCGCTTATCTTGCTGAGAAAATTGGTCAGCTCCTCCGGCCGCATAATAGCCTCCGACGAAATATTCCGGCGCTTCCATATAGATAGTGTTTTAGTGGGAGAAAGTGAGAGAGAGAAAGAGTAGTTGGTGTTTGTTTTAAAGAGAGGGAACGCACCGTTTTGGCAGGAGATCCGTTTGGTGTGTCCGAGAGTCTGAGGGGTGTGTGGGAGTGATGGTGGGGTTTTGAGGAGTAAAGGAGTGGCAACTCCGTAATTTCTCACACACTGGAGCATCTTTTTTCATGCACACAATTTCAATATTTTAATATTTTTAATAATTAAAAACTAAAAATCAACAGGGAAGTGACTTCCAAGTTCTGTAAAGTTTAATTAATCCACTTTCATTTTCTTTTCTGTTTTCCCTTTTTACTTTCTCCCAATGTCTTAATATTCTCAAACAAACACCTCCAAATGAGTGTTCCCTCGCTTCCTTCTCCATTTCAAATTCCCTCACGAACTCAAGTAGTTGGCATGTGTATTCTGTACCCTTCAAAATTCTGAGTAGGAAGACAACGATAATAATGAGTTAATTACTACCATTTTTTTCTCTTCAATAACGATAACGAATAGAAATAAGATCAACTTAAATATATAATTATATATAAATCCATTTGAAAATTATAAGATTATAGTAACAAATTTTGAAAATATTTTCAAGAGTGTAAAGTAATGAAGATCGATAAGAGGATGAGTTGATGCAATGAATAAAGATCATGTGGTTCTTGAGGAATCAAGTTTTAAGAAGAAGCAGAATGGTGGGGTGTCACTCTCTGAGAGAGAAAACAGCTATGGCCACAGACACACACTGCTCACTTTTCTCAACGTGTCAGTTTAAGGCACTAATTTTGGGCATAAAGTAAAAGCAGTGGGCAGAGAGAGAGAGCATAATGTAAATTATTGGATGATTAATGTGGTAATTAACAATGATTAATAGGGTAGAAGAATTTAATGGTGATGAAATTCAACCCCTGAAAGAATCGATCTCTTGCAGGTTTTGTCGCTGTGAGTCCTCCAATAGTGTCCAAGTTTACAGCCGGATTCCTCTGCGGCTAATAATATTATTACTTCGTGAGACGTGCCAAGTTTTAGTTTATGTATTTCATTCTGATTTCTCACATTTGTTTACTTCAATTAATTGTACTTTCTACCCCTCTTGCCCTATCATCTTCTCTTTTTATATTCCTCTTCTCACGTTTCTGCACGACGCTTACAGCTCAACTTAATCCATCATCATCATCATCATCATCATCATCATCTCATCCACCATTTTTAACTTCATCACTCTTTTAACTTCCTCACATTTCAACAAGCTTTGCATAGGTTTTCATGTGACATGTGAAGTTTGGTTTTGGCATTTTTGCAAACACCTCTTGTACCGACTTCTCCAAATTCAAAAACATGTTCATGTAAAATCATGTGGGTGCTGGTGTTTTGGAGGGCATTTTACCTCATTATTGGGATATTATATAGATTGAGATAAAACAAGGATTGAGTCAGATGGGCCTGACTCTGATCCCCAGGTTAATCATCTACCCTCAGACTCAGTAATAACTCGTGGATAAGGTTTGCTTTCGCTTTTGCTTACACTGTTACTGTTACTACTTCTACTACTTCCAGCTTCTTCAATATTTTAACCAAACCTCAAAAAGAAAACAGAATTTCATTTCTAAGTCTCTTTATTGCTGTGCTTTCCAAATAGAAAAATAGAGAGATATGCAGGGAGCACGCGAGAAAGGAAGAAAAGATGTGTGTGTGTGTCAGCGATCATGTGACTCAGTTTCAGTATCAACCTTCTCAATCAAGCTTCGCTTGCTTCCAACCTCCAATTCATCCTTCATTCCACACGTGCGTCTCTCACACGTGTCCTCTTCCTAACATGCTACCACGTGCACCGCACACACTCACTTCTGTATAAGCAATAATGGGCCGAGACATTTTTGTTTGCTGTATAACAATGTTTTCTGTTAAGTTTTCGGGCTTTGTCAAGTAGTTTGAACTAAGACTTTTGCTTTCTGCACCCCCAATAATTAATACCTGCACTGGGTAAAAATGTTTGCAAAGGAGGGAAATTATTGGATGGTTAGAATTGACACTTCTTTCCTGTTTCGATTAATATCTCTACTTAACATGAATTTAATTTAAAAAATTGTAATGTTTAACTACATGTATATAATAAAAGTGAATATTGGACCATTGCACAACTAAATATGGAAGAGATACACATATAAACTATCGCCATCAGTGAGTGGCTAATCCGTCAATATATTTAACTTTAATATTAAATAACTTAAAAATAAAATGTGATTATCAACCATTAGATTGTAATTAAACTAGTTATAAGTACATTTAATGTATCATTAATATTTAAACTTTCAAATATTTAATTAACTTTTATATTGAAATGTCTTTTACAGATATCATTGGAACACGAATTACTATAAAAAAACTTGAATTAAAAGATAGTTTTTGAACTTCATTTGAATAATTTTCTAAACATTAAAAGTTGAACTTCCTTGTATTCCAAAAAGTAATAAAAAACAAACACACAATATAGCTATTACTAGTTACCCAACAGTAACAGAGTAAAAATAAAGATAATAATACTTTGATAATATTTTTTTATAATATTTTAATATTATTTATGTGTTATTCTATGATTGGTCCAAATTTACTCCATAATCAATAATAATAATTATAAATATCATCATGTGATTAATCACATAATGACACATAAATGATGTTAAAATGTTGTAATAGCTTTCATGTCATGGTAATATTTTTTAGTAGTTTGTGTCAGAAAAGTGTAAGCATCGAAAATGACTTTGTTTATATGTAATAGTTGAGGGCCATATAGATGAAGACAAAATATCATAAACTCATCACGTGCCACTATATAATGTCACTTAGTTACTTAGGTTAAACTAAGTCACTTTCACTGTTCCTTTCACGTAAAGATTAAATGATGAAGAATGTTCATGCTATAGACAAAAGGTTATTTGATAATGAGAAGATGTGACTGAATTATGCCTGCTATCTGTTATGGAGCTATTGTTTATTAGGGATGATTGTTGCCATACAGAGAATAATTGTTTTCATAACTGAAGTAAAAGACTTGAAGGATGAAAGACAAAAACCATGAAAAGAATAAATGAATAAAAGTGTATCATCATTTAGTGTTAATTTTATTTAAAATTAGTGAATGGTTAATATAAATGAACACATGATAAGATGAAATTTTAAAAAGTTATTTATTAAAGGAAGTAAACTAATATTAATATGTAAATAACTTAAAGGAATCATACAAGATTTTAATTTTATAAAATAAAAAGTAAAATATTCATTTTAAAGATAATAATATATTAATGTTTGTTTTTCTTTATATATACATATATGATGATCACTTCAAAATTAAACATATTTGTAATCATCTCAAATAATATTATAATGAAACGACTGTTTACAAAATTTTTACAATATTTTTCAAGTATTTATCTAAATCACAACTTTTAACGATTATTTTAAATTAATTTTCTTTTTTAAATCAATTAAATAATTTTGTTTTATTTTTCATGAATTTGTTCTCTTTCTATTTTCGCTTTTTTACTACTCAAAGGTTAATGTTTATAAATAAATTTAGAAGATCAGCAGAATTTAATTTTGGTATGTCTATAGGATTCAATACACATTTAAAGTAGTTTTTTTTTTTCACTTCTTAGTTTTTTCTTTTTTTAACTAGGTATTCCAATTGATTTGGTATATATCTTAAAGATATTTTTATATTTAAGTTAGTTTAGATTTGATCCATTAAATAATTAATGATGTAATAAATATATTACAAAAAGTTTTATTAACTATGTCATTAATCTATATTTATAAAAAAAAAATTAGACTTCTAATTAGGATGTATAATCATAATCCAATTTTGATAAACCTAATAAGTGACCTATTTTACTTAACTAGATTATTAACTTATATTGATTGATACTAATTGATTTCTTCTCAGTTCAAACGATCGGTTTAGAATAGTTCATCTTCCATTTGAGATTGAATGATATCAAATCTTATGATTATGAAAATATCACATGTTCTCAAAAAATTTTATAAATAGAGACTAAATCATCTAGTCATTTTGAGTATTTTTAATATGACCTTCATCTGTACACCATTTGACATCACTTTCTTTTTGTTGAAAGTAATAATCTCTTCAAAAGATAAAAATATCTTTAAGATATAATAATGTTTATACAAATTTTATGAAATTAAAATATATGCACTATAATACTTTTTATTATAGTATAAATAGAAAATATCACTATATGTTATAATGAAACGACTATTTACAAAATTTTTACAAGTACTTATCTAAATTACAACTTTTAACAATTATTTTAAATAACTTTCTTTTTTAAATCAATTAAATAGTTTTGTTTTATTTTTCAGTTCTCTTTCTATTTTCGTTTTTCTACTACTCAAAGGTTAATGTTTATAAATAAATTTAGAAGATTAGTAGAATTTAATCTCGGTATGTGTATAGGATGTATAGGATTGAGTACACATTTAAAGTAGTTTTTTTTTCACTTCTTAGTTTTTTCTTTTTTTAATTAGGTATTCCAATGGATTTGGTATATATCTTAAAGATATTTTTATATTTAAGTTAGTTTAGATTTCATCAGTTAAACAATTAATTATGTAATAAATATATTACAAAAAGTTTTATTAACCATGTCATTAACCTATATTTATAAAAAAAAAATAAACTTCTAATTAGGATCGGTATGATCACAATCTAATTTTGTTAAACCTAATAAGTGACCTATTTTATTTAATCATATTATTAGCTTATATTGATCGATACTAATTGGTTTTTTTTCAGCTCGAACAATCGATTTTGAATAGTTCATCTCCCATTTGAGATTGGATGATGTCAGATTTGATGGTTGTGAAAATGTCACATGTTCTTGAAATTTTCTATAAATAGAGACCAGGTCATCTAGTCATTATTAGCATTTTTTATCTAACGTCCATCTGTGCACCATTTGACATCACATTCTTTTTGTTGAAGGTAATAATGTCTCTTTGAAAGGTTTTTTCGGTTGGGAACGCAAGGACATTTGTCGATGGCACCATTACCCCTTCGTCATGGCTCAGGTCGTTATCTAGAGATCGGGGGCCATCTGAGCAAAGCTTGACATTTGCAAATAGCATTACAACACCCATTCATGCTACAAATAAAGGTCTGATTAGGGAACAAGGTTCATAAGAGGAGGTTGAGGGGAAAGAGTAGCGACACAATTGGGAAATCCAAGTGGATACAAGTGCTAAAGGAGACTGGCAGAACCTATGAGAAATCCTAGGCACGGTTCAGTTGCAAAAATGTGTGTGAATATGCTACTCGCTTCAAGTGAGCAATGATCTGGTGGAGCTCGTTGGTCAAATCTAAATTTTAAAGGACGACACATGGAGGTCGACTTTGTGCACGACATATTTGTTGAAGGCTTGGTGGCCAAGCTATGTTTCCTCCACACCAAGTTGTCACCTTTTAGACCTAGTTCTTAGAAGCTGAGGTTTTGTGTGATTGTATATTTTTCTTTAGTTTTGTTGTTTTGCAAATAGACCATTTTCCATACTTAAAAGAAAGACTTTCTTAAACTTTTGTAGGGGTTGAATATTGTGAAGATATATTATATTTGATCTTGTGCGTAAGATTGCTCTCCTTTGTGATTGTCTTCTTCACCAGCCTTGTGTTGATTTAGCACTCAAGTGGTGTTATCCCTACTCATCTTAGATTGGTGAGCCTTTGTGGCCCCTATGTGACCTGTTTTCCTTGAGCTTCCATTTCCCCTTTCATCTCTTTCATCCTTTATTTCATCTTTACTTCTTCTTTGGTTCTTTATGCTCTTTATTTTTTGCCATTATTATTTTTGTGCTTTTGCTTTCTAGTTCTTACTTAAGTGAACTTCTTTCCTTCCTTATAACTCCTTAAAATGCACCTTTACATCTAGATAATTTTGTTATATTAATGTCCAGTGGAAATCTTCATGGGATTTCTTAATCACCCAAAACATAATATAATGTTAAACTCTAAATTGTATCTTTATTAAGAAAACTCGATACCATATGGTGTCACTTATAGTCTATATCGCCATTTGGTTTATGAAGATCTGAATGTGCTCGACCGGGTTTGTAGATCCACTATACTTGTCAAATATTGTCATCGTCCAATTATCTGAGAAATGGGTTTCTATAATCCTTGCAACGAATGGTAGAAGATCAATCGTGTTGAAAGTTGCGACATAATGATGATAATCCTTATTTGCGGTGAAACTACCAGCTTGGATCATTCGATCTGGCTCTTCCTGAGGTTTCCTGGTTGGCCTCGAAAGAGTCGGGTTGGATGGTATAGCACCATTACCATCTTTCTCTTGTCGAATAATCTTATTATCAACTCTGAGCGCTCTTATCTCCTCTTCATACTTCATTTGCATCTCATCCACCTATCTCTGCATCATCCTCGTCATATCCATCGGGTCCATCTGGTTGTTAACGATTTTCTCATACACTTTGTTGCTTACTATATTCATTGTGCTTGCCATGTAGACTTAAAAAGTTTTCGCTCGACCTTACAGTGGGCACTAAAATGTTTCGAGTGTATGGGTCGAGTGTACACTTAAAGCAATCTTCCGCACTTCTCAGTTTCCTTCCTTATTGTTCAGATGCTTCAACTGATCAGGTATGCATGTTAAAGATATTTCGATGTTTAAGTTATTTCATATTCAATCAATCAAATGTTGTAATAAATACGTCATAAAATGTTTCAACAACCATACTTTTAACATGTATCTATAGGTTTCTCTAAGTTTTTGTTTTGGATAAGCCTAATCACAACCTAGTTTTATTATATCTAACTTGTTTAACTTAATTGAATGATTAATTGATTTTAATCAACATTGATTAATTTTCTCCTAATTTATACTATTGGTTCAAGATAATCCGATTAATATGTAATATATATATATATATATATATATATATATATATATATATATATATATATATATTTTAAAAGACACAACTGTTACACATGACAAACTATCTGTAATAATAACTCTTTAAAGTAATTATATAAAGGAAAAAAATGTTTTTTAAATGTAATAAATTCTATATTAGTGTTATTTAATATTCATTCTTACAAGTTTATTTAAATGACATGGAGTTAACATTACTGTTAAATTAAAACATTATTACTGTACAATTACTTAATTAACTTTTCAAAGATTTTTTTTAATTAATCAGTTAAATTCTATTAATAAGCATTACAATCAAATTTAAATAGAGAAAATAATGATTTATATAAAAGAATTTAAACTTTTATACGAAAATAAAATTAAGTGTAAATTTTGTAATTATGTATCCAATAAGAAATAACTCATCTTTTTTGTTTACTCTAACTAATATGTGTCGAGTCAAGGAATCAATATGACATATGGGGTTGTTGATAGTGGAACATCATGAAAATAATTTCTTTTTTGTTTTTTTGTAAATAGACTTAGGTTGACATGCCACATCATTCTGAATCCCTTAAGTCGTCTTTGTGTTTCACTGTACATACCTACCATTCCATCCCATCATGTCACATCCCATTTCCTCCTCAAAATTTCCCATGTCACATGTCCAATCACCTTCCATTCAGGTCATATCCTGCAGGGGATGCAATGTACGCATGTATGCCACATCACACCATATGATATGCCATTCCCATCCATATCTTCTATATATATATATATATATATATATATATATATATATTTTACTTTTATTTTTCTTCTTTGTTAAATTAAATCCAAGAAAAGGTTAATACTTTATTTAATTGCGAGACGCATGCGATATGGTCATGATTGTGTCCTAGTCCTAAGAGCCTTTTTGTGTATTTTAAGACTCTGATCCGCGCATTATCTTTCCCTAGTTTTCTATTCTTTTTCAATAATGACGCTTTTGCCATTTCACGCTTTCTTTTACTGTCCCATTTTTAGTATCTACACTTTCTACAATGAATCATGCCATTTTGACTTCATACACATTCTGTGTATATATATATATATATATATATATATACCTGTTTCAAAACCTTAGTTTACTCCTTCTTCCATGCCATTTTGGTTTCTGTTATATCACTTGCATTAAAAAGTTTAGGAATTAAAGAGAGAAGGCAAAACTATGACAGTATATTGGGTACAAGGGGTAGTTCGGTCCATTCCTCTAAACACTCTCTTCATTTGTGTACTTCAATCTCCAAAAATTCTTATTCGGTTTTGCTACAGAGTGGGGAAGCAATGAAAGTTGTGAGTAAAGTGAAGGGTGAATCTGAACTTGTAGAGAGAACGAGCTAGGGTTTGATTTAACGTTTCTTCTTCTTCTTTTTGTAGAGCACTCACTCGCGCACGATAATAGAGACGATTCACACTTTCACAATATGAAAGATTCTCTGCGAAATTCACACATACTTTCGTCTCCTCATGTCTTATCGATTGTGAAACCATGAAAATGATGCTTTGCAGATTTGATTCCAATTCGTGCCAGCTGATGGACGGAGATCGGTGAAGCAGCCTTGGACGAAACAGGTTGTGAGATCGGTGAGATCGATCCTGCGGCAAGGTGATAAAATAAAACTGTGTGTGCGTTGGATCTTGGTTAGGAGTTGTGGTAGGAAGGTAAAGGAGGAGAAGGTTTTAGTGAAAATTTGAATTGGCTGCTGTGGAAATAATGTCCTGCAAGGATGGTAGCAAAAACGGAATTGATAACGGGAAGTATGTCCGTTACACACCTGAGCAGGTTGAAGCCTTGGAGAGGTTCTACCATGATTGTCCCAAACCAAGTTCCATTCGCCGCCAGCAACTCATACGCGAGTGCCCCATTCTCTCTCACATTGAGCCCAAACAAATCAAGGTTTGGTTCCAGAACAGAAGGTTGTTACTGTTACCCTAACTAACGTCACTGTTCTTCTGTTATTTTAAATCTTTTTTCCCTTTTTGTGCAGTTTTTCTTTAATTTATGCAACTAATTGTAATTGTGTATTTTCACGGCTTTAGCATGGCTGTATTGCTGTTTGAGTTTGCGCTTGAGGGAACTGGAAAATTAATGTGAAATGAAGGGTTTGTGAAGTTGTGGTGGTGGTTTATCCAGGTAACTGATTTGTTTTGTTTTTGTGAGTTGTTCAGATGTAGAGAGAAGCAGAGAAAGGAGTCGTCGCGGTTGCAAGCTGTAAATAGAAAGTTGACTGCAATGAATAAGCTGCTGATGGAGGAGAACGATAGGTTGCAAAAACAGGTGTCTCAACTGGTGTATGAAAATGGTTATTTTCGTCAACACACTCAAAATGTAAGAATTTTTTTTTGGTTGGGGGCTTTGTAAGTAATGATGCCCAATGTAAAAGACTCTGGAGCTTGATTTTCTCTTTTAATTTGTGTAGTTTTATCAATTACGTGCTCAATTTTCAATGTTCATCTACTCTTTCATAGTTTTTGTATGTAAATGTTTTAGCACGGTGCTTTCGATGCAGACTACACAGGCAACCAAAGACACAAGTTGTGAATCAGCGGTGACGAGTGGTCAGCATAGTTTGACAACTCAACATCCCCCACGAGATGCGAGTCCTGCAGGGTTAGTGGGAATATGATTATTGGGTCCCTTTCTGTTACTGTGGTCTGTGACAACTTCACTGTGTATTTATGACTAACGGAATCGTGTCTTATTTTTCACCAGGCTTTTGTCCATTGCAGAAGAGACTTTAGCAGAATTTCTTTCTAAGGCCACTGGGACTGCTGTAGAGTGGGTCCAAATGCCTGGAATGAAGGTATCTGAAATTTTTTTCATTGGTTGATCAGTTAGTTATTTTATTCTCTACTTATTACATAGGAATATACCATAACGGAGCTGTAAAAAGATTATAAATATGTCATGGAATATCTTATTACTCCACCACGTTTAGATAATCTTGGCATTCCAATTATCTTCATTCTTTTGAACAATTTTGTGACAATAACGTGTTTCTATAAAAAATTATATAATCACATTTATTTGCTAATTCTTGTTGAATGTGCACAGCCTGGTCCGGATTCCATTGGAATCGTTGCTATTTCTCATGGTTGCTCTGGTGTGGCAGCACGAGCCTGTGGTCTAGTGGGACTAGAGCCCACTAGGGTAAGTAGTCGAGATTTACTATTATTCACATTACTCATTGATGTCTAGCTTGAGTTTAACGGTCACATGGTCAAACATAACTTTTTCCAGGTTGCCGAAATCCTCAAAGATCGGCCTTTGTGGTTTCGCGATTGCCGAGCTGTTGACGTTCTCAATGTGCTGCCCACAGCAAATGGTGGAACCATTGAGCTGCTTTATATGCAGGTAAACTAAAATATCGTGTGCATGAATGAAGGCTTTTTATCCCAATGGATTGGAACCAAATATCATATGTATGCTCATTTGTTGCTTTTGATGATCAGCTATATGCACCAACCACATTGGCACCTGCCCGAGATTTCTGGTTGTTGCGTTATACTTCTGTTTTAGAGGATGGAAGTCTAGTGGTAAATGATTCTAAAAGTTTCTGTCCAAAAAATTGTATTTGATTTGATATTATGGTTAATAACAAACCTCGCCCATGTAATGATCTAACCTACTCTCCTTCAAGACATGTGTCTAAATCATTCTCAATGTGTGCCTTAGATCTGTGAGAGGTCTCTTAAAAATACTCAAAATGGTCCAAGCATGCCTCCTGTGCAACATTTTGTTAGGGCAGAGATGCTGCCTAGTGGGTACCTAATCAGACCTTGTGAAGGAGGTGGTTCCATCATCCATATTGTTGATCATATGGATTTAGAGGTACATTAATTTGAGTTGTTGCTTTAATAATTATATTCTGCCTTAAACTGACGAAAGCATGTTTATACTATTATTAGCCATGGAGTGTACCAGAAGTGCTACGGCCACTGTACGAATCATCAACAGTGCTGGCTCAGAAGACAACTATGGCGGTATGGTTGTTCTGTCTCATTTTCTGATGATACAGAAGCAAGTATAATTTGTTTCTGTGTTCCTATATATATTCATATGATTATAATATTTAATTTTTTGGTGACAACAGTATTGATTAATAGATTTTAAAGGGGAAAATGTTTTTAATTTTTCAAGTAGGCCCTACGTCATCTAAGGCAGATCTCACATGAAGTTTCTCAGTCCAACGTCACTGGGTGGGGTAGACGACCAGCAGCCCTACGAGCTCTTAGCCAAAGATTGAGCCGGTTAACATATTCTACTTAAGTGTTGTGGTTTTTGTTCAAAGTCTTTGGAAAGAAATTTGAATCTCACATCTATTTTATGTTATGACAGGGGTTTCAATGAGGCACTCAATGGGTTTACTGATGAGGGATGGACAACAATTGGCAATGATGGTGTAGATGACGTTACTATTCTAGTGAATTCATCCCCCGACAAATTAATGGGTCTGAATCTTCCCTTTGCCAACGGATTTCCGTCTGTCAGTAATGCAGTGCTGTGTGCCAAAGCATCCATGCTATTACAGGTCAGGATGCTTTGATTGAACGAATTTCCTTTAAATGATAAAATAAAAATCTTGTCAGTCAAATATGTCTATTTAGTTGCTGTTCACAAGTTTTTGGATGTTTGTGGACACAGTTTAAGCTCATATTATTATATTGTAGACATCCAGTGCACACTGTTTAGGGCATGGTCCTTTCTTTTTGCGTTGTTAGTTGAGTACGTGCTCTTTTCTAATTATCACTAATTGTGAGTGGTGAACACTAATTCTTTAGTTAATAAAAAATTGATCAGATGGAATAAGAACTTGTTTGATTAGTAATCAACCTTTCTAATGATTATTGGTGAACATGCCTTGATAAGAACCTTTAAGAACCACATCACAAAAGCTATCTGTTGTAGTTGGAGAGTCCAAGACATTATAAACTCCATACTAGAATCCCATGTTTCCATTATGGAACCGAAGTCCCATAACTTGGAATTTCAAGCCCTATTTGTTATATTATTATTATTATTATTATTATTATTATTATTATTATTAATGCCCTTTGTTTCTTCTGTTGTGCTCCTAAACAAAAGTATCTCCCAGAGAATTTGTCTACCTGAAAAATGGTTTTCAGTTGAAGACTTCGGATTGTTTATATTGAAATTTTGATCGTATATTATTCTGATATTAGACTGTTGTCACGTGTAATTTCTCTTCCCAGAATGTGCCCCCTGCCATTCTCCTAAGGTTCCTTCGGGAGCATAGATCCGAATGGGCAGACAACAATATGGATGCTTACACAGCTGCTGCTATTAAAGTTGGTCCTTGCAGCTTATCAGGATCTCGTGTTGGAAATTATGGAGGTCAAGTTATACTCCCTCTAGCACACACAATTGAGCATGAAGAGGTGATAAATTCGTACTAATTATGCAATACAGCTTGTAATAGTTTTGCAATTCAACCGTTACTAACTTCTATCTTACTCATGCTAGTTTTTGGAAGTCATTAAATTGGAAGGAGTTGTTCATTCTCCTGAAGACGCAATAATGCCCAGAGAAATGTTTCTCTTGCAAGTAAGTTTTATTTTCCTCACGTGGCTCGCCCCATGCTTTACTCTTTCATAATAGATGACAGTTTCCCAGTTTCCTTGTTCTGACATATGCATATAGCACTTTCTCCTTCTCATTTGAGGACATTTAGAATTTAGTACAGGCTTAGCATTCTTATTTTCTGGTCCTGTAAGTTGTGCTTTCTATATGCTTTAAATTCGTTACGGAGTTTAGTCATCATGAAGTACACCTGACCAGAATAATGCTTGGAATTGGGAACTTGGTACACATAAAGAATTCATTGTGCTCACTTTCTTTCTTTGATTTATAAGAGAGAAAAAAATTATGTCCTCAAGCATCTTCTTTAATGGATAGCTTGCTAGAAATGAAGAATGATTGAGGGGAACTTTCTGTTCGTATCATCAAAAAGTTTTCTAGATATGTGAGTTTCTTTTTTATAATTAATTTGTTGTTGATTTGGCAGCTCTGCAGTGGAATGGATGAGAACGCTGTGGGCACCTGTGCTGAACTTATATCTGCTCCAATTGATGCTTCTTTTGCTGATGATGCCCCCCTTCTACCTTCTGGATTTCGCATCATTCCTCTTGAATCTGGAAAGGTTTTCCTCGTGCATTGTTGAACCAATTGATTTGTTTGTGTTTTCTTAACAAGAATATTTTAGTTATCGGAAGATAGGCTTGGTCGTTGAAAGAAAGCTACATCTGCTAAATTGGGGCTAAAGAAAAGGGGAAATAAAGTCTGAAATTAATACTGAGGATTTTTATAACCCCAGTTAGTGCTAATCAATGAATTATACATGCATATCACATTATTTTATAAAAACTTTAATTTATAATATAACTATCTGACTCTAGCTAATATAGTCTTTTAACCACTTTATTTTCGGTTATAATTTAGCCTCTCTGTGCCCCTTCTAACTTTTTCCTCATACGTTGTTAAAACAATTTTCTTTGTATTTTTTCAGACAGTAATCTTATAATTATTGCAATGAAATTTTTGTAGGAAGCTTCCAGCCCAAATCGCACCCTTGACCTTGCATCTGCCCTTGACATTGGCCCCAGTGGAAACCGAGCCTCGAATGAGTGTGCTGGAAATTCCGGCTGTATGAGATCTGTGATGACAATAGCATTTGAATTTGCATTTGAAAGCCATATGCAAGAGCATGTAGCATCTATGGCTCGCCAATATGTTCGGAGCATTATATCATCAGTCCAAAGGGTAGCATTAGCACTTTCTCCTTCTCATTTGAGTTCACATACAGGGCTCCGGTCACCATTGGGCACTCCTGAAGCACAAACCCTTGCTCACTGGATTTGCAACAGTTACAGGTTTGTGAACTTTAGCGCCTTCACACTACTGAGACTCAGGCTCATGCAATGTGTTTTAAGTTGTGTGTGACCATTGTGTTTCATTGATTTTTACAAGGATGATCGCCAAATTTAATATTCTACTTCATTCAATAAAGAAATTAAGTTGATAGATTTGGTAAATTGCATATACAGAGTGAAATTTCCTATTTCGTGATTTGGAATTCTTGTCTTCCAAACAAATCCCGCTGCGTTTAGGAGAATAATCCTACCGTAATAGATGCTGAGTTCTGTAATAGACGATGCATCATGCAATGGGCTGCATTGCATGGCACTGAAAGTCATGCAAATACCCTGATCTATCTTGCAAAATCTTGTCATCAAAACTCTGACAAGAATTAATTGAGAGTCTTTAATTTAAAATTCAAGATCTGTGTATGCATTCGATTGATATTTTTTTACATCTTTCATAAATTCACTGTACTCACTAATTTGTGATCCAGAAGTTCCCTACCTATTTTTATATTATTATAAAATGGTGTTAAAAAATTTACTGTTACTTTGGTTCAACCAACGAAACATAAGGTTTAGTTTCTTATGTAGAGCTTCAGCCATTTTAGGCATCTCTTTTCTTTAAAGGAAAAATTAGCCGAAACACCAATTTTTTAATCTCGTAAAAATGAAAGTATCCTGTCTTTTGATGAATGGGAAAGCAAAAGAAGGGACCTTCAATAGAAGCTTATTTGAAGTGGTAATTTGAAAGAGTTTTTAGCTTTAAAGACAAGAAAAGCTTTACAAAATGGGGCCTAAATTTCCTGAGTAGTTCCGTTTTGTTCCATTACTTGATACATCTAACTTTCAGTCAGATCTAGCAGAGAATTACTCTAAGAAGTTAATGTAATGGTTATGCACCTACTCTTTTTCAATGTCATGGATAGAAAGAGAGCTTTGTCCTGACTATTTTAATTTTGTAGGTGCTATTTGGGTGTGGAGTTACTCAAGTCTAACAGCGAGGGGAATGAATCTTTGCTGAAGTCCCTGTGGCATCACTCAGATGCAATATTGTGCTGCACTCTGAAGGTATGCTTGAAATTTATTTCAACTTAATAGCACATGTATCTGTTTCGCGAACCTTCTGTGTCCATGACGCAATTCAAGTTCCTAACCTAAAAAGGATAAAATAAATGTTGTACTCTGAAGTTGAGGGTATCACCATGGACCAAAGCCCGAGTGTCCTATTAAAGTGTGCTGGATGTGGATTAGTATTCAGCTGGTTTAAATTTTCCTTGATCTTATCAAAGCAAAATCTGCTCTAAGCTTTACTTATCAACTTTAGTATTCAACTTTAGACTCATTTTCTGTGCAGTAATTTGCAAGGAGCGCTTTACTTATCAGTGTTTCACGTCTATTATCCATTTTTTTATCAAAATATAGTGCATATAAGTTGTAGAACATAAATAGATGACATATTTTATAGACTCATCTAACCTTGTGCTAACAGTGGCAATGAATTGGAAAACAGTTTCAACTATATCTACAATCATGATACGCTATCTTGTTTGAGAGCACGTTCATTTAATTTTTGTTATGTAGGCATTGCCAGTGTTCACTTTCTCGAACCAAGCTGGGCTTGACATGCTGGAGACCACCCTAGTTGCATTACAAGATATATCTTTGGAGAAAATATTCGATGATCATGGACGAAAAATTCTCTTCTCAGAGTTTCCCCAGATTATTCAACAGGTCTAATATTTTTTTTGTTCTTGTGTTGTAGTAGAGCATTTTATTTCCACATCCATAAGACTTGCTGTTGAAAGTTATTTTTTCACTATATGTAAGACACATTTTGTGTGCTGTTTTGCGTCTCAGATTATATGTTTGGGTGATACATTATTTTTGCAGTGGGAACCTGCTCTCTTTTTTCATAATTTCTTTTTATCCTCTTCTGATTTGGCTCTTTGCTGTGAACATAACTGATGCTTCAATTAATTTTCCTTTTTTGGTAGGGTTTTGCATGCCTCCAAGGTGGTATTTGTCTTTCAAGCATGGGGCGACCCGTCTCATACGAGAGAGTTGTTGCTTGGAAGGTACTGAATGAAGAAGAAAATGCTCACTGTATTTGCTTTATGTTTATGAACTGGTCTTTTGTTTGACCTTGTGTTCCGATGACAACTGTGCTTATGTACTTAAAGTGTTAGATGAAGATTTACTATTAGACAAGTGATCTGATAGTTGGTCATTTACTGTATTTGCTCTAAATGCTTGGCTTGCATATTATATGACTATTTATCTTAACTTGTTTGCTTATTCAACCTCCACCTAATCTTTAATGCATAATTTTTCACCTTAGATATGCCAAAAATCTATAATGATGCCCTCAACTGAGCAAAGAAAATGTTTGATCCACCTTAGTTCACATGCCGTGTGGCAATAAGAGAAGTTATTTCCTTCTCTATCGTAGTGTTATGCACAATTTACAATTATCAAACTCTTTCTATATTGTATACCATGCTGTTAAAATAGAATATGATTGGATGTGAACTGTTTCTGCCAGATTCTTTTCATCTCAGGAAAGTGTAGCTTAGATTGACAGATGAATAAACACAAGAAAAATGTTAATCGATCTCCTAAAGGGTTTGATTAACATTTTAAAAGCCCTTTTAGAAAGTGTAATGAATATTTGCCTGTGACTCTCAATACAATTTTTATAATAAAATTTATTAGGCAGTTATTATCTTAACTCAAGAACGATGCATCTTGTTGGGTATGGTTGGGCATTAATCTGTGCATTATGCTCCTTGCGTGTGAATTTTTCTGCTCAAAGTGGTCCAGGAGGATCGCTCAACTGGCAACTGCGTCACTGACAACGGAAATTAATAGTTTGAGGCTGGTGTAACTTCAAAGATTTGAAATAATTGTAAGGATAATGATACCTTACCATATTTTTTTTATAACATTTTGACATCGATCCAAAATTAATTTATAATCTATAATAGTAATTATAAATATCAACATGAATTAAGACAAGTAAATGATGTTAATATATTATTAAAAAAATATTACCAAAGTATATTATCCTAATTGTATATCACATTTACATACAAAGTCAGGGCATCAGCTTCAAAATTATGATGTCCTTCGGTCAGCATCTAATATTTTTACATTGATGCCAATTTGGGATTGCAACGTGGGCTGCGAATAATTTGTAAGAAAACGAATGTTACATAAAATTGAAATTCATTTTTATTTTATACTTTATTTTTATTTTAAATATTGTTATAGCTTGATATAAATATTTAAAAATTAATAAATATAGATATTTTAATCTAATTATATTAAATTCTTTTAATGTATAAATAAAGTTTCATCCTTACATTTGAACATTGTTTCACATGTTTAAAGTCAAATGTTAATGAAAAAACATTTAACATGTAACAGAGAATTAATATGGTTGAATTATGATAACTATATACATTATTTTTTAAATTTAAGAATAAAAAATATATCAAAACTCAAAATATACTAAAGATATATTTAACTCTATTTTAATTTATTGACTCTAAAAAATTATCATATTTTAATTTTTAAATTAAATATTTTTTTTATTTTATTTTGTTATTCCTTCACTCATACTTAAATATATAAGTTCTTTTTTTTTTCATTTATTATTGATTATTGCTAGTTTTTTAATAACTTAAACAATAATTTATATCTCTAAATGTTTAACTTTAACACATTTATTTAATCTAAATCTTAATATTATATTTACTTAGTTTATTTTAATTTTATTGTCAATAGTAAACTTATAGAATATAATAAAGACGTAAAATACTAAAACAATAACATTATTATTACATCATTTGTATAATTTCCTTCTCTCTATAGTGTGTGTCGAAGGACCTTCGTGAACTTAGATATGTTAATTTGTTATCTAAACAAAAATAAAAAGTAATATTTTATTATTGTAATATAGAAGCCATTAAAGGACAGCCGTTCCTCTTGGCGAAAACTCCTGGAAGTTAAATTTAGCAGAAAAAAGAATAGTTTTTTTTTTTTATCTGAATAAGAAATAATGTGTGGATGGATGATTCTCTTGGTCACGTGTGTTAATTAATTAAACTTAGGCTTTATGTCATTCACATATTCATTGATTTAGATGTGTACTGTTACATATCTATATCATCTTTATTCGTAGTAATTACCAGAATTCATCATCCGTATCAGAGAGGCTTCTACTTTATTTAATTCAAGCGAGTTCACTCTCGTGAAATGGAAGTTCATGGTTCTCTTACATCTCTTCCTTCTTCTTCTTCTTCCTTTTTTCCTTTTTCGTGTAAATAACTTTACTCCAAAAGAAGAAAGCCGAAGCAGGTATATACATATGGTTTCACTATGCTGCCATGTGAATACTCTCAACTTGTTGCTGCTAGCTTCGTATTGGACCACATATCATCGATTTATTGCTAAAAGGAACAGCTTTTCAGAAATGGAAACAACCTTATTCACTGCACTACTCAACCTCACAAACATTTCCCTATGCACCTTGTCACATTCATCTATAACCTCAACACAACATTGCGGTTTTGTTCCTCATTATGTCAAACTTTATTTTAACATCCATTCTCTCAAACCAGTTGCATGCATTCCCATTTTTCTTTAAGAATGTTTAAAAAGCTATAAATACAAATTTGAAATATTGTGATAAATTAGTTATATTCATTATCCGTTTATTACTTACATTGTCATGTTTCTACTTACTTTAACATCAGAATACTTTTTATAAATAACTTTTTAGTTTGATCTAACAATGATAAAAGTGAGAAGAAAGAATCTTAACATATCTTTTGAGTAGAAAAAGTGAATATAAAAAAAGAGTTGAAGTCGACCTATGAACTAAAATAGTTAAAGATCATTTCATTTTATTAATAGTGAAAGTTAAAGATCATCTCATTTTATTTTATTAATTAATAGTGAGAAAGAAAGTGAAAACCTGAAGCAAGTATGTACACATGAGGTATTGTGAGTAATTATTTATCAAAAGATAAAATTGAAAAAAATATATAAAAAAAGAGTGTGAATTCCTCGTATAATAATATCCATATAGTGATTGAATTTGTTAAATATACGCTAAGAGTAAATGTCTAAGATTTATTCTTAGTTGGTTTGATATATAGCATGACTCTCCTTTAATAACAAAAACAAAATCTATTTAACCATTAGATTAAATTAAACTCATTATAAAGTTTTATATAATTATAAAAAATCGTTTCACGGCATTAGATTAAAATGAGAAATTAAAAACCATGTAAAAGAAGCTCAAAATTACTAATGCATAATATTAATGAAATGAAATCCTCTTCCACTAAAAATGGCATGGAGATTGACTAATCTGCAGTCCTTTTCTCTCCAAAGAAAGCATCCATGCATGCATGCATGCAGCACGTGTCACGTAACCTCTTTTATTAAGACACAACCACCAAGCACGGAAGAACAGTACTAAGTAGCGAAACATACATAGATAACAACAAAAGAAGGACACGAATCTTTGAGATTTAGATATACATTTATTTCAATTTTCCAAAAGCTACACAGCCCATTGCCTTTGTCATTAAATTTTTCCAGAAAAATGTAGCAGGTTCACGATCATGGAAAACTGACACTTCAGTTTCTCAGATCCACCCATCTTCAAATCCTTACCAAGTAGAACTATTATAAATAGGATTGCTCCTTCCTTCTTCAAGCTTTTCCATATACTGCATTGTTGTTTCCAATACAACACTCTTAATCACAAACCCCATTTTGCAAGATTAAACTTTTCTGATATATATATTATTTTTCGTCCTCCATCCACCATGGCACCCCATGGAGAGTCTCTGGCTAGCTCTTTCTCTAGGAAAAGCAACATGTCAAAGCCACCAAAGCTTGCATCAGAGAACCTTCAACGAACGGTCTCAGACATCTCTTTTGAGCTGAGCAAAGAAGAGATCGATGAGTTGAAGCTGCCGGCAATATCTGAGGTTGAGAATGCCAAGTGTGAGTGCTGTGGGATGTGTGAGGAGTGCACACCGGAGTACATCGACCGTGTGCGTGAGAAGTTCAACGGGAAGTGGGTGTGTGGGTTGTGTTCTGAGGCAGTGAAAGAAGAGTTGGAGAAAAATGGCGGAGAAAAGGAAGAAGCTTTGAGTGCACACATGAGTGCATGTGTTAGGTTCAACAAATATGGTAGGGCTTACCCTGTTCTGTTCCAAGCACAGGCCATGAAAGAGATGCTCAAAAAGAACACCATAGATGGTAGAAGGGCCAAATCCATTAGCCCTAGGGACAAAGGAGGCCCTAAGAAAGGAGGAATTGCTCGTAGCTCTAGTTGCATTCCAGCACTTACAAGAGAGATCAATGATATCAAAATAGCCCATTAATATTAGTAAACTTATCATTCAAAGGTAATCAGTTCAGACATAAAGTATGTCTGCTGACAAAATATGTCTGATATATCTTATGTCTGAAATCATCGGTTAATATCGATTCAATCCAAAACTAGTCACTGTTAATTACATATAGAAAAGTTTACCTATTATAACCTTTAAGTTGATTAATCCCTTTATTAGCAGTAGAAGCCTTTTTTTTTCGTGTATTAGTGTATAATTTTACTGGTGCAAAGGACATGGCTGACAACACTTGCTAGGGCTTCCATTGAATCTACTGTAAGTATTAAGAACTCCATACACATATCTCGTTCATCTGGTTTGCGAATGTTTCCATTGCTATCTTTCAGGACAAAGAATGACCTTGTTATGTCGAAGAACACCGAAGTTGACTTCTGAGGTTTTTTTTGGTTTGTTTGTAACCTTTAACTCCTTCTTCAAGGGTCGTCGTTTCTTCTGAGATTTGTTAGCATTTCCTTAACTAGATAGGCTTCTTCTTTCTGTTTTTGTTCAGTGGTTTAGTGTGACCTTGTCAGATGTACTCTCTACTTGTTATTAATCATAATAAAGTGCAATAAATTTTAACTCATGCTCTGAGTATTATGATGGCTCAGCATAGAATCATGATCTCCATCACTCAAAAACTGATGAAATATAACAAATAATATATTCATACACTTTTACATTTCACACTAAATACAAACATAAAATAATCAATTCTAAAGTTTTGTATTTTTTCAAGAAAAAAAAATAAAAATAATATGATATAAATGTAAAAATTTAGGTGTATCAAATAATTATTATTCTATTTTTACTTTTTCAATATTAAAATACTATTTAATTTCGTATTATGTATTGATATTAAGAATTATTTGGTCGAATAGCACCTAATTATAACACACACATAAATTTATATATATATATATATATATATATATATATATATATATATATATATATTACAAGAAGATTCTCAATTCCACTTCATAGTTAGTTCCAAAAATAATTCAAAGAGGTGCATAGCTTTGAAAAAGTAACAAACGAATACCTAATAATAATTATAGTAGTGTTTAAAATAACGTTAATTAAAATAATTATATTTTTATTGAAAGTTTATCTTTCAATTTTGTTAAAGAAGCAAATATATCTCTTAAATAGTTATAATTCAATTTCTTTAAAAATTCAATTAATATATTAAAGTCAATCCAATGAATTAAATTTAATTTTTTTACATATAAATAGATTATGATTTTTTTATAATCATAATATTTATATGAGTTATATATATGGTTGAAATAAAAACTGCCATCCTCCTATAAAGTGTTTTAAAAGCATAACAAAAAAGACTTTAATAAGGGTTAAAGACACTGCAAAAATACGAAAAGCAAAAGTAAAATCAAAAGAAAAATAATGTAAACTTGTACACTAGCTCGTTGCCTTCTGAAAGCACAATAATATATATATATATATATATATATATTTTGTTAAACATCCAAAAATAACTGAAACATTGAGGTGTAACAATTTGAAGAATAAAACAATAGAAAAATATTTACTCTAATTTTAAATGGGAATAGATAAATTCAGGGAGTGAGTAGCTTTAAGGTTACTTTTTTAATAATTCATAAATTTAAGATGAGAGGTTTTTCATGTATCTAATTAAGAGATAAATTAATTTATATGGTTAAAAATATAATAGGTACATGAAAAAAAAAATAAAAGATGAATTAATTTTTTGAGGGGGCGGAAATTATCAGGAAAAAAAAAAGCCTTAGGATGAAAATACATTTTTTCTTTACACAATTTCTTATTTTCCTAAAAGAAAATTAACTCTTAATTATAGTTACTATTGTAAACTAGCTAATAATGAATTTATAAAACTGTAATATTAATATAGTTTTTTGTTCAAAGCAAAAAAAAAAAAATTACCTTAGTTTAACCTTTTCATGAATGATGATGGCGTAAAAAAAGGTGCGTATAACTCCTTCTCATAGCTTGTGACATGACAGCACAGCACATGTCTAAAAGTGGTTTAAAATATAAAAAAAAAACATAAATATTATTTTTAAATAAATTAAAATTACTGTTTTATTTTCGTTTTTTTAAACGATTAAATTGTTTTATGCATGGGCAATTAAATTGTATTTTTCTCGTAATTCTTACACAGGAAAATGCATGAAGAATTAATCGTGTATATTAGATATAATAATAATCTATTAAATTATTAATTAGTTGCAGTTAATAAATATTACATTATGAAAACTATTAACAAATGCATTTACGACATTAATTATTTGTATGCCTGTAAAGAAAGTATTCTAATTAATTACGAAATTAAAATAACTTTTTATCACAAAAGTTTCATTTCAATCACTTTATCACTTTCCACTAGAGCCAAAAACCACACGTTTTCAAACGCACGTGAGAAATCTGCGCAATCTCATTGGACGTTCAACTCACTTACCTTAAGGCAACCCTCCTCCACCAATCATGGTGGGTCAAGGAAAACACCATAAAAACTAAAATTAAATAATGAAAAAAAAAATTTAACAACTTTTTTTTTACAAACACATAATAGTAAACAGACCGATGAAATGATAATATATATTTTATTATTAAAAAGTTATTAACTAAAAGTTGTCAACGATACTCCTTGAATTTTCTGCGCAATTTGTTTTACTATTTTTCTTTTATTGTATCTTTAAAACACACTTATTTACGTTAATTTTGATGTTTTAAAATACATTAAATGTCTTTTTAATATAACAAAAATAGTATATTTTTAAGATAGTGGAGAAAAAAAAATTGAACTATAATTTTTTTAAGAATATAAGTATTAACATATATATATATATATATATATATATATATATATATATATATATATATATCAAAAACATCTATAATTTTGAAACATTACTACAAACTATAAATTTATTGCTAAAGTTAGGTGAATTATTTTGAAAGGTTTTTTTAAATATGAGAGTTGTATTTGAAAATATCTTTGCATGCACCTATGGGGTTTATTCTAGGGTAGGTTGATTCAAGTGCAAAACCAAGAAACTAGCACACATATACATATATATATACACCTCCTTCTCCATCTTTCTCTTCAACCCATTCCTTCTTCTTTCTAGAGATTCTCATTCAGAAATCTCTCTCTCTCTCTCTCTCTCTCTCTCTCTCCCTCTCTCTCCCTACCTCAAAAATTCATAATATCTTAAAAAAAATAGAAATGGAAAACAATTCAGCAGTGATTGCAAAGAGAGTGTGGAACATAATACGTGTTGCATTCTTCATGTTGAGAAAAAGCATATCAAAGGGCAAGCTAATGGTGCACCTTAACGTCATGCTCAAACGCCGCAGCAAACTCGCCGGCAAAGCCATCGCCAACCTCATGTTCCACCACCAGAACCACCATGTCGGAGTCCCCGGCAACGACCTCCAGTTCTCAGCCGCCAGGGAGTACGAGTTCAGCTGCAGCAACACTCCCAACAACTTCTTTGCCACCAAACGCCACCGCCACAACCCTTTCTTCACGTGCGCTCACGCGCCGCCCACCTCCGAGGACGAGGCCCTGACCGTTAATGTCGTTAAGGGCGTGTTGGAGATGCTGAACAATGAGGCGGTGGTGGAGGCGCCCCCGGCCGCCGCTTTTCATAGCCCTGTGGTGAGGCAGCTTAGGGTTACAGACTCTCCGTTCCCACTTCGTGAATACGAGGACGACAAGGACAACCATGTAGACAAGGCGGCGGAAGAATTCATAAAGAGGTTTTACAAGGAATTGAAGAAGCAAACTTGAGTTTCTTTCTGCACAAACAACGTTAATTTTGGTACTTACCAACATAATTAATTAAGCTAATGAGCAGTTTTGGAAGTATTAATTAATGTGTGTGAATTAGGAGAAGGATGCATTTTAGTTATTTGCATTCAAGAATTTTGTATGTCTACTACTAGTTTTTTTTATTATTATTTATATGAAAAATAAAAAGAAATTTGTATGTCTCTTCAATTTCATGTTTTTTGTTTAATTATGCCTCCAAGATTGAAAAAAGAAATTTTGGACGTGTCTAATTAATGGAATGGGTTTATATATATCAAACACGAGCATGTGTTTGATATAAGTAATTGAAATAATATATATTCATATAACAATCTGGGGAATGATTAAGGGAATCTTGTACAACTGTTGTACTGAAAGAATGTTGAATCTTACCATTTAGAAAACGATAATGTTCTGTATCTGCTTTTGGAGTTTTCATTAATGGAAGATCTTTGGGAGTTAAAATTGTTTATAGTTATAATAGATGGAATAAACACTTGATTTGTGTGTGATTTTTGGTTTAAAGTTAAATTGGGTTTGACAGCAAGAACAGCACTACATTGTATTCATGCAAATGATTCCACTAATGTCAAAGTGAAACTATAGCTGTCCCCCTCTCCAAAATAGTGCTAGCTTTTACAACTTTTTTTCTTCTTTTGCTTTTGCTTTTCTCATTTAACCACTTTTTTAAGTTTTATATATATAACATATACCATGCCACTTTTCTACTTCTTTATTAAGTTGGTTTATTGTGAAAAGAAGATTTCAAATCCTCCACACAACTTTAATTTTTGCTGTTACCAAATCATTAGTATCAATATTTCCACATATACCCATATATAACAGTTAATACAATTAAAAGAGACTAAAATCAATATTTGATTTAGTTAATTTGTAATCTTTTGTTGGCTTCTTTTATATTATTCTTATCTACTTTTAAAATACATTAATCTACATGTTCATTGGTTATCGTTTAAAACATATTAAAAATTAAGAATATCAAATTGAGTCAATTCATGTGAACTGAATTGATTTATCATAAGTTAAATATGAGTCAATTAAACCTAATTCATTTTTATGAATCGTAAATTTTGTAACTTAATTTGACTTATTACAAGTTGATAAGTTATTGGACTAATTTACTTTAAGATGTTTTACTCTTTTTATTTATTTTATATATTTATTGATATAATCAAGATGAATTTATTTTTTATGCTAGTATAATCAAAGTGTTTATTCATTTCATCAAATATTATTATAAATGTAATGATTGAAAATTAAAAATTATCAACTTCTATAGATTGATAAATAAACAAATTAAACATTCAAATTATTGTAACATTATTGAATAATATGTTGGTATTTTAAAAGATCAAATTGTCAATCTACATGATTAAAAATAATAAATAATTATAATAAAAATAGAAAATTACTAATATAGTAATTTTGTTAGCAAATTGCGATCAATATATTCTAATCTAGCTTAAACCTATTTAATCCAAAAATTAAGAAAATTTGTTCAGTTCGACCCACATTTAAAATTTGATCTTCTTTTTTTAATATAATCCCGTTTGTATCCATAATAACTCAAGTCTAAACTTATTTTTACATATCTATTAAAAATATTTTTAATATATCAAAATTCAATATATTTTAAAAGCTGATATAGAGATAGAAAAAAAAAATCTAAACTCGATTTAGTAGTACAACTTTTAAGTAAATAGATCCTTTTAAATAGCATGTGTAATATAATCAATATTTTCCAACTAGATGTGAAATGGTTGGGTTGTGCTCGTGTATAATATATGTATATGGTTAATTTATCAAAATTCAATTTTTAATTTTAGTTCATAAATAAATTTGTTTTAACTTTTACTTCTTTCAAATAGTTGTGGAGAAATTTGTTGAGATAAAAGTTGGCATAAAACAATGTATGGGTTTGGTAGAATTGCCAAATACAGAAATATCATTCATACGTTAATTACCGATTATATATATTTTTTCTTTATTTATATTAAATGAATATAAAGAAAAAGAAAAAAAAAAGTTTTCCTTCGTATAAAAAGTAAGTGAAAATGGAAAACGACAATAATAAAATCAATTTCACTATTTTTAAAGTACGTAAGTAGGAAACATGTATCACTTTCAGAACGATTTTTCCTTTGACTTTTGCTACACAATAAATCAATTCATGTTCAATTATGCTACCAAATCATTTGCATTTCCATGATTTTCTTAGTTTTCAACTTTATAAACTGTTCACTTTAGCATTAAAAAATATAGTATGTATGTTAAATAATTTTATATTCTTATTAACTCAAAAATTAAGATATATAGTTAATTTATAATATTTTGTATCAATTAATATTATAAAATATGTTAATATTAAACACGAAAAATGCGAAAGTCGTAATTAGTATTACTGAGAACCTAATTAACACGAAAAATAGACTTAATAATTAGAGTCAAAGAAGAAACACGAAGTTTTACATTTTTTTTTTCTATCATGTTACTTTTTTAGTTTATTTAGTTAAAGACTAATCTGGTATTGTTTATAATGATCTTGTATTATAAGTTTGATCAATTTTTACAGAAAAATAGAAAAATGAAAAAATAAAAATAAAAAAATAAATCTGCTACATGTGTGTATAAAAAGACTTAATTTGTATTATTAATTAGTATATAGCTTGCTAGTATCGTCTACAAAAAAAATGTATTTACAAAAATTACATTATATAGTTTATTTATAATATGAGAATGGATTTTTTTTATATGTTAAGAAAATATGAGAATATAAAATAATAATTTATATATGCCCGTTTGACTTGTTATTTGAATGGTGAGGTTCTCCTTTATTAGAAAAGTGGGGAAAAAGAATGAGATGACATTAAAATTGACTATGAAATTCCACATGACGAAAAACGAAACATCCCATTTCTCCTTAAAAGCTTAACGCAGACATGCTTTATTCATTTCATCATCTTTCTTAAAAGCTCACTCCTCTTCAACTTTTGCTTCTCAAAGATTGTGAGTGGAAAGACGAATGCAAAGACTATGAGACTAAATTACATATTTAATGGAGATTGAAAAATTGAGCATAATGCAAAAAATAAAAATTAAAAAATTATATGATTCTTGGTTTAAGATTCTAGGATGAAAGTGATTTTAATTCATTATTCTAAAAAATAAATTTATCGACAGTCAATGTTCGTCGAAAACTGTAAAAATTCATTAATAATTATTGTTTTTTAACGAATTATCAATATACAAAAATCCTTCAATAAAAGTGTTGTCGATAAAATTTATTAACAAATATTGATCATCAACGAATATATCTTTTTATAATTATCGACAAATATATTTTTCCGTAGTTATCGACGAATATTAGTTGTTAACTATTGAAAAGTGGTATTTATAGCTAATGACATGACTAACGTACATGTTGTTGAACTCGAGCTGTCAAACTCATCCTGCCGAGCTTATCCAAAACTAAGAACTTCACTACCTCATTCTCTGTTATGTTTGCAAAAAATAATTTATGGCGAAGAATCTCACAAAATTTCAACGACAGTAATGGTAGCTTTGTTAGTAAAAAAGGAAGTTTCTCTAACTCCACCAAAATCTCAAATTGAAGTTATTTTCTCTCTGTCGCGACATTTCCTCAACCCTCAACTGCACTATGAGCATTGTCATGCAGCTCACAAAAGGGACATATGTAACAGTGTTATATTAATGTAAAAAATAAACAGGATTAAGCTTACCGACAAATTTTACAAACAAAATAAATTTGTTGATAAAATTCGTGAATAATAGATGCCTGTTGCAAGAACAACAGTGAGTTTGTTTTTCTTTTTTAATTTTTTATCAATATTTTTCTCCCAATAAACCATGAAAAAATTATAAACAATACAAAAATACACTACAAAAATTTCCAAATTTTTAAAAATAGTATGTGTATCTAAAATAAAAGTGTAGAGTATAAAAAATTTGATGAAAAATACCAAAAAAATAAAAAAAACATAAATTAAACTATGATTTTTTGAAAATTCCATAACATTCAGAAAAAAAATACCTTAAACGATGGCGAATACGTTTCTCACTTCATTTCTAACAACTTTCATATTTAAAATTATGATATTTTTGAAGTTTAAAAAATAAAATCCAAAAAAACACACATTTTTAACATCAAAATTTATTATTTATAGTGTGAAGATGGTCTATAAATTATTTTTACACTATTGTCTTCATCCTCACAACAATTATTTCACTTTTTATATTCCTCCTAAAAATAATAAAATATGAAAACAAAATTTTTTTTGACATAAAAATACTTATATATATAATATATAAAGACACTAGGAAGTGGTTGAGAAATATCTTTGAAGGTGGGTTTGAAGAAAATGTGGGCAGAATAAAGAAGGAAAAACTCATTTGCTTTGATGCTAAGTTTTCTTCTTTCCAAACATAAACACAAAAATGTCTGCGCGTCTTCTTCGATCTTTAACATGCCCAATTATAATATTCAAATCCATCCATCTACGTAATTTAACATCATCACAAACATATTTACAATGTGCCACTTTTTATTCACTATATTATAAATCTACAACAAAATTTCCTTAATTTTCCTTTTATACAACGATGTCTTTAAAAAACGTTTTAAAAGATTAAAGAAATATTTAGATGTAATAGAAATAATATTAATTATTCTTTTCTTAATTAATTATACTCTTGGTTGGTTTTAATTATTGTTTTATTCTTGTCATTCTTAATTTGTTTATTTTTTATTTTTAGGTCATAATATAATCAAGTTTATATAAACTTATCAAAGTTAAGCGAATTTGTCATACTTCCTTCCATTTTTTTACTTCTTAACAAAGTCAAAACATGTATTTGCATGTTTTGTTATTAAATGAAAAATAAGATTTCTTACAATATCATACTATAATTATTATAATATACATAATTTTTTGCGTATATGTTCATTCATTAACTAATCTTTAAATCCATAAAATTTCTTTGCATATTTGGATAATTGTCATATACTTAACTTTTATAATAAACAAAACTATAACATCTTATAGAATTAAGATTAAATTTATATAAATGAAAGTTAGCAAATATACAAAGTACACACTAAAATTATACGATTAAATTAAATTTCCATACAAAAATATCATATCATGAGACAGTAAAATAATTTTAAGTTATTGGACTAACAGTGATCCAGAAGTGAATAAGATGGAAAAGCCCGGCCCATAAAGAGTTATTAAAATACAAAAAATACAAGTGTTATTATTAAAAAAATTAAAATAAAACCGCCCACCGTGGGGCTCGAACCCACGACCACAAGGTTAAGAGCCTTGCGCTCTACCAACTGAGCTAGACGGGCTTGTGATATTAATGACTATATAATGTAATTGTAACTAATAACATAATTTCTTAAATTTGATATAATTTCCTTTTATTTATTTATGTGTACAAGAAAGCTAATATTGTAAATACCCACCAGATTTTAAATTCGAGCGATACGTGGAGTACATATTTTTCATACTTTTTTCATATATTCTTCCCAATTTATAAGCTATTTTTTTTTTTATTTTAAAAATAATATATTGAATATAATTACACTAAAATGAAAAGCATGATTAGTTATATTTTTAATTGAGAAACATTTAAAAAACTAAATATCTTAAAATTTAGTTTTATTTCAAGTGATAATGTGTTAACATGTTGCTTGTAATTAACAGTTTTAGTATGTTTACTATAAACCATGCTTGTATTTTTTTTTTTAAAATAGTGTAATGTTTAATAAAGATATGTAGCTGATTATTTTAAAAGAATGATTTTCATTTATTTTTAAAATTTAATTATTCGGCTTTTAAGATTTGAATTATTTATCATTGTGTAAATTGAAAATTTGTAAGGGAAATTGTCTGTTGTTAATTTTTTATTATTTAATTTCAAGTTCAGTTGCATATTTTAAATTTATATATTTATTATGATTATTATTTATAACTATGATATGCTTAACACTTCGTGTAATATTTTATAAATTTGCCTCGTTAAAATCATATTATGATGTGGGTATTCAAATGAATTTTAACTTTTGTTTGTATCATGATAGGTTCTGGATGACTCAATTCACCGTGTCAAATAATAATTTTATTTTGATTAGTAAACTTTTGGTTTATAATGATATGCTTTTCAATTGTATTAATATATATACAGTACAAGCCATAAAAAAGGTTGATAATTTCTCCAACACACGTTTTCTTATTTAATCCTAATCTAGTGATATAAATATATTACATAACCAAACAAGAAACAAATTTATTACTCTTGAGAGTTGTTGTAATACTAACAATACACAATATATCTATTAATTCACACGACACTATTGCCTGCCAAATAATCATGTATATAATTAAATTTTAGTGAATTTAATAACCTCAACTCGTCATACAAATCATCCAAAATTAATCAATTTCGCAAGTCATATATTATCATATAATATAAAATAAAACTAAGTATAAAACATCATCTCTATAAATTTTAAACATTTATATATGTATAATGTAACAAAATAAAAACCTAAAATCGATATAAAAGCTCAATTCTTACACATAATATGTATATTTTATTTAGTATATCATTAACTTACAAGATTTACATGTTTAATAATTTATAACACTGGAATTTGAATATCTCCATTCACACTTCTATAGCAATTACTGTATAAAACATATATAACAATAAATACACTCAATTCACATAACATTATATATATATATATATATATATATATTAAAAATACCATAAATAATCACCTTAAATAAAATTTTACTAAAAAAACATCATCACAAATACTTCTTTCATCATTTTTATATATAAAAAAAATCCTTTCTTAATATTCGCATAAGTGATCAATATTTTTATTTGGTTTAACAAATCAAACAATAATATCAAAATGAGTGACATCAATATGACCATTAGAGATGTTAAAACAGGTGATCCAGTCCGACCCGACCCGGTCCACTACGGGTTGGTGAGTAAACAGGTTGGCTCACGACTCATTTAATTACAATTTTTTTTAAATAAAAAAATTACAAAACTTTCTATAATTCAAATCTAAACAAATTTCACTCCTCCCAGGGTGTTTAATTAATTTTTAAAATAGAAAACTTAAATAATATTTTAAAGCAAAAAAAATAACAATAAATATATTTTTATAAAATTAAAATTAAAATTTAATAAAATAAAATTAGGTATGTGGGTTGGTGGGCCAACCCGGCCACCACGGGTTTAACCCACATGAGTCGGATTTAAATGAGCCGGGTTAAAATCTAACCCGCATAAAAAAATACAATTTTTTCAAACCCAACCCAGCCCAAACCCGTGGTGGGTTGGATTAATCCGCGGGATTGTGACCCCATTTTAACAACTCTAATGACCATAATCAAAATCATTATCTTTATAAACAAAAATGTGTTTTTATATTCTTTTCTTCGTTTTTTAAGTATTTTTGTGTACCACAAGTACAAATTCAATTACCTTTACCACCATTATTAATGATCATATTTCATCTATAAAACTATAAAATTAATATAATAATATTAAGTGTTAGAAAAATAATCAAATATAAATAATCTTCATAATAAAAATCATAATAAACAAAAATAATAGTAAGATAGAAATGAAAATTGATAAAAGTAAACAATTCTTATTGCAAAAATAAAAATATAAAATAAATTTGTTAATGAAAAAAATATTAAAGAGAGTTCGGATTGAGACATTAATGACACTGTCCTCTGAAAGAAAACACTCCACTAGCTTTCTTGATTAGAGTATCATATAAATAATATTTTATAAAACAAAACTTAAAATGGAGAAAGGAAGAAGATAGAAAGAATAGAGAACAAGAGATAATGCAAATTCATTTTCTGCATGTTATCTCTTGGAGAAAAAAAGTTCTATCTATAACAAAAAATACAACTAAAGGATTACAAATATTTAATACAAATAGTTAAAATAATGGTCAATCATTTATTCATAATAATTATGTATTTATAATATTTGATTTTGATAAATAAGTTAAAAACAAAAAGAAAATATAAAAAAAGTATTTTAAATATTATGTATAAAATATTACTATATATTAGTGGTGGTTATTATTAAAATACTTTAATTGATAATCAATTAATTAATATTTGAATAATCTTGTATGTTGAAATCATAAAAATACATTTAAAACAATTTTGTTTGTTATTGAAAATTTTATCTAGTATATTTTCTGGGTAATATATATTATAGCCTCTCTAAGACAATTCAAATTATTAAAAAATGATAAAAAAATCATGACCATAACACCAAAACATTTTTAAACTATTAAAAAAGAGGAAAAGTCCAACTTGGTCAACCTTTAAATCCTATTGATTCTGATCTAGTTGACTTGGGGCCCACGATACCGTACAAGCAAGGAACAAGGGTAGAGATGTTAGCCTCCACAGCACAACAACGGTGGACGATCGTGCACTACAGCGATCCTCCATATTAGCACCAGTTCTGAAGAAAAATTCGTTTCACAGATCAATTGTAAATTCTGAGTACTTTTCAGTAATTTCACACCCTCTCAAATTATTAATTATATTTTATTTCCATTAAAACCTTAATTATTCTAAAAAAACTCTAATCAAATCAAGCCGTCCAATGTCGCCTAATCTACGGTTTGTAAAAACTAAACTATTTTTTTTTTGAGAATTATTAAAGTAATTATTCCTTAGTTTCACAAAAGTAAATAAATTTCTTATCATATTATAAATAAATAAAAAAACCTCGTGTACTCTGTCTCAGCAAGTACTCAAAAGCTTTCTTCCCCTCTATTTTTCTCTCTCATCCTCGTCCATGGTTTCTTCGTTCTCTGCTTGATCGTTTCGAAACCCTAATTCCACCACGACAATCTTTTTTCTCACAGATTCGAGTAATCTAAATAGTGTGGATCGTTTGAAACGCTTCTCGTTTTGTGTCACATTTTGCTCTGTTCGCTCGCTGTTTGGTTTTTGTTATTGGACGAAATCGGCGCGGTTCTTCAAACTTCTGGGAGATATTCGGTGTATTTCGAGAGTCTGACTTTGATCGGAAGCAAAGCGACCTCTGAGAAACGTGGAAGTTTCTAGAATTTCGTTTCTTCTTTCCTCGGTCGGAATTTGCGCGAGGAGGATGAGATTTGAAGGATGAACGATGCCGGTGTTGCGTAACGGAGCGAACAGGGGCCGGGGAGCAGCGAAACAACAGGAGCGGCTGCAGAGTCCAGCAGTGGAAGGGGAGGCGATTGCGACTAGGACCCGGAGGCGGCGTGCAGCGGCAGCGGCGGCAGCTGTGCCGAAGACTAACAACAACAACGAAAATAATAAGCATAAGCAACAACAACAGCACCCGCCGGTGCAGGCGGTGGTGGTAAATGAGCACGTAGTTGTTGCTGCGAAGGAAGAAGAGAATCGGGGATTGGGGGAAGGTGTTGGTGCGGCTGGAGCGGAGAGGGAAGAGGTAGCCGAGAAAGAGATGGTTGGACATGAAAGCGGAGGTCGGAGCAATGACAAGGCCAATGCCGGTGGTGAAGATGATGCCAATACTCCTGAGGTTCCTCAGAAGGTCTGATCGTTATTGTTATTTTTTTTTCATGCTCTATTTTTTATTTTTCATCGGATGGTGGTATATCATGAAAGTTTTGAGCGTTAAGAGTTTTGTCATGACACATCTTGTTAATGTCCAGAGAGGAAATTTAGGACACCATTTTCTTTGAAAACGCCAGCTGAAGTTTGGCTGATATTGACATTTTTTGGTCAGATCATTGAAACGTTGTTTAAAGTTTTTTAGTGGCAGGCTTTACCGTCCTCTAGTTAAGTTTTTAGTGTGATTGTGCCTTCCTTGTGGAGCACAGGCTCTTACACTTTTAAATAGCATATCATCACAACTTCATAAATTGGCTCATGAAAAATGACTGGACATTTTATAAGGTAAGAGTGAGAATCATGATTGACATGTTTGATTCTGTGCAGTGTAGCAGTCTTCTATTTTCTCTTACCTACCCATCCAGTTTGTGACTTATTTGTTTCTGAAAAAACAGGTTTTAAGTGTCTTGGTGTGAGCACTCTGTTTTGGTTTTCATTTCATAGGTAGTATCTATTTTGACACACGTCTTATACACTCAGTCATATCAGTTTTCTTCAAGTACGCATAAGCTGTATATTCTGTAGAATGCGTGTAACATTTAGACACTCATGCAGAAAAACAACCAAGTAGTGGCATAGTTGCCTGTATGTTTTTGTTTTTACATGTTCTCATTTTACCCCATCCTTTCTATGAAAGAATCCATTGCCAATGCAGCTTACCCATACGTATGAAAAAGATCCTGTTTCAACTATAACGTGAATAGTCAATAGTTCTTCTGTTGGTGTGTTTTTGTCTTTGCTACATATTTGTTTACATGGTCATCCAAATACTTAGTACTTTACTTTCTGAAATTTAGCTGGCAATACCTAAAATTTGTCTAGATTTCCGGATATGATTTTTTCACTTGTAATAGCATATTATGTTCTTTTGTCCAATGGTGCATACTTGTATGTTAGAGAGTAAAGGTTGTAAACGATGTTATCACTTGTAATGCCGGCAGTTTGAAAAGTCACTCGTCAATAATTTAAGAAAGAACATACTCATTCAAGCACAGTTGTTCAACAGTCTCTACAGAGAGTTCTGAGTTTTTTTGTTTTCTCACATTTCTCTTTAGTTGTGCTGTCATCGATATCAATAAATGTTTAGTTTTCTTCATTGAATCTTATAAATCATGAAGCATAAATATGCATGATGACATGTTCAACTTCTACTGATACTTATATCCTAGTTTTGTTCTCTTCTGCGGGCAGATCCAAGTAGGTAATTCCCCTTGTTATAAAGTAGAAAGAAAACTTGGCAAGGGTGGATTTGGTCAGGTGTATGTTGGACGACGCTGTAGTGGAAATTTGAATGAGAGAACTGGACCTGGGGCTGTAGAGGTATATGTATCTTTTCTGTCTTGAATGTGAAGTTTTACTCATGTTGAAATTTCAGATATTCACATTGTGAACTGTTTGATCAGGTTGCATTAAAACTTGAGCATAGAACTAGTAAGGGGTGTACCTATGGACCACCCTATGAGTGGCAAGTGTACAAGTGAGTGCTATTCTGTCTGCTTTTTATAGTCTCCATTTCTTCTTTTTCTAGGCTATGCAATTCGTCATGTTCATCTTTCCCTATTATTTATACAGCATTCTCGGTGGCAGTCATGGTGTCCCACAAGTACACTATAAGGGCAGGCAGGGCGACTACTATGTCATGGTACGATGTTCTTGACTATTTGTTCATTATGTTAGAATAGGACCTCCTATTACGAAGGTTTATGAGAGAAATAGTAATAGAAATACAACTAATTGATTTAATTAGATGAAAATTCTGTTATTAGTTATAGTTGGAGGGAGGAGGAAGGTTATTGATAAATATGTGTTTTCGGGTCTGGGAGAGGACAAAAGTAGTTTTGTGTGGGAGGTTGCTGGACCCTCGTAGTGCCAATGGATATATTGTGAACATTTGGTGCAATTGAAAGAAATATCCAGAACACTAATTTCTTTCATTTGAGAATTCCTTTTGTAAGAGTTTTTGATCCAGTTCTATAAACTGGTATCAGAGCTTGATTTGAGCTCTGTGGGTTATTGCACATGGTGACTACAAGAATGATAGAATCAAGAGTGGAGGTTTTGGAGAAAACTGTAGCCGTAGGAATTCAACTACCATAAGGTTTTGAAGAATATTTGCACGCAAAATTATCCCAAAGGGATGTGTAGAATTGGAAGCCAGATTCTTACAACAAGATCCTTGCATGGCTCGGTTGGTGCAATGCAAGTGCAGCAAATTCTGGAGATCAAAGAGTTGTTGATGATGATACCCAAGAAGACTTTGTGGAGGTGGCATTCTTGGGAAACAAGAATTGTGATAAATGGAGGCAGCTGCATATTCCTGTTTTTGAGGGAGAGGTAACTGTGGGGTGGATAGGAAAAGTTGAGCACTATTTCTGTCGAGAGGGGTTGAAGAACAAGAAATAATAGAAGCTGTTATGGTGGCGATGGAAGGTAATGCACTATCTTGGCTTTAAGGGTGGGAAACATGCAACCCAAGCTAGTCTTCTTGGTTTGGTTTCAAGAATGCTATGAGGTGGATAGGAAAAGTTGAGTGCTATTTCCGTCAAGAGGAGTACAAGAATAGGAAAAAAAATAGAAGTTGTTATGGTGGTGATGGAAGGTAATGCACTATCTTGGTTTCAGTGGTGGGAAATGTGCAACCCAAACCAGTCTTGGTTCAGTTACAAGAATGCTTTTATTCAAAGGTTCCAACCGGTTTTGATGGGAGACCCATTCGAATTGTTGTTGGCTCCTTATTCAAAGGTTCCAACTTGGATTGATGAAATTAATAAGCTTACTTAGAGAGAGACTCCTTATTAAAAGAGTTACAGAAGAATTTATTGAAGGCTCAACATCAAATGAAAAGGTATGCTGATATTCATTGTCGGGAGGTTCAATTGAAAGTAGGGGATTGGGTATATCTCAAGTTGCAACCATATTGAATGTGACCCTTGGCTAGAAAGGTGAATGAAAAGTTGAGTCCCCAATATTATGATCCCTACAAGATTCTAGCAAAAGTGGTAGCTGTTGCGTATCTGTTAGAGCTACCACCTTATTCTAAAATTCATCCCATTTTTCATGTGGCTCTTTTGAAAATTATACATCCTACACAAAAGTCTCAACCCCTGCTGGGAAGGTTTAACAAATGATCTTGAGTTGAATTTGAGTCCAGAAGCTGTGTTGGATTATAGAATAAATGAAGGCGGCCAGCAAGAAATTGTTGTCAAATGGAACCAGCTATCAGATTTTGAAAGCATCTGGGAGGAAGTTTCGGTTATTACTGAACATTTTCCACAATTCCACCTCGAGGACAAGGTGAATCTCGATGGTTAGGGTATTGTTAGAATATGACCTCCTATTATGAAGGTTTATGAAAGAAGAAATAATAGAAATACAACTAAATGATTTAATTAGCTGAAAATTCTTGTAGTAGTTATAGTTGTGCGTTGGAGGGAGGTTATGGATAAATATGTGTTCTGTGTGGGGGATTGCTGGACCCTAGAAGTGCCAGTGGATGTATTCTGAACATTTGGTGCAATTGAAAGAAATATGCAGAAGACTCATTGTTTTTTCATTTTAGAATTCCGTTTGTAAGAGTTTCTGATCCAGTGTCTATAACACTATCACAACTATTATATTGAAGGATGATTCTATATTTCTCGTGTTTGAGATTGTCTCGATTAAAATTTGAATGTTTGACTTGATAAATTAATTTGTGCAGGTTATGGATATACTGGGACCTAGTCTGTGGGATGTTTGGAATAATAATAACTCTCATGCGTAAGTTCTTGGAATTATGCCATATATGAATAAAATTGTATTCTTTGTAGTTGATTTTAACTTGTTGATGTGCTAATGGGTTTTTGTGAATTCCAGCATGTCCACTGAAATGGTTGCTTGTATTGCCATTGAAGCAATATCTATATTGGAAAAAATGCACTCTCGAGGGTAATTTTTGTACCACTCACATTGCTTGATAATTTTTTGATATTTGTAGGCTAGGTCTTGTTTGTTGCATCAGTAGTGTGTGTGTGTATTTCTATTTATATTGTATAGTTTCATAATACTTGAAATTATGTTGCTTAAACTGTATGGCTACATTATATGGCAGATATGTGCACGGGGATGTGAAGCCTGAAAATTTTCTGCTTGGTCCTCCTGGGACGTCTGATGAGAAAAAATTGTTCCTTGTAGATCTTGGATTAGGTATGATACAGTTGTCAACTTAATTTTTTTTAATCATATTTACATATTTTGCCAGTTCTTAATTACACACTTTCTTTGATGTTTTGGGCGTACAGCTACTAAGTGGAGGGATAGTGCAACAGGCTCACATGTGGAATATGATCAAAGACCAGATGTGTTTAGGTATTTGTATTGAATTTGGATCGTGTAGAAAGTATTTTTGCATCTATTTATAGTTTCTGCATTGGTATTAATAACTTATGTGGGAAATATTTGCAGAGGCACAGTCCGCTATGCTAGTGTTCATGCACATTTAGGGAGAACTGCAAGCAGGAGGGATGACTTGGAATCTCTTGCATATACATTGATTTTTCTCCTCCGAGGTCGCCTTCCTTGGCAGGGATTCCAGGTTGGTCATATTAAAACAACTTAGTGTTATTCTTATGTTCAGAATGTTGGTCTTTAACATTATTTTCTCAGGGAGAAAACAAAGGTTTTCTGGTTTGCAAGAAGAAGATGGGAACATCTCCAGAGATTATTTGCTGCTTTTGTCCCCAACCTTTTAAGCAGTTTGTTGAACATGTTGTGAACTTAAAGTTTGATGAAGAACCCAATTATGCAAAATATATTTCTCTATTTGATGGAATTGTCGGTCCTAACCCAGATATTAGACCAATTAATACAGAAGGTGCACAAAAGGTATCAATTTTGCTATCCCTTTACATTTGTGTTGTTTTATATGCATTCCAAGATTTTAGTAAATATAATCCTTACTACTTTATGCATTCATTGATCGTATGTAAGATATGTGATATTGCTAATTTTGTTGTCTGAAGCTCATTGGCCATAAGAGAGGCCGGTTAGCCATGGAAGAAGAGGATGATGACCAGCCAAAAAAGAAGACTCGTATTGGTTTGCCAGCATCACAGTGGATAAGTGTTTACAATGCTCGTAGACCAATGAAACAAAGGTACACATTAGCATGTCATGAAGTTTGATTTGTCATTTCTATGTTCTATTTCTCGCATTTTAAACTGATGCATAGAGATGTTAATTGCACATTTCCCCTTCCTTAGCATCTTATGAAATCTGCTTTTACAACTTTTTGTGTATATTTGCTTGTGTTCTATGTTTGACTTACTCCGGATGTCATATTTTAGTCACAGGAGTAAAATGCTAAGAATTATCTACCTTTTGAAATTAATGTAAGGGAGTTGTACTTTAGTAACGATTGTGTTGTGTGTTGCAGATATCACTATAATGTATCAGATGCAAGGTTATCCCAGCACATTGAGAAAGGAAATGAGGATGGCTTATATATTAGCAGTGTTGCTTCATGTCAGAGTGTATGGGCATTAATCATGGATGCGGGGACAGGTTTCGCTGGCCAAGTTTACGAACTGTCACCCTTTTTCCTCCATAAGGTAAATTTCAATTCATTGCTTTTATTTTTTGTTTATGGATTGTTTACAGATTAGATTTTCAACAAACATACAATTTACTCAATAATGAGTAATTTTGTCTCAAATTATTGCTCGTGTCTTTTTCTTGGATGATCGTAGGCTGTAGATTTGTTAATATATAATAGGATTAATTATGTTTTTAATCTTTAAAATATAAAGTGATTTTGGAATTATTCCCTATTTAAAAACTTTGATCCTCATTGGGCCCGATACTTTAAAAATGAATAGATGAAATTCTCATCACCTAAGGGTGTTAATTTGTTAATTTTTTTTTATGTTGGAAACGGCGTTGCCACATTTTGACATTGTATCCACGTGTATGCCACGTGTGTCCTTCTCTCCCCTCCTCTATCCTCCTTGCCGCTCTTCCCCTCCCTCCACCCTCCTGGCCGCTCCTTCCCTCACCCTCCCGCAGTTGCCATTGCCTCACGTTCATTCTCACACACCCACCCGCACTAATTTGCCGTAGACGGGGTTTTGGTCCAATACTTTTGTCCAGTTACGAAACAGATTGAAGAACGACATCCACAACCACAAAAATAAGTTATATATAAAACAATCCAAGCATGTGAAAACGCATGGAGGACGTAAAAGTCTTTCCAGACAAAGACCAAAACAGTGTCCAAGAGAATGGTTTAATAAGGGATCCACTTTATTAATAAATTAATTAATTAATTAATCAATCATTTTTAATCAATCTTCACTCTTTCTGATTCTTCCACATCTGAGTCATCGTTCTTCCACCCCTTTCCCCCATTGGAACCCTAGGTTAGGGTTACTGAAGCACAAAGAAAGGGAAGGGTTGGGATTACTTTCCGGCATAGAGGAAAGGGAAGTTGTGGGTTAATTGTCTAGGGTTTACGAAGAATGGGGGTAATTGCTTTTTTTTCTCTTCGCCTTCTCTCTTCACCCACTAATGAAGTCTCTTCAGAATTCTACTAAATTGGGAACTGCAGGGAGGGTGGGGGAGGCTAGGCGGCAAGAAGGGTGGGTAGAGGGGAGGAGTGGCAAGGAGAATGGGGGAGGGAAAGAAGAACACACGTGGACATAAAATGTGGCATACACGTGGACATAAAAGGTGGCATACATGTGAAAATGTTGTTTGTCACATAACAAAAATTGACGCCGTTAGGTGATAAGGACAACATCCGTTTATTTTTAAATTATAGAGACCATGATCACAGTTTCAGGACAAATTCAAAAATCACCTTAAAAAATAATTAACCCTATATAACATCAAGGCATGCTTATTAACTGGGGATTCTGGGTTTTGGTTTACCTGAAGGAATGGATCGTGGAGCAATGGGAACTAGGTTACTACATCAGCGCAATTGCTGGAGCTGCAAATGGGAGCTCGCTAGTAGTAATGTCCAAAGGTTGGTTCCTCCAAAGACACTGTGTGTGTCTCGGCTATGTCGATTGGCAATTTTCAATTTTATTTTTCTGCTGACTACGATCTTGGATTCCAGGTACACAGTTTGTGCAGCAATCATACAAAGTCAGTGATTCATTTCCTTTTAAGTGGATTAACAAAAAGTGGAGGGAGGGATTTTACGTGACTTCAATGGCCACCTCAGGGCCGAGATGGGGAGTCGTCATGTCTCGTGGTGCAGGATATTCAGATCAGGTCACTTATCTATCAGTAATGTAGTTCATAATGCAACTTCGTAAGCATAAATAACAGTTGTTTCCATTGTTGTTTATTCGAATTTCAGGTGATTGAACTAGACTTTCTGTATCCTAGTGAGGGGATTCACAAGCGGTGGGACAGCGGTTACAGAATCACATCTACTGCTGCAACTTGGGACCAAGCTGCTTTTGTCCTTAGTGTGCCAAGGAGGAAACCTTTAGATGAAACTCAGGAAACACTTAGGACTTCTGCTTTTCCTAGTACACATGTCAAGGTCTGAAATAATGCACTTGTTGTTTATGCTTTTAGTTTTTCCAGTTAATTAAGGTCTCATCATAATATATACATGTTTGGTTTTACAGGAGAAGTGGGCTAAGAACCTATACATTGCTTCTATATGCTATGGACGTACAGTTTCTTGAGCCCTGCAAACATGGCTGCAGCTGAGCAGCAATAATCCGATGATTATTTCAAGTGGCCCATGCCCCAAGAAATTTTGATGACTAAAGTTTTAATTATTTGTATGTAGCAGAATGAACGCATTCAGTGAAACTAAACTGGAATACCCCTGGTTGCCATTCGTGTGGAAATTGTTTCTATGTCAATGATTAGTTTAAGTTATTATGATATTTCTTCAATCATCTTTATTTTACTGTTTAACTTTTTAAATATAAGTAAAAGTTAATTATAGTTTATGAATATTTTAATATTAATTTTTGTACTTTTTAAACAGATGAATTTTCTACTTCTATAATCTTATCAAAGTTTTTATATATTTTCTTTCAGTTTAAATTCAAATTTACAATACTTATGGATTTAGCTGTATTTGATAAAAAAAATTTAAATCGTTCGTTGTAGTTATACTTATTAAACAAATTAAGAACTCGATGCTAGTTTTGACATTACGAATTATGAATTTTTATAGCATGAATCATTTACATAATTTTAAATTGAATTACATTATCCAATTGGTGAATTTCTGGAAGTTTTATATTGCTGTAAATGATATTAAGGAGAAAAAAAATTTGGCTTAAATATACTTATGGTTATATATAATTCATGAATTCTGATTTGGTCTTTTCTTTCATTTTCATTGTATTTCATTTATATAAAATTTAAAATAATTGGTTTTAATCGCTGTTGTGAGGATGAATATTTGTTTAGCTGTCATGATTATAAAAGTAACAAAAATTATAATGAATATATAAATTAGAACATTAACTTGTTTTGTTATTTTTTTTTTCTATATATCTTACTATTTTTTTTTTTACCTTTTTTTAATTCTCTTTGATTTGTTTCGAACTTTCTAAAACTGATTTTCGTTATTTTTCCTATCAAAGAGTTTTTGAGATAATAATAAAATAATAATGAATTTTCTTCTCTATCAGATGTTAAGTTCCTTTGAGATAATAATAAAATACAAAATCAGTGGTGGTTGTCTAATAGATATAGTAAGAAAGCTAGGAGCAGCAAGGGCAGGCGAATGTATAGTTTCTGGTTTTTAAAATGCAATCCTACAAATATTATTATAATGGCTATATATCAAGAAAGTAATGGTTCATAATTATATTATTATATTGGATATAATGACCAAGTTGCTAAGTTATTAATATTCGGTAACTAATTGATGAAAGTTTTCTACAAATACAAAATTATGATACATGAAAGTTTCTGCATGTTTTAGAGTTTGAAGAAATTTCTAAAATATTTACTTGTATCAAAATAATTTCTAAACAAATCTCGACCAACATACTCATATTTATCTATGTTTTTGGTATTTTAATCAATGTCTATAACATTATAAATAAAATAGACAAAAGTCTAACCATCTTAAGTTGTCAAAAAACAATAAACATTAGCCAAAAGTAAATTGGGGAATTCGAAAAAAAGCTAGCTCTTTTTATCCCCACAATGACTCTATGGGATTTAGGGAGAAACTAGGAGAAGGACTTTGGGTGGGATCAAGATTTGGGTAGACAGCAGATTCTTCTTCTGTAGGCCTACAGCATAACCTGTTGCAAGAAACTTCTTCCTGACAAAGACATGTGAAACAACATTAGTTAGTGTTAATATCCACAAAAGGGAATGAACAGGAAGAAAAGAAATCAAAGAACACCTCAGTCTGGTCATGGAGATATTGAATAATGAAGGTGCATGTGCACTCTGTTGGATCATGCACCCTCCTCTGGATTTTCACAATTCGAGCATCACAATAGAGAGCATAATCGTCTCTTTCCTGTGAAAAAACATAAAAAAGGCTAATGAGAATGTTAATAAATGGATTCAATCCCACAAAATCGGTTTGTAAGATAAGGTTTGCAACAGAAAGTAAAAGCCAAACAAATAAATGCTCTATTTGGGTCAAATGCATAGTTTAAGAACTTGCAGACTCGATTTCAAGCATAAAACTGGTGCCGGTTGATCTCATAATAAATGGAGAACAGATCAAAAACCTACTCCAGTTCAAACAGAAAGTTACAAATTTAAACATGATTTGTTATTATTGATTTTTTATCTAATAAGTTCTCATGGTTTTACTCTTGTTAATGATTGAATTGGTGATATTATATAATGTATAATATATACAGATCAATGAACCCTGAAAATGTCTTGTGCTAAATTTAACCATGTGATTGGAAAGATAAATTGAAACACAATAAAAGATAGCAGTGTTCCCTTACCAAGAAACATAGTATAATATTTCCATCCTGAAGCTTTTGACACTCTGAAGGAGCTAATGGTATAGATCTCTCACGCACCCCGTGTTTCACATTCACCCACTCATCCTGCTCTTTACTAAATCCAGCATATCGGACACGGACTTCCTAAATTTTATGTGACAAGATCCGTTTAAATTATGAAACAATACAAGAAATTAGTTGGGTGACCAGTTTAATCATGAAAAATCTGTCACTAAGGTTGCTCTTGCAGTATTATACAATAACATACAATTTAAGATGCAAAGGAAGAAAAACTTCATATATAACCATTGTGTTACATATACAAACCTAGAAAAGTATCATGACATCAACTCTCCATATAAGTGAATATGTCTATAAATAATTATAAAGCAGGAAATTGTAGATAACTATTTTAGGTAAAATGAGGCAGACATGAAAGAAACAGTCATTCCTCTTCTTATTACAAATTCTGTAGATAATGTCTCAGTTACTTCACGACTGAAAACACATAAATTAGAATAAAGAAGAATCTTACAAGTTCGCCTGAGCACATAACTCTGTAGTTAAGGAACAATGCAACATCATGCCTATAATTGAAAAAAATAAATAAATGAGATGCTGGAAAGAAAGTATGTAAGAAACTGACAAAAAAAAAGATATAGAAAAGGATATGTTCTACTATCTCAACCTTCCCAACTAATCTAAGTAACTAACTCCTCATTAAGACACTAACAGACTCCTAACTAACTAACTAACTACCAATGGATATCTATCATAAAGGTTTTCCCTTTTACAGAGTACACATGACATCTAGGGATAGTCTTTTTCCTATTGGAAGGAAACAAATAAAATAAAATCAGACCACACCTTATACTTCTCATATAATCCATTTCATGGCTAAACTCAGAAAACAGAGCTCATATCAATTAAATTATTCCTCACCATGCAATATCTTTTGTAGATCTTGCTTCAAATGCCAAGTCCGATATATCTGTAGCTTGTTAAGATTGAGAACACAAATTATCAAAGGTTATCAAATGTGGATTCAAATCGTGAATCACAAGATTGTACAATGAAAAATTACTTCACATATATCATATAATACAAGGAATTTAAACTAGAAATAGACAAAACAACCAATGTAAAAGTCATACAAAACAAAATTATTAACTATATCTGAATTTTTGAAGTCTTTATTTGACAAGAATGGAAACAAAACAATATTATATAACTGAATAGAGTACATGCATTGAATGAGTGAATGACAGGCAAAGGTGGAATAATTAAATAGGATAAGTTTATAAATGTTCTCTAGGAAAAATTTAAGTTCAGGTGACTTTTTGATTCATGAAAATTGGTTAAAAAGTAAAAGCCATATGTATATATTCATTCACGAGTAAGAGGACACAAATTTATTTCAGATTAGTTCATGTATAAAGTCATAAGATTTGAATAAGAGTATACCAAGTTCTAATGACTATGAAAATTATACTAAAATTATGGAATTATTAATGCTTAGTGAACTTAAGGCATGACTGCTTACCATCGATCATCAATTATTAATAATAATGAAATTGTTATTATTACAACTAGTATATATTAAAAAAGAAATGGTAATGGTAGTTACAAGATATACACTGGACGACTTGTGGAGTGTTGTGCCTTTAGAGGACGTGAGTGATTTGGAAAGCGAAAATAAGATTTTAGGAGAGAAATAATAGTGTCCATTACAGGAATAAAATAAAGTAGAATGCAAAATATAACATGTGTAGAACAAAACGGTGTATCCCCTTTGTATAGTTATTGGTTACCACTATTTTCAATATTTTTTATTTTTGCATTATCATTATCTCTTTTGGTGTCCCTTCCATTCTTTCTCAACAACACTGACATGACACAAGAATGCTGCAAACATATGACCTTGCAGTTTCTGCAGCCACATAAACAGCATGACTGAGTATAAACTGCTGCACTTGCCAAAGAATATTGATGATAATAAAGCAATTGGTAACACCATGGAAATTATTGCTCAGTGAATACAGATCATAACAGTACCATTTTTTATGTAATAGAAATTTGGAAATTTAATGTTGCAGGAGGAATACTATTATTCAAAGATAAGGTATCTAAAAGAAAAAACTCAATGTCACATGATAATAACAGTATTATCCCAAAAAGTTAAGCTTGTGTCATTGAAACTTTTCATCCAAATCAAGTGAACTATTTATTGACAAATGACTATATGATAAGAAGACTTTGCAGGTTTCAAACAAATAATTTTAAGATCACCATGAATTTAGATGTGATCATAATCCAATGGTTTCTAAAGAGAGCCAAAATTTCAAAATCAGATGACAGACCACCCAATTCCATCATGAGAATTTTTTTCTTCCTTTTATAACTTTATAGCCATGATAAAGTCTAAAGAAAAGATGAATAACCTTTTGAACTTGAAAGATCTGCAGAATGTGACACCAGGTTGGGTGATGAACTATCTTTGTTCTGCGATGCTGCTCTCTGCCTATTTTTGAACCACTGCTCCACCTAAAATCCAATAAAACCAATACAGCATTATAACACGCGGCATAAATAAAAAAAAAAAATATGCCTAAAGGATGGAAAAATTTATTTGACAACCTGTTGCCATGATAAGGAAGTTTTACCAGCAGCATTTGACAAGGAACTACAAAATTAAGAAGTCAAATTATGGAATATCATTTACAAACAAAACAAAAAATCCTAATTATGCTAAAGATATGACAAAATTCACCTAAAACGTCTAGCAATCTCCTGACACAACTTCCAATCAAGTGGTTTTTCTCCCATATCTTTGTATATTCTTTCCAATTCCAACATCTAGGAGTGGAGGAAGAGCATAAAGAGTGCAAGGATTAGCCAATAAATGTGGAATAATATGCAATGACGTCGCACAAATAAAGAGCACAGAACATTCTAGTGATATATATTGTCATTACCTCATCTGAAGAGAGCTTGAGAAATGATTGTTCAGTTAATGTTGATGTATCCATCTTTGCAGAGAAAACAAAAATTTGCGTGAATTGTCAAACTAAAGAACAAATTCTCCTTTCTCTTTGGCTTGCCCTAAAGTCTCAACACACCTTTTGTTTGAAATCCCTGTCATATATATTACACATTAGAAGTAATACTGTAGTGTAGAAAAATAGATTGAGTCCATTCAAATGTAGACAGCAAAACAAACAAGCAAAACATGATAAGACAAACAGGCAGACAACAATAGACATTCAAAATTTACAACCTAGTATGCAGACATCACCGTACAAGGCTAAACCCTAAAACATTGAATTGATTAATTTATGTAATACTAAGCAGCAGCAATATCAGACGAGGGTGTTGGAAGCAAAGGGATTGCTAACCTTTTCGGCTGAGTGCATTTTTGTATCTAACAGTGGATAATGGAAGTAAAATGCAGAAAACAATTTCCCTGTTTCAATGGATGGCCTAGTTTTTTGATGTGTGTGCATGATTATCTTGTAGAAAAATAAATTATAAGTATTGAATTTCTCTGAATATTTGGTAACCAATCAAAATTATCATTAGTCCTGTTTCTAAGATGGTATTAACAAATTTAAAAAAAAAAATAGCATGTTGAACATGAACTGAATGAAATTGCGGGTACAAAGATAAAAAATAATCCAAGAGCTAAATGAAAGAGCTAAAATAGTGTTTCTTGAATTTTAAAATATTTTTAGGTTTATTTTTAAATTTTAAAATAATTTGTTAACTTATTATTTTAAAAGAACATACTTTTTGTCATTTTGATAATCATCATTTCCCGTGTATAATACAAAATATCATTATTATGTCATAAAATTTATAATTACTAGCTCATGACGATTTTAGGTTAGAAAAATAGTTAATTTTTTCGTACAATAGATTTAATTTAATGATTTAAAAAATATCAAACTATATAATGTATATAGAATTTTATAATTAATATGTAAGTGAGAATAATGGAGTAAAGGAAAAAATAAGAATAGGTATATATTAAAACTATTTATATTAAACGACTAAAAATATATAAAATATTGATTAAAAATAAGTGAATTGGTAATATTTATATTTGAAAATGCACTGGAAATATTATATGGTAGTTTTGTAATTAGTTTCAAAAATATATGTATACAATCATTGTTCTTAGAATGTACACTATTTGCACAAAGAATTACTTATTAAAAATTCAAAGTTAAATATTGCACTAAATGTACTGTTAAGAGATGCTGGATTGGTACAATTGGGGAGTGCAGGAAGTAAATGAAACAGTAAAATAAAAATCAACTGTGCAGAAATGAAAATACGGGGTTGCTCCCTCCATCTCTTCATTTCCTTTCTCCACCTCCTCAATTTTCTGCATTTTTATTTTAATTACAAAAATAACATTTTTTTACCTTTTCTAACTTTTATACTTTTTTATTTTTTTATTTATTTACCAAACCTTATTTTTACTCTTTGCTTACAGTCTTATCTCCCAAATTTGAGATCCGTTTTTTCTGGGAGTTACTTTCTTCACCATCATTGTTGAAGAACAAGAATAAACGGATGTTGATATCGGTCCACGAATTTTAACATCCGTTAAGAATCGACTAAAAGTCTTGTCTACTTTATACGTTGCTGTCCATGGATGTTAGCCCATAACAACCAGTCCAGCGAGACCTAATCTTGTAGAGGGTTGAGACATATGTTCAATGATTGAAATCCAACACAATAATAAGAATGATGGACACAAAAGTTGGCGTGAATTTCAGATTGAAGGAAAACAAAAGTGTTATAAACTAGGTGACTAAAGAGAATTAGAGCCTAATTGTTAACTATCAATGCCATCAATTAAACATGTACTGAACATAGCAAGAGTGGGGTCAGCGTTGGCAGGAGCCCTTATTTTATTCATTTTTGCATGGAAATGTTTTTAGCTTCATGTGTCAGGAGAGAGAAACATTTATTTTTTTATAATTCAAACTTTGCAATGTTTCGGTGCCCTTTGGTGAAGAAAGAGAGAGAAAGGTCACTCTTTTATTTTAATATTTTGCATAGTTCTTTATTTTCGTTAGTTGCATGTTTTATTATTATTTCCTTTAGTATAAGGAGAGCGGACAATAACAGAGGGGAGAGCTAGGTTTTATTTTTCTTTTATTGGCCATACAATGCATAGAAAAAGATAGTTATAACATAATAGTGGAAAAGATTGAAGAATGATATTTCCGAATAACAACTGAAGGGTTAGGATTTTAACAGAATATGTTGAGGGAAAAGGAGGAAGACAATTTCGGGTCTGTTCGGAGTGTAGTGTGGGGATATTTAAGTAAGTTTTAGGGTAAAATTTTAGGAGGATACCACTGTGGTTGTGAGAGATAAAGCACCAAAGCAAATAGATGATATTTGGAAGCAGTCGTGAGATGATGGAGGGTAACCTAGTTCATTTGTTTCTACTTAGATCTGGAAACTTCTTATTGGGAAATCATTCGAAAGTTCAAATTGAACCATGTGCGTCATGTTGCCTTCTTGCCGCAGTAGAGGAACTGGCCAATATATAGGCCTTCGACTGCAACGAATAGTTTTGTCTGCTTCTTCTAGCGGAAGGGATGGTGGAAAGTAACATTTGCGAGAGGGTAACCTCGATCGGGGTCATGGATGATATTGGTGATCACTCCCTTCAAGAAGGCATTGTGTTCGTCAAAGTCGAGGCTGCAGAACCTCATCGGACCCTTGCGGTGGTGGGTGTGGGACTTGAAAACGGACCTCGCACCCTTACACTCTGCTCGAATTACCCTTCCCATTCCGATTTGCTAGTTTATGTTTGAGTGTGCCGCGGGGACAGAAGAAGGATAGATCAGAAGTAACCTTTCTGTGTGTGGAGAGGAAGAAGATGACCAGCCTCAACGGATGTGGCACATTCGTTTCTCTTACGGATGTCGATATCCATTTACGGATGTTGACATCCATTTAATACTGTCAATATCCGTTTACGACATCTGTTTAATACTTTAGCGCATACCACATTTGTTATAGTGTTAGCCTTGTATATTAATAATTTTGAAGCTTGCAAACCACCTTCAACCATCACCACCAGACGAAGCACTTTAACCACTGCACCTTCTTCTTCTTCTTGCACCTTCACTTCTTCTAATTACTCACTGGACCACCTTCTTGCACCACAACGAACCAATGCTATCTCCAACCAAACACACCACAGTAACCCCACACTACATCACTACATTTTCAACAAACAAAAATTAAAGGAGAAGAAGATTGAGAGGTATTTCAAGCAGAAGTAGTGGATTGTTGGGGTAGGACCATTACTGAAAGTATTGGTTGCTGGGTAAAAGAATAAAAATAAAAATTAAATATTACTAAAGTGTAAAAAAAATGGAGAGGTGTAGAAGCAGGACGACATGGTAGTAAAGAAAGCAATGAAAGAAAAAAGAAGAGAAAAAATTCGCACGACGAATGAATAAAAATGAAAAAATGAACGACAGAAAATGAAAGGATAAGATATGAATAAAAAAATAAAAGTAAAAGATAAAAAAGAAAAAGAAAGGTGGAAGGAGCAAATTAGGAGATAAAGAGAGCAACACCCATGAAAATAGAGATTACGAGTTGTGCATAATGAAGTTAAATTCTATGTTATTTTTTATTATTGTCTCTTATTAAATGTATTATAGTGCACCAATTACAACATCATTGTAAAACGCAAAAGTGTAAAAAGGAATTAATTATCTTTTCACTATAAATTTTATATTACTTTCTGTCTCGACTTATTAAATATATTACATTGCACCAATCATAACTATATATTAAATCATTTTCCAACTATATATATTATTTTTTTAAAAATTTAAACATAATACACTACACAACTCTCTTTTATGAATATATATATATATATATATATATATATATATAAATATATAAAAGTAATTGAATTATTTCAATTCATACTTACGTATTAAACTTCACATGAATAAATTAATAGCTTTTAATTATAGAAATAATGATGAGATCATTAAACTTTATTTAACTTAAAGGATTTAATAACCTTTATTAATAATGAATATGGTTGTTATCATCTAATATCATATCAAATCCCTGATTTTAAGTATATAATAGTATTATATCTATGATTAATAATATTATTAGTTAACTAATATATATAAAGAGATAAAAAGATAGATTAACAATACTTATCAATTCTACCATTTTCTTACTTTTATTCTTATTAAAATAAAAAAATGTTAGTGTTTTATGATTGTTTTGATAAATAAATAATTGGTTATAAAAGCCTACATAATAAAAAAGTAACATATATTATTTAGAATAAATAAGAATAAAGTTGTTATATTATTAATACCAAATATTATTAAATGATGTATAATATTGTACTGGATTATTATTTAGTTAATTTTTTTAATTCAATATAAATTTGATTATAATAAGTATATATGTCAAACATTAAAATTATTATTTTTCATTATATACATCATGTTTAATTTTTTTTTTAGAAAAGTATATATAGTTAGAAAATGGTTTGATATAAATAGTTACATTTAAATAAGGTGAGACAATCATGAAAATTAGCATAGAATTTAAAGAGGAAAGATAATTAAAATTCCTCTCTTCTACACTTTTACATTTTAGGCTTAATATATCTGATGATCCTATTTTCGTCAAGTGCGTTCATTTTGATTTTTATGTTTTTTTTTTCTGTTCAATGTTGTCCTAGGGTGTAAATTTTGTTCAATTTGGTCCTTTTTACAGTCTAGTTGTGCACAACAGTGTTGAGATGACATTTAATTACTGTCACGTCACCAAAAATAGAGTTTCGTGGCAACCCCACCCCAAAATTAGGGTTCTGCATTTGGGGGAAACCTTCCTGCACCTGCGCCACGAGAAGAAGGAAAACATTGCTCGTTTTGCTTCAATGGAGATGACTTCGTGAATTGTGCAACTCATGGTAGCATGAAAAAGACGAACCTAGTTGTGTAAGAAAACACTCATGGTGGCCCGTGGAGGTAAGCAACGACACGATTCTAGGTTTTTTTGATTTGGGATTTTTCTGGATTTCGTTGTGGTTCTTTGTAGGTTGGAGAAGATGATGGCTCTGGAGCTTTGCACAACAGTGGCAAGGATTGTCGCTCTGACGATGAAGCTCTCGATTTGGATGATTCATGGCTGATGCGCGAGAATGAAGATTCAAATGGAGTTCGAGATTAGGGTTTTGTGATTTAGGGGAGATTGCGACTTTGATGGTGGTGTCATGGAGGTTGCGCGTGATGACTGCCATAGTTCTCTGCAAGTGTGACTTCACGGCTGCATGGTGACTTTGGACGATCTTTGTGGCGGTGGTAGCGTTAGAGTTCGGTGGACTGAAGGTTGAAAAAGATGGTGACTAGCAGTAGCAAAAAGGACTAATTTGAACAAAATTAAGGACCATCCGGAATATTAACCCTACATTTCACAAAGAGTGAGCAACTGGTGGTGCAGTACTTTTAATAAGTTGAGACAATGATGAAAAGTATTGTAGAATTTATACTAAGAGAGAATTAAAACTATATTTTTTACAAATAAATTTATCTAATAATCTATTAGAGTGGTTAATAACATGAATAAAATTTACTAATAATCGATCATAATATTGTAATTTGAAATTGAAAGTTTTCTTACATCTTTAACAACTTCAGCATAACGTAATTAATTATCATAGTAATCAATTATAATTCGTTGAAGTCGTGAAAGAAATATATAATTTTAATTTTTTTATATATGAAGTCATTTAGGAAGTGCACCATTTATTTATATGAAATGGAGTAGGGATTCATCAGTCTATTTTCATAATTTTTTTATTTGTTTGTTATATAGGAGTTAAATTTACTTATTTTTGTAAAAGAAGTCTTTGCATGTTTTTATTCATCGGGTTTCATCTATATACATCATTTTATTTATTTATTTTAAATAAATACTAAAATATAATTTAACAATATTTTTTTAACAATATTTTAATATTATTAATTTTACACCAATCACAAAACATAATGTTAAAATATTATAAAAAAATGTTGAGAAAGTATCTTATCCTTTTTCAACAATTACACTCATGGCTTGAGAAAGAAAATAGTTTGGTGGCATAAACTATGACAAACAATTAATAAGAGACATGAGGATTTTAAAACCCTTTCTAAAGAAGGAGTATATAAGCAATAACAATCATATTGCTTTATTGATATAAATTTTCCTAATATTTTTTATTTAAGTATTATGCATAATTATAACATAGCAAAATCATTAGAATTGTCAAACAATACCATAAAATTGAGGTAATCGTCATTTTCTTTATAAATTTTTACCTGCAATCATATTCTTAGGTGAATGAATTCATTTTAAATATAATCTAAATCAACTTATTATTTAACATGATTAAAATTTTACCTTATCATGTGTGCAATCACTTAATTAAAAATTAATATAATTAAAATTTACATTTACTTTATGTTTAATGAAAATTTAATGCAATTAAAAACCAGTCCATGACTAAAGGAGAAAACTCAATTTTCATTGTTTTTAAGCAAAAGTATTAACCCTCAAAGAGTCAAACATGGTAAAAGAAAGTGTATGTAGATTTGTATTTTGGTTTTCATGAATTAAGTTTTTTGTAGACAAAAATCATGACATGGTACACAAGAGGCAGAATTAAAGCCAATATGGCTTGCTGGGAAAGTGAAACACTTCTACTCCCATGGCTTCCAAAATTCTTCTTCTTCTTTTGATGAGAACAGAGGAAAGCCATTGAAATGCTCTGTTTTTTCTCTGTTTTAAAGATTGGTCTTCCAATCACACTTTTGTACAGTCCACCACTCAACATCTGTAACCAAACAACATCATCCTCCTTAATCCTCTGTAATTGTCATGTTTCATTGTAGCTAAAACTAATGAATAACACAGAGGATGTTTTTGTTTTGAGAGTGCAATTATATACATGTCACATCAATGTAAAACTTAGATTCACATTCTTACACAGACTCACCTGAATTTGATCTCCAGCAGTGACTATAAGGGCACCTGGCTCAGGGCAGAAAGAGAGCCAACTTTTCTTGGAGTAAACATGAAACTGTGAAGAGCCATTGCATAGATGGAAGCACAATGAATGAGAGTAATCGGTTCCTCTAATCAACATTCTAATCACATCATATTTCAAGGAATTAGCCAATGCATCCTTAGTATTATCACCACCATGCTTATAAATGCAACAAACATTCCCTTTCTCATTCCCACTCTCAAATTCTGCACTCTTCTTTTTCAGTATCACATGCATCATTTTCATAGCCACCATTTCTATCCGTGACATAAGCTTTTCCATCTTTTCACTGCAAGTTCAGACAGATTAAAAGCTTTAGTAATGATGCTAAACATTGACCAACCATATTGAATCTAACAGAGTTCATGATGATTGATTTTTGTATAAAAAGATTCTTTTTTTATTAATTAAAGTAGAAGTGGTATTATAATTTATGGTGTAACCTGAAATTTGGATATGCAATGGGCCAAATTCCCTCCATTTTCGACTTCAACTCATCTTCATTGCACCACAAAAATTCTTCACTACCTTCTTCTTCTTCCTCTCCGGCGTGATACTCTTCAAACCCCCAGGGCTTCTCCGGTGACCTAGTCGCTGCTGCACGCTTTGCATGCGGCACCTGGAACACTCCGACGGCGTCCTCGGAGGCGGAGTCCACCAGCTGTGACGGAATCCCGTGGTTTAGCAGCTGGAAGCATCCGATCCTGGCAAGGGAATCGGACACTACGTCGCGGAGAGCGTCGTCACGGTGGAAGCAGAGCGACACGAAGTCTACCTCGGGAGGCGCGTCGAGGTGCTTCTGTTTGGGGAAGATCTTGTCCGGCAGGACAAGATCGGGGACGCGGAGGGAGGCCTCTAGAAACTCTGTCAAAACGTCGTCGTTGGTAACGGTGGATCTCCGGCCGGATGCCACCGGAGAGGGCGGCGGCGCGCGGAAATCGACGGGGATTTCCGGCATGGGCGAAAACGGCGACAGCATTAATTAACGAATGGATTAATTAACAAGGATAGTGAAAGCGATAGTGGTTATTTGAAAGGAAGAAACGAAGTTTTGGTGGGAAAGCGAAGGGAAAAAGGTCCACTGATGATAGCATGTCCCTTCTACCGCCGACACTAGTTCCGGGAATCATAACGACGTCGTTTCTTTTTACTTTTTCTCGTTTTGCTTTTTGCTCACTGCTTCTCTTCCTTTACTTTACAGCCCTGATACCAGTGTGTTGCTCATCATTTCACTTCACACACAAAACCAATAATAACAACAACATATATCATTGCTTCTTTTCTTGTGGGGGCTTTCTGTGTCAGTACCATAACGTTTCTTTGTGTCTCCGAAAAAACACGAACATAGATTCGTGTATTTGCACTACCATTATATAAAATTAAAATCAACATCATCCTAGATTTTGTTCAATGTGCACTGTCTGAAGAGAATTTTGCACCTCGAAATTTATATTTATGGTGTTCTTCCTGTAATGCTTTTAATTGTAGGATTTCTTTGGAGTAAAGTAGCTCGAATTGTTGGTTGTCGTGGTATTTAAGCTAAGTTTATAATATAAAGTGTTGGTTAGAAAAAAAAAAGAAAAAGAAAAGGTTGAACGAATCTCAGAATTAGAATTCAGTGATAGATAATGAAGAGATACCCAAAAAGGTGGAACAGAAAACAAAAGCTCCCTAATTCAATGCTAAAAGTGATGCTGCATCGATCAATCATCCAAATCTAAAGAAACACCTACTAAGTTTTGGATTAAGAGGCCCATGAATTCGGCCCAAATTGAATGGGCTACAAAAGAATTGGCCCAGACGGAATTCAGGTTTTAGCCGCCTTGACAAGGACGGATACCAAAAATGTCTGGGACGGTTTTTGGTAGAAGATGACAAATTGGTTTTAGCCGCCTTCGACAACCCACTCAAGTTTGATTTTTTAAATTAATAATTTGTTTAAAATATTTTTTTTTTACTGTATTATTTGAATTATATAAATATCCAATAATAGTATTATGATTTAAGTAAATTAAATTTTAATTATAAATTAGACACTATTAATATGATTAAATATATTTTTAAAAAGTCCAATGAATTTTGACTTTATGTGTAGGGTTTTATTCATAAAATGAGTTAAACATGCACCATTTTTACTACCAGTTGTCTTTGCTTGTTCATAGTTTATTCATAAACATCGTTATATTTTATACAGTAATTGGTATCATAATTATCATGAGTAAAATAAAAAATTTGAATTTTTTATTGTTCTTCATAACTGTTTCCTACAATAGCAATATTAATTTATACTCCACCTTGCACGAATTATTTGCATATACAGTAAATTATTATTATTATTATTATTTTAAAAGAGACAGCAGATGTATTCAATGCATTGGTACAGAAAGCATAAGTGTTTGTACTAATCCATGCCATTAAAAAATAATTTGGTCTTCTTGGTAGGCTATGGATTCTTGTCCTTTTTCTTAATGGAGACTCAATTAAGCACATCTTTTTCAAAAGAAGTCCAACTTTAATGAAATGAAAGGAGAAATGTGAAAAAGATAAATATTTTTAAAAGCATCACATTTGGTGTAGATAGTAATGTTTCAACTTCCCCCCAAGAAAAGAGGATTTGTATGTACCATGTGTAAAATTACCTTATTAGTCACTTCCAAGATTGACATTGTTTGCAATTCAGACATCTCAATCAAAGATGAATCATCAAGATTGAAAGTGGTCTTTGCAAAATTCAAGAGAAACCAAAAGAAAAACAAAACAAAACAAAACAGAGGAAGAAAAGTTATGTTGTCATTGTAGCATTGTCTTCTGTAACATTTCTCAGTTACAGTGACTACTATGTCTATGTCCAATTGAATTTAAATCCAAATCCTTTTTCATATTCGCAAGTTGCAGGCTTCAAACAAGTTGCAAGATGCAAGTTTTATGCAAATTCGTCAATTCAATAATGCTTGGAATAGGACAGAAGAGAATGGATATTCCTTAGTCTCTGTGTTTTCCACTTACGTGTTTTAGTTTATTTAAAAAGTATGTGATATGTTATTGAAAATAAGCAAAGATATTTACTTTAAATTAACAATATTTTATTCATTGGTATCTTGCTTAAATTCTTAAGTATAAGTCTTCATTAAATTTTTCTTATTTTTAATTAACGTTAGATTTATAAAACACCCATTTAATTATATGTTTATATATTTAATTATATTGTTTCGGTATAACATCTAGGTCAATTATTTAAGTTATAGCCCGTTGTTACAGGTATGAAACTTGTCTTCAAGTTTAAGTTTTAGGTTAAATCAATGATTTAAACTGCTTATACAATATTTAGCATAAGACATTCTAATGTCAAAATTAATTTAATTTTGACAGTTAATTAATGACATACATCTTCATCTTTAATATCTATTAATAAGTTTTAGGAGAGACTTTTAATGAACATTGGTCTAATCAGGATCAGATTATGGATAATCATATCAATATTAGGATTAATGTATTCTGATTCACGACTCACCAGTTTGTTTTCCAACAAACAGATCTATTGGTAACTAGTTAAATTATCCAAGTTAAGATTGATTATATATATATATATATATAGAGAGAGAATTAAACATACTGATGAGTAATAGTATAATAAAAGAGTGGTGATACGATAAGTTTAATAAATTACAAATTTTGTTAAAATATTTTTAAATGATGATAAAATCATTTTAAAAGATTGATTTTAAGTCTAATTCAATTTATAAAATGAGATTTACAATATTTAATTTCTAATCAATATATAAGATATTTAATATAAAATAAATTTATTTTATTAAAAGATTCATAATAGGAAGAAGGTATGAGAGAGCATGATATACGTAAGTATAGTTGTAGGTGTTAGTTAGAAAGTGCCAAAAGTAGGATGTTCAATGGTTGACATGTATGACAGAAACTACCAAAAAGACGTAAGAAAATGAACATTGCTTCCATGAAATGTGGGGAAGAAGTCGTGAGTTTTGAAGTTTGAAGAAGAAGAAGAAGCGATAGTTTGTTCATCCAACTTCTACTTTTTTTTATAATTCAATTCTCAACTCTCTTTTCTAGGGTTTCCTCCAATGGGAGAAAGGAAATTAACCAACTCAATTTAAACTTTCAATTTCACAAATATCATCACTCTATAGTCTTTTCTATAATGCTCCCATGTCAATAGATAGGACCCTAATAATTTTTTTAATATTATTATTTTATCAATGATGTATTAAATTATTGATATAAAATAAAATGAATTTAATGAACGAAGACCAGTTTTACTTAATCATAACTTAATAATCATTAAAATAAACAATCTAAAAAATGAAAGTTCTTTATGAAAAAAATATATTTAATTAAAAAAACAGTTTATATTTTGATGCAATTTTCAACTAAGCTCAATGAATATATGTATTTCTCACAACTGGAAAACTTGACTTGATATGTTTTTGAGGTAATAAGTTGGCATTTAGTATAAAATTTCACTAAAATCTAAACAATCAATTAATTAACTTTGCGTAATTGGATTACTTTATTTTTGTAAAGCTGAAAATATGTTTTATATATGAAAATTAAGGTTTCTTATAATTGAATTCGATATTAACATATTATAAGTGTATATTTTTTGGAAATTAAATTTGGTGGTAAGAATTACATGTTTGTAACTGATTTTATTATATTCTATGTTTTTAATTTTTTTTTCTTTTATAAAATTATTTATACATCCTACTTACAATATACTTAATTAATTTTTTATAATATAATAAACTATATTTTATCACATATATTTAATTACTAAAATGCTTATTTTATTGACCTAACAGGCCTTAACAATCTGATAAAAAAAAATGTATGTAGGACAAAGTCGTGGTTTTCAGAAGTTGAACTTCCAACGACCGTATAATCAGAAAATAAACTATATAAGTATAACCCTGTGTATTATATATTATTTTTAATGGATGAGAGAAATGAAAAAGTAGGTGAATGAGAGAATAAATAAATAAAGATCTAGCTTGTTTAGTTAAAAAAATGAAAGAATTTTTTTAATTTTTTTAATTTTTTTAATTTTTTTAATTTTGAAATAAATATTTATATTATTTTAATATCATAATTAAGAAATGGGAGAATTTTTCGATGTTAGGTGTAATCGAAATTTCAAATATTTCTTTATAATTTTAAACAAATATTATTCTTGCACCTACCCATATTCATTTTCAAGATGCCAAATTTCCTCTTATAGTATTTTAAATTCAGAAAGGAATTACATAGTCAATATCTGATTATAAGTTAACATTAAAATTTTTTAATCTAAATAATAACTAACAATGAAATTGTTGGCTCGACACACATATAGAACTCCACACATGATAAGATATTCTCCGTTTTCTTTAAGTCAAGCCTTTATGAATTTGTTTTTGGTATCACTCCAAAAAACCTCTTACCATTAAAGGTATCTATGTGTATATAAAAATCCTTAACCAGTACCTCTTTTATTCAACGTGAGACTTTGTTTGCACTTCAATATAAATATTGACCCTTCAGAAATTTAAAAAATAAATGAAGACAGAAATATATTATTTTCTCACAGTAATTCCACAATGGGTGGGTTGGTGTGAGAATTGACGTAATGTTCTCTTTCAACTTTTGAACATATCAGAGTCAACCAATGGAACAACTTCGTATACAGTACCCTTAATTGTTGGAAAAAATAGAAACTTTGTTACGTGCATGGTGGTTAAGAGTTAGTGAACTATTATATAAAGTCAACAATGTTTTTTTTTTTAATTTAAAAAATATAAAAAGAAAGGTTAAAAGTTCAAAATCCTTGTTTGGTTGTTTCTCGTTGTTGTTAAAGAAAGCTAACATGCAAAAAAAAAATATATTATGAGTGAAGATTAATGTTCTGCTTTTAAATTTCTCGAATGACATTATTAGTATTATTTATTTTAGAGTCTTTTGTGACACGAACGATAAAAAAATAAGAAAAAATATTTAAATATATTTAACTTCAACGTTTAAACAAAATGAAACTATTAAATGTAATAAAAATAAATTTCTTTATAATTTGTTATCTTATTTTTTATATAACAATTAAAAAGTTAATCATGTTTATAGTAATAAATGTTATATTATTCTTAGGATTAGTACTTAACCACGACTATTTACTAAAAATAAAATAATTTTATTAAATAGTTTTTTACTTATCCAAAATATACTCTCAAAGAATTAAAATTAAAAGAAGAGTCAAACTATTATTTATATAATTTAGTTAAGTTGGTGAAAACTCAAACATAGAATCACCATATGAACATATATATTTTAGTTAATTAAGTTTGAAAAAGGAAGAATATATAATGTGGAACATGATATTCCAAGCAAGTCAAGAGAAGCATTGATGTTGAAGTGAAAGTTCTTACACATGTAAATTGCTGCAATCAAGGGCTTCTAGAACACCATGACCAATATATTTTCTCTACACCTTGACGGGGTGATACCCTAATGACTTGGTAATTTACTTGGAAATTCCTGGCTTAAGTATCTATTTAAATTTAATTAGATTATCCTCTAATTAAAAATATATATTAATTACTTATATCAATACAACAAAATATTTAAATAACAATGAAGGATAAAAATGATTAATAATTCTAGTGACTAATTTAAATATTGATTTGTAAAAAAAATATAATAATCTTTATGAATAAAAAAGTATAGTTGGTTTGTGAATTGATTACTATATTTTATTAACAAATTTAAACACTATTTTTTTTTGTGGTAGTTGAGGATGAATTTAATAATGAATTATAATTTTTTATTAATAATAAAAACTATTTTAGTATCAGTAATTTTTAATTTATAAAATAATATTTAAATGGATCACTATAATAATTACTATTTTTTGTTTCAAAAATTAATTATTATTTAAACATTTTCTTGTAATATATTTTAAAATAAAAACTTCTAATAAAATAAATTTTGTTATCTTTTTCTCTAATTTTCTTGTGTATTTTTCATTCTAGAACCATGAGTCCCATGTTGGTAGGGATGGTAGTGGAACTGTTCTAGTGTAGCGGTCAACGTAAGTTGGATTTGATAAGTTATTAAATACATTTATTGTAATATTTTTATTTTTAAATAATAAAATTGCTTATTTAATTTGTCTTTACTTTAATTAAATTAGAGCATCTCGCCTTTTAAATAAAGAGTTAGAACATGTAAATTGATTTTATTAAGTTTATATTTTGAGTTTTCACATATCATAACTTTAATTTGCTTGTCCTGTATTATCTGGACAGTAGAAACGAATCAACTTTAAGATGAAAAACAAAATAATAACATAAAATAAAATAAAAATTAATATTTAGAAATTGTTAAAACGAAATTTAACTCATAAAAACAATATGCGTAACTTGAAATAATTTTTAGAGTTTATTGACACAATTTTCATGAAATAGTTTGTAAATTTGAGTCTGTTATAAAAAATAAACAAACACTTGAAATAATGTTTAGGAATTTTTGTTAAAATTATTTTATCATAAATATTCCAATAACATACATTTTTAAAAAAATCTTGAAACTAGCTCAAAAAAGAAATAATAATAATAATATGATCAAATATATTTTTAAGAAATATGATAAAGGAGGAGACGTGCAACAATAGTGCTCACACTCCCAAAAATAAAAATAACTAACTAAAATAATGAAATATGAATTAAAAATTCTATAAATATCCTATCATTTTCCTTTTTTTATTATTCAAATTCTCTTTCTCTCACTCTCTCGTGTGTGTTTATATATATATATATATATATATATATATATTAATTATTTTTTAATATTTTGTTTAAATTATTAACACTTAATCTAAACTTCTACTTATTTTTAGTTATTTTAGTAAACCCTCCCTTGATATTATTAATTCAAGAATAAAAAAAGCTCAAAAAAGGTAGAATATGTGTATTTATTAACTTCTTAATATTGTTTTTAGAAATATGACCTAAGTTTATGTCATGAATCAATAGGAGAAGAGTCAATGCAAAGATAAAATTAACTAAAAATATGTCAATCTTGTCCAAAATCATGAAATTACTCTGAAATAGCAACCTTATTGGTTATAAATAAATTAAGATAATTCTCGACATGTTTTTATTTATTTATTTAGATAGTAATATAATAGAGTCACTCAATATTATAAATAAATACTAAGGTATGTTCATATTTAAATATTAATAAAATCTCAACAAAAATAAATCAAGATCATTTATATTTAATGTAATAAAAATATATGCAAACATGCATTATTTTAATGCAATAAAATCTCAACAAAAAAATTATGATTAGATTCACATGTAAAATAATTATAAAATATTATTATTAAACTTAAATATATTGAATTGCATAGTAATATTATATTTTTCTTTAATAAAATATAGTGTTGCAATTAATTACATACTACATGAATTAATAGGTGAACCTAATCATCACCCCACCACGATTGAGATGTTGTGGGAATTCCCTATATCTAAGAGATATTTTCTTTACAATCCTACCAAAGTTTAGGGTTTTAGATAATCTTGGTATCATAAGATAAGATATGTAGTAGCCCACCACATTTGATTTTCGTATGATTTTTTCTTACTCCAAAAGACTTTTCTTTGAGTAAATCCTAAGAACATAATCAAAGGACCGAATCCAAATTAAATTTAAATTAACTAGTTAAATTAAGAAGTGAGTTAATAAGTTAGGTGTATTTCTTTTTAGAAGCTACGTGTTTGAATGTTTTTGAAATAAAATATATTATGACAATAGACGAACTTGTGATTTTTAAAAACTCCGACTTTAAATTTATTTCAGTGAAGTCTTTTTATATGTGGAGGTTTTTTTTTATTTAATTTTTATATTGAATAAGGTTTTATTTAATTTTAATACAAATCGAGTTAGACTTCTAACTGCACCAAAATTTATAATTTTTTTTAGTTCAACAATTTGAACTCATGATGAACCCACCTTAATAGCATTACTTGTAGTATTGGTTTTGAAACTGATATCTGATATGACTTTTCTAGTTGAATATTGTTCCTATAGTATTAAATGAAACTTTTTTTACTAATTAAGAAAGTAAGTGGTGGAAAGGAAAATACACAGGTGATTACCTAATTTGACAAAGTTTATTATAATTAATGTAATTTGCTAAAAGAAACAATTATTTGTGTTTAGAGTGTGGTCAAGTATTAGTTCAATTATTCGGTTTTTAAATATTTACTCAAAAGTTTAAGTTAGGTTTAGTTTGAAAACTCTTTCTTGCATCCAAACTATTATGATAATATCTAAAGATGGTATTTTTATGTCAAAGATTAACTTAAGACAAAAAGTAATAAATATTGTAATTAATGTGTAATCTACCTCCTTATCTCAATCTCTTATTTATAAATTTTATGATGAGCTTTTGATTAAGGTTGACCAAAATATGACTAATCATGTTTTAACTTTAAGTAAAATGATTTTGGAGTTGATTTACTTTGGTCTTATTTGAACCATCCAGTTTGGTGATTAGTTGTCTGATTTGTTGTTTGGTAGTCCAATATGGTAATTTGTTGTCGAGTTGATGATTTGTTATCGATTTGGTAGTTGATCGTCTGACTTGATAGCTTGTTGTCCAAGTTGATGACGTACCGTTCGATTTGTTGATTTTTCGTCAGGTTGATGATTTGTGGTTCGGTTTGTTAGTTAATCATATGAGTTGCTTGCTTGTTGTTCAATCTGTTAGTTGACTGTCCATGTTGATGGTGTATCGTCTGGTTTATTAGTTGACCGTTTAGATTGTAATTGTTGTTGGCTTTGTGGTTGTCCAACCAACTTGTATGGTACATTGGCTCCCCAAGTCCATGTTTTAAATTTTTACAAAAGGGTTTGAACTCGACCGTTTGGTTCATATGTCACTTGTCGTAGTTGACCACTTAGCAGGGTATGTTGCCTACTCTTGTTGACCACTTGCTGTGTATGTCACATACTCTTGTTGGTCACTTGGTGGGTATACTACCTACTCTTACTGGTCATTTGGCTTGTATGTTGCTATTCTTATTGGCCATTTATCGGGTATACCGCTTACTATTGTTGGTCGCTTGGCGGGTACACTGCCTACTTTTTCTGACCACTTGGTTTGTATTGCCCTACTTTTGTATGCCGCTTGGTAGGTATACTGCTTACTTTTGTTGACCGCTTGGTTTGTATGCTGCCTACTCTTGTTGGTTAGTTAAGTCTTCATGTTCAACTCTTTGGACTCCAAATGGTCTTTATGTCAACTAGTCAGACTCCAAGCGGTCTGTAGGTCAATTGACTGGTCTCTAAGCAATCTCTTCCAAATCCAAGTGTTGTTCTTCAAAGCTGCTCACATGGTACTTGTAGAAGGCACTTTAATGTTAAAGTCAATAGATGACCAAGCGAAAAAGCATTAACTGCGATGATGCATGTGTTCTGCATAAATATGAAAGTCATACCTTAGACTTTTATTTATAATAGTTATTGTGATTTTTTACCTTTTTGTCGTCCTAATCACGGTCTAATCATACCTTAATAAAAAATAGTATGTTGATTCATGATTATCATTTGCATTAATTTGACCTTCATTCTGTAATTGGACAGGTATTTCATTCGGTCAGGGTGGTCAACCACTAGTGATCTGTCCAGAGTTTGGCCAAATGATGGTCGACCAAAGGGTGATTAGTCAAAGGGTGGTTGGTCAAAGGATGGTTGGCCAAAGGTGGTCGATCCAAAATGGTCGACCAAGGATGGTCGACCTAGAATGGTCAGCCCATATTGGTCGGCCAAGGGTGATCAACCCACAATGATCGATCATAGATGATCGGTCCATAATGGTTGACGAAGGATAATTGACCTAAATAGATCAGTCAAGATGGTTGACCTAAAGTGACCGACTAATGATAATTGATACACATACAGCACAATTTGCTTAATCCTTAAAAAAAAAAATAAACAAATTTAATGTTTCACCACAACAAAATTCACTAGATAACAACGAGATAAAAAATAATTAATCTTTTAAATATCAATTTATAAACTAAAATTCATTGATGTATAAAATAATCTCTATTATTATGAATATAAAATTATAATTGACTTATAAATTAAAGTTTAAATTAGTCTTTAAAAATAATTAATTTTAAAATAATTTTTAAAAATTATTTTGATATCAATAATTTTAAATTTTAAATTAATATCTAAATTTATTAATATATTGATTAATTAGTTTTTCCCTCTAAAATTTGATGTTGGTTAATGATGTTGATGTAATGTTCCGACATTTTTAGCTTGGTTTAACCACTTTTACATAAATGTTTAAATACTCAAAATAAAAGAGAATAATATACCTGAATGAAAATTAATCTTAAAAAAAAAATACAACTCAATTATAAATCAACTCTAAAGTTAATTGTAAATTTAACCTAAAGACATAATTATTATATTTTTTATGCATTTATTACAGTGGTTAACGGTTTGAAACATACAAGCAGGGGTGGTGGAAAGCACAGGGCCAATTTACCTTAGACTTCAGCAGCCATAAAAGACCTTTTGTTTTCTTTCACCAATTATTGCAAAGGACGTTGCAATGACGCGCAAAACTTGGTCAAACAAGACACATTCTTTCGTCCCAAAACACTTCACATGTCAATTCCTCCTACTACTTATTCTGTTCGGTCGAACTTCATCTGTTACTGTTCTGTTCTCAATACATACTTTTCACACAAACTGATTGACTAAATCTTCACAAAACATTTTCCTTAAAGAAAAAAAATACATGAGAAAGGAATGTCACAAAGATAATTTATTCATTTATTATCTGGTTTGTTCAAAATTCATGCCTTATTATTTGGTTTGCAGTGGAAACAATCAGAAAGAAATAACTATTCCGTTGACAATATCAACAAATTTTGAATCTTGAACACTAGTTACTGTAATCTATCTAGATATTACTGCATTTTGCTGCAAATTATAGTCAAACTGAGTATGAAATTATGGGTTTCCCCGTGTACCCAGAGGAATCACGTGGCACAATTGTTCTTTTGATACCTTGAAGCAAGATTTTAACTAAGAGAGAAGGAAAAAGATATCATTTTTTTATTAACAAAAAGAAGGTTAATAATACATGTTTTCAAGACGCATTCATGAGGAAGCTGGTGCGAAAGCCGAAGCGCTGGTCATGTTTGAACGGGCTTTGTTACTATGGTTACATTCAACTCAAGAACGTGCTTTTCATTATATATATATATATATATATATATATATATATGTATAGAATAATATATGGCAAAAGGGCACTCGTAATTTTTGTTAGGAAGATAGAAAGGAACAGGTTTACAAGTTACGACAATTCTTCCACAACTTGTAGAGCCACCCTGTCCCACGAACTCATTATATATATATAAACCTATATATTCATTTCATCTAGAAACTGAAAGCCAGAACTGGTATCAGTTCAGCTTACTTGGCCAATATCTCGGTCGGAATCACTCTATGAAGTGAGAATAGAAAGCAAAGAAAGAGGGAGAACAAGAATCATACTCGTAAAAAAGTGCAACCTCCTTGAGTAGAGGATTTTTTAAGTCCCTGTTGTGTTCATGTAAGTTTGTATACTCTTTCATGTTTTTTCTCTTGGTTGGTTAGAGATATGGAAGAGAAGAAAATGAATAAGAGGGTGTTCTGTTTATGTGAAAAAAAAATGGTCTTTGGTTCCTTCAGTGCTTGATTTGAGTTAGCGAAGCACCCTTTAAGGAAAATACTTATGCCATGTTTTGTTCTTAAGTGGAGTTTAACTTTGAGTGTGTTTCAGAACAAGGGGAGGCAAAATGGATGGGAATTTCACCAGAAGCATAAGCAGGAGCATAAGCAGATCAAGCTGGAGAATGGAGGAAGTGTTTGCGAGTGGAAGGTATTCTCGCAGAACTTCTCAAGTTGATGAAGATGAAGAGGCTCTCAAATGGGCTGCCATAGAGAAACTCCCCACCTATGACAGATTAAGGACGAGCATCATCCAAACCTTTGCCGAAGGTGGTGAGCAACAACCTGGGAACCAAGTTCTGCACAAGGAAGTTGATGTTCGCAAGCTAGACATGAATGATAGACAACAAATCATTGACAAGATTTTCAAGGTTGCCGAAGAAGACAATGAAAAGTTTCTCAGGAAGTTCAGAAACAGAATTGACAAGTGAGTCTAGATAATAGTCTTTCACATGTGCTGTTCTCACTTCTTCACCTACCCTACCCCACGCACAAAAAAATAACCAGATTTGAGGCTTCAAAGTTCTAACAGAATTGGAAAACCCTTTGATGATTTTACCAGAAAACAAATTTAAATATGTTTTTAGTCTCAATCAATCTGTTGAATCCATGAACTCCCATCTATTTAGAAAACCTCACTTTCTCTTATGATTATTTATACTTTTTGTCTTCTTTAATTTTATCCCACCATATACTATCATTTTGAACATGTCTCTATCATTTGATCAAGATGAAATCAATGAAAGAACACTTTCATGCTGGTGCCATGCAGTAGAGGGGAACTAGATCTACAAATGAATATTACTGCAGATGTAGTTTAAACTTAAATACTTTACCAATTCATATTTCTGTCAAAGCTATTCTTTTAAAACCTTTGAAAATCAAGCGTCAAGTTTCAACTTTAGTTTGTCAAAACAAGGAAGCCATCGAATTGAAAGCATACCTAATACTTTGCTTTTTATGTCAATACCATACTGTTCATGCAAACCTAATACTTGAGTGGATGAAATTGCTGATGATGAAGGTGAACTCTTTTAGTTCACTTAATCGGTAGACAAATTAACTTTTATTTTTAGTTTCACATGTGCCGTTCCCACTTCCCCTCCTATGTAACTAACCAACACAAGGAGAAAAAAGGATTTCATGCTTCAAAGCTCAAACAAGTAGTATCAAGAAACCCCCTCTATTTAGAAAGTCTTACTTTCTCTAATGATTATACTTTGTGCCTGCTTTCATTATATTAGCCTTTGCCATCAGATTAAGAAAAGTTTAAGAACAATTTCATGTCAGTGCTATGCAGTAGAGGGGAACCAGATCTGCATATGAATATCAATGCAGATGTAGTTTAAACTAAAATACTTCATTAGTTAAGATTTTTGTCAAACCTTCAAAAATCAAGTGTCATAGTCCAAACTTGAAATTGTGAAACCAACGTAGGCATCGAATTAAAATCATACCTAATATTGTTTTTTGTCAGTACCTTATTGATCTTTCAAACCTAATACATGAGTGGATGAAACTGCTGCTGCTGAAGCTGATACCATCTTTGGAGCTAACTTATTCTTTAGACAAATTAATGCTGTTACATGATTCAATTGTTTGGACTTTGGAATAATGTTACTTTGAATTGATACACAACATTAATTGTTATTTATCTCTTTTTTGTTTTTCTAATTTCAGGGTGGGGATCAGACTTCCAACGGTAGAAGTGAGGTTCCAAAATTTGACTGTTGAGGCAAATTCCTTTGTCGGCAGCAGAGCTCTGCCAACCCTGCCAAACTCTGCATTGAACATTCTTGAATCACTTTTTGGTATTTGTGGCATTAGTACAGCTAAGAGGACAAAGCTCACTATTCTTAAGAATGCCTCAGGCATTGTTAAACCATCAAGGTACCATAACCAAGTTGTTATACAAATAGTAGATAGTGTGATTGGAACAACGTTAAGCGAAATAAAAACAAGTTTAGTCTAGTTGGTCTTATGTGGTTTTTTATTGTATGGTTTCTCTGCAGGATGGCCCTTTTATTAGGCCCCCCATCTTCAGGGAAAACGACCCTTTTGTTGGCATTGGCCGGAAAATTGGACCCTGAATTGAAGGTACACTCTAACCCCATCATTTTTACTTAAAAAATGATTCTTTATACATAACAATAATGATGATGAATAGTAATAATAATGATGATACATTATAAATTATTGGTTTTTATGAAACAGGTAAAGGGAGAAATCACTTACAATGGACACAAACTTGATGAGTTTGTGCCTAGAAAGACTTCAGCATATATTAGCCAAAATGATGTTCATGTTGGAGAAATGACTGTAAAAGAAACACTGGATTTCTCAGCTAGATGTCTAGGAGTAGGGACTAGATATGGTAATTGATTCAACATTTTCTCTTTAACCCATTTTTCCCCTTTAAATAATGTATTAACAGTTTAATTTTGTCTTAATTAATGTGATTATAGATCTATTAACCGAGCTTGCTAGAAGGGAAAAGGAAGCTGGCATATTTCCAGAGGCAGATGTTGACCTTTTCATGAAGGTATTTTAGAAGTCAACAATTATCTCAATTTTGGTTAATCCATGAAAGTGTTCTAATTTGTTTCTTGCTTTGTAGGCCACTGCAATGGAAGGAACAGAAAGCAGTCTCATCACCGACTACACACTCAAAGTAAGTGATTTCTTTTTCTTGTTGAAAATTTCAACATTTGCGTTTTTTTCGTAGAAAAAAGAGGCAGAGTTAGTAAGACATGTTCTCAAAAGCTTTCCACGTATTACCCCACAAAAATATCAATTTCTGTCAAAAATTTCAATTCACCTACCCTGCAATGTTGACTGGTGTCAACACATATTTTGGCTAAAGATGGTCCCTTTCAGAGCATTACTAGTGGCCATGTGAACTACCCTAACTGCCCTCATCCATTACACATTTTATAATCAACTAGTTATGGGTAGTGACAGTGCCGAACGATTTGTTTAATGTTATAATTAATTCATTCTTTTTCCTTTGTGAAACAGATACTGGGGCTTGATATTTGCAAGGATACCATAGTGGGTGATGAAATGCACAGAGGTGTATCAGGTGGCCAAAAGAAGCGTGTTACCACAGGTTAGAAGGGCTAAAATGTCCAAAAAATAAATCCGCCATTACTGAGAACATCAAAGTTTATCTGTATCTGCACCTAATGTTTTCATTTTCCAACACTGTCTTTAATCATGGTTTGGAAGGTGGCGACAAGTTGTATATAGTTATTCTCAACCACACAATTTTTTAAGATTAAGAGAACGTGGCCACGTGGACTTTGCCAATCAAACTCTTGTTTATTCAGATTACTTTTTTATCTTATCTTTTTAATTCTCATACATTATTTAATGACAACTCATTGTATATATATATAGATATATATGCCGAATTTTTGGATAGATACACAGATATATAGATTATGACAATCCAAATAAAGATCACATCTAATGCTTAACTATCTAAACTATAATGATTTCTTACAATGAATGGCTTTGATTTTATCATACAGGAGAGATGATTGTTGGACCCACAAAAACACTATTCATGGATGAAATATCAACGGGTCTTGATAGTTCCACAACTTATCAGATTGTGAAGTGCTTGCAGCAGATTGTGCACCTCACTGAAGCAACTATCTTAATGTCCCTTCTCCAACCTGCTCCTGAGACTTTCAATCTGTTTGATGACATCATCCTCATTTCTGAGGGTCAGATTGTATACCAGGGCCCACGCGAGCACATCGTGGAATTCTTTGAGTCATGTGGGTTTCGCTGTCCCGAAAGAAAAGGAACCGCTGATTTCTTGCAAGAGGTGTGTTCATCACAGAATCACCTTATGAAACATCATATGACTTGTGTACTTTAGCTTAACAAATACTATATAACTTGTGCACATAACTTAATGCCACATTCCGATCATGGAACACGTCTTAACTGAAAAGCACAACCTTTTGAATTTAATTTCTATGTACAATCAATCAGAAATCAGGATGAGTTAAACTTCTATATGGATACTTCAGTAAAAACTATATCTGTTTTCTCCTACCATAACTTTCTAGAATGAGTGTGTCTTAATTTGAAAAAATAGAGTGAGGGGAACTATGCTTACAATGCTAATTGGAAATTTTGAACAGGTTACCTCAAGGAAGGACCAGGAGCAATACTGGGCAGATAAAAACAGGCCATACCGTTATGTTACAGTGACAGAGTTTGTAAACAAGTTCAAGCGGTTCCGTGTTGGAATGAGGCTTGAGAGTGAGTTGAATGTGCCATTTGATAAATCAAGTGCACATAAAGCAGCTCTTGTATACAGTAAAAACTCTGTGCCCACAATGGATCTTTTTAAAGCATGTTGGGACAAGGAGTGGCTGTTGATTAAGAGGAACTCCTTCGTCTACATATTCAAGACAGTCCAAATTATCATCATTGCCATCATATCTGCAACATTGTTCTTGAGGACTGAAATGGACCAAAATAATGAAGATGGTGCTTCACTCTACATTGGTGCAATTTTGTTCTCTATGATCATGAACATGTTTAATGGTTTTGCTGAGCTAGCACTCACAATTGGAAGGCTTCCCGTGTTTTACAAGCACAGAGACCATCTTTTCCACCCTGCTTGGACTTACACCCTCCCCAATTTCTTGTTACGTATTCCCATTTCTGTTTTTGAGTCTCTTGTTTGGGTGGGTGTCACCTACTACACCATAGGATTTGCTCCTGAAGCTAGCAGGTAAACTCATCCGTTTTTCTTTTCTTACATAATTTGAATGCACATCTGAACTCATTTGCATAGCAACCTAACAAAATGTTAGTGTTGTCTCGTGATCAACATCATATAATGATGAGATGTATTGTAATTACTAAGTGAGCCTTTCCTTGCCTATTCTAAATTTTAGGTTCTTCAAGCAACTGTTGGCGGTGTTTCTTATCCAACAAATGGCAGCTGGCATGTTTAGGGTCATTTCTGGAGTGTGCAGAACAATGATTATAGCTAACACTGGTGGAGCCCTCATGCTCCTTCTTGTTTTCCTGCTTGGAGGTTTCATCCTTCCCAAACGTGAGTGACAATCCAAACTTTTTAAGCAAAAGCATTTGGCAACTGTCTCTAAGATTACATTTGTTCAAAGAATGTGCTCACATGCATGCTCAATGGTTACAGGTGAAATTCCTGATTGGTGGGTGTGGGCTTACTGGGTGTCACCATTGACATATGCCTTCAATTCCTTGGCTGTGAATGAAATGTTTGCTCCAAGGTGGATGCATCCACAGGTAAATAGCAGAAGCTTTTTAATTTGAGAAATGAAAATGCATTTAACTCCCTAAGAAGAAACTCGTTGGTTTCTAACTTGAACATATCTTTGACTGCAGACATCTTCGGATCGAAGTACCACATTGGGTCTGTCAGTACTAAGAAACTTTGATGTTTTTGCTAAAGAAGAATGGTACTGGATAGGAGCCGCTGCTCTTTTTGGTTATATCATTTTCTACAATGTTCTCTTCACCCTTGCGCTTATGTACCTTAACCGTAAGAGCTTTAACTTTTATCAATCTTTCAAACGAGTTGTTCGTTTCACTTTCTATCTTAAAAAATCTTTTCTTTTTTCTTGTCTGGTGCACTAGCTCTTGGAAAGAAACAAGCAATTATTTCTGAGGAAGATGCAAGTGAAATGGAGACCGGAGGAGACACCAACGAAGAACCTAGACTTGTAAGGCCCCCACAGTCCAACAAAGATTCAATGCTTCGATCATTATCTACTGCTGATGGAAATAATGCAAGTAAGTGCTAAAGCAAACAACGTTAATAATCTTTGATGGTTTGGATAAAAGAATGTTCTTATAGATGTAATACGGTTTGTGTTATATGAATCATTTCAGGAGAAGTGGCAATGCAGCGAATGGGAAGCCAAGCTACCAGTGGATTAAGAAAAGTTGATTCAGCAAATGATACAGCTACTGGAGTTGCCCCCAAAAGAGGAATGATTCTACCTTTTCAACCACTTGCAATGTCCTTTGACACTGTTAATTACTACGTCGACATGCCTGCAGTAAGGATCCGATTACTTCTTTAGTATAACTTCATAATATGCACCATTAACAATCCATGGTGTACCTATAAAGTAAGTTCTAACTCTAATAACTTTTACAGGAAATGAAAGCGCAAGGTGTGACTGAAGATAGGCTACAACTGCTTAGGGGAGTAACCAGTTCCTTTAGGCCTGGAGTGCTAACTGCACTAATGGGAGTTAGTGGAGCTGGGAAGACAACTTTAATGGATGTTTTAGCTGGAAGAAAGACTGGTGGCTACATTGAAGGAGATATTAGAATCTCTGGGTTCCCCAAGAACCAAGAAACCTTTGCAAGAGTTGCTGGTTACTGTGAACAAACTGATATTCATTCACCCCAAGTTACTATTCGTGAATCTTTGATTTACTCTGCCTTCCTCCGTTTACCAAAAGAAGTTAGTGAGGAGGAAAAAATAGTAAGTACTCAACAATAGTATAGCCCTTTTATTCTTCTCTTATCAAGGGTCATAGAAGGGTGAATAAAAAATTAATTTTTTTTTTCTTATCTTTTCAGCAATTTGTGGACCAAGTGATGGATCTGGTAGAGCTGGATAATCTGAAGGATGCTATAGTGGGGCTTCCAGGAGTTACAGGGTTATCAACTGAGCAAAGAAAGAGGTTGACCATCGCTGTTGAGCTTGTTGCTAATCCTTCAATCATTTTCATGGATGAACCCACTTCAGGACTTGATGCAAGAGCAGCAGCTATTGTTATGAGGACTGTGAGAAACACTGTGGACACGGGAAGAACGGTTGTTTGCACAATTCACCAGCCTAGCATTGATATCTTTGAAGCCTTCGATGAGGTAACAACCAACCTACAAACTACTTTCTGCTGTGTTTCTCTTCTTTGTATCGCCTATAGCCTCTTTGGTGCTTAATGAAAATTTTTTGGTCCAGCTTTTGTTGATGAAAAGAGGAGGGCAAGTGATCTACTCAGGACCATTAGGCCGAAATTCGCACAAGATTATAGAATACTTTGAGGTATTACACCCAATCCAAGTGATTGTATTCCTTTTGATCATGTACTTTAGCATGGAGTTTAACATCAAGATTCATACCATGTCCTTGGTCACAGGCAATTCCAGGGGTCCCAAAAATTAAAGAGATGTACAACCCTGCAACATGGATGCTAGAAGTGAGTTCTGTAGCAGCTGAAGTTCGGCTTGGAATGGACTTTGCTGAATACTACAAAACTTCATCTTTGTTTCAGTGAGTCAACTAACAAGAATGCCTACATTTTCAAACACTTTACATGCTTTTGTTGGTTTGAGCTAACACATTTGCTTATTAAACAGGCGAAACAAAGCCCTTGTAAAGGAGCTGAGCACACCCCCACCTGGAACTACTGATCTGTATTTCCCCACTAAATACTCTCAATCTTCACTGGGGCAATTCAAATCCTGTTTTTGGAAGCAGTGGCTGACATACTGGAGAAGTCCAGATTATAATCTTGTCAGATTCTTTTTCACCTTGGCAAGTGCCCTCATGATAGGGACAATATTTTGGAGAATTGGCAGAAATAGGTGAGAGTTGCTTTCTGTGAAATCTAACTCCACTCTTCAACCATTAGTTTTAAATTTTAGCTAATTTATCCGGTTATTTTTGTCTAGGGACACCTCAAGCGACCTTACAATGATCATTGGAGCAATGTATGCTGCTGTTATTTTTGTCGGCATTAACAACTGCCAAACCGTTCAACCAATCGTAGCCGTTGAAAGAACAGTGTTCTATCGAGAAAGAGCTGCTGGAATGTATGCTCCTCTGCCTTATGCCCTCGCACAGGTTGGTGAATTATTGATTTACTCTAAAGAACAATAACATTTTCAGATATTTGTTTCTTGTTGTCGTGTTATTACCTTGTTGAGTTATCCTTATGCTAATGCATTTGCAATTGCAGGTTTTTGCCGAAATCCCTTATGTATTTGTTCAAGCTGTGTACTATTCACTCCTAATCTATGCCATGGTGAACTTTGACTGGAAAGTGGAGAAGTTCTTTTGGTTCTTCTTTGTCAGTTTCTTCTCTTTCTTGTACTTCACATACTATGGTATGATGACTGTTTCCATCACACCAAACCACCAAGTGGCATCAATCTTTGCAGCAGCATTCTATGGACTCTTCAATCTCTTCTCTGGTTTCTTTATCCCAAGACCTGTGAGTACCCTTCTAGTTTTGATTTTTATCATATCTAAACTCATAATTTAAACATTATAACATATCTTGCATGATCTTTACTAACATGGTACTTTGTCTTTTCAGAAAATTCCTAAATGGTGGGTGTGGTATTACTGGATTTGCCCAGTGGCATGGACGGTGTATGGATTAATTGTCTCTCAATATAGAGATATAGAGGACCCAATTGATGTGCCAGGGAGTGCCATAAATTTCACTGTTAAAGGATACATTGAAGACCACTACGGGTTTAAACCAGATTTCATGGGTCCAGTTGCTGCAGTTTTGGTGGCTTTCACTGTCTTCTTTGCCTTTGTATTTTCCTTCTGCATCAAGACACTGAACTTCCAATCAAGATAAAAGAGCTGCAACATTGTATGTGCAAGTTATGCTGTAGCAAGTTGTAACAGTGTATCGATTTCTGTATGTAAATAACTGAGGCTGGAGTCCATGCTCAAGATTTATGGAACATGTTTCATAAGATTAATACATGACCACGATAGTTTTGCTAGCAGAGAGTTTTTCAGTAAATGTAAATCATCTCATTCATGCTTTTATTAGTTTGGTTTGGTACCCAGAAGAAATTAGCTTTTTCTTATGCTAGATTCTAGCAACAATAATAGATAAAAACTTATTCTTTTGCATTAACTCTTTGTCAAGAACAGTCTATTTTTGTTTGCCTATTGCAACTTTTCTCTGATTAGTAATTTCCTGAAATGAGTTTTACTGTTTAACTGAGACAAACTAATTCTGCATTGAAGTAGTTTGCTGCAGTTGAAGTTGGCTTTAGTCTTCTCTGCTTTGATTTTGCTCACCGCTTGCAAAAATCTAAACTTCAAGAAAGAACAAACAAAGTTGGTGACACTTTGTTTTTTCTGGGAATCCTAAAGTTAATGATCTTAAATCCAATTAGACAAGTAAAGTGAGTTAAAGAATGAAGGATTAAACTGAGTTTGTTAATAATAAAAGAAATGCAAATAATAATTTAGAAAAATATCAAAGAGATATGAACTCAATCACACAAGGAATTGACATATTTTTTATCCAAAATTTTAAGATAATAATTTAATGGGTCTTTCATCTGTATCTTTATACAGTATTTTTTCATTTTTATCAAATGTGAAACTTAGACTCACACTTGAATTCCTAACTTAAACAATTCAAATATTATCATAAAATACGTTGAAACATCAAATAAAATTAACAAAATTTAATTAAAAAAATTAAATTCATACGTTTATAAAGTAGAACGATTAAATTAAAACAAAATTATGACAAGGCAAGTTCTAATCTAATTTTGACTAAAAATTAAGAGAAAAAAGAAAGTATTTAACCTTTTACAAAATTATACACCATTATTACTCTGGTACAACTTTGTAAGCTTTAAGATTATTGTACTTATCAGGTATGAGGTTGTTAAGGTTGAAGACAAAATGAATGATAAATGGTGTCAAATCCAAACATAAAGTACTAAATGCAAAACCAAATAGCAAATGACCTAATTTTTATGTGGCTAACAACAGCAGTATTGGTCGCTTTCGCAGCTCATGTTCCCCTAATGTGTCTACTTTATTAGATTTTAATCTCTAACTCGATCTATGTAAAATAAGATTTACGCCTTATTTATATATATATATATATATATATATATATATATTATAAATTGATTTTATTTTTAATCGTTGAATTAATAATTATTTTCAAGCTTCATCATATTAATTAGTTGCGTCCATAGAATTTTTTTTTTCCATCTAACGTAAAGTTAAGTTCTCTGGTTCAATCATCAGTAATGATATTTTCTCCAAACGCTTCTATGAATTGACTAGTTATGGATAGATATCATACTTAATACTTTCTTTCTATCTTTCTTTCTTTTGAAATAATTCACCACAATAGTCGATATCTCAATAATACAAATGAATCATTATGTCAAGATTTTTTTTATCCATTTACATAATGATAAATCTATTCAATTAATTAAACAATGTATAATAAATAAGTATAAAAATATGAGAATTTCTTGTTACAATTGAGAAGACTTCAATCAATTATTAAAGGGACGGATTCCTTCTGCCATCTTTTAGACTGAGTATAAAAATTTACTTAAAAAATTTAAAGAAAAAAAAAATTAAAACCGGAATCCATAAAAAAATTACTCAAACCCACATTAGGAAACTTTTACTCAAATATCTAGTAATAGTATCATATTTATGTGGTCCTTAATAGAAATTAAAAATTACATATTTTAATTAATTCATAATTTATGTGTATAATAGTGATTTATAATATTAATAATTTTCAAGGTAGCATGGGGTCACTACTCCTTCCTACCACGTAAGAGGGGACAACCTCTGTCATCCCAATCAACCACTTTGTGTGGTGTTCGTTTTTTCTAATTTAGACGGAAATTACTCTTATTATATCCTATAATTTAATATAATTTTAAGTTAAATACGAGAAATTATTAAATACTTTTTTATTTCAAATTATTTATATTGTTTAACACCATTTAACTTAAATATTAATTTTAAATAATTAAAATATTATTTAATATATAAAAAATAAAATAATTATAATTTTTTGTTTGAGTTTATAAAGGTCTATCCATATATTTAATCCTATAATTTCTAATGACTTATTTAGAATGCTAAAAGTATATTCAAAATACTTGAATTAATTTGACTTAAGTTAAAAGTTTGCTTCAATAAAAGATATAAATATTCTTATAGTTAATAAAATATTACGCTTTGGAGTAAAATTATGTAATTTTCACTTAAAAAATACAAGAAGAAAATATCTTCATTACAAGCATAATATTAAATTAAAATTTTTTCATTTTTATTTCATTATGTGCTATATATCATATAAAAATTATAAACAAATTAGAATTAAAAAACAAAAAGTAAGTCTAAAAAACTTAAAAGTTTACAAGAGACAAATGAATTTGTGTCACATTTTTAATTATTTAATTTATTATTCATTATATATAATCTTTAACTTTTTTATATTATGGATTCTTAATTAAGCGTGTAAACAGGTTTAACTCGTCCACGTGGTATACATGTACATATATAATACCATGCTGACAGTCATTTTTTAAGTTTAAATATATTTTATTTTCAGTCATTTTAAAATTGAATTTTTATCTTTGATATTATTTTTTATCTATTAGAAAAAAAAAGTTTAAATGACTACTATATTGTTAACATGTAATATTTTTTTGATTAAACTTGTAAAATATGAAAAATGTTTGTTTTTATTTATTTTTCTTGAAATAATACTAAAACCTAGAACTGGTAATTTCAAATTTTAGCTGATGAAAATAAAAGAAAATTATTCTAAATAAATAAAATATTTTTTTACATTTTATGAGATTTAAAAGTAAATATTTCAAAATTTATCCGACAAAAATTCAGAATTGTTTTCCAATAATTAAATAAAAATGAGTTATTTTATAAAATATTCAAATATAATTTTTATATGTGTGTGTTTATTTTTATTTCTCTTCTTACCACACCATATAACGTATAAATTTATCATTTTCTTCTCTCTCTCTGTATATATAAAAATGATTTTTCTTTTGATATATTCCTTTTTATTCTAATTTTATTCTTTAAATTTAAAAAATTCAATTTATAGTCCTTGGAAGTTCCTCCTATCACTAATCCTAATTTTGGCCGGTGTTACTCTTAAATCTTCACATTCTCGTTATATACAGCAACAACGCTAAACGACAACGTTTAGATGCACAACAATCCCAAAATTTAACATAATTTTTTGTTCATTCATTCCTGCACCCAAAAAGACACTATTCTATGTAAATCTCAAAGAACACCCAAACCATTATGTTTTTCGCCGGAATTCTTGTAAAATACTTACCAACTTTTTTATTTTTCTATTTCACAATTAATCAACATCTTCTATTTTCAACTACCCGATAAAAAGTAAGTATATAATCAATATAAATACATAAATAGCATATTTTTAAGTATTAAAATAATTGTCAGGTTTCAAAAAAATATAGTATACTTTTAAACAAAGAAACTTTTTATTTCTTAATTTTTCCTAAAACAATAAGTCAAACTGCTATCAAAGTTTAATTAAATAGTAAGACTTTCACTTCTCTTAAAACTAAATTCAAAATGGTATATTCGAAAGGCTATGGCAATCATACATGATGGAATTAATTAATTTTTTTTTATGAAAATCATATTCTTAATAATATTTAATTGACTAATAATATAATTTTTGTTTATACTTTTATATAGGGAATTACCAAATAAAAACTCATACAAATAACATAGATAGTATGATGGTGATGATGACGTACCTTCCTTCTCTTCTATGGAGGCTATATGTATCTTACAGAGGCAAAAGAGCAAAGAGTGAGAGAGATTGAGAGAAGAGAAAAACGAGGAAAGATTCAGCTATTGTCCTTTCCTTCTCCTCGAGACTCTCTCTCTCTCTCCCTTTGTTTCAACTGAGTGATCAAACCGCAACTTTCTCTCTGTCATACACTGCATCATCATGTTCTCCTCCAATGCATGCTCCTTCATGGTACATTATAACACTTCCCAGTCCACATGCCACACACTCACCAATCCACAACCCAGTAAAACTAACCAACTATATTCTTTATTTTTAGCAAAAAATTGGTATAGCAGCAACGTAAAAGAAGCCATTTTTCTTGTAATTTTCTCGAGATCGTTTGATTTCTGTGGCTGGGCATTGATAAAATTTCCCTTTTACCGTTTTCGTGTGAACTTTACGCGCAGTGCAAGTCGGGTGTAGGTGGGTGGTCTTCGTGCAGTAACTTCTCTGCTTCACAGAGGAGGCGTTCTGCTCCATCGAGAGTGACGTGTTGCGCTCCAACTTCGAGCAGCGGCAAAACTCACGGCGGCTTTGTGATGGATAAAGAGACAAATGGGACTCCCTCGGCGGTCGGCGAGACCCCAATCGCTGGCGGCGGCGTCCGGGACGTGTACGGCGAGGATAAGGCCACGGAGGATCAGTGTGTGACTCCATGGAGTGTCTCTGTTTCCAGGTAAGTGAGACTTGTTTTGATGATCTTCGATTTTTCTTATTTGTGGTTGAATTAATGAATGAATGGGACACTGTTGATTGGCTTTTAGTGGGTATACTTTGATGAGAGATCCACACTTCAACAAGGGACTCGCCTTCACTGAAGAAGAGAGGGACGCACACTTCCTGCGTGGCCTTCTTCCCCCATCTGTTATTTCTCAAGAAACTCAGGTTAATCATCTCATCACATCACGTTTTCCTAATAATCGTTTTTTAGTAAGGGTAATATGATATATTGAAAACCCAATAAATTAATATAACCAGTAAGATCTTTTGACAGAAAAGAGAAAGAATGGCAGAGTAGTGAGTGTGAACTGGATGAATGAATTTATTAGATTCTCGAGAAGGTTAAAATATTGATCTGCTCTCTTTTGATCTCTATCAGTATTATCAGAGAAAAACCTTCTGCAAAGAATTTACATAGATGATTAACTGCTGCAAGAAAAAGAGTTTGCATGGATTACAGCTTATCATTTTCTTGTGTAGGAACTGAAATTTAAAATGAAGACAACTATATTGACTGAGTGAATAATTTCATCTTAACAAATAAAATGTTGAAATTATGTGTGATAGTCATCAATGCTTCTTTTGTTCAGGTAAAAAAAATGATCCAACACATACGCCAGTATCAAGTTCCATTGCAGAAGTACGTGGCAATGATGGATCTTCAGGTGGCCTTGAGAGCACTTCCTTTTCTTACTTTCTGGCAGATTTTTATAAAAAAAGAAAACTGCTTTTAGTCTGTCTCTCCGTTTCAATTTTACTTTGGCACTAGAGTTACTGGAAACATTGGATAATGTGGATTGAATGTTCATTAATTATTTGCTGGGTTGCAGGGGAGAAATGAAAGATTGTTCTACAAGCTTCTGCTTGATCATGTTGAGGAGTTACTACCAGTTGTCTATACTCCAACAGTTGGTGAAGCATGCCAGAAATATGGGAGTATCTTCATGCATCCTCAGGGAGTTTATATAAGTTTGAAGGAGAAGTAAGTTTGAGCTCAGTTGCACTTTCATCCTCCTCAATTTCCTGTCCTTACCTTTTAGTTAAATGTACTGTGTCTACTAATTGTCTGAAAGAAATTATTCCATTTCTATTGGATGGGTTTTAAAGAGGGAGGATTCTTGAAGTTCTAAGGAATTGGCCTGAGAAGAACATTCAAGTCATTGTTGTAACTGATGGAGAGAGAATTCTGGGTCTTGGGGATCTTGGCTGTCAGGTAGTAATATATACTCACCATGAATAAAATTTGTGATGTTTTGTAATCTCTCTTTTGGTAACTAATGCTGTATTACCAGGGAATGGGAATACCGGTAGGAAAACTTTCTCTATATTCAGCACTTGGTGGAGTTCGTCCTTCTGCAGTAAGTATTTTTGGTCTACCATACCTTACAAACTTCTTGTGATATTTTACTTTGGACAATTTGCCATAATTTTTCTGCAGAAAAGTAAACACACCTGTAGTAGCAATTTATACTTTTATACTGTTGAAATAGTGTTACAATTTTCTATTTCAAAGTTTGCTTGCCTTCTATGATCTCTGCATTTGTTTATAAAAAAGTGTCTAGTCTTCCACTTCTTATCAAAGCCGTATACTATATTGTCAAACTGTTTCAGTGCTTACCTATTACCATCGATGTGGGTACAAACAATGAGAAATTGTTGAATGAAGAATTATATATAGGGCTCAAGCATAAACGAGCAACTGGGCAGGTTGGTTCATAATTTGTCTTTATTTACTTGGCCTCAGTTTTAACATCAGGCGTTCTGTCATCTAATGTACTGCAATAATAAATTTCTTTTTACCTTTTCGGCTTCCAGGAATATGCTGAACTTCTGCATGAATTTATGAATGCAGTCAAGCAGATTTATGGTGAAAAAGTCCTTGTTCAGGTACTAAGAAGTATACAAAGACATCATTTCTTGAGTAATTGGACATGAAGCATGCAACACTTGCTAATTTCAACTTTTCCTGTTTTCTGAATCTGCCTTGCTATATTTTAGTTTGAAGACTTTGCAAACCACAATGCTTTTTCTCTACTTGAAAAATATAGGTCAACACATCTTGTCTTCAATGATGATATTCAGGTGAGAAATTCCTTTCTTAAATTATATAGTTAGATACTTCGATAATCAATAACTTTGGTAACACTTGGTTTCAGGGAACAGCATCAGTTGTTCTTGCAGGAGTAGTTTCAGCTCTGAAATTGGTTGGGGGAAACTTGACTGATCACAGGTTCTTATTCCTTGGTGCTGGAGAGGTAAGTCATTACCCTTCTGGGATCGTGTTTCCTTCTTCATTGTTTCCTACAGAAAAGAAAGCCTAATCATTTCACAACAGAGAAAAAGGTGAAAAGAATACTGAACGTTATCAGATTCCTTTGAATTGTTGTTCACTTGAATTGTATGGTTTGTGGTGGCAGGCTGGCACTGGAATAGCAGAACTCCTAGCACTTGAAACTTCAAAACGGGTTAGATTTTTTGCATGATCATTAAAGGAACGAGTTAGATTTTTCCAGAAACTAACCATTGTCTTGGCAGACAAATGTCCCAGTGGAAGAATTGCGCAAGAACATTTGGTTGGTGGACTCACAGGTTTTACAAAAGCCAATTTAGCTCTTTCCTGTGGAAAGCAATTGTTTTTTCTACCATTTTATCAATCTTTTCTTCCTACTTTTGCAGGGTTTGATCGTGAAATCCCGCGAAGACTCACTTCAACATTTCAAGAGACCCTGGGCTCATGAACATGAACCTGTTAAGGAATTAGTAGATGCTATTAATGTATGGCTCTCCATCTCTCTTTCTCTCTCACCCACAGAGAAGTAGTTTCAAATTTCTTACATTTCAATGTTTTCTTCTCAGAAAATTAAACCAACGGTTTTAATCGGAACATCAGGACAAGGGAGAGCTTTTACCAAGGAAGTGATTGAAGCTATGGCTTCCATCAATGAGGTAACATGTTAATCAATCCACTTGCCAACCTACTGTGCATTTTGATGCCACAGAAGCTAATCTATCCATCATTTGTAATGCTTGTAGAAACCTATTATTCTTTCCCTTTCCAACCCAACATCACAGTCAGAATGCACTGCTGAAGAAGCTTACACTTGGAGCCAGGTAACATGAAGAAGACAAAGCTATTATCTACTGATTTGGTTGGAATGGATGAGTAAGAACTTGTATCATTTTTCATCTCAATCAGGGACGTGCCATTTTTGCTAGTGGGAGCCCTTTTGACCCTGTTGAATATGGTGGAAAAGTGTTTGTGCCTGGCCAGGTCTCAAAGGAGTTTGTTTGTGCAGATGTTAAAAATTTCTCTATTCTATGAAATGAATTTTTTTAATATAAGATGTGTTCTTTGTTAATCAGGCTAATAATGCATACATTTTTCCTGGATTTGGTCTTGGTTTAATAATGTCTGGAACCATTCGTGTGCATGATGACCTTCTTCTGGCAGCAGGTAATGCAGAAGAAATTCAAACATTTACTTAAAATGTTAAGCTTGGGATACTTATTTAATTTAAATGAAAAATCCTATTTCTTGGAACAGCTGAAGCTTTGGCTTCACAGGTGACTGAAGAGGACTATAGTAAGGGGCTCATATACCCTCCATTCAGAAACATCAGAAAGATTTCAGCACAGATAGCAGCCAAGGTGGCTGCTAAGGCCTATGAGCTTGGTACACCTTACTTTTTCTTTTCATATATGAAAGAATAATGATAGAGTAATACATATTTACATTTATTTGATACACATTACAAGGGTAAAATAGTCATAAAATAGTAAATTTCTATACTTTTAGAGAAAAAAATAGAGTAAAAAGTAAAGAAAATAGTGTCAAATGAATGTTAAAAGTTTATTTGTATCAAAGTATCATTTCTGTATCTGAAAACTTTGGCTGTTTGGATTAAATTCTGGAAAGTGTTTCTGCAAATTCAATGCACCAAATGAAGAAGGAAAAAAGCTGTTTTGAGAGTAAAAGAATGTCCTAACTTTTCCAATGTTAATCCAAAGAATAATACTAGGATGACACACATTTACATTGACGACACATTACAAAGATAAAATGGTCATAAAAGACAAATAGTCATAAAAGAGTAGACTTTTGTACTTTAAAAAGAAAAAAGAGTAAAAAATAAAGAAGAATAATGTCAGATGAATATAAAAAATGTATGTATGTTAGAGTATCATTTCTCAAATCTGACAGATGCACACTTTTTGTTTCATGTTTCTAATACTTTTTCTCTTTGAACAGGCTTGGCCACTAACCTTCCTCAACCAAAAGATTTGGTGAAGTTTGCAGAGAACTCTATGTATACACCAGTCTATAGAAACTACATGTGAAGTCACAATAGTTCATTTCTCATTTTCTTGGGTTTTTTTATTTTTTTACTATTATAGAGTGTTTTCTTTATCCTTTTCCTGCTCTTTTATGCTATTGTATTTGGTGAAATAGAGTTTATGTTGTTGTTAATGTAGGTAGATAGACTAAAGTAGAGCTTGAAATATTTTGTATTTGGATTTAAATTTTATTTGGCAATAATTTAAATTAGAAAATGAAGCATTTGTAAGCAACCACATATAATAGTTTAGATTCTGGTATATCATTTTTGCATACCTCTTTTCCTTTATTCATTAAAAAATTAAAATAATCAAACTTCTGTGCACCTTAAGTGCTTCATACTAAAAAATTAAGCATAGAAATCTTTCAAAAAAAATCAGATGACTCATAATGTTCAGTGCTACATCATTGGACATAGAGAGATTGATCATTATTGCCCTTATGTCCAATTTCTTTTTAAACGAAGGCAGCTTCTTCCTCCACCTTCATGATTTCTTATTGCACCTTCATACTTTTAAAAATTATAATTTTACCTTTTTCTTTATTTTTAGCTTTAGAACACAATCCTTTGAAATATATAATTTATAATACAAGTTTTATATTCTAGATTAATCTAGAATGTAAAAAAAAAATTATATATATATATATATGTGTGTGTGTGTAATTTCTTTTGATTAATAATTAAGAAGTAGGATAACAAACAAAACTTGTTTTGTGGACATTGATCGAATTCGTTTCAATTTTAAAAGAAATTTTTTTATTAATTGTATGTGAATGTGTAATATTTAATTTTTTTAGATTGAACACAACATTATAATAGAAATGTATCTTTATCCTATCTTAATTCCTATTTTAATTTTAAATTGCTAAACTACTTCTATTTTATTAGTTAAGTTATAAATTTTTATTAACTTATTTTTGTTACTGGGTTTGTAACTGATTTGACACACCACCTTTAATATATTTTTTTACAATTATGTAACTTGTTTAATTATTAGTTGATATTTATATATATCTACTTGATTATTGATAACATCATGAAAGATTTTTTTTAAGAATTAATTCATATTTAAAAAATTAATATTTTTTTTTAAAAAAATATTATTTAATTTATATTTAAAATAGTAAGAAAACAAATGTAAATATATCTATTTTATGATAAAATAGAAATGAAACAAACAATTATATATATGTGTGTGTGTGTGATGTATTATACTATGGTGCTTATATCATAATAAGGATAATTAGGTAAGTCAAATAATAATGTCACAGTAAATTTATAAGTATATATAAAGAGGAATAATTTTTGTAAGTAACTGTTTTTTACCATGAAGATTCACTACTCATCTTACTCTTATTAATATAAATTAGTTTACTCTTTAAAATCTGTTTTATTTTTATAATTATTTTCTAAGAATATTTCTTTTGAAATTTAATAAAATTTTATTTTAATAATAATTAGAATAATTTTTTTTAACTATTATAAGGTAAAAAAACTGTTTTCGCTAATAAGTTATAATAACTTTTATGTATGGAGGAAAAAATAGAATAATAAAAAATAATAGAAGAAAATTTTATGATAAGTCTTTATTGAATTGAAGTTTCAAATTTAATATATAGAAAGATTAGTGATTAAATTAATAAATTTAAATACAGAGTTTCACTCTAAAAAATGGATTTTACTTGCAAGGAAGTGAGTATGAACAACTTTTGAACATGACAGCATTAGTTACCATTTAAAAGATCTAAAACGATTACAACTCACCAAGAAATAGATTCAAAAGGATCTAAGCATCAATCTGGCACGTGATATTGAGATAATTTGTTGGATGTTTTACACTTGGTGTGATTTGGTATTGTGGCAGATCATAATCTAGTTTAGAGGAATATGTATAACGTATAGAGAATTATTGAGCCTTGCTGAGAAAGCTAGATTAAGTGAAGGGTGGTTCATTTTGCCTAGCATTGTTGTGCAGAAGAATAAGAACTTTATGACAACATAGTAGAGCATATGAAACCATGATTGTGTGTCTATTGGACATGCTGACAACTGCATTTGTGAGTGATAGTAGTAAGTGTACCTGATTGCTTGAGGGGCTCTGTTTCTTTTCACTGATTTGGCCAGTTATCTATCGTCCAACATTGCCATTTGATGTTGTTTTACTACGAGGAACATGTCTCGTTCATCTTATCTTTTGTTGGATAATTTTTTTGGAGAACAGATCAAAAGTTGTCTTTAGTGGCATGCTAGCTGCTTTCAACAATCTTGGTAGCAATGGATTCTGCTGTGAAGAAGATGAGCAGAATTTATGCTGCCAGAACAGAATACAATACAATACACACTCACTAAGAAAGCAACTTCAGCTAACTTCTAACCTCTCTCTCTTCATTCCCATAGACGTGTCACAACATTCTTTATGAGGAAAGCAAAGAATAGGCATACCCTTTTTTCAGGTCCTTCTCCTGTTTATGCTTCAACGTGGCAACCCATTTCAGAAGCTAATTCTTTGACGTGGCACCCCATATGTCGTAGAATACAATGCCTCCATCTCCCTTTTCTCACAGAATATTCCACTTTTTCTTAATCTTCTTCATATCACATAATCATTTTTCTTAACTTCAAAAAATTAACATTCTGTGCTGCTAACAACCTACTAATAGTATATGCAATCTCATGTGCTGCTATTGCTTAAAGAATTTGCTGGTTTAAATAAAGGACATGAAAGAGTAACATTACTTTTGATATTTTTTGAATTCTTTGACAGTGATTCTGCATGGTCGTAGCAGAAACATTTACATCAGCATATGCTGCATTTGATGTTATATATATATATATATATATATATATATATATATATATATATATATATATATATATATAAGCTTTAAATGGTTTGGACAAGAATTTCTACAATTGGTTAAACAGAAAAGATATTTTACAGGTAGTTGGTGTTAGATTGGTGAGCAAGTATAGGTAGGAATGATGATTGTCCAGGGTGGATCCTTATCAAGATAGGAGATAGGAGATAGTAATGAGAGAAAGGAAAAAATAAGCCACAATCTGCCAAACTTGAAAATGACTAAGAAACCAGATTCTGATCCCTTTCCTTCCACCACTCACTCAAAACATTAAGCTTTTTAACTCTTTACAAAGAAACAGATGTGACCACTCACTCACAGAGGAGAAACAACAAACAATTAATATGCTATTGGAGAAAAGGAGCAGCAAGAAGGGGAAGAGGGCTGAATTAGTCCTTTCATTTCAGTGTGGCTGAAGAATAAAGAAAGTATCTCTTCTCCAACACTTATTTCTCCTTTTAAAGCTTTCCCTTTCCCGAAATTGTTGAGAAGGACATCATGGACCACTCAGCTGCATGCCAAAATTCTCATGTCAATCATTGGGAATTTTTCTCTCTTATTTTTGTTTCCCTCTTTTAGAGTCACTTGCTGATTCCCCTCTTCCTTATTCTCTCTGCACCATCCCTTCCCACAGTAACATGGTTTTGTTCTGTCCAACTTCTGCTAATTTTACATGTTTAGATACAACAATGTTAGAAATTCAAGTGTGCATCTAAGTGTTACATTCAGTAAAAATGAGAAACCGAAACACAGATGAACAGTCGTTAATTCATTATTTTTAAGGCTTTGGGTTGAGAGTAGTATCTATTTCTTAAGTAATTGGACTCAGATTTCATTGGTATTATACGAGAGAGTGTAAATGGTGTGCGAAGTGGCCCTTGATGTTTGTTTCATGATGATGATTGCATCTCATAAAAAAGATGCACTAATAAGGCAAAAAAAGAAGGATTACGGAAGCACAGAAGCAACAAGAAAACAAAATAAGCAACTCACTGTTAAATTTGAAGTTGCATTTCACTGCCGCAATCACATTCAACATGGTTAAAATGCAACGTGTTTCAATAATATTCTAATGGAAGCAACAAACAGCAGGGCACGTGTCCTAGAAAAATCCTTGGTAGAGTGAAAGCAGTTGACTTTTTTCATGTCCCTTCACCTTTTCTGTCCACAGAAATATATACAAATTATTGTATATACGAGTATAAAGGCAGATACGAGTGCATAGTTTCTGTTTTTTCAAACAATGGTCTTTGTGATTTCTATCCATAGAGCATTTGAAAGCATAAGAATTTTCAAAATCATACTGATGTTTACAAAAATTAATGTGAAGCACTGAACTAATATTGGTTTCTCATTATCAGCATCTCAGAAGATCAACATGTTAAATACAAACAAAAGTTACATTTCGGATAAAACTAAAAAATGACATAAGTTTATGTATACATTAGATGTCTCCATTAGTAAGAAGTCTATTTATATATACATAAGGTATTTCTATTCTTAAAAAGCCTTTTGAACTGATATCAAATAAATATTTGAAAAAGTTTTATTCAAAATGAACAATATCTTACTGACGAAACGTATGTGTTAATCCTCCCTACACAACAAGACTCATATGCATTGAAATGATGTTCATACTAAGATTAACACAGTGCTGTTTTCTCACATTTACATGATTATACTCTCTTAACCATAATTGTATCACATCTGATATGAAAAACATATATAATTTTGTTAAGGAATGGGATAATGTGTCACGATCAGACAAGAACAGGTTTAAATATTATCAATGTCTTTTCATAGAATCAACGGTCTGCTCCACTCTTCTTTCTGGCAGTTATTCCTTCTAGAAATCTTATTTAATTAATGTGAGTATACTGTTATGAAAGCATGGTGATGATACAAACAGCAATTAACAAAGGCAATTATCTTTTTTGAGCTATTTAGGATAAATTCTTTGTCTCATGCGATACCCATATTTTAGGGGTATTTCAATTTTTAATGTAGTTTCCTTTTTCTCCAACCACAAATTATTAATAAACGAATAATATATTTGATCATTTTTATTATTAAACTATTTTTCAATTTAAAAAATTTAATTGAAAAAAAAATCATCCAGATATGAGTTAATATATAGAACATAGTATATGTCAATTTGGTGTGTTTCTGATATTAAAAAGAGGAAGAGAAAAGATTGTAGTTATTCTTTCTTCTTTCACATCCAATGTCCATGACCTACTTTTTTCTTTCTACGTGGTGCCACATGATGATGACACGAGACAATATTGTCTACTTATATATAAATTGAGATCAGATATTAATTAAAGGGTTAATATACTTTTAGAACATCTTTTTATAACATTTTAAGACGTGTTTATAATTATTATTATTATTATAATTATTATTATTATTATTATTATTATTATTATTATTATTATTGATTGTGAAGTAATTTTAGATTAATTATAAATTATGAAAATATCATTATCTTAATTAAAGTATTTTATATTCCTTTATATTAAAAAAGTCTACATGAAAATAAATTAATTAGATAACTTAAAGAAAGCATTGTAAATTATCATAAATTTAACAATCTTATCATGTTTATAACTATATAACATTGTAAAGCAATTAGTTTGTAAGATTAGTTTACGTGTAAGTTAAAACTTATTCTTATAGAAAAAATGATTTTAATTTTTCCTTTTTTCACATAAACATGATATTAAAAAGAGTTCGTGAAGCTTTATTGTATTATGAAAAATTAAAATAATATTTAAGTTAGATCCTATGGTGTTAACTTTTGATATTCATGTTCACTTCTCATCTTCTCATTCATAATGCTGTTTCAAGTGTTCTGCTTGTTATAGATTTAAGATTTTATTTATTATTGTTATATTCTTTTCATACAAAACAATTAGTACAACTTCTTATAACATTTTTAAACCTTTTCTAATAAGATATATCGATAAAAAAAATTGAAAAGAAAAAACAATTTAATATAAACTCTAAATAAGAAAAGAAAAGATACCTTAACCAACACAAATTTTTAACATTTATTTGTCACTATTTTTTTAATATTTTTTTCTTTTTTGTTTCTTAAAAATACAAAGAATTATAATATATTAAATAGATATAAATATATATTTCCCTTGTATTACTCAAAGAAGAATCACCACATCTCTTTTTGGAATAGTTAGATTTAATGTCATATTTTAGGTTTTACCTTGTTTAGAGTTATAATATATTTTAAGAATTTATTACAATTTTTAGTTTGATAAAAGAAAATTTATAAAATTTGTATTTTAATTAATTTTTATTCAAGTATTTGTAAGAATAAATATTATCTAAAAAGAATTAGGGTTAAATATGTTTTTAATCTTATACTTTTAGGTGATTTTGGTTTTAGTCTATTTTCAAACTAAGGTACAATTTAGTCCTTCAACTTTAGAAAATTCTGGTTTTAGTTATTTTTATCAAATTTTTTTAACTTTATTTGCTGTTTTAAGCACGTTTCATTATAGCATTTAGATTATTTACACTGTTTGACACATTTTTGCTTCAATGTTAACTGAGAAACGCGTTTGAAACAGCAAATAAAATTAAAAAAATTTGGTAAAAAGGATTAAAACTAGAGTTTTCTAAAGTTGAAGGACTAAATTGTGCCTTAATTTAAAAATGGACTAAAACCAAAATCGTTCAAAAGTATAAGAATTAAAAACATATTTAACCTAAAAAATTATAAGTCAAAATTTAGTATAGTGAGTATGTTCTCCTAAGTAAATTTCAGAAAACAAAGTAAGAAGACTCTGGAACTTGTAATATTTCCAATATAAAAGATAAAAAACGAAGAATAAAAAATATTGAAATGGATTTGGACAGAAAATCCGTCTATATATAATGTCATCTCAATGTTCTGTTGCAATGTTCGCAATCAACAACATCGAGTTAATGCGATGCTCGATGCTGGCGCAACGTTTCCGTACACTCACTTTTTTTCCATATTGTAAAATAATCTGTTACATCTTCACCACAGTTTCATCTTTTCCAACCAATTTATTTTCCAGACGTAATAATTCTCTTTTTTTTCTATATTATTTGATAAATTATTCCTTTCTAAATTCAAACTAATTATTATATAATAATGTTTTGGTTGATGGGTCGAAGTTAAATTCTTTTACACAAATTATTTTTAACTTCCCTTAGGTTATAATTAGCTTCTTAATTTCTTTTTTACAGTTCAGTTTGATTTAGTGTTATTTGTAAAAAAATATTCTAAGTTAGTGTTTGTCAAAATAATATGACAATAAACGTATAGTAAAAATAATTCACAACTTCAATATCAAACTTGTATTTATTTTTTATTAAGACGAATCTAATTACAATTCATATACTAATCACCTAATTTATGATTAATTTAATTACTCTTGATAGTTAATTTCACTTGTGATTGATTGATCGATTTACGGATCGTTTCATTATTAGATGGTCAACTGCTTGATTCCTTATTATCTCTTTCCTTATTATCTCTGGACATTTATAATAAATCCAATTTTGTTTTTAGCAATCACTCTAAGAAAAAAAAATTATATAGAAGACAAAATTTTAAATATTTTAGCAGAATATGCTATTTTTAAAAAAAAAATTACAAGAATAAGTACGTGATCCATCATCCATGTCATGTGAAGGGAGAAGAAAGAAAATATGATTGAAATGTGCAAATACCATTCAAGAAGATACTCTTCTTCCTAGTGCTTGCTTATGAAGTAAATGTGTGAAAGAGAATGACAATGCATGCAAACATTCCAATTTTTCATCAATGATCAAAAACAAAAGGTGAAGCTTTTTGTCTTATACTTCTCACTTCTTAGATCCTAGACACCTGACATCTTTTCTCTCCTATAAAACCCTTTCTCTTCCCACCTTCATTTCATGCACTCCCTTCAACCTTCTCACTCTTAACTTCTTCTCTCTAACATTCTCTTCCAATGGACAGAAACCAATCCCGCAGGCAGGTTGCTGCAATGAAACAGTCCCTCTTTGATCAGGTTCTTCCCTTCTTCTTTCAATTCTTCATTGTCTTTTAATGAATTTTCAAAACACACTCATCATGACACTGATTTTCTTGATGTCGGAAAAATCAAACCTTAACTTGTGTTCTGTCGCTACCTCCATAGGTAGCAGTTGAATGATGGATTTTAACATTGGTTCTCTGCAGGGGTTACTGGATGAACAGTTTATCCAACTGGAGGAATTGCAGGATGATGCAAATCCCAACTTCGTTGAGGAAATTGTCACTCTTCACTATCGTGATTCATCACGGCTAATCTCAAGCATAGAACAAGCTCTGTAAGCTAATTGATTTCACCATTCTCTTGTGTTTTCCTTTTTCATGACAGCAAGTTCATAGATTAATGGATTTCTTCATTTTTGTGTTTGTAGAAAAGAGAGGAACCCTCTGGATTTCAACAAGCTGGACACTCTTATGCATCAGTTCAAAGGAAGCAGCTCAAGGTACATATAAAATAGTCCAAAAGAAAATAACAAGTTTGGTGAAATGTTATTTAAAAGTATCATCTTGAACATACTGTGTTGACTTTATAACAAAAAAGAATCTCAATTAATATTTCAATTCTTTTGTTTGTTCTACATGGATTGCAGCATAGGAGCCAAAAAGGTGAAAGCAGAGTGCAATCTGTTTAGGGAATATTGCAGAGCAGGAAATGCAGAAGGGTAATATATCTTTCTTTGATCTTTTCACACAAGCTGCCAAACCAGGGAAAAACTGAAGACTTAATGCATTTTAGTAAATGTAGAAGATGAATGGTTAATAATCCAACCACGAGAGTCTAAGTCTCACATTCAGTAAAAATGAAAAAATGGAACAATATATAAAAATGAAAACTCGTTAATTTATTGTTTTAAAGTTTTGGGTAAAGAGTGATATTGGTGAAGTATTTTTCAATGAACTTCTTCTTGATAAACTTAACATGACCGAATTGTGAATTTTCCTAAGCAATGATGCTATTGTTTTTGCTTGGATATATGCAGATGCATGAGGAGCTTCCAGCAGTTGAAGAAAGAATATGCTGCACTTAGAAAGAAACTTGAAGCTTATTTCCAGGTGAGAAGATTATAGAACAGTGAAATTGTGTAGTAAAATTGTTGTGTTTGGCAATGTGTTGTTAAAGCAGTGTTGTTTGTTTGGTGCAGTTGGCAAGGCAAGCTGGACCCCAGGAAACAGCATGTCGCTCCAAATAAAGAGAGCTGATGAAAGCTGCAAAATAAGGCAAATGTAATTGGTGAATTTTGTAGCATAGAAAAATATATATTCACCACAGAGAACTGATGTTCTCCCTTTTGAGATATTTTGTTTCTTTCAGATGTTACAGGAATATTACTAATGTACTTTATACTAACTATTTATATTATATATACATGTAATGTAACTCTGATCTATAACATGTTCCTATTTCACATGTTTCAAAGTTTATTTTCAGTATAATATTTGGTTAAAAGAAGGCTTTTTAGGCTTTGTCAAAACTTACCAACAGACAAATTGTGATTGTCTTTCTCTAGGCATCACTAAAGTATCAGAATCTTGGAACATCAGGCTCAACAGAAACAGAAAAAAAATCTGAGAATTTTTATTTCCAATATAACTACTTGGTAATCTTATTAAAATAATATAAAACTAACCTTTTAAATTATCTTCTCAATTTTAGCATTCATATTATTATAATAAACTATCAAATATATTTATATTCACACACTATTACTCATAAAAATAATAGAAGTTATGACAAATATATATATTCCATTTAATAGTTCTCCAAAATCAAAATTTAATATTCTTTTAACAAGTGATAAAAATACAAAATATAATTATATAAAAAATGCAAATACTATTTACACAATAGTACATTGGTAGTCTTATTATTGTCTTACACTCTTATTTACATCTCCTCTGTTCCGTATAACATAAAATAATAATATATGCACAAATAAATAAATAAAAACATACAATAAAGTAAGCTATTGCAATAATAATAAATTAATAAGATGTAAAATTATTTTACAATCTTGATAAATATAATCATTTATTATATTTATCAAAAAATTAAATGTCAATATCAAATTGGTTTTCATTGACATACATATAAAATCATAGTCAATTGGTTGAATTTAAAATCTTCTCAATTACTTAAATATTTAACTTTATTCCAAAAGAGATGCATATTAAGTACACTATAAGATTTTACATACACTTCAAAAAAGTTCACTCCTACTAAGCAAGAAATTAAGATCAAAGTCTTTTTTTAAATATGATAAGATAAATTCTTTATATCTAGAGGCTCATTCCTATTTCATATTAAAACATCAGATTATAAAAATCTTCCTTAATCCTCATAACTAAATATCTTTTTCCTTGTGAGTTATATACTAACAAAATTAGAATAATCTCATCACATTAGAACCTAATACATTTTAAACTCAAACTCAATATAGCATTTTCTCCCCAATACTCATTGTATCCTTATTCATTCTCATAATAGTTCATTAATAAAACATTTCATCTTAATCATGATCATACACATGAAATTAAAAGCAAACAAATAAAAGTTTTAAGTATTAAATTGGTTACTTTTGCTTAAAGAGATCCTACTATAAGGGGAAAGCTTCCTCAATAAGCAATATGTCTTGCCTAAAAAAATCACACCATTAGAGCATTTCTTTTGTGGAATAATCTTTTCACTCAATGGTGCCATAGCTTGCCCAATGAGTGAGTACTGAGAGCAATTCCTCAAAAATTCACTTAACAAATCTCTGGCTCGCTCAACGACCATGATTACCTTGAGCTACTAAATTTTAATTAAACTTTTTATCTAAGAAGCATCTCACTTACTAAATGAATAAGGGCATTAAAAGCTTATTTCTCTAACTTGCCTAACAAGTGAGGCCATTCTTACTTCTCTTACTTTCATAAAATAAATTTTCGCAAGCAACTTGTGTACTCACCCAAAGAGTATATAGCAATTATAGGTACCATTTGGACCAATTCACCCATTTTCCTTGTTTAAAATGTCAATTCTTAGTTCATAAATGCACCAAATGTTACTTCTTGGTCCCATTAACAGATTAAACCCATAATTTTTTATTATAATCTAGTTTTATATCATACAAAACTGTTTGCAAAACAATAATTTCACATTCAACAATTCTAACTATATCAATGCACCAATACAATCATTAATTATAATATCAATCAAACCATTGTTTCATTCTAATTATTCAAACTCAATTAATTCTATTAAAATTTAATAGTTTCTGTATAGGGTGAGTGATATTTTATTAAAGATATAAAATAATCAAAGGATAATCAAGAATATCTATTTAAAGATATTTAGTAACTAATCAAATTTTTAGGTAAGTTTGTTCAGATTATATTGTATTTATATTTTATTGGACTTATATCAGTTTAAGGTCCATGAGACAAATTATAGAACCAGGGCCACAAGCCAGTTACCTTCGAATCATCTTCCAATCACACTTCATTCACATTCTACTCACACTCAACTACATCCAGCTAACGTTTGATCCAACTCAAACATACAATTGTGATACACAATTCCTAAAATCGCTCCTAACTTGAGCGTCGGAGTGTCTTTTGCAGGTACCTCCCCCTCCTGGTCAAGAAGTCTACAGAGCGACCCAGATTAAAGGCAACCGAGCGGTCAAAGTTAAAGGAATGTGAGTGGCTTAGACTACCCAGGCATTCGCAAACAAGAAAGACATGTCAGAAAAGGTTAGTGTCTCGGTCCCACAAAATATCTACCTAAACATTTTGGCATCCACCGTGAGATGGGAGCATCCCATCGAAACCGCAAGGAGCCAAGACTAGCGCCCAGTCTCAACATCGTTACTTTAGATCAACACCAACAAAACAAAAGCTACACAACATGGATCATCGTCTCTACATGAAGTCTCGTTCAACAAGATAAGTATTTTTAAAATATGAATATTTCATAAAAATCTATAATCTTATGCAAATATTAAAGATATATATATATATATATATATATATAAAATAATGTAATATATATTAACGCACTTGTTTTATGTTATTATAATATAATAATATGATATATAATCTCAATCCCGGGATTCCATGAGAGTCATGGAAGCACCACTTTTTCATTCCGACACTGCTTGCATTCCACACTCCGAAGGAGGATTGGTAAAACGTATGCCATTTGACTATTATAAGCTAGCTCTTCCACCATGAGTCATTATCTCCATATCAAATTTCACCAATAAGACGCGTATCGGAGGTCCCTTCAAGTTTTTACAGAAAAGCCTTCGAAAAGATAACCATTTTCTTTCGTTATAAAAATATATTATAGAATATTGAATTTATTCCTTTTAGCTCGATGCGTATTACTGTGAATGAAAAGAAGAAACCTTTTTGTCGCATAACGTTGCTTATATTTTCCATAGAAAGTTAAACATCTCATCACGTGTTTCTTTCTGTGAGTTAATGTTCATTGTCAGATATGAAGCTTACCCAGTTTCAAAGAAGGCAGGACCACCGCCTCGAACGGCAACGCTTGGAAGTGACAGACGAAACCATGCTGTCACGCGAACCTTCCACCAGCAGACTGTTTATTCTTTGCTGAATGACTTAATGTCCAATATCTTCTTCCCTTTATTTATATATATATAGAATCAAGGACGGTAAATGTTTCCTAAACTTGAAAATTTTTATGTTGCCTTTCTTTTTTAACACTAACGTCCCCTATCACTCATGAATCACCTGTTAAAAAACTCATCCACAATATCAAAACACTTTACGGCTTTGTTCAACCATTCGGCCACTCCACTTCACAAATAATCAGTTTCTCACTTATCAAATTCGAGTTGTTGTACTTTTTCATTGCAAATGGCAGGATTTTGTGTACAAACCACTCGGTCAAGTGGCATCCTAAATCGAGCAATGGGGAAAGTTTTCTGTGAACGCTCACTCTCGTCCACACAACCTAGAGAACACTCCTCGAGAACCCCTGGTCCTAAACCGAACGGTGAGGTTCTATACGGACCCACTCTCGTCCTAAACCAAACGGTGAGGTTCTATACGGACCCACTCTCGTCCTAAATCGAGCGGTGAGGTTCTACACGGACCCACTCTCGTTCTAAACCGAGCGGTGAGATTCTACACGGACTCACTCTCGTCCTAAACCGAGCGGTGAGGTTCTACACGGACTCACTCTCGTCCTAAACCGAGCGATGAGGTTCTACACGGACTCACTCTTGTCCTAAACCGAGCGGTGAGGTTCTACACGGACTCACTCTCGTCCTAAACCGAGCGGTGAGGTTCTACACGGACTCACTCTCGTCCTAAACCGAGCGATGAGGTTCTACACGGACTCACTCTTGTCCTAAACCGAGCGGTGAGGTTCTACACGGACTCACTCTCGTCCTAAACCGAGCAATGAGGTTCTACACGGACTCACCCTCGTCCTAAACCGAGCGGTGAAGTTCTACACGGACTCACCCTCGTCCTAAACCGAGCGGTGAGGTTCTACACGGACTCACTCTCGTCCTAAACCGAGCGGTGAGGTTCTACACGGACTCACCCTCGTCCTAAACTGAGTGGTGAGGTTCTACACAGACTCACTCTCGTCCTAAACCGAGCGGTGAGGTTCTACACGAACTCATTCTCATCCTAAACCGAGCGGTGAGGTTCTACACGGACTCACTCTCGTCCTAAACCGAGCGGTGGGGAACGTTCTCTGTGAACGCTCACTCTCGTCCTCAACTGAAACAGTCACAGGTGTTCAACCGTTCAGTCATCTACAAACAACTAAAAATAAACTCCCTTAAACTCATATGTCCTATAGTTAATCATGGCTGCCGAACGATTAACTCGAACTTAGGGGCATAATGTACAGTATGATATCAGGGTCGAGCGGTTACGATATATCTTATTAAAGATATAAAATAATCAAAGGATAATCAAGAATATCTATTTAAAGATATTTAGCAACTAACCAGAGATTTTTAGGTAAGTTTGTTCAGATTATATTTTGTTTATATTTTATTGGGCTTATATCAGTTCAAGGTCCATGAGACAAATTATAGAACCATGCCAGGTAACTTCGAATCATCTTCCAATCACACTTTATTCACATTCTACTCACACTCAACTACATCCGGCTAACATTTGATCCAACTCAAACATACAATTGTGATACACAATTCCCAAAACCGTTCTTAACTTGAGCGTCAGAGTGCCTTTTGCAGGTACCTCCCCCCCTCCTGGTCAAGAAGTCTACAGAGCGACCCAGATTAAAGGCAATCGAGCGATCAAAGTTAAAGGAAGGTAAGCGACTTAGACTATCCAGACATTCGCAAGCAAAAAAGACACGTCAGAAAATATTAGTGTCTCGATCCCACAAAATATCTACCGAATTATCTCAAAAGGTAAAATCCACACACTCAAAAGTTACACCACACAACTAAACTCTCACAAGTAACTTTGACTACTCAAAGGAAATCTATATAAATGATCTATACATACCTCTTGCTACTAGAACAGAATAAAGATTCATATTAAGTTACCTCTAAGGTTATATGCATCAACTTAAAGGTTATATACAACAAAATCAACATTGACTAAAAAAAATAATAAAAAAAGAACTTATTTTTAATCACAAATATGATAGATTGATCATGATTATTTCTATATTAAACATTTTAAGGTGGACTCAAATCTTTAAATAAATAAAAATAGATTCGTAATTGAAAAAAAAATATATATATTGAAGGTTTAGAGAAAATGTAACAGAGATAAAAAAAAATTATAAATAAAACTCATTTAATATAAATTATATTTATAGTTAGATATTTTAATAATAAAACATTCAAATATAATTTATATGACCATTTCATTTATTGAACTGTTTTCAAATCCTTACAAAATCAATCATTTAACATTTTCTTACATTTAATCTAAACAAAGTAAACTTCATACAGACACTTTAAAATATCATCTAAATTAATAATTCGTCTATAAATATAACGTACTTTCAAAGTATATTCAAATTTTACTAATATAAGAAATTACACACACCCAACATAATATATCAACAAAATTTTCATAATAACAGTAATGTCATCTTAATGGTGATGTTATTAAAGTTTATTTTATTTTTAGTGCTTATAAGTATGTTTTTTTTTTCAAATCTCTATAAATAATTTTTTTTTTCATATTTCAACATCCATGAATAAAGTAATTTTTATTTTAACCTCTAAATGTATAAATTGTCATTCTAGTTTGCCAATTTTATTAATGGAGTGATCTCTTCGTTACCCTAAAATTAAGATAGTTATTACATGTAAGAATACTTTTCAATTAAACATGTAAGAATACTTTTCAATTGAGATAGTAATTTTTACAATATTTAAACATGTAAGAATACTTTTCAATTAGCCTAAATTATCAAACCTACCATTTATCTTATATATTAAATTCAATTTGACCTCTATTTGTTGTTATTTAATTCTTTATAGTCTAGAAAAATTAAAATCATGATTCCATTAATAATTTAACATATTTACAGTAAAACAGACAGGAAATACAATTTTAAAAGTATATTTATCTTATTTATTAATATGATAATTAAAATTCATTTTTATTAATAATTAGTGTAACAGTTAAAATCGGTACTATATTATGTAATATTTTTTCTGTAATGTTTTTTGTTTTAATTTTCATCATATTTATATTGATAACGGAAAAAAAAATTGACTTTTTTTTTTCAAATATAAAAGGTTAAATTATTTTTTTACGTAAACAATTGCATTAATCCTTTAAAAAGACAAAAAGGTAAATTCAATCTAATCTATAAAATAAAAAATCAATTTGATAATAAATCCTTTTATATTAACTGATTTTTTCCCCAATTCAAAAGGAAACCCTCGAGTCCCATGAATGATTACTGAAAGAGGTAAAGGGAGAAAGATTGTATCAGAAGCTGTGTTCATAAGCAAAACAAATTTCATCTGAGTGCGTGAATTTGCTTTGCTCTGTGTTCCTCTGCATCACCACCTTCTGCTTCTACATCGCCGGTGTGCTGCGATTTCCTTTTCTGCGATTTTGAGGTACAGGAAAATGATTTTCAGTAATGGGAACCTGCTTTGGTTTTGATCATTATTAATATTGCCGTTGTTTGTTCTAGGGTTCAGCTGTGTTGAAGTTCAAACCCTAGCCTGCGATTCGTTGTTCAAAGGAATGGCCTCATACAGGCCCTTCCCTCCGCAATCGAGTCAAATTCAAAACCCTATTCCAAGTGGGAATCATCAGTATACTAATAATAATCAAAATTGGGGTGCTTACGGAGATCCCTCCAATGCTTCATTCCCCCAAATCCCTCCAAATTCCAATTATCACCATCAGCAACAACAGCATCAAAATCAACATCATGCTCCATATGCACCTCCGAATCCCCATCACCCTCGCTATCCATATCCTCCACCACCTCCACCGCCACCGGAGGCTTCATACCAGCCTCCGCCGCCGCCACCTCCTCCTGTCTACTATCCCTCTAATAGCCAGTATAGCAACCAGCCACCTCCGCCACCGCCGCCGTCGTCGCCACCCCCACCACCTCCTCCTGTTTCACCCCCTCCTCCTCCCCCGGCAACTCAGAACAATGAAGAGCGGCGCTTCAAGGACCCTTCCACGTCCGGCCGCCGCGAATATGATCCTTCCAATCATGGCATTGCTCACAAGCAGCACAAGCACCAGCCTCCCGTGCCAGCAAAAAAGGTGAATGGGCCTCCTGGCAGAACTGAGACGGAGGAAGAAAAGAGGTTGAGGAAGAAGAGGGAGTTTGAGAAGCAGAGGCAGGAGGAAAAGCATAGGCAGCAGCTCAAGGAGTCCCAGAACACTGTTCTGCAGAAGACTCACCTGTTGTCGTCTGGGAAGGGGCATGGCATGATTGCAGGGTCTCGATTGGGAGAAAGGAGATCCACCCCATTGTTGAGTGCCGAGAGGGTGGAAAATAGGTTGAAGAAGCCCACCACATTTTTGTGTAAGCTCAAGTGAGTATGTCGATATCATTTTATGTTTTAGAGTGTTTTTTCAATTCAATTTACATTGTATTGGTGTTGGTAATGATCCATAAGGCGGACAAATGTTATTTTTATTTTTGGGATGATGCCATCTAGTGGTCCTGTCATGCTTATTTCTAATACTGACGCTTTTTCTTTGTGTATTCTCATTTAAGATTTCGAAATGAACTTCCAGATCCAAGTGCTCAACCCAAGCTTATGGCTTTCAAGAAAGATAAAGATCAGTATGTAATCTTACTGGCACTTGACATCCGTAGCTAGGAAATATACTGATAAAAATCAGTATGTAATCTAATGGTGATTTTATGATTGTTGGCAGATATGCAAAATATACAATCACATCCCTGGAGAAAATGTACAAACCCAAGCTTTTTGTGGAGCCAGATCTTGGGATACCTCTGGACCTGCTTGATCTCAGTGTTTACAAGTACTGTCCTCTGTTCCTTTTGTAAATTTGAATACTTGAATGAATTATGCGGACTGAGAAGGTATGGTGAACCTTTTTATACAGTCCTCCCAGTGGCAGACAACCTCTTGCTCCAGAAGATGAAGAACTGTTGCGGGATGATGAAGCTGCTACACCTATTAAAAAAGATGGCATAAAAAGAAAAGAGAGGCCTACTGATAAAGGTGTAGCGTGGCTTGTCAAAACACAATATATTTCTCCTCTAAGCATGGAGTCCACAAAACAGGTATTACGCTTATATATTGACATGATGATGCGTTGCACTCTACAAGCAATAAACTTATGAACGTTTTTGTAGTCTTTAACTGAAAAACAAGCTAAGGAGCTGAGAGAGATGAAGGGTGGCCGTGGCATTTTGGACAATCTAAACAGTAGGTAAGTATATTCTACCATTACAAAGTCAATTGTCGGCATATGGATTACTATGTGAAAGTAATTTGTATCTTCTAACTAAAATTGAAATCTCTATTTTAGGGAAAGACAAATTAGGGAAATTGAAGCATCGTTTGAAGCAGCTAAGTCTGATCCTGTTCATGCAACGAACAAAGATTTGTATCCGGTTGAGGTTATGCCATTACTGCCCGATTTTGATAGGTACGACACCATATATAACTTCCATAAGTAACGTTATTGCTCACCCTGGTGTTCTATTGATCGGTCTATTATATTTGTGATATTAAAGCCTAATCTTTTGATTATAGACGATGCAAACTGTAAGACAACATTCATAATTCATAGTAACTAAAGCTGCCTTCTCTACTGACATCTTTGCAGGTATGATGATCAGTTTGTTGTTGCTGCATTTGATAATGCTCCAACGGCCGATTCAGAAATGTATGCTAAGTTGGACAAATCTGTTCGTGACGCCTTTGAATCAAAGGTAAGCTTTGCAAAGATGAATGTATTAATGTAAAAAAGGAAACACTGTCACAAATTGTCTGCAAGGTTTCATACATCATTTGTTGTATTTTCTCTTGTAGTTTTAATTCAATATGTGGTGGAGGTATCTAGCATTGAAAATTCAATTTTCCTTTGTTTGTCAATACGATAGTACTGGCTAAAGTACCAGTTTCTTACCTACCTGATTGTTGGTCTTTTGGTTCTGTATGCCTTTGAAAGTAGCTACTGATGAGAGATATCAAGTAAATAATATTTTGGCTCCTATGACTAATGGTGCCAATTGCTGAATGTTGTTAAATTGATTCCTATCCATTTTGTGGCTTGCAGGCAGTTATGAAGAGTTATGTTGCAACGAGTTCAGATCCTGCTAATCCTGAAAAGTTTTTGGCATATATGGCCCCAGCACCAGGAGAGGTAAGCATTAAATCTATATATGGATTTTGATTTTGAAGCATTAGTTATTGTACATAATTATGTATTAACTTCTGGAAATGTCTAAACTTTGTGATGGCAGCTGTCAAAGGATATATATGATGAAAATGAAGATGTCTCGTACTCTTGGATTCGCGAGTATCATTGGGACGTACGTAGAATCATTTTAGTAGTTCAAAGACCGTAAAATTACATAATGACTGGTTTTAAATTTCCATAACTAATATAAGTCATTAACCCTTTCAATGTTAAATAAATTCCCCCTTTTAACACTATTCTGACAATTTTGTATCATCTTAATAGGTTCGGGGTGATGATGCAGACGATCCTACAACATTCTTGGTTGCATTTGATGATTCAGAAGCACGTTACTTGGTATTTCCTGGAGCCTTTATCTGTCTTTTTAACTTAAGGATTGGAACATAGTTTCTTGGTTACACAATATCGATCTTTTAATTTTATTGTAAATTTGATATGCAGCCTCTTCCGACTAAACTTGTTTTAAGAAAAAAGAGGGCTAAAGAGGGAAGATCAGGAGAAGAGGTTGAGCAATGTCCAGTACCTTCAAGAGTGACTGTAAGACGGAGGTCTAGTGTCGCTGCGATTGAGCGGAAGGATACTGGGGTATTGCACTGTATTTATGTATTAAGTTTGTCTGTTATTTGAATGCATAAATATAATTTCATACATTTATAATGCTTTAAAGGTTTATGCAAGTTCAAGGGGCAATTCCTCAAAGAGAGCTCGTCTAGACATGGACGATGGTCTAGAACACCAACATAGAGTTGCTTCACACCAGGACAACTATCAGTCTAGTGGAGCTGAAGATTACATGTCTGAGTGATTATTTGATGCAAATGCTGCCGCCGTAAAGCAAATTGGTCCAACGAAATGGTAGTTGGATGAGTGGCTGCAGAATTTTTCGTGGCGCCTTTGTGCTTCAATGAAGAATACCAACGACAAATCCCATATTTTTGTATGACCATTTTTAACTTGATGCACATACATTCAGAGTGTAGGCAGCTGTTGAATTAATATAGATTTTCTTTTCAATACCATTATATTAGAAAAGATTGAAAAATAATGAAGTGTAAAAAGCATGTCAGACCAAATAGAATCCCGTTATTGCTCAATGTTAATCGTGACCTGCTTGCCAATGAAATCACAGCCTATGGTCATCCCTGCCCATAATGTTGTGGCATTCTGATTCAGACATGTTTGCTTTTGTGCACATGATTGATGCTGTGATAGTTTTATCAAATGGTGAAATTTGAGTGAGGTCAAGCAATGACCGAGTTCGCTGACGGATTGCCAGTAAAAGGTATTGGTCGTGCCATAAGTAGAAGGCGGGTTTCTGGTGTGGAGATCATTCTACTATTGGCAAGTGAAGATCGCCTAAAATAATTGTTGAATGTGAATTAACTTCAATAATTTTTGACAGCTATTCATTATTTAAAACACAAATGAATAGTTGATAAGTGGCTTGGGTATATAACGCTACAAATTCAGAAACCGGTAGCAAAACTAAAATTCAGAAAGGAATTTCAAAATGTGACCTGACGATGCAAAATCAAAAGGACGAAATGAAGTTGCATTTTGGACGTTTTAAGCTGTAATATCGAAACAAACTACAATGTGAATGGGAGAGACCAAGTAAGCAATTTAGAAACAGCCCTAAAAATTTGCTTCCAAGTTAAACTACATATGCTCACAAATCCAACTTTAGTAAGGAGTAGAGCCAAATTTATGAGTCTAGAAACTTGCAGTCACAAGACCCTAACTAAATTTCTGAACATGGATTGAAATATTATTTCTGTAGTTTTTATAAACCCTAACTTAATTTGAAAAGATTAATGATCTATAGAAAAAGTTTTAAAAAATAATACAAAATTAACTTTTCCATAAATTAATTTGTAATTATTCTTTTATACTAAATAAAATTACATAGAATAGTGATACAGAGAAGTTTCATAATAGAGAAAATAACAATGCTCATTTGGCACGCATTGCCCGTAAGTACATGAACGAATTCTTTGCTACAAATCTTACACAACATAAAGGAGCATTTACAAGTCAAAATTTTCTAATGAGATTATATTTTTGCTCATATCTTGACACCTTCATATCTTTAATCTATTCATCACTGGAAGCTTCTTCCAGTAGGTCAAGAAACCCTTTGTGGGCACTCTTTTGATCTGTGGGTAACTTAGGTTGACACCCCCAAGTGGACGCTGCCTCAAACTTAGTCCATAACTCCCTTTTCAGAGTATTTTCACCAGGTCGTTTTCCAGTTTGAAATGAGCTTTCAGGCATGGGAGTGTTCTCTAAGTGTTCTAAGCTCCAAACAAAATGATCTGCACAGAAAAGGAAATTAACAGCTATTTTGATGCATGAAATCCATATCCAGTGTTAACCAACGACTGCAATAAAGCCATATTCTGGTAAAATCCTCAATAAACATTTACAGGAGTGGAAGATAAAAAGTAAGATGATTTGAAGTTCCTCTCACAAGCCATAATCTAAAATCAACAGATACAATTCAAATTTCATAAAAGATGCTCTGTTTAACTTTTTGAAAAATTGAGATGGATATTTTCATTTATTTTTATTTTCTTCTCCTATATGTTCTCATTGATAAATTTATCCAAACAACACGAGCAACTGCAATAAGCATTACCTCGGTTACTATGATCCTTGCAAACATCACCACCATCACCATCTTTACACTTGCCGACTTGTTGATTAAGAAGGTTGGCAGCTACGTGTACACACAAGCGATCATCAATATTATCATCAGGTGGCTCCATCAAAACGCATGTTTTAGGAGGTGAGGTAAACCAATCCGGCGATGCTTCCACTGTTTTGTTTCCAATTCCTGCCTTAGAATCGCGGCATATCCCAAGGAGCTCCGGATACTTCAAGGATAAATCCGGCGAAGCATCATCAACACCAGAAGATTCAGAGTCACTGTAACGCATCCCAACAGGATAGGGAGTGCCCTTGCGAAACTGGTGATCACCCAAATGCTTCATTTCGGAAATAGGTTCGAGCAAAAGGCAGGATTTGGGAGGGGACATTTTCAGGCAGGGAGTCATGACAAGAAGCATGGATCCCTTGTCTTGATTGTTTGACAGTTGATGCTTAATTGGGGTTGGTTTGACTGCTACATTGTCCATGAAAGCAGTGGCTAATGTGGAAGGAGGGAACTGAGGATTAGGTTGTTTGTGGTGTTTGGATGATAACGGAAGAGGTGTAAGCATGAACATTTGTCTACCTCTCTTCACAGTGCAATTGGCACGCCAGGACACAAGCGGTGAAGGAGACACCAAACTTAAGGTTGTCTCTTCAGGACTATCAGACGCTCTGCTTTCATCATCGTATGAATCTGTCTCTTCTTCCGTGTGAAGTGCATTTTGAAATTTGGGGACCCACGACTACAATTAGAGCAAAGCAAATTAGAAAAAAAAAACAATAAAATAAAAAAAACAAAGAACAGGGTCGAGTAAGGTTTCACCTTCAAAGAAGAGAGCATGTCAGAAAGGACTCGGGAGAAAGATTCAATTTGCGTTTTGTCATCTTTGCTTATGCCATTCTTCTTCTTCTTCTTCTTCACATTATTATTATTGACTTCAATGGCACGCACGACAAGCTCATCAATCTGCGAATCCAATAATTAAAGTATGGATTTTGATAATTAAACGTTCCCAAAAATTGGGCGTTAGGTTAATAAATAATGAATGGTTGCGTTGGTTCTCTGGTATTCGAACAGATTGAAGAATGAAATTTTGTACGTGTGAAAGGATTGAATTGAAAGAAAAGAAAGGTGAGAAAGTATGAAGCACCTGATGGAGAAGAGAAGAAAGATCGGAGCGAAGACGATGAAGATCACCGTCTTCAACCTCACTACCCAAACCCATCTTCTTCATTTCTTCTTCTTCTTCGTTCTATTCTATACAATCTCTCTCTCTCTCTCTGCTTATTTGAATTTTTCGCCAACGCGGGATTGCACCAAACTACGTCGTTTTCTTGGGTTTTCTATTGGACTTTTCGGCCCATGAATTTGTTTGACTCATGACTCCTTAAATGAATTAAATAATTTTAAATCCATACTAAATATATTAAAATGATTGTACTTTTTTTTAAGGTTATACATTATTTATATAAAATAATTTGCACGTTAGAAATTTATTAACCACGATTTCAAATAAATTTCTTTATTTTTAAGTTAAATGGGTGCAGACATGAACAATCAGTTAAAAAACTCGCTTAAACATACAACTTTACTATTGTAAATACCACAACTTATTTAATTAATTTTACTCCTAATTTTTAAAATTTTGAATAAATTTTAATCAATAAACAACATAAAATGTATTTAAAAAAAATATTGCTGTTTTTTTTTTCTTTCCCAATACTGTAAATTTTGTTTACACATACAATTATTTATACAACGGCATGAAAGTAGTAAACATTACATGCCTCTCCATTAAGACAATGTTATATAAACAGAAGACATGCAAGGAATCAAAGAATATAGCATAGTTCAATGTCGAATTACAACTTATATCATTACAAATCACAGAACAATAAATTATCAGATCCTTCCTTAGCTTCGTTATCACACTCTAAAATACATCCAAAATTTTCTACACAAAAATCAAGGTATGGCCCATAAGACATTAAGCAAAATAAATGGCCAAAAATGGATATTGACCGACATGTTCCTGTTCCTATGGATCCATTACTATCATCAACCAACCAAAAAGGTATAGAGCTGGATACAGAGAAAAAAAAAATGAAAAAGAATGAATCTGGTTGTGTAAACTATCTTCCCTGAACAAGGCCACTGAAAACCTGGCTATTTCCAGCAAGAGTTGCTTCCCATTCAACAGAAGACAGAAGAATCTGTGAGAGGGAAATCACTACTTGTCTCATATCAGGTCGTAAGATGGGGTCCTCATCCACACATTGCTTTGCCAGTGTGGCCAGCTAATATAACATACACCAAAAAAACAAATTGAGTACAAAAGTTAAACTTCATGCATGGATTACTTAATTCAGATATGAAAATATCTATTCTTTGAGGTTTGAGCTGCAGATTCATCAATTTTCCGGGTTAATAGATCCAAGATATCCAAAATGAGAAAAAGGAGAAACTAACCTTAAATACACAATCATGGGGATACAAATCCATCATATTTGGATCAATATAATCCCTCAAGCTTGACATGCTCATGGAGTCAGGTGAATTCCTGAGAACACCCAGCATCTGCAATTTAACAAACATCAAGGGTATACCCCGGAACACAGTTGCAATTGTAAAATACAAGAACTTCTAATAAGAAGAAATAAAGAAGTTTAGAACATGCATAACATAACCAACAAGTGGCATTGCTGAGAAAAAACACTAATCCAGCAGTCGGAGCTATAAGGTTGACCTAATGATAACCAACAAGTGTAACATTTTGAACGTAAATCTCTGTACTCTATATGTATGTGTTCCTATATGTGTATGTGCTCATACAACATGTCTATGTTCTCTATATGTATGTTTTCATAAGAGAACAACTCAACCATCTCAGTAAGTTGACATAGTAAGTAATTGCAGATTAGTTAATGACATGAATCACTTTTCTTATAATTTATAAATTTCAAATATTATATTGCATATATTGCTGAGAACTTTTTTATTTATTTTTGGGGTCAAGGTGCTGGGGAATACAATCAAGTTATATCAAGTCCTACTGACATTCTGAACATTAAAGATTATTGGAGATAAGATGAGATCATTACTGCTAAAGTTACTTACATTACACCTTAAAAATGTTTAAGGTAAAGCCAGGCAGAACTATTTTCAGTAGAACTTACTATAGATGCCAATGAACGTCTTTCAGGATTTTTTGTTGTTGTGCCTTCTGATCGAATGATGGCCTCCTTTCCTGATATAATCTCAAAAAGGACAACACCAAATGCATAGACATCACTTTTAGTTGTCGCAAGACCCTCACTCAAATATCTGCAAAATATAAGAAATAAAAAAATATTGTTTCATGCAGGAAGAATGAGTGAAAAAACAAAAGTTGGTAGTGATATTACTTACTCTGGGGCAAGATATCCATATGTACCAACAACTTTGGTAGTTGAAATTTCTCCCTCATTTGCTTTCCCAACAAGTTTTGCTAACCCAAAATCTGAAATCTAGAGAAGACAAAAGAGATCTAAGACAAACGATAACCAAGAAATGTGAAACATTTTGAAATTAAAATAGTGTAGCAGTCAGTGTATACATTTTTATTACCTTTGCTCTAAAGGAAGCATCAAGTAATATGTTACTGGTCTTGATATCACGGTGTACATAATGAGTTTTTGTGTGCTCGTGTATGTATTCAAGGCCCCTGGCAGCATCAAGCACAATTTGCACCCTCATGATCCAAGAAAGTGGGGAATGACCTGTAAGCAACACAAAATGAAAATAAACCATAAAAGCATAGCTTAATAATACATGGAAATTTGCCAGTCTTGACACCAATTCAAGCCCCTTCTTTGAATAACATAAGAATTTTGTGAGAACTCACTCTACTGTTTTCATTCATGTATTTCAACACACAAAAAATTGCATCATAGAGAAACAGAAGCTAGCTGCCACTTGAAGTATCAACTTAATATCTGAATCTGCTTAAAAGGCTGCAACGTCTCCAAACAAAAGGTATTGAAAATAATCAATTGCTAATAGTTAAAAATGGTAGTCCGCTGACTGGGTTGGACAAACCCTGAACACAATCTCTATATAGTGGAAAAGTCGGATAAAGGCATCAGATTGAAAAAAGAATGGCATTCCTTGAGTTCAAAATTAGTCATAAGGTGGTGGTTAAGCACAAATGCCATTCTTTCACTATCAACTTTCTGAATTGTTACAACAAAATATCAAATAACAGTTAGTTACACAATGGAAAAGATGAAAATAAGACAAATCCAGTCAAAAAAACTATTTAGGTTTCAAAGTTAATGCTGGAGTGAGATTAAACCCCTTAAACCAATTAGGAAAAAGAAAATCTCATGTTACTTTATTATTGCACGTCTCATCACAATAACAAGGCAAAATGCTGAAGCAGTTAATTTCCAATAGTACTGAGGAAAGCATTCCATTAAATTTTCAGAAACTTAAAATCTAAATGTAAAAGCAGGAGTCCATACAGACAGTGGTGATTAATATTCTACAGACCAGAGCATAGATGCATAATCTTACCCTTACTTTGAGGATCATGCAAATGGCTTCTAAGTGAACCCTTCTGAGCATATTCATAAACTAAGAAAAGCTCCTCGTGACTAGCTGCATAGCCAATCAATTCTACCTTGACAATACAATCAAAAGTACAACTCAGGCTTTTGAAATGTGCTATGCAATTGAATCCAAAGTCAAATCATATAATTTATTTTGATTGGATAGTTAGAAAGGAAATTACCAGATTAGCATGATGAACCTTGCACAAAACTTTCATCTCTGACAAAAATTCTTTTGTTTTAGTAGCAGTCATTCTTTTAATAGCAACTTCCTGCAAGGATTCAAGTAAAATTGGTCTGAGAAAAAAAAAATACCCACTGTATATCATAAACTTCAACTCTTCAAGTATATGACCCCAAACCTGATCACGAAGGAGGCTATAATAAACAGAACCGTATGTTCCATGACCAAGTAGATTTGAGTCAGAGAAACCATCAGATGTGGAGAAAATCTCTTCATATGTAAAGACAACAGGCTTGTCCATTTCAAATACTTCAGGCCCAAGAGCTGCAATAGTAATGAGCATATCATTATCCATCCATTCCAATTTGAACGGACAAATCATTAATATTGGCAGTACACAGATGTATGATAGAACCCAACAGGTATACATCTAAGTTGAAAGAATTGCATGTATTCATGCCATCCAAGAACATATAAATGAATAATATTCAAAATTTAAAACCAAGGGAGAGTTAACTCACACAAGTTGTTAATAATGCTTCTTACTTTTCATCTTAATGTCAGGAAACCACAATGCAATTTAAAATCAATTTGCCAGCCAGAATGAAAATGAATGCAGGTTATATAAGCAGAGTTTTCAGATATCAATAGGAACGATAAACACTTGAGAAATCAGGACGAAGGTAGTTACTTGAGGCTTTTGGAATGGTAATCGTGTGATTGCTGGATTCAGCATCTGTTTGCTTCTGTTCAACATGCTTGCCACATATGTACCTTCCAGAACCACAAAAAAAACTTGGGTTCCTTAGAATATGGAATTTATGAGAAATTTTGCCCTCAGCATCTTTCTCATGAGTTCTGGCATCATCAGCGAAACAATTTGATGATCTCATACAAACACAGAGAATCACAGTTAATACAATTAGAATTAGACCAACTCCTAAGCCCCCAATGATCCATACGTAGGGTACATGAGCCTTGTGGTCAACTTGATTAGCTGTAACCAAAAAATTAAATTAATTAAATAAATTAAGTGCGTAGTATTTGGTAGGGGACATGACAGACAAACTACAAGCTCAAGAGAAAGATATTTTCCTTTCTACAACATATGTTGATCAGTACCTGAAAAATTATCAAAGGATGGAGCAGGAACAGGAACTGGTGGAGCAGCATTATTCAGGGGATAAGGATCACCAGGAACTGCAACCATTGAAATGGTAAGGATTCAATACTGCCTAATATTATAGCACTTCACTAATACAATTGGAAGACTGGTTTATCACTAAATAATGGTAAAGGAATATAGACAAATCCATTGCACGTAAAACATTGAAGCAGTGAATATGGGCAAATATTTGAATGAGCAATTTCAGCTTGGCCATTCAATAAAAAAGGTCATCCCGTGCATATTCTCCCAACTAAACTGTATTACAGAATGCAACTTCCACCACCTCAAAGAAACCGATCATATTTATCCTAAACTTAAGGAAACTAATATATATCCAGAGATAACATTCCTTGACTTAAGCTCAAGATCTCACACAGATTGACATTAGCAGCATAGAAAATATGATATTCTTCAACATTCACTCTGCATGAAGAAACTACCATAAACACTCTTTATCAACAATCTGCTACCAAGATAACACAACACTTTACAACTTGATTTAATATTAAACCAATCTCCTTTGGAAACAGAATGCAGCTGTGTTCAAGGCAAAGAGAAGATGCAAAGAAAAATCTGTTTAAATGCACTCCGTGACCCATCCAATCTATTTCCTCAAACAGTCAAAGTAACCAATGCATGAAAAATAAAATATTCTTCCAACATTTAAGCAATTGATACTAGTAGGTATTTCCCGCACACGCACGATTTTCTTAAGACATTAAATGCCACCAGCCGACCAGTCATGCCAAACCAAGAATTTTACCAATTTTCAACTACAATGAAATCACTTTCAATTCATAATCAGCTCATTAAATGTACATATCATCTTTCATTTGCCAGCTGCTTTGTAAATTATAAGCTATCCTGAAATTCTATTTTATTTTGATAAAGTATATTTTTCTATTTAAGTGACTTAAGAAGACCTTGACATTACAATTCTCAAAATCACTGTCATATCCAACCACTTTTTTCCCAAATCCCAACTACAAAACCCTCAACAGCCCCACCTCAGACATCCTATCCAGACTTTCAGAAATGAACAATAAGCAGATGCACAGAGCGACATAACACTTAAGCATAAAACATCCTCAACCAAAACTGAAGATAACCAAAATAAGGCCCTCTCAAACTACAAAGACACACTTTAATACATAAGGCATGTTTGGACAAATTTTTTCGTAAGTTCCTTTCAAAAAGAAAAAATAAGAAAAAAAAAATTGAAATTAACTTGTCTAAAATTAGCTTATACATGAGCTAATTTGTAGAACTTCTTTGGTATAGTTTTTCTAATTGTTTTTTATTATATTTTAACTTGCAATAGCTTGTTGGAAAGTCAGATTCATTTTTTTCTAAAACACTTGTGAAGAAACTGGTTCCAAAAGATTAGAAGAAAATGATTGAGGAAGATTGCAAGGAAAGACTAACCAGAATCAAGTGGTATGTAATAAAGTGAACCAACTGTGACATTATCCAGATTACTAATGCCATTCACACTCTCAATGCTATCCATGCTAACCCCAAACCTGCTTGCCAAGGACTCAATACTATCCCCGTCTCTCATCACATAACTGACCAAATAGTTCCACAGTCCACTGGAGCAGCCACAAAACAACCTCAGAGACACAACAGCACCATTCCTGGCCCTCCTGGTTGTGTTGGGAAGGACAGCAAGGCCATCATAGGCACTCATCACCACGTCATACACCAACCCCTCATTGGACTTCACAGTGAACGTGGTATTGGACAAGTATTTCTTGATACCCGCAGCACAAGAACAATTCTTCCTTATGAACACGTAACCCCACCCATTGCCTTCAACTGTGATGTCACCAGGCAACACATCAAACATGCTCTGAATCAGAGCAAGCGTTTGGTTTGGCTCAGGCTTGAAGGCAATGAAAGAAGTGCAAACGCGGCCTGTGTCCGTACAGTTCATAGGTTCTGTGGAGTAACAGGTGCTGAAGTGAAGGTGGAGAAGAAAGAGAAGCAACCCCAAGTGGGGTTTTCTCGCGAGAATCATCATTGACTGGTAATATTTAAGTGACGGGTATTTAGAGCAAAAGGGTCAATGAAAATGAAGCAAATAGCGAGCTTGATCCAGAGAAAGAAAGCAACTTGATCTGAGTTTGAAGGAGAATAGTACAACCAAGTACAAATTCAGTTGGGAAAAAGGAAAAGAAAATCCAGATTGTGCAGAAACAAGAAAGCAAAGTGATGGGATTTTGATGCTCCAGCTTAGATGACAGAAGAACTTGTTTTTGGTCCTTTCTAACAATTTGATGAAAGATGACAAAATATAAATAGGAAAAATATCAGTGTTGAGGAATAGAAGTTAAGAGAGATTAGTGAATAGAAGATGGGTTAAGTGCGGGAAACAAAAAGGTGGAAAAGGTAGTAGTTAGGGGGGTTTGAAGCTGGAGGGAAGAAGAAAAAGTGAATGAAGAGAGTCTAAAGAGATCATTTGTAATTGCAATGTGTTCGTATGTGATTGGAGTCGGAATGGCTAATGCTGCATTGCTTGGTTGTGGTAACTGGTAAATCCCTTACTGAACACTGTAAAAGAGAAAGCGACCTGCAAAGAGAGAACTTTCAGACCCACCCACCTCACCTGGCAGACTCCATTGTCTTCAACACACATTTCTCTTTTGACATTTTTACCCCTCCCTTATATGGATTTCCCCATTGAATACAAGTACATTTATATTTTCACTAATATGTCTCTTTTTTCAATCACACTCATCAATTACTTCAACATACCTAATTAGGTAAGTCCACGTTAATTTATTTTTTAATCATTTAAAATAACAATATCAATCAATTAAAAATTAGCTTTTAAAATAATAGTTATTGTAAAAAAACAATAAACCTCCCAAGATATATATTATGAATTTAATTTTGAAATATATTTATATATATTTTTTTTTAAGAAATTATTAACTAAAATTTGTAAAAAAATGGCCCCGACAAAAATCTTGTTTGGTAAAAGGGTATGATATTTTAATGCTTGAGGGTAATATGGGAAACAAAAAGTATGGTTACGGAAAGGTGAAGGCACAATAGAGGAAATAGCTGGCAATAGGCAAAAGGAAAAGGACAGTTTGGGAAGTGGGGCCAACCAAAAGGGTTGTCCGATGTGACCAAAACAAAACCTCGCCGAGGAGGAATTCTCGAATCATCGGAGACTCAACTCCTCGTTGACCTTGCTTGTTTGACTCGCATGGACATGGTATGATTCTGACGATAAATTTTTACATTAAAATTGTTTTAGAAATTGAGTTTGAAGATTAATTTATAATATTAATATTTATTAGAAAAATGAAATAATTTGAAATAGAGGAATATTTATAATAAAGATGAGAAGGAGTTATATTGTGTTGAAGTGGAATTGAAGTGAAGAAAAAGTGTGGGTGTCTCCATTAACGAGGGAATGCCAGAAAAAGCATGGCAGCATTTAGTGAAAGATGAAACAGTGGTGGGCTCTGCATAAGTAACTATACCCCACCACCATAATCACCCCCTTCAATTCAACTTAGTATGATTATGGACAATGATGTTTAGATAAGATTTTTTTATAATATTTGAATATTTTGTTATTAATTTATAGTAGTATTTATGATTATTATTATTGATTATGAAGTAATTTTGGACTAATTAAATAATAACACGTAAATGATGTTTAAATATTGACAAAAAAATGTTATCTAAGTATCATTATCCTATAATTATAGATAGTAACTATTGATTAATATAGAAATAAATTAATTTACTTAAAATTTATATATATATATATATATAAAAGTTTGTTAACGTGCGTACGCCTGTTTTTCAATTAGTACATTTTAACAATTTGTATTGAGTTTTAGTAGACAAAAATATCCTTATATATAATGGATTCTAAGTTTTAAGGTCAAGGGTATTTTAATAATTTTCATTCTCAAACTAAAAAAAAGAAACCTCAAACCCTTACTCACATCTCTCATTTCTTTCAACTCTTTCTCTTTCACCACTCAAACTGTTTTTCTGTCATCTCTATTGTAGTCCCAATTGAACAAAATCAGAAACACTAACGATTAAACAATTTCTTACAAAAAAATGATTTTATAATGAGTTTTCATTTTATAATTTTTGTCTTATTTAATTTTCACAAGCATAATGACATATGAAGGAATTAGTAATTCGTCTGAAAAAAAAATTAGAAACACTTGTTATTAAACAATTTATTACAATAAATTATTTTATAATGAGTTTTCATTTTATAATTTTTGTTTTATATAATTTTATCTAATTTTCACAAGCATAATGACATCAAAGGAATTGGTAATTGGTCTGAAAAAATCAGAAACACTTATTGTTAAACAATTTACAAAAAATGATTTTTTAATAAGTTTTCATTTTATAATTTTTGTCTTATCTAATTTTCACAAGCATAATAATGACATCAGAAAGAATTGGTAATTGGCCTGGAGGTTTTTTAAGAGATGATGATTCAACATCTGCAAATGATGAAATTAGAGAGGTTAGTGAAGATGATGAAATTGAAGAGATCTTGAGTATTTCTGATTTTTTTTCAGTTGGATCTACCATAGGATGATAGAGAAAATAATGGAGTGAGAGAGATGAAAGAGAAAGGGTTGAAATTTTGAGAGTGAAAATTATTCAAATACCCTTAACTTTAAAACTTAGAATCCAAAATATATACGGATATTTTTATCTACTAAAACCCGGTACACATTATTAAAATGTACCAAACCGGCGTACGCGTGTTAACAAACCATATATATATATATATATTCACTAATATTGATAGAATTAATGAATTAAATCAAAAAAATTTAAAGAAATAATATAAAAGTTTTCATTTTTTTAATTATTTAAATCTTAAGATTTTTTTTAATTGAACAATTTGATCATTAATATCATATTTTTGAATATGTAAAAAGAATTGAGTTTATGTTATTTTTATTTTTACATAGTTTCTCTTTTATTATTTTTAAAAGTAAATATATTTTTTATTCTTTATTAATGTATCTACTTTTCTAAAAAAAAGTTATAACAATCTAAAAAAAGAATTGAAAGTTACTAAAGTTATGCTATAATAATCAAGATACGATTAAAAACTGATTATAAGAAAATACATAATACATTACTTTTTCTTCTATATTCATAAAAAATAAATATAAAATACAATATTAACTATTAAATAAATATTTTAGCATAAGGTGAGATGAGGGTTTTTTTTTACTTACAGAAAAACAAATAAAAAATAGAACAAAAGTAACGAGTTTATATTTAACTTTTTTTAAAGAAATAAAAAAGAAAATGAAATGAGTACAATTTGTAAGAAACTCAAAAGGATAATAAAAAGAAAAAATAAAAATATCTTATCTAAAATTTTAAAAGAAAATAAAAATTCTTATATAATATTTTAAAAACAAACTGGAGGGGGCATGGCCATGGCCACCCCGCGAAGCTCCGCCTCTTATGTCATGTTCTTAACAACAAAAACATGCATATTTTCAACGACAAAAACAAAACCACGAAACATATCATTCTAGTGTAACAAGAGAACTTTATACTAACTTCTACACTAAATTATACTATGATCATTTTCGTATCTACTTAAAAAAATAAGATAATGATACTTTAACAATATTTTTTAACAACATTTTAACACTATTTGCGTGTCATTATGTGATTGATCCATGGTGATGTTTATGATTATTATTATTGATTGTAGAATAATTTTGGACCAATCACAGAATAACACGTAGATGATGTTAAAATGTTGTCAAGAAAATGTTATCAAAGTATCATTATCCTAAAGAATATCTTCCATATATAGAAATACTTTGTTTTTACCACCCTTCCATAATTTATATCCATTTTTCTTAATATACAATAAAAATAAGGAAAATGTCACTTCTCCTGGCATTGTTTTAATTTAAAATTAGGTTTAAATGTTTTTTTTCCCTATGTTAAGTGGTAATATTCAGTTTAGTCATTGCTTTTAAAAATATATACTTTTGGTCCATATGATATGATGAAAAATGTATCAAATCAGTCTTATCCGTTAAGTTGGTAAGAACGACGTTAAATATTAATTGATGTGACAATTATGTTTCCAACATGGCAAAAAAGATATTTTATAGCAAAGACAGATATGAAAATACCCTTTCATTAAACCCTCAAATTTCTCTACTTTTGATGGGCCCAAATACTATGCGTTTCAGGGACAAGGTCCTTGGGAGCAGAAATCACCTCAATGGCGTTCACAAACGCCAATTTCGAATCTTTATTGGCACAAACACAACCACGAGGCTATCCACATCGACCCATATTAGATACTCCATTATCCTAGGGTTTCTGGAACCATTGGCCAAACGGGTAAAGTTGCTCAAAACAACATGGTCGTTGACCAAGACATGAAATTAAGCTCGACCCAGATCTATGTTGGAGGAGTTAAAGGGGTGGAAGTGGAGGCACACGATGTGGGTGCCTTTGTTAGTGACGAGGAAGGAGTACTTGGCGGGGCTAGTGAAAGCCCCAGCGGTGTGGTAGATTGGGAGTAAGTTGGGTAGGGGGTTATAGTTTCAGAGTGAAACGACATGAAGGAAGGGAGAGCGGTGGTCGACAAGATCCCCAGCGAAGGGGCGGTGGTCGACGAGGGTGGAGGGGCGGAGGAGCCGCAATTGATGAGGTAGTTGTCAAGGGGAGAGAAGAGGTGGGAGAGAGTGGGGAAAGGAAAGAGAAGGAGGAAGAGGAAAGAGAAGATGTTATTTTCATATCTATGTTTCCTATAAAATATCTTTTGTCATGTTGGATAACTTAATTGTCACACCAATTAATATTTAACGTCATTCTTACTAACTTAACCGATATGACTGATTTGATATATTTTCCATATTACAAGGACCAAAAGTATACACTTTTAAAAACAAGGACTAAACTGAACATTACCACTTAACTTAGCAACTAAAAAAGCATTTAAACCTTAAAATTATTCTATATAATATTGACTTTCTGACTTGGTTACTCTAAAAAACAATAAATGATTAAATATATTATAATTAGACATGTATTACAAAAAGCACGTTTGTAGCTCCTCAAACGTGCATGAGCTCAGCTTCTTCAAAGATAATGCATACTAATAAAATATGAATCTAATTTATATTTAAATGATTAATACCAATTTTTAGATTTATGAATTTTAATTCTTATGTTCAACTTAAAATTGATAACAAAAGATTGAGAGTATGATAATTTGACTCAAAGATTAACTAATATGTTATCTCTGAAGGAAATAACAACTAAATAAATAAGTTGTTACATAGATGTTTTTGTCAAATAAAAAGTCTTTTTGTGTCACGTATACAGATTTGATGACAACGGTTGTTTTTTTAATTGTTATTTTGGAACTAAGACAAATATTATCGTAAAAATTTCAAAAATGTTACCACACGCTGTGTTATATTTCGATTTCTGATAAACCGAAACATAATGAATGCGTTAGTATTCCATTTTTTTTACTAGTATACAATTACACACAACAATGATACATAAAAAAAAGTAGTATAAAAAGGTGAAAATATTTCGTTTTATTTCCAAGATTAATACTAATTCGAAAATTATATATATATTGTAACAGTTATTATTAAAAAAATAGTTATGTGTAAAACTATCAATAATTGTAGCGTGAAGGTGTAAGATATGTTTTGAAGATACAAAAAAAGATGGTGTTGGAAAAGAAAGAGAAAGTTAGGTTAGGTTTTTCCTTGAATTGTTAATAATACCTAATCAACCTAATCCATGGAACATATACGAAATCAAAGATTAGCAAATTATGTTGGCCCCATAAGCTACGTCACTTGCATGTGAAACCTTTCTTCCAAAGTCGACAACCTCAAACCAGACCATGTGTGTCCAAGAACCATCATCAATCATACATAATACACCAACTCATTATTTACGTTTCGTCTTAATAAATTAACCAAAAATCATTCAACTTTTGCATTCCTTTTGTATTTAAAATAATGTGATTCATCAATATTTGTAATTTACATATATTATAAAAAAGGTAAACTTTTATACTTTTAGAAGAAAAAAAAATCAAATAAATATAAAAAATTTGTGTGTGAATTTATTTTTTCTATTTAATACCATGTTTCCCCAACTTGAATCTTGTCTGCGAATGATCATCAACTTACATAAAAAAAAATCATATTATTATTCACCCAATTCATGATATTGTAAATTAAATTTCTTTTCAAAAACCAATCATAGTAATCTTATACAAACTCATAATCATCGTTCGTTGATAGTTTTTTTATATTAATTTTGTCATAACATGGTGTAAAATGACAATACTTCGTATGGTACTATTTCCATTAAAAGATGTGAAAAATACTAATCAAATCAAATATATTGGAAGAGTATAAATTTAATTCATCCTTGATCTAAATAATCAACTCTACAATTTATAAGATATAAGTTATCTTACATATTGGAAATTTTGCATTATGGATTGCCTTTTAGATTATATATTTCAGGCATTCAATATTTTGTATAATAAAAACTATAGTCTATAATACAAATTTATATTTCAAATTATGTATTTCAGAATACAAAATAAAAATATATATTATAAATTATACCATTTATAATGTATTTTAATAAATAAGGTTTGTACAAAAGATATCAACCAGTGATTGGAGAAAGAGTTTGTTAGCTTTCACAAAGTCTGCGAGAGGAAGAAACCGCCACAGAAAACTGAACTCCATTTATGAAATTGTAGAAGGACAAATCGATCATTTCCCAATCCGCATGCGTGCAGGTTAAAATTTGGGGGTGCCAATGAAAAAACCCAATTTAGCATTATAGTAAAATATTTTCTTAGAGTATATAAAACTTAAAATTAGAAAACATGAATAAGAGCATGTAACATTAATTAATTAAAAATTTATAAAAAAATTAATAACACAGATAAAAAATATTGCTTTAGGTAAATAATAATAATAATAATAATTATTATTATGTTGCTTTTGCAAATTTTATAAAATATTATACGAAGTGTTAAGCACATAATAGTTAAAAATAATGATCATTATAAATATATAAATTTAAAATATGCAACTGAAATTAAAATTAAATAATAACAAATTTAACCACAGACAATTTCCCTTACAAGTTTTCAAATTACGGGACAACAATGATAAATAATTCAAACCTTAAAAGCTGTATAATTAAATTTTAAAAATAAATCAAAATATTTTTTTAAAATAATTAACAGCTACATATGTTTATTAAATACTACACTAATTTTAAAAAATTACAAATGCACCTCATAGTAAATATACTAAAGCTATTAATTACAAGATTAAAAAATAAAGTCATGTTAACACAATAATAGCGATAATAAAAACATATTCGACACGATTAATTATATGATCATATCTAGATTATGAAGTGCTATTTTATCACTTGAAATAAAAATAATTTTAAGATATTTAGTTTTTTAAATGTTCCTCGATCAAAAATATAACTAATTACGCTTTTCATTTTACTGTATTCAATATATATATATATATATATATATATATATATATATATATTAAAAAAATTAAAAAATAGCTATATGAATTTGGCAAAATATATAAATAAAAGTATGAAATTATCGCTTGAATTTAACATCTGGTAAGTATTTACAATGGCTTTGTTGTATACATAAATAAATAAAAGGAAACTTATATTATAAATTTAATAAATTATTTCAATGTAACCAAATATAACAATAAAGTAAGATGTGAAAAAAAAATGTATTAATGTAAAATTTAGAATTATTATAAATATAATTATATATTATATTTCAAATTATCATCAATAAGCCCGTCTAGCTCAGTTGGTAGAGCGCAAGGCTCTTAACCTTGTGGTCGTGGGTTCGAGCCCCACGGCGGGCGTTTCTTTTATATTTTAATAGCACTTTTTGTATTTCTTGTACTCTCTTAATGGGCTGGGCTTTTTCAACCCATTCACTTCTGGATCACTGTTAGTCCAATAACGCCTTTGCATAAATGACATTTAATTCTATTTTTTGAATTCCGGAAATGATATGAATTTAAATAATTAAATCTTATGAAATTTTTTATTTTATGCACTGTTGTATTAATTTAATTTCCCTAAATGTTATATAATTTTCCTCAACCACGTTAATGCACGATTAGTTTGATTTCTAATACAAATTTCATCCAATAAATATTTATTTTTCTTCCTCTTTTGTACTACAATAAAAAAATAAACCGCGACAATTTAAAATAAAGATTTTTTAAAGCTTTTCTTTTAATTTATTCTATAACATTAATTTAAATTTGTTAAATAATCCAAAGCATACCAATAGTTTAGTCAAAATTTCATTTAAATTTTTTACTAATATCAGAGAAATCAAATTTATAAAATAAACTCAAAATATTATCAGACAATTGATTTGAAAGTAAATTCATCAAAATAAACAGTGGATTTATGAAAAAGTTGAAATTTAGAAATTAAATGTAAGTAATTACTAAATAATAGAAAGACAGTTTGCAGATATAGATGAACATGAAGCATGTCAATTCTTCCTAATATATTTTCCTGGTTCACATTAATATCACAAAGGGACCATATTGTCGTGGATTTGTGTTTTACCATCAATTGAACAAGAGTTTCAAAGCTCTAAAGGACAAGATTTAGGTATGTTTTAAAGCAATGTTTTAATGACAAGAGAAAGAAAGAAAATTTGCATTTCCCAACTTTACAAAATGAAACAAGTAAAACAATAAATTAATATAAATTTAATGTTTCAGTTTTTTTTTATTTTTATAAATATTATATATAAATAAAATCATCCTTTATTTTCAAAATAAGATCTAAGTTAAGGGCAAAATCATGAGTACCCACATCTGTGAGTTTATCCTTGCACTACTGTAAAGTGCAGAATCAAATCAAAACTTCAGTAAAAATAAGGTACATTCCTTCGTACAAACATTGCTTATTAATTGAACATTTCATTGCCTAATATTCAACATTGAAAAAGAAACTAAAATTTCAAATAAAAACACTCTTTAGTCTTCGAGTTTCAGAATGGAAGAATGCTCCAAACTGCTTCTTTCTTCATTGCCAAATCAAGCAGTGTGACTAGTCTTGCTTACTACTAACTGAACAAAAAACAATGTTTGATCATTGATCACAGAGAAAAATCAGAAGAACCAGTTCTTCTCAATCAAGTTAAAAGAGTCCAACTTACGTGTAAATGCAGGAAGATCAGAACTTTTCAACACCCTCAGCCTCTTCACTGTCGATACAAACATGCTGCAAAGCAAACACATTATAAAAGGAATAACATGATAATAGCAATGACAGCTTCCAAGAATCATAGATTTCTAGCAATAAGTACACCACAAAAGGAGAATTAAACTGTAGCATAGAGAAAAGGACAACTGCAAGAGTTACTTTTAGAAAAATGATTATTTGACGCATCTAAATTTTTTACATTCATTTGGTACTATTTTTTCTTACTTTTTATTCTCTTCATTTTTGGAAAAATACAAAAAGTTTATACTTTTATAACCAATATATCCTTATACTCTCAGTCAAATAATGAATGTAAAAGTGTGTATAGTCTAGTGTTTAGATCAGGCAATTATCTTGGCTTCAAAGTATAGTCATGCAATAGAATATGAAAAAATGCATCGGATCTTTATTATTGATAAGGTGCTTACTGCCAAGGTACATCTCCAACAAGCATTTTGTCTCCTTCATTATCCTCATAAACAAGAGTATATTCTCCACTTCCAACCAGAAAACTTGTATTGGCTTTCTCTTTCTCTTCCTCTCCCTTGTTTTGAATTCCACCAGCACAGGAATCTCTTTGTGCAGAACAACAGTGGGAAGAGGCAATATGAGATAACTTCATCTCTGTAACAAGAGTCATTATCAGAAAAGAATGAAAAAGAAAAATGAAACTCAATTGGTATAAAACATAGCTTAGAAATTTAGCTTTAAAAGAATTCTGAGAGGTGCAAAAAGATTGACATAAGCTAATGCCTATTCAACTGTGGTTGTGAAGGTTGAGATTTAGGCTTCTTTTAGTTTAGCATCTCGTGAGAACTTTTTGATTGACATAGGAATTTGACTCCTTATAAAATTTATAGGTGTTCCTGGAAGTGTCATATCAGAAAGCTTGTGACAATGTTAGGAGTTATATTATTGAATTATCATAGCCAATTAACAGAAGGACACATTTTGCCTTAAATTCTATAACATGTTTACTAGTTGGTGAAAATATGCAGCTGACACAAGGATAATGAATTACTCTCATTCTTGTAGAAACAAATTTCTGTATTGAAAACAATTGTGTTGTGTCAACAACAAACATGAGTAAATCCACAACACTAAAAGGCTAAGAGTGGTACCTGCAAGTAGGCCTCTAAAGAGCTCATCAACACCAGAGGAAAGTTTTTCATAGCTGTCATAAGCATTGATGTTCAGTTTTCTTCCTATAGGAACGCCATCCATATTGATCTTCACAAACAAGCCTTTGCCACAGTTGTGAGTAGGTTTTTGGCTAGCAACGTTGTCTGGAACAAAATGTTGATATTGTTGGGACCCGGTATGCAGCTTTGAAGAGCTTCCACTTGCAATGTTCTTCCTGAAGGAACGAATTGGAGGCCAACCCACTACTGGACCCGAAGCAGTTCTGCTTTTGGTGGGTCCATATGCAAAAAGTTTAGCAACATGAACAGTGAAAATCTTTCAAGGAAAAGCGATTTATATAATTATAATCCAAAATGCTGTAGAAACAAAGCTTTGCATGGATTACAACAATATCAAAGGTGATCTGAGAGTCTTGAAAAGTTGAATAAATATATGAATACAAGTTAAGTTTCAAAAAGGGTCTGCAACTGCAATATTGCCTGAAACATTAAGGTTTTCTGACTCACTGCTGTCACAATTACGGTTGCATAGTGTGCATAGTATTGAGGAAGAAGTTAAGAGGAAAGACTCAAACACCAATGAGATCTGAGTCCAATCATATAAGGGATTGACACCATTCTTTACCAAAAATCTTAAGACAATGACTTTCTTTCAACTGCCGTTCAGTGCCGTTCATCTTAACGGAACTCGCTTGTCTAAATACCTTTTATCAGGAAGACTTTCAGTATAGGTATTATTATACTCGTCTTAGCCCATCATTAAGCCAAACCTTCGGCTCTGATATCACGGTTGGATCTATCAAGGAAAAGGTTCACAAGAGACACTGAAACACTAATGAAATTTGAGTCTAACCACGTAAAAGATTAACATCATTCTCTATCCAAAATATTAAGACAATAAATTAATAGATCTTCCATATTTTATATATATAGTGTTCTCCTTTTTTATTTTTATCCAACTTAAGACTTGTACTATTGCCAACACATAGCCATATTTGTCCCCATTTTTCGACAATATCAAAAATTGTGACAAAACAACAAAAGCAATACAAAAGAGAAAAGTAGGAGTACCTTGTGGACACGGCTGCATCTGCAGAAGAGGGTGAGAATGCCTTGTTCTCTACACAACAAAGTTGTGGCACTTCCTTTCTCATCATTAACACGTTTTGTGGCCTTGATTGGAGTTGCAAAAACGATGGTTTAGCTTGGTGTTGGTGATAAGATGCGGAACTCCATGCAGTGGGCACCATAGCCCCACCTGGACCTGGTTTGTCAGAAGCGGAAATTTCGTGAGTTGAGAAGTAACCAAGAGAAAGTGGTGATTCGTTTCTTTCTGTGATGCATTTTTTGACGCTTTCATTGAGAGAATCTTCACTAGGTGGACCAAGCCTAAGCTCCAGTTTCCTCTCCTCCGAAGACCCGTGGCTTCTTTGCCACATCTTGCTTGCAATATTGTGTTCTTCCTTTGTTTGCCTCTTTTTATGAACAAGCTTCTACTTATGGACTGAAACAACACACGTACTTCAACCTTTGATATCTGAAAAAGCACCTGTCACAAGAATCCGTGAGAACCATGCCACGTATTAAGAGACCAAATCCAAGACAAATATCATCACACCATTCACTGGTAGACAATATAGAAGATGATGAAAACTTGGGATAATTCACTGAATCGTCCATCAGATATACTCACGAGTAGTTTGATTTGACGTTCTTTTTCTTTTTTTCAACAGTTTGTGCAGAAAACAAAAGTGAAAGTAACATCATATATTTTTCTGCTTTCACTGTTTTCTCAAAGAACTTCTGAAAAGAAAAAGGTCAATTTAAGCAAAACAGTAAACGTTCTTGCATGAGCTCCTAGTGTTGTGCTTCTTATAATACCGATGTTGTGTGAAAATTGTCTCATGACCATCAACACTGACATGTCTGCAATGCATCACGATTGGTCTGCTGATCTCAATGTGGTTGGAAGCAAACTGAAAATTTTCCAACAAGCTTTTAACAGCTAGTTTATTACAGTGCTGATTAGAAAGCTTATTCCAATTGATACTGATGTCAAAGTTCTTTTATGTACTTACAAGTTATAATATATAGTTATAATGTATCATGATAAAAAAAATACATTACTTTAAACATATATAGATTCAATATATATGTAGGAGATACATTACATACCACTGTATATGAGCACTACACTGAGTATAGCAAGTGCCTAGAGAATAGCGTTAAGGAATTGGTTGGCGAAGATGTCTCAGAAAGTATCACCATTGAGCATTCCAATGATGGTTCAGGAATTGGTGCTGCCCTTCTTGCAGCCTCTCACTCCCAGTAACTCGATGCTTATAATAATGAACATCATGGTGATATTGGGGTTTGTATCAATTACTTTTTGTGGTGGCCATGATCCATTTATGGCCACAGTAGTCTTGGGAGTTGGGAGGGTTGACTTGCACAGCCCTTTAATTTAACCCAGTCATTGCACCATTTACTTCTCAACATTTCTCTAAGCTCGTGTATTTAATTCTTTCAGGAGGATTCTGCATTTTTCTCTTGCCTTGTTAATCTCAACATCTTGCTTGATCAGTTTCTTTTCAAGTCTCAGTTTTCATTAAATTGCATCTGTTTATGAATTGCTTTCAATATTTACATAAGCCTGTTCTGCACCATTCTTTGAATAGATAGATATCTTTTGTGCAGAACCTATTGTATTACTAGTTGGTGACGACACTAAAGATCATTTTGATGAAGTGTTAGCCTTTTCTGTCGTGTTCTTCAATATAGTGTTAGGTTTAATTGGAGAGAAGATCAGAACGTCAATGACATCTTAACCTAATAACACAAAGGACAAGAAGAATGCTACCGTCACATACTTTTTTTTTTACATTTAGTTGAGATCCGATGAAAAGATAAAATAGTTATAAAAATATAAATTTACAAGAAAATAAAAAATAAAAAAAATAATATTAAAATGAATATAAAAAATTTATATATATATATATATATTAAATGAATATAAAAAATTTATTTCAATCAAACAATCATTTTTCAAATAGATTTAATAAGTTAATAAATCTTTACATTTATATGATGATTATTTTTTTCATTTTTAGTCTATACGAAACTTGGACGCAGTTATATTCCAAACATATAAGTAAACATGTACATGTGGAATTAAAGATATATTTTCTTGGATTATTTTCACACAATTTATTCATTGTTTTGCTTCTTTCAATTTACAAAGGTGCAAAATGCAGTTTTTCTTTCTTTTTTAAAGGTATTTTGATTATTAAAAAAAGCTGACTTTATACTTGTAAAAAAGAGATAAATTAAAGTATAAAGCAATGAATGTAAAGTTTCTAAATTTTTTTGAAAAGAATTGTATCCTTCTGTCTTTAAAGCATTGCTTTAAAACATACCTAATTGTTGTCCTTTAGATCCTTGAAACTCCCCACGTAAATGTTGGTCTGATGGTAAATCGGAAACCCACGATACTATGGTCCCTTTGTGACATTAATTGTTTTTTCTTTTTATGTTTGTGACATTAAATATTTTGTGGTGAATGGAGATGCTTAATGTTTAGAAGTAGTATGGACCAAAGACTCATCCTATTAGTAGTACTGTTTGTTTACTTTGAGAAAGACGCAACAATCAAATATCTGACTTTCTTCTTTTCCCCATTTACCATACTACCAAGTGCATTTGTTTATGTTTGTTCAAATTTAACTCTTTTAAAGTAATACTGTTACGTTTAATGATGATATTAGACATATTTTTCACCTTAAAGTTAGATGTTTTTCTCATGGTTTGTTTCTTTAATATATATTGGTGGATTAAGCAAGTATATATAAATTACTTTTGATTTCACTTTAAATTATCATAATGTAAAATTGTTAGAGTTAATAACTATATATATTTCATTTTTCGCTTTGAAACTCAATTTTTTATTACTTTATATTTTAAAATATGTTCGGGGTGGGTTAAGAGACAAAAATGTTTATAAATTATTTATAACATTGATTATTTATGAGATTTTTTTTATATACAGAAAACAAGTTTCCTATAAAATAAGAACAAATATTTCTTTGTTTATAATTAGTATTGTCAGACTGAGTCATCTAGTCTAATTCGATTCGGTCCACTACGGATTAATTATTTAGTGAATCAATTTAATCTGATTTACTTATTAGCGAGTTGGAAAAATTTGAACTCAATCCGACTCACCACAAGTCCGTGAATTAAACAAGTTAGCTTACAATTTTTTTTTAATTCCAAAAAAAATAACAAATTATTTCTAATTCAAATCTAAATAAATTTCAATATGAAATTATACTAAATTTTAAAGACAATTCAAAATAAAAAATATATAATACAATCTAAATTCATCTTAAACTCCAAATATAATCTAAAAACAAGTACAAAAAATAAAATTAGGTAAATCAGCTTGCCAACCCAGTTCACTACAGATTCAACTAGGTGAGTTAGATTCTTAGTAAATTGAACTCAAAATTAACTCGTATCAAAATTTTAATTTTTTTTTTCAAGTCAACTTGAACTCGTAATGGACCAAATTCATTCATGATTCCAACCCATTTTTACATCACTACTTATAATTTTTAATATAGATAAATAATATTGGTGATGATTAGTATAACTAGTTGTTTAAACGTACTTTTAAAACAACTCAAAGTTATTGATATAATTTGTAATTGATTACTCAAACATTTCAATATAGCATAATGTTGTGACACATTGTTATTAAAACTGGATTATAATGATATGGTCTGAAAAATCAATAAAATAGATTAAATTAAACTAAACAAAAAAAAAATGTGGCCTTAATTAGGATATTTTTTACCGACATATTTAACTTCCAACTTAAATATACTTTAGGTTGAACCAACCTATAAACTTACGAGTCCACCCATTTTATAAAGTAATAATAATATTTAAAAATAAATAACAATAATGTTACTTTTATTGAAACGTATAAATGTATTATACATCGTATATCACATCATAATATTTGAAGTTAAAATTAATTTCATGGTTAAAAATACAAATTTTATATATTTTTCTAAATTTATCAGTTTAATATAGACTAAAAATATTGTAATATATTTAGAATATAAATAGAAAATGGGGTATGTGGTAGCATAGGAAATGCCTAACATAGGTTTTAATTTGTGGCAATGCTAATTAGGTGTGATAATGCATGAAGGTTAGGGTAATGTAACGTATTTAGAGGGTTGTTGTACTTCTGTTGTGGACTTCACTCACTCCATACACATCACTAATCTATTGTTTAAACACCTAATTTAATTTATGTTCCCACAATCAAAAAATATCTCACTATTTTTTTTTTAATTTATTATATTGTATTTAATTCATAAATGCACATGTATTATTTATTGATTTCGCCATCACAAAGTATTAATGTTTGTACATATTTTCTTTCTTATTAACTATACCATTGAGTCTAAAGATGCATGTATTAGTAGAATAACTTATATTTACGTTCATTTGATATAAGTTATAAGAGTAAAATGCTCATTGAATAGTGAACTTTTATATTAGTAAAAAGTAATCAAGGTTAATATCAAATAAATATAAAAAATACGTGAATCAAAATATCATTTTTCCTATATATGAAATGGTCTTGGCACTAGAGTAATAAATTTTAATTAACTAATATAGTTATTCAAATTTACTTCCTAGCAATTCTTTGTTGGTATTTTATATGTAAAAGGACATAATTAATAAATTTTAAAATATTAAAATATTTTCTAAAAGAAAATTAAAACCAAAATAAAAGAGAAAAATTTATTTTGTATTAATCATGTAAAAAAATATACTTTATTTTATATAGTATATTATAATTTGTAAATATGAAATTAAGTATTATTTCATATAAATGAATATTTTGAATGTGAAAATAACTTTCAATTTTTTTCTATTAAATTACGTTCGGAATGAGTTTAATGGAATCATAATACATTTATTTATATTTAATTTAACATGATAAAACTAACTTCTAATATATATTAATTAGGTTATATTTAATATTATAATTTGAATTGATTCTTAATTGATTAAACATTATTTTGTTATAAAATTGATGAAAACTGTATCTTCAATAATTATTGACAATTTTTTTTACAATTATTTATGTGACAGACGATAATTGATTCATTTTAAATATATAAACTAATAAAATAATAACAGATAATGTTATTAAAAAGTTTTCAAAAGAAATTATCATCGTCCTAAATTACTACTTTCTTATTATATATCAACTTTGTAGAGAAAAAGATGGAAGTAATAACTGTGGACATTTTGGCCAAGTGACAAAAGCCTCGTCCAAACGAACGAATTTGCTAAGCAAAATCTGAAATATGTATTCTAAAACAGTGGTGCAGAAGGAGCTTATTGGTAAACAGATACAATACAAAACTATTAAAAAACATTGAGACTTGAAAAGAAAGAGATGAAATATGGTGTTGAGGTTAACAAGGGAAGAGAAAAAAATGCAGAAATCCTGCAGAAAGAATTGAATACATAAGCTTAAACCAATGGTGAGGAGTAAATGTGGCAAAGATTGGATTAAATTAGAGGCTAAGAAAGTCAACCCTCCCATCTCCCAAAACTGCTACTGTGGCCATAAATGGATGATAAATGATAAAAACCCCAATATCATGATGCTGTTCATTACTGTAAAGCATCAAGTTACTGGGATACTGAGGCTGCAAGTAGGGCAGCACCAATTCCTGAACCATCATTGGAATGCTCAATGATGATACTTTCTGAGGCATCTTCACCAACCAATTCTTTAAGGGTATTCTCTAGGCACTTGCTATACTCAGTGTAGTGCTCATACAATCCACCATCCATGGCTATCACATTCTTCTCACCCTTAACATCACTCATACTGTCTTTTCCCATCTTCTTCAAAATACCTAAGATCCCAGCAGCAGCAAGACGAGCACCACGGGTAGCAACAATATTGCAGATCTCCACAACCACCTTCCTCACTTCCAGGGAGCTATCAGATATCTAATTTACAACTCAGACAACAAAGTTAAGCTCAAAAAAAGTACCAGTGTTAACTTCAATCATAGGTGCATTGTGTAATACTTATATGTATCAGATAAATAAATATTCAAACGATTGAAAATTCTATGTACATTTGATATAAGACTAATTTAAAATATATAAATAAGTATAAACATCGTTTTACACGTCAGAATTTTATAAAATTGATTTAAATTTAAAATTCATTTCGTAACATGTGTTTTTAATTTTTTAAAAATCTACTTGATAGCGTAGAAACATGTGCATGGTAAAAACATAGGTGCATGCATTGTCTGTAATGAATAAGAATAAAGTATGTTCTTGAAATAGAAGATTTGTAATAATGTATCTATCATGTCTTATGAATCTATATATATTGAATTTATAAAATAATTAATGTATCGTTGTATCAGATACGTTATAACTATTATAACTTATAAGTACATAAAGAAGCTGTGAAAAGCTCGCTGGAAAATCTAATCCAAATAGAACAGGATTTTATATACCTCGAAAATGTTCTTCAGTTTGCTTCCTACCACGTTGAGATCAGCAGAGGAATCATGATGCACTGCAGACATGTCAGGTGTCCTGCACATTCAGTGTTGAAGTTCATGAGACAATTTTTGCACAATACCAGTAATTATAAGCAGCACAACACAAGGAGGTCATGAAAAAACATTCACCAGTTTACTTAAACATACTTTTTTTTTTTTAAGTAGAAAATAGTGAAAGCAGAAAATATAAAGTCTTTTTCACTGTTGTTTCTGCATAAACTACTGAAAAAGAAAAACAAAGTAAAATCCAACTACTGCTAAGTATCTCTGATGGACGATTTGGTGAATGCTCCAATGTTTTCATAATCTTCTATCTTGTCTACCAGTTAACTTAAAGGGCAACATGGTTAGAATATTGTAGCAATTTAACCAATAAAAAAGAGAGAGGCTCAAGCATATGCCTGTTGTAACAATATCTTGTTGAACTTAAAGAAGAGTTTCAAAGACTTAGATCGAAGATTTATGTAGGGAGGTTTAACACGCATATACACATAGATCTTCATCTGATATGGAACTTTGTTTGTACTCAACAAATTATACCTTATAAACCATCTGATCAATATATTATTAAAAGCGACTGGTCAATCAATTCTTTAAAACTTCTGAAATAAAGATTGATTGATTACCCCATTGGGAATCGAATGGTCACACTTTATATTTAAACTATTACAAATCTAGCATAATTAATAAGATAAAACACATTAAACCGTAATTAGGACAATCTTGATTAAAAGTCTATTCTAAAATCTTTAAATACATAGCTAAGATAAAAATGAAAGTAATGACATTTATTAGATATTTAATGTTTAACTGTGATAACTAAAACGGACTTGAGTAATAACATTTAATTGATATTTAAAATAATAATAAATTTTTGGAATCGATTAAATTAAAAAATATTTTAAGTGTTTTTAAATGATTATAATTAATTAGAATAGTTTATAATTAGAATTAATGAAAAATATGTTTAATCAATTAATATGATAATCGATTATAACATAATTAATTTTTAAATTTTTGTTAAGATATTCTATTTGACATTTTGATTAATTAATTAATGTGTTATAAATTGTTTTAAATCAACGTTTTCAAAAGTCTATACATAAAGACTCATTCTCAATCTTTAAAATAACTTTTGTCATCAAAGAAAATTATAGGTTTTCTAAAGTGGTTTCAAAACTTGAAAGAATGTCTAATTATGTATTTCTATTGTGATTGATAACCTTTTCTAACTTTTTTATTGCTGATTTTGATTAGTGTTATTTCATTATATATTAATCATAAAATCAGGTTGATAACATGATAGAGACAAAATAACATTGATAGATTGTCCAAACAGAAACCTGACATTATACCTGAATATGAACGCATCTTTTAGTTTTGGGGGAACATTGTCACCAAAAAGTAAAGCTTCTTCGGCCATTTTACATAGTACTTTACGAACAATTTCTCCCAAGTACATGCCAGAAATTATCTTCTCAAAAATCTGAGGTGTGATTGAAAAAAAATGATATATATAACCTCGTTTTTTAAAAGAAGATTGAACTTAGAAGTAGCAGAAACTAACCTGTTCACCAGGGTTTAAACTCTCAGCATCTAAGGCATGATCATACTCAGTTAATGGAAGGTATGATGACCTAAAGTTTCCCCACTCCATGTTGATAACCTACCAGACAAGATTCCATATTAATCTCATTCATATCAAATCATATGCAATTGTTAAGACTATATATACACTCTACCAAATGAAACAATGACAGGAACTGCTCACCATCTCTCCAGAATCTGGCAAAGGACCATGCCATTTTGGTATTGCTTGAACACGCTCTACATATGCAGCATTTGTTCCAGTTCCTAAAATAATAGCAGCAATGACATTTTTGTGTGTATATCGACCTCCTGCTAATGTTCCAACTGTATCATTGACCTAGCATAGATATATACTCAATACGTTAGTACGGAGATAGTACCTTGAAAAATTATTTTCCTTAAGATCAATAAAAGACCAAAGATATTTAAAGTCTTGTGATTTAACTATTGTTATGCAGATTGCAAGAGGTCAAACCGTCAATTACCAGAGCATTTACACGCATATCAAGACCTTGTTTCCGAATGGCTTTCATTAGTTCTTCCACAACATCTTTACCAACCTATTCAAACAACAACAAAACTAAGTACAAAAAAGGTGAAAGAAGTAAGTTTCTAGAGTCTAAAACCCTTCATTCCAGCAGTATTATCTGATTAATAGATAAAACTTAAAAGTCTTAATGACTTTCCCAATTAAACTACTTCCACATTATCGAATTTAGGGAAATTCTTGTACACTGTCTGAAAATACCAAAAGATATATAGGGAATCCTGTTAACAAGTTTTGATAGAACATTTAAAATATACAATGAACAATATGAACAATGAACTTGCCCTCATTATGTTGTATAGTGCACCAAGATGAGATAACACTGTATTGTAATATACATTGTGATTCAATTATACGTACGAATAAATCATCAAAAAGTTATGTATATCTCTGAAGTGCTATAATCAACAGACAAGGAGATATTCAATCTGAAAGAATGGAGAAGGCATCAAAGCAATCAGGAAACGGGATTTACAGCGTCCTCTATGTTGAAGCCTTTTGTCCACTTGATAAGGTTCCCAGAAGCAATTAACGTTTGCATGACAGGAAAGGAAAAGGTAAAACCTATCTCTCTCTGTCTACCTGGAGGAACTTTAAAATCTTCACTCTCTTGGGCAACAAATTTTCCAACTTCTGCTGCAATATAGTCAAAGAGTGCCTGGATCACAATTTATTTTAGATTGGTCTTGTTTCTCATATGATTTGCACAAAGAACAGCAACTGTTGCGAAAAGAGTAAACAAAACAGGTGGTAGGCAAAGAAGAAGATTTTCAAATTGACTGGAGAAAAAAAGAACTTACAGTTGATGTTCCAACCATCAAATCAGGAGGAATTGACACCTCAGTAAATTCTTGACTAACGATACCTCCTTCTTTGCCTCCCAATTGCACACGTAGCACCCGAAAATTAGTCCCTCCAAGATCCACGGCATAATATAGTCCTTCCTCATTCCTAGAAAGGGAAGGGATGCATAAGAACAAACCAACAGCATGATAACACTTTAGCAGTAGAAGTATGTACAGTCACTAACTTCTCTTTCGCAAGAATCTCATAAATATGAATTCACGGATATTAAACATGGCTATGGAAAACCAGCGTCATTGTCACTTCACAATTCACTGCATTTTTCAGTCGTGTTACAGCAAAGAAAGGTCAGAGTCAGTATGCTCGTTGCTTCCTAGCATTCATTTTAGTTGCACAAGGCACATCATTGGCGATGTAATGCACAACTTCCTTTTGTAGACATTACAATAACAAATCTACCATTTCAACAACATCTAGATAATATTACTATAAACATTTTCGTACCAGTAGATTCGTGTATGGAGAAACGTGAAGAAGGAAACTGGTTTACACTGATCGAAGAAAGTAGTGATAAGGAGGATGATAAAGAGATTGAATAAGATCGTAAATTTTGGATGAAGAAAAGAATGGAATAATACCCAGTTGGGAGCTTATCAACGTAGGTGATGAGCATCTTCAGCTTGCTACCACCTTCGGAAGCAAGGCCGGCGTGCATCTCCACGTTCATGGCATCCGCAATGCGCTTCAGCTTCCACGTCGGCGTCGCACACTTCTCCTCTAATTCCTGCAATATTTCCATGGCTCTTCCCCACCGTCGGCATTTCCTGACGTACCTCTGCACCGCCACCGCACCCACGGCACAGGCAGTCGCGGCTCCGATCACCGTCGCACACAGCACCACCTTCCTCATTTTGCTTTGACGATGGGCAACCAAGTGTTTCCCTTGGTATCGTGCTCTTGCATATAAATAGAAAGCGCGGAAATATACATATACTATTGACCAGTGCGTCTAATTAGGAAAACGAATAACGAATTTAATTAATTTTAGTTAAAGCTTAAGTCACAATGTAATGCTCAACTCAGATTTTTGTTTTCCGTAACTGAAAAAAAATTGGGTGATGGTGACGTGTGTACGAGGATGATGGCGAAAGCAAAGATACGCAAAATTGGAACAACAACGCGACAAAATCAAACCAACTTCTCCACAAACAATATAAAAGGTACAAAATTCATGCTGAAAATGAAATTTCATCGTATTCATTTAAACTTTGGTAAAATTCAAGAATTGTTCACAACCTTTTTACATTTTTTTTTCAAATATACTAAAAAAAATTGTTATAACCCTCGTGGTACCAGCTGATCTTTTCCTCGAACACTGCTTCACCGAAGCTCCATAATCATTTTTTCGATTGTAGTAGTTTGAAAAAATTAACAATAGAGAAGAATAGTATTTATAACTCCGCAGCGTTTTTCCATTCATTAACGATGATTTTCCTGGTGAATTAAGTTCCACAGTAGATATTAACTGGCCTGTTAAGAATAGATTAAATATAGTTACTATAAAAATAATTTTTAAAAATATCTAAAATTTTCAAGTACCGGAAACCACAAAAAGCTATTAACAAATAATCGAGTTCAATAAATTACAAATTCATTACTTAGTTAATAATTCTTAATAATTAATTTGTTTCTCGTTATCAAATCACGACATTGGTAGAATGAATATTAATGATTGTTAGAGGAGGAAACACGAAAGCAGAAGATTGAGATGGCAGTTGCCGTACAGTGTTTAAGTTTATATACTAAAACTCTGGAAGACAGTAACCAAGAACATCAGTATAATAAAGTAGCCTCTGCTAGAAAACACTAGATAACCTAATTCCCACCCTCGCCCTTGCTCTCTCCCTACCCCTATAAAAACCAGATGAAAAAGAAAAAGAAAACCCAAAAGGGTCAACAAAGGCCTAGTACAGCACATTTTGAATATGCCCTAAAAGTTTAGGAGGATCCTAAACAAGATATAGTGTAGGTTAGCTGAGTCAAACGGCATAAAAAATGCAACTGTACAAGTGGCGGCTGACAAATCCCAGCTCCAGCTCTTCGGCTTGATGCGATCAGTTGCAAATTTGCAAGCTTGAATGGCCAAGCAAGCCTGAAAAAATTAGAGAAATGAAAGCCAGCCATTTAAATTACTACTTACCCAAACTACTGGCTCCCCTTGATTTCTCCACTGCTTAAGTGTCCAATCTTACACATTGTTACTCATCCTTCACACTGCAGATGCCACACCCAGTCTCCTGTTATATACACCAAAGAAGCACAAGAGACAACATAAAGACAAAACACAAGTAGTCAAGCTCTAAAAACAGTGATTATTAAACATGAGAGCATGCCTTATCACTGGTTCTTGCACCACCTCTGAATGAACTTTTCCTGAAGAATCAAGAACCATCCCTAACATTGCATTTTGCTACATAAAAACCCCGCAAAGAAAAATGGTTAATTGGTCAGTATACGTCATTGTTCAGAATAATCTAAAAAGAGTTATAATTGAAAAAAATATAATGGTAGATATGCAAAATTTTGCAAATGTGCACGTTTGCACCCCCTATTATCCATCCTATTTAATTTTTCACTCCAAATTATGCCTCACCCATAAGCCATGTAATCATTTTGGCCTTACAGATTCAGGGAAGGTCTTGTACGATAGTGCACTTTGCAGTACAATCTCTACACAGTTACAGTATGATAAGGAAAGAAAGAATGATTAAATGGCTAAAAGTACTTCACTACTAGCCAGACAAGAGATTATATCAAAATGGTAATAAAGAGTTACAGAGTAAGGAAATGTGCGGGAAGGAATTGAAAGCCAAAACCTGCAACTGCACCTGTAGCTCGTGTTGAAATACTCCCTCAGAACTTGTCAATCTGTTCTTCACCAGTGTGCCAGAAACGTTCTCGTAAGTACTACTCTCAAACCTGCCATTGTTGTTCATCATATCAACACCCCTGGTGTTATCTTCAGCACAACCTGCCATAGATACGGCTCCAATATCTTCAGAAGAACCACTATCACTTGTAACGGAAGCAAACCCACTAGAATTAGAGGCAGGTTCAGGAGACTCCGTTCTACCCAACTCTTGCTCACTGCTTGACAACTGTTGACTATCAGACACACTGCTACATTGCTTTTTCAGTGTCGCATCCTCCCTCACACCCAACCCATCATTGTTCTTCCTCTTACGAATTCTCTCAACATTGTCAGTCCCAGAAACCTCATTTTTAGGAAATGATTTATGATTCTCACGTCTTGAGGTTGGCCTTGATGATCGCAATCTTTTGTAACCATCAGGAAACACATAGCATGGAATTTGCCTTCTCCGAACATGAGAAACAAAAATCTCCATCTCTGGTTTCCAGAACATGTACATATTGACTGCATGCAAAAATTCATCAATTGTTCCTCGTATATCAAATTGCTGGCCTTCTTGAACTACTTCTCCCTTCTTCCTCTGTAAACCCACAAAGAAAGCACAATGTGCACTCTGCCTTGAGGTGTCCATATACTCATGATGATGGGGATGGCACTGCAACTTCCCAAAAGTGTCACGCTCAATCTGCAAACAGGAATCAAATTAATCAAATGACACAATTAAGTAAATGTGTAATATACTCAATGTAACAGTAATATGAAACAGAGCAAGACACCAAAATTTTGGGAATTAGAATTGTATATTCCAGAATTTTTATTTATTTTCTTCTGTGAGTTCGAATGGTATCACAGAGAATTAACAAAAAGCTGCAATACCCAAAGTTGGTCTCAACAATGAAGGAATACGTCCTAGAGAGAGAAGAAGAATTTCCAATCATTGCCTCCCGTCAGTGATAACTAATTCCCCTTTTTGTACCCATTCTTTCCCCACAGAAAATCCCTCAACCTTGTATTTTCCTTTCTCTCTCTCACGTGCCTTTGTCTGCCACTCTCTTCTGCTATGGGTGCCATGTGGCTTGATTTCCCAACTGACTCATCCTTAGCCTCCATTTCCCTTGCCCATTCTATCCCTGCAGTGGCCCTTTTATTCTCACACGTTACAATACCCTCCCCATCAACACTAACCTTGTCCTCAAGGTTAAAGTTAAAGTCAGGGTAGGCTTTGATAACCTCTTTAAGGTCTTCCCATGTGGCCTCTGTTTCAGATAACCCAGCCCAGTGAACTAAGACTTGGGAAATGCTGTTGGACCTGCGGATTATGTTACGTTTCTGAAGGATAGCTTGAGGCATCAACAAGGGACCCTCGGGCAGTGTAGTCAATGGGAGTGGAACATAAACAATGTCATGAGGACCTTTACATTCTTTCAACTGAGATATGTGGAAGATGGGATGGATTTTAGCAGTTTCAGGCAATAAAAGTTTATAGGCCACTGAGCCAATGCGATCAATGATTGGAAATGGGCCAAAATATCTCAGTCCCAGTTTCTGGTTTTTTCGTAAGGTAATGGAGTGTTGTCTATAAGGTTGGAGTTTGACCAAAACCAAATCACCAACCTTCAGCTCTTTATGCATGCGTCTGTTATCAGCATATTTCTTCATTTTTTCCTGGGCTTTCAAAAGTTGCCTCTTCAATTGAGTCAAAGCCCTGTCTCGTTCCCCTAAGAGCTCCTGGACGGATGGAGGGTCTTTAGGATCCATGGTGTATTTAATTATGGTCGGTGGATCTCTTCCATACACCACCTTAAATGGTGTTGTTTGTAGACTGCTGTGGAATGCTGAGTTGTACCAGAACTCTGCCCATGGTAATAGTCTGGTCCATGCCTTAGGATTATCAAAAGCAAAGCACCTAAGATACATCTCTATACACTTATTCAGGGCTTCTGATTGTCCATCTGATTGCGGGTGGTAAGCCGTAGACATGTTCAATGTTGTGCCACTCAACTTGAAGAGGTGTTGTCAAAAGTGACTGATGAAGATCTTATCTCTGTCAGAAACTATAGTTCGAGGGAACCCGTGCAGTTTGACAACTATGTTAATGAACAATTCTGCCACAATCTTACTAGTATAATCTGCTTTCAAGGGAGCAAGGTGAGCATACTTAGATAACCGGTCAATGACAACCATGATGACGGTATACCCATTGGAAGGTGGAAGACCCGTAATGAAGTCCATGGCTATATCCTCCCAAACTTGATGGGGAATGGGGAGTGGCTGAAGTAACCCTGCTGGAAGGGTGGTGGCAGATTTAGCTTGTTGACAGATAAGGCATTGTTGGACATAGTGAGTGATATCTTTGAGCATGCCAGGCCAATAGAACTGGGAAGACAGTCGAGCCATGGTTCTAGTTATGCCAGCATGACCCCCTATTGTTGAACTATGGTATTCCTTGAGCAACAATTGTATAATTTCCTCATCTCTAGGGATTACCACTCTGTGCTTCCAGTGTAAGAGTCCATCAGAGTAGGAGTAATGATTATTAGGTGGTTTCCCTGCTACGCAAGCTTGGATAATAGCTTGCTGACGAGGATCGAGCTGTGTGACCTTCTGAATTTTGGACATCAAGTTAGTCTCTCTATTGGACCATGCCATAAAAAAGGATCTGGACAAGGCATCTGCAGCCTGGTTATCCGTTCCTGGTTTGTATTCAATGGTGAAATCATATCCCAAAAATTTGTGGAGCCATGCCTGCTGCTCAGGGGTTTGGAGGGATTGATCCATTAGACTTTTGAGACTTTTTTGATCAGTGCGAATGATGAACTTATGACCCAGTAAGTAATGTCTGAATTTTGCAATTGCTTCAGTGATTGCATAAAATTCCCTGGTATAAGCAGATTTGTGTTGCATCCTAGAAGATAGTTTCTTTGAAAAGAATGCTATAGGATGCTTGTCTTGGCTTAGAACTGCACCAATCCCCAAACCGGATGCATCAGTCTCCAAGACAAAGGTTTTGGTGAAATCTGGTAATGCTAATATAGGAGCAGTGGTTATGGCTTGTTTCAAGGTCTCAAAAGCGTGAGTTGCATGTGATGTCCATTGAAAGTTATCCTTTTTCAGGAGATTGGTCAAGGGGTGAGCTATTGCAGCATACCCTCTTATGAATCGTCTGTAATAACCTGTTAGACCAAGGAATCCTCTCAACTGTTTTGTGTTCTGAGGGCAGGGCCATTGTAAAACAGCTTGAACCTTGTTAGCATCCATTGCTACTCCATTCCCCGAGACAATGTGGCCTAAGTATTCCACTTGAGAAAGACCAAAAGAGCATTTGGATAATTTGGCATATAATGTGTGTTCTTTCAAGATGTGCAAAACTGTTTCCAAGTGACTAAGATGTGCAGTCCATGAAGGGCTATATATAAGTATGTCATCAAAGAAAACCAAGACAAATTTCCTTAGAAGGCCTTTAAATATGTCATTCATGAGAGCTTGAAAGGTTGCTAGTGCATTTGTTAATCCAAATGGCATGACAAGCCATTCATAGTGGCCTTGATGAGTTCGAAAGGCAGTTTTGAATCTGTCAGCAGGATGAACCAATATTTGGTGATAGCCTGATTTGAGGTCCAACTTAGAGAAGAATTTTGCACCAAATAATTCATCTAGTAGCTCCTCAACAGTTGGGATAGGAAATTTGTCTTTGATTGTGACAGCATTCAGTGCTCTGTAGTCAGTACAAAATCTCCAAGTACCATCTTTCTTTTTGACCAAAATAATTGGGGAAGAGAAGGGGCTGGTGCTGTGGGTAATAATGCCTTCGTCCAACATTTGTTGCACCATATTCTCAATTTGTTGTTTCTGACTATGAGGATATTTGTATGGCCTCACTCTCACAGCATTCACATCCGGCAAGAGAGGAATGCAGTGGTTTTGAGATCTATTTGGGGGAAGGCCCTTCGGTTTTGCAAATATCATGTTGTATGTGTGAAGGAGACGTGCAATGTCAGGGTCAATATGCTCTAGGATAACCAAGCCATCATCCTCTAGTGTTAGAGGGTGAGTTAATTGTAATGTAAACAGTTCTGCAATGGCATCAGTTTTGCACAATCTAGTCATCTGATGCAACTCTGCTGGTTTTGGTAGAGTTGGTGGCTCACCTTGCAATGTAATGAGTTGTTTGTCCAAATAAAACTTTAAGGAGAGTGAACGATAGTCTGCAATGTGTGGTCCGATAGTAGCCAACCAAGCAGCACCTAATATCATATCAGCACCAGAAACTGGTAATAGGTACACTGGAAGTTTAAGTGTATGGCCTTGCACCTTAACCTGAACTTCTTTAATAACCCCTTCGGTAGACATGGCATTTCCATTGCCTACCAGGACCTGCAGAGATGACATATCCTCCACCGGCAGCTTAAGGCAATGAGCAATTCGTGGTTGCAAGAAATTATCAGAACTGCCACTATCCAACAATATCTGAATAGTCAGGCCTTGTAATGACCCTTGGAAGCGCATAGTTCCCACACCGGTAACACCCTTTAAAGCATTAAGAGAGAGATGGTGTTCCAAGTTCTGTTCTAATGTAGGAATTTCCGTATCAGTCTGCTCCTCCTCATCATATTCAACTTGTAAAAATGTATATTGGCGATTTGGACACTTATGGTTTGCCGTGAACCGCTCATCGCATGTATAACACAACCCTTTTTCCCTGCGTGATTGCATTTCTGCTGGTGACAGACGTTTAATGTTATTGGGACGGAGGTTTTGGGGAAAAGGCCTTTGGTTCGGGGTAGGAAGAATGGGTTGTTGTGGTGGATTGTTATAAGATTGGGTAGTAGTAGGTGATGTGTTTTGGGTGGCATTTCTGGAAGTGTTTGGGTTGTATGGTCGTGGTTTGGAGGTGTATTTCTCTTCAAACAGTCGGGCTAGGGAAATGGCTTTAAGGATTGTGTTTGGTGCTTGAGCTATCACCTCTCTACGAATGTCGGTTTTCAACCCACTGATGAAGCAGTCTAGAAGGGCTTCATTGCTAACACCATAAATCCTATTAGCAAGAGATGTAAACTGCACATAATATTCATTGACAGATGTGGATTGGGTGAGTTTAAACAAGGTAGATCTAGGTGATTCAAAGGGTGAAGGGCCAAATTCCAACTCTAATGAACGGACCAAGGTGTTCCATGAAACAATGGGATTATTTCTTTGCATCATTTGATACCACGGCACCACTTCTTTCTCGAAATGAATGGCTGCTATGGTCAACCGTTGTTCATCCGGAGTATCATAATAGTCGAAGAATTGCTCCGCTTTAAATATCCATTGTAGCACATCTGAACCATCAAAACGTGGAAAATCGAGCTTAACATTTCTAACCTGAAACGGTCCATGAACATTCCTTGAGTTCGCTCCTCCATGTGCCATATTCTCCTTCAAATCCTCAATGGCATTACGAAGCTCTTGCATCTCTGCAGCATGCTCCCGTTCACGTTTCTGCATGAGCTCTAGGATCTGCTTAAGGTCATTTGAAGATGAAGCCTCGGCCATGGCAATGAAAGCACCAGTTTGTAATATACTCAATGTAACAGTAATATGAAACAGAGCAAGACACCAAAATTTTGGGAATTAGAATTGTATATTCCAGAATTTTTATTTATTTTCTTCTGTGAGTTCGAATGGTATCACAGAGAATTAACAAAAAGCTGCAATACCCAAAGTTGGTCTCAACAATGAAGGAATACGTCCTAGAGAGAGAAGAAGAATTTCCAATCATTGCCTCCCGTCAGTGATAACTAATTCCCCTTTTTGTACCCATTCTTTCCCCACAGAAAATCCCTCAACCTTGTATTTTCCTTTCTCTCTCTCACGTGCCTTTGTCTGCCACTCTCTTCTGCTATGGGTGCCATGTGGCTTGATTTCCCAACTGACTCATCCTTAGCCTCCATTTCCCTTGCCCATTCTATCCCTGCAGTGGCCCTTTTATTCTCACACGTTACAAAATGTACCCCGGTGTTGTGAACTACATTAATTCTAATGTGTCAATTTAAATGTCTTGGTTTCACAAAGATAAAACAAATGAAAATACCATCAAGGTCAACTGCCGAAGGCGTGATCCCACCCAACCTTTCCAATTGCGCAAGTCATCAACATCAGCAGCAACTACGTCAACTTGCAAGTAGTTTGTATAACTTTCAAAAAAACTGTATGGTTCAAACAGATCCTCCCAACAACCTTTGTTCAATTCTACATCCTGATTATTTTTTTTTGACAAAAACTAAGGAATCAATTACCAATTACGAACAACAAATAAATATCTATGTCCAAATTATTTCTATCAAACTCAACAAAAAAGAATAGTGATTACCCCACATATCTTGTTGCCAAATTGGAATTGTTCCATCATAACACGAAGTGTGCTTGTAGAAACATTATAACTAGAGTTCATACAGGGATAGGCAGGAGTAATAATTGGCATGAGATGGGATCGATCACGAGGATTTTTACGAGGATGCCAAAAAGAAAAACCAAGTTGATTTTCCTCTATTGGACATAACATGACAGGAGTTGGCCACCCCCACTGTGTATATACCCTAAAGAACCGAGAAACAAGCATACTTGGAACAGCATTTGGATACAACTGGCACACTCGAGCTACAAGAAGTGCCAAGTTAACACCACCAAGAAAACCTGTCACCTGAAAAAACATTAAAAAGCACAAATAAATTAGCCAATAACTATGTAAGTGGCTACTAACATATTCGAGAATAGTAAAGAAGGGGAAATTTTAAAATATCTCTCACATTGGAATAAATGCCTCGTCTTTTGGCCCAAAATTTCAAGCAACGAAGTGTTGTACGAAAGTGCTATAAGACATACAGATTGTAAATATATTAAAAGTATTAGGGACTCAAAAAATAATATTAAATGGAAGACATAGCAAAGTGTATGACAAACAACAGTCTAAAGAAACACCTCAACATTAGGAACGAGCTTTAGAATTTGATCTGCAACTCTGCAGCCATTTAAACTTCGCACAGTAGGCTCGTCAACATTGTGTAGAAGAGTGATATCAGATATAACCAAGTCCTGTTGATTTATTAATAAAAGACAAAGTTCAAAAATGACAAAAATCAAATGATACGAACTAGATCTGGAAAAAGAAACATTTGCTTTTGTTTGAGAAATTAGTACAAAATAAAATTATTTGTCTTACTTCAGGTACAATCAAGCGAGAAATACTGGCATAAAGGAGGTCAATTGATATTCCATCAAACTTGAATTTCATAACTGGGACATGAGCATCAGGAATTGGTTGCAATTCAGAGACCTCCTCCATGTTGGCTAGGATATCATGCAATGTGTAGAAAAAATCCTCCTGATGATGAAAACATGAAAAATCAGACAAAAAAATGATTTTGATGGAGCACACAAACAAAAATATTTGCATTCATATTTCTACCTCGCGATTCACGTAGGAAGGTCCAATGCATATTGTGTCTAAGTCAGCCCCAGGACCATGAACCTGCATCATTAAACTCAGATGAAAACGGGATCAACTAATCCACAAATGCAAAATAGGTGCCGCAAATTGCATGCAAAACTTGACAAAGTAAAACATTTTTCAAGAGCAAAAATCAATACAATCTAGTAAACTGTAAAATTATAACATTCCCAAGCAGAGTAAACAGATCCAAAACATGTTTGCCTGATTCTACAACAATAACGAAGTCATGAAGGTGTGCATGTCAGGCAAGGAAGTAAGATACTCACGCCAAGGCGATAAGAACCAAAAGTCATAATGATAGCATTTGCATCTTCCACCATTTGATCAGTGTATCCCTTTAGGCGAGTGAGTTGCTTCACCCAATGTTTTACTATCTGAAATAAAGAAAACAAATTAAAACATAAATGGTTAACTCTGAAGGTTTTGCATCCTGCATTAAATAGTTCTGTACAAAGTGACAGTAACGGACAATAAGATACTATTATATTACTATTCTTCTTCTTCTTTATTATCATTATTATTAACCGCAATTCAAACTATAATGATTAATATCAGCTAATAAATTATTAAAAATGCTCTCTCATCAATCACTAAATAAACTCCCAGAACAACTCTGATAAACAATAATAAGCACAAATCAACTACTTAAAAAGACTAAACTCCAGATAAAAGAAATAAACCCCCATAATCAAACAAAAAGTTCCTCACTTGCCCCTACAACTGCTACTTTATCATCGGCATTAATACGTAAAAGTATCTCACAAAAATTCCTGCCATCGTGCAATAACATCATCTAAGCATCTATATATATCCCGTTACCTGTCTAAGTCGGTAAAGAACCTCCTCTCTCTTAGCAGCTTCCTCATTGTTCTCATAAAGTCCCGAAACAGCGAGAAACTTGTACACATAGCAAAGAATTTTTCAGATAAGCACATCAACAATCACTCAAAAGAAAAAATATCGTATTACAACAAATAAAAAACCAACCTTTTCTAACTCAAGAGTTCTGTGCAAATCATAAACCGTTGGTCCAGCCATCGAAATGGGTTTCGTGATACCATATTGCTTCGACGATGTTCCCACCCCTTCAGAACTCCCCATGATCTCAACACCCAAATACCCGCAAGAAAAAATGAAATATTTCTATATTTTCCTATTCTTTTCCTGAGGAAAAACTGATACCCGGAAAACAATTTAAAAAAAAAAAAGGATCGTATCGAACGTTCAGACAGAACCCACGCTTGAAAATCTAACTAGAAATCAATCCCTATAAGAAGAAAGGAGGAAAAAAAAAGGAAAAAGTGCAAGGAATTGGAAAAAAATTAAAAGCCCTGGATCTTAAAAACAAAAAGGATGAAAAGAAAGGGGAGATCTGAAAGGTTTGGAAGGGATTGCAGAGGAAGGTTGGAAGAAAGAGAGCTTTGGAAGCGAGCGGCGAAGAGAAAGGCCGATGAATGCAATGGTGGGGTTTGCAATTTTGTGATTTTTTTCCCCTCAGATATTTATTTATAGAATCGCACATTTAAGATTTTTTTTTATCCATTCATGCTTATTTATTTTATTTTATTACTGCTTTAAAATATTTTATTCAATTTTAATATCTTTTCTGCATTATCTACCATTTCCAAAAAATATATTACAACATTTCTCCATGATTTTTTTAGGGTTAAATATTTGAACCTATCTATTAATTAATTAGTTTAAATTCGTACTGAATATTAATATTAATATTAATAATTTGAAAATGTTACATTATATGAGCAGAAAGTGACATTATCAATATACTTCATTCAGTTATATTATAATCTGTAAATTTTACTTTTCAGTTTAGATATTATGTCAGTAGTTAGATAAAAGCCTTATCATATCAATATCAATACATGTAATATTTTAATTTTTGAAAATTGGATCAATGGTAAGAATACTTTTTTCTTAATTTTAGATTAGTGATTATTTGTTTATACATAAAATCTTACAATATCAATAAATATATTATATTTATTTTGGATTAGTGATAAGGATATTACATTTATTTTTTAAGATTATAGGTTTTTTTGAAGGATAGTAAATATTTACCAAAAGATATAAACAAAAACAAAGAAAATAGAATAAGAGTATTAAGGAGCTAATATTTATTTAAATTAAGATTTTTTCTTTATTCTTTTATAGGCACAGAAAATTAAGAAAGTTATTGTGTTTTTAAACTACCATTAATTATAATATGATTAATTCGGGTGTGTAATAAATTGATGAAACAAACAAATCTAAAGATTATCAAGAAAAAAATGTAAAAATCCAACTAAATTTTTGTTTATTGTTTTGAAATGTTTTTAGTAAAGATTAAGTTATAATTTATACTCGTTAGCTCTTGTACGATCAGTAATTTTTTGCATTTTATAGTAATTATCTTTTAAGTATAACTATTTTTCTATTATTTCATTAAATTTTTGTTTCTTTGAATCTTGTGTAACTATACGTTAGAAACTTGAAGAAGAAACTTATTAAATGTATATAACTAACACTTTTGTTCCCAATATAAGTGAGCTTCGACTTCTTCACTGTTGAGAATCGTTTTTTAATATTATATTAGGATTTTAAATTTTTATTTCGATATAAAAAAGAGTTTTATAAATTTACTAATGTTATTTTTAAAAAATTACGAATGTGCATGCTTGAGTTGTCTTGAGAAACTTTTTGGAACCAATATACTCTCGACTATTTATAGTAAGTTGATTTTTCGAAAATTTTTATTTGTTATGGGAATGTAATATCTTGAAAAATTATAACAATTAGAAAATTTTAAAAATTAAACTAAATACATATTTTAAATTTAAATGAAAGACAACAAGATTTAATAATTATTTAATTAAAAAGATATTAGATATGGTTGGATACCATGAGATATTCCTAAGTTGATCTTAAGAAGTGTTATTTAATATTGTGAAATATTCTTAGATATTACTAAATATTCTTGTATATTTTTATGTATTAATAAGTGATAATTAAATATTTTAAAATATATATATTTAAAAGGTTATTATAAGAGATATAATAGTTTTTTATTATTTATTGAATTTCAAAGATTATGATAGAAAATATAATAATTTATTATATTTATTTTAAAATTTTATGATTAGAGATATAATGATTTATTGATTTTTTTTTTTAAGAAATAAAAAATTTGGTAAGTTACTACTAAAAGGAAATTAAATAAATTTTTTTAAAGATGTATAAAGTGGTTACTAAAACATAAGTATGTTATATGTCATAGTTATTCTTTAAACAAAACTATTAAAACGGTAAAAGATTTATGAAGTGTGTGATTATTGTTATACGCTATTAGAGTTATCAAAAAGACTCATCTGACCCAGCCTATCAAAGATTGGTCACTTAGTGAGTTAACCTAACTTAATTCACTTATTAGTGAGTCCAAAAAATTTGAATCTGACTCGACTTACCACGGGTTAGTAGGTAAATAGGTTACCTCACTTAATTAAACGGGTTGTCGTCATCTTAGAAGTACAAAAGAGGAACGCGATAAGATAAGCATGTGAAAAAGCATGGTCTACTTGCGAAGGAGCGCGGTCGAAGGAGCATGCGAAGGAGCATGATCTGCTTCAAATCTGCGAAGGATCATGGTTTGCACTACTTCAAATCATATCAACGACATCATTTACGTTTAGGATTTTTGTTTTTTTAACATGATTTAATATTTAAAATTTACAGGTAGGTTATTGAGCAAATTGGATCACTACGGATTCAACCTGAATGAACTAAGATCTTAGTGGGCCAAATTCATTTTTGTCTGTGCCAAAATTTGTAATTTCTCTTAAAGTCAACCTAACTCCAATCTATGGTGGTAGACTGGATTTAATCGTGATTTTTAATCTATTTTGATAACTTTATATACAATAGATTAAAAAGTTTATATTTAAAATAATTATCAATGAGAATATTGGAAATATGTTTATTATGAAAATTGTTATTATAAGAAAGATTTGTCAGTTGGATAAAAATTAGTGAATTTTAATGTATAATTTGAATTTATTTATATATTTGTCAAAAGATAAAAGATTTAATGAAACAATAATATTTTTTAAGAAGATCAATGCATGAGAATTATCTTAAAAGTAATTTTCTTATTTTATTTCTAAGGATGTTACAAAGATTATCGTTAAGGTTTGATGTTTTATTTGAGATATCTAGTAGTATTTTTTTAGAAACAAAAACATTGATTTAGGAAAAGATATAATTTTGTGGTTATTATAAAGATCATCTAAAATCTCTTAAGAATATCTAGGATTTTACAAGTGAGAGTGAAGTCTATAAATATACATATTAAAAGAGTGAGAGAGTGTACACTCGATAAAAAATACCATGGCTAAATAGATGCGAAAGAACAAATAAGAACGTAGTAAGAAACTTTTGAAGTGTTATTTACTAAAACCAAGTAAGGGGAGTTTAATATTTTGTATGATTGTATGATGAATATCGATACACATTGTCATGTTTTGTGTTAGTGACTTGATGACGTGTGATGAGCATGTCCAGATGAATGCTCTAAGACGAGTGAGAGTACATTTTCGTGAGTGTTCTTAAATGTCGGAGTATGATGAGACAGTTGTGAACATGTTTTCATAAGTGTTCATAGATGTTTGAGTGTGATTATACAAGTGAATCATGTTTCCATAAATGTTTCTAGATGGTTCAGTGTAATTATGAGTGTGAATATGTCTTCATCAATGCTCTTAGACATATGAGTATGATTAGACAAATATAAATATAAATATATATATATATATATATATATATATATATATATACACACGAGTGCTCATATAGGTTTGAATAGGTCTCCATAACTATTATGAGTTAGACGGATAAGTGCACATGATTGTTACAAATTGGACAAGTTTAATTTAAATAATAATTGTATATTTATTTTTCAAGTTATCACATCACATAATAGAACTTTCCTCCCTTTTGTAATTTATCAACCCACATATAAACAAAAAGAAATATAATACATATATTTAAAAATAATATCTTACATTAATTTTCACATTACACGTATCAAATTGGCTAAATTCCATTTTTTAATCTCCTCTTAATTATATCCCACAACTACTCTCAATAGTACAAATCCTAATAAAGTTCACCAATACATTAAGAATTGGAAATTCACAACTCATATCAAAGTTTTCAATTCAATAGCAATTGAAATAAAGAGTAAATAAATAAACTCTAACGGTCTAGGGTGTGCTTGAAATCTAAAGAAGAAAAAAAAATCATGCAACTAAAACTCCAAAAAGAACACTGCCTACGAACCTTTAACTCCAAAAACAACCGAAGTACCAACTAAATATAAAATAAAAGACTCGTTAAAAAAATTCAATTTTTCAAGCTATAAAAAGTTATGGAGATAAAAAAGATCGTAGAGAAAAAAATTAGAGAGAAAGAATGAGCAAGAGAGGGAGAGAAAAAAAAAATAGAACATGCAAAACTTTTTCTTTTTAATTATGTAATCTAAATAAAAGAAAAAAGAAGAAAAAAAGAGAAATCGGGCCTTAAGCCCATTAGTGATATTATTTAAAGTAAGTGAGAAAAAAAAAAGGACGTCAGAGATGGGCCGTTAAGAGCCATGGTCTGACTCAATAGTATTTGTCATGTACTCAAATATTAAGTAACATGATTTTAAATAAATTATTTTTAAACTACGAGTTTATTGTTTTATTAAAGCAAGAGTTAACGTGATTTTAATGTCCTGCTTAAGATACTATTAAAAAAAATGTTTAAAATAATTAAAATAAATAAATATCTATAAATTATAGCAAATTAATGCTTTTAAACCTCTACTAAATTACATAAAAAAACCTCTATAAAAAACTAAATGCATTAGTTAATCTGAAATTTAATTTATTTTTTGTAATTTCTTTATTAATTAAACAAAACATGAATGCTCACATAATTAACCTTATATTGAGAATTAGATTTAAATTTGATTTTGAGATTTAAACGATATATATAATTTGCTTGTATGTTAAATGAAAATTATCCTAAAAATTTCCACTGCTTTTTTTTGGAAATAAAATCCAATCATAAACCTTAGGTTTCACCAATGTGAATCTTGCAAAATGTTAGTATTGAAAAAAAAAACTACCTAAAAACACGTAAAAATTTGCATGGTAATGTTTTCCATTGAGATAAGGATGGGTGCAAATTTCATTTTTCATGGCAATTATGTTTTTTACATTTTAACTATAATGTTTTTTTTCTTCAAATGATCGACCCCTTATTAATTAATATTTCCAAAATTCAATTTTTAGATGCATGTATTTCCATACCTTATTTTTTATATTTTGTGGTGTATATATATATATATATATATATATATATATATATATATATATAATGGAAAAAATATAATTAATATTGATATTAATTCACGCAGTATTAATTTTAGTCTAAGCAATTAATGTGAAGTGTTTATGTAACTTACTGTTTGATCAATTGTAATAATCAAAACATATATCACATTCAACTTTGTTAGCATCCAACTTATGATTAAATATGTTTTGGCTGAAATTTTGGTTTTGATGGGTGTCAAAACTAAAGAAAACTAACATCACGAAGCAATATCAAATAATCAATATTTATTGAAAAATTAAATATATTACATAAAATTTTAATAACGTTTGACTTAGACAGATAATATAAAAATAAACATTGATAATAACTTTAAAATATTACAAGTCGACTCATCTTACCTACTTATTAAACCGGAGAAATCAAAAGTGTGTTAAATTGGTTGAAAATATATCAACTTGTTTTAGTTAGAAAAAAGGAAAACTGGGTCGATTGATTCCCATGACCTATTTTAATATCTCCATAACCTTCTTTTTTATCCTATACAGAATTAAAAAAAAAAAAATAGTCTGATTATTATATTATACGGCATTGATTAATTATTTCTGTCTAAAAGATATGCAACAAAGGAGACTGAATTTTTGTCGAAAAAAAATAAAAATCTTATTAATCCATCATAAGATGAACATTATATATAAAAAATAGTTAATTAAATTTTAAAAGATAAAAAAATAGTTAAGGTCAACTGTTTGAACTAAACTATGTTATCTTAAATTCGAATGTTGTGTAGGAAGCAATCTAATACGTGTTTAAATCAGTCAAATAATACATATAAAAGGTATTCAACGTTAAAGTTAACTTAATGTTTTTATTTTGGAACGGTTTATCCCAATCCATCCAATTCAAGATCGGATGGTCGGTTTGGTGATAATTCAATTTTTTCAATGACAAATTATCTGAGCTAATACTTAATTTATCTGCACTGGTGCATGACCAGTTGATCTATTTAATGATTGATTGGATTTACTGTCCTGTTTGATTATCCAAACTATAATTAACTGTTTCATAACACCATAAAAATTTATTTTAGGGACGAAAAAACTTCAATTTACTTATTTTATAACATAATAAAAAATAAAAAACTTATTGAGAACATGTTTTAGGGACCAGAACGCAGAATACTTAAAAGCAAAATTTTGCATGTAGATGAGGGAAGTAGCCACCCTAATGTGAGCCCATACTAAAAAGGCTATAATTAAAATTCTATGGTAGTTGTTGCATCTAACATATTAAATTCAGTTAAAGACATAATCTCTTCTTACTACATATATTAGCTGGATCACTTCTGTCTCTCTCAACCATTGCCGTAATGCAAGCATTTTCTTCTCTGTTCTCACCATCTTTCATTAATGGTTTCACAATTAGTTCATCGCCTTTTATGTTAAGATTCATCACAACTAATCACCTACTTTTATATTCCTTCATATCAATAGTCACTGAGAAACAAATTGGGCTTTTGATAGGCCTATTTGGGCTGAAGAATGGTCACGAGCCCATGACAAAAAGAGCAAAGTCAAAGATAGAGTTGAGGCTGTGAGAAGCAAATTGCAACCTAAGGCAAATGCCGTAAAAGAAATGAATGGTGGTCCAACACCACCAACACCACCTACTCTCTCTGGTTAGATATGGAAGTCTCTTGGTGGGTCCCCTGCTCTTTCACTGAATTTCACCAAGTATTGCGTACACATACCAAACTCCACTGCTCGTTGCAATCATTTTGGACCATTTTCTACAGTACATACTCCATAGTACACTCCATGCACAATACAATCAAACCATATTTCTAACCTTTTTCCTTTTCCAATCTTTCCTATCTAGTTATCATGCATTCGCAAGTCTAAAGTCAAAAGGGTCTGATATACACAAAAATGGCAATGCGGATAGAACCAGTTTGTGCTGCAGTTCATTATAGTTTGCTTAGAATTCAGCTTTAGCTGGTACTTTAACTTTAATGTTGTTATGTCAAATGTCGTGTTATAATCTCATGTTCATTAGATATATGATGAGATTACACTATATAAATTGTCTAGTATAGTTAAAAAGATTGTCAAAAACTTGCATCATAGCAAGTAAGGATATCTAGTGTTATAAGCATAGTTTATGATGATTTGGAAGGTTGAAGTTGAAGCCGAAAATTGAAACTCAGCATTGTTTGGTATGGAAGTTATAATCATATGAAATGAAATGATTTGTTAGAATGCGTCTTTGGGAATGGATTGACCCATTACAGTTTGCTTAGGGAGTGAAAAAAATACAACTGGTGTTAATTCATGCAATCAAGTATTGGAACGAAACTGTAGCGAATTACAATAATGATAATTAGATGCATTTCAATTTGGTCTTGCATACTGATAAACACAGCAGAGCGCATTGAATTAAATTTATTAGGATTCCGACTGTCTGGCAAAATCTTCGGAGAAAATGTTTCTTATCTCACAATGTTCTGTCGTGTCACCTTAATAAAACCCACTCAATGGTTCCTAACACTAGAATTTTGTTCTGTCCTTTTAGTATTATTCCCTCTTAAACCAGCCAATAACAACACCCTCAATCCCACAAGACATTGTTGATTAAAAAAAGGACTGATTAAAAAATATTTAAATTCAAAATTTGAATCTTGACAGATAATTATAATTAATTATCGAAATCAGATGAAGATAGTGTTTGCTGTTAGGGTGCACCCCAGAGAGAGAGGGGGGGTAGAAGGAGAAACATAACGAAACATAACAAGTAACAGCATTGAAGGAGTTGATTTAGTTTGGGGATTGAGGGGTTTGGAAAGGCAGATTTTTTTTTTTGGGGGGGAGGGGGGGGGGGGGAGAAAGTGTGGCAGGGAAGGTAAGCAATGGAATGATGATGGTGAGGGAGAAAATGTTTGAGGGAAAAAATGGGGTATTATCAGGACAAAAGAAGATGATATAAAGCAACCCTTTGGTTGGTATAGCCATTAATGAATGGTACACAGCACAGTGTACTATCAATGGTAGCAAGTTTTTATTTTTAGCCTTTAAAAGTGGTGTTATTCGGTTGCAGAACTTAACTCACAGTCCAGTTTTTTCTCTCAAATAAAGCAAGATAGTGAAAGGGTGGGAGAGGGACTCAATGCCCCCTTTGAACCAAGCTCACGGGATTGTTGTCAGTAGGTATCTTTCATATGTACTACACGTTGCTCCAGAAAGTTAGAGAGAGAAAGCAGCAAAGTAATAATAATAATATTGCATTTGCAGTTTATTTTTGTAGGATAATACTAACAATATATAACATAGAAAGAGAGAGAGAGTTGTTGAAGTGTGAAGGGAAGGGAATTCGGCGGTCTTTCTCTTTTTTGAATTCAAGATCAGATAAGAAGGTGTTGTCTTGGGTTTTGGAGGCTTTTTCCTATGATTATTGTCACTTTTTTCATAGGATTTCACCATTGTGCTTTGTCTGTAATTCTTGTCTCTTTACCCAAGGGTGAGGTTTTAAAGTTTTTAGCAACTATTTTAATGTTTTTCGTTTTAGCCTCTGCTAACTTTCTGTGACCGCTTTTTGTCCTCTAATGCAGTTCTTCACGAGGTCCTGTCAGGTTTATTTTCAAAAATCGTTCCATCTTTATCCGTTTTTTCACTCACTCACTCTAATTTTAAGGTTTGTTGTTTATTAATCTTTTCAGCCATACACACTCTCATCACTTCTCTTCTGTTAGATTCTTTACACTTTACGCTTTAAACTTTACACTCTCTCCTTTGCACTAAACTCCACTGCTTTCTTTGTCCCTCCATTTTTAAAACAAGATTTTTCATTTTTGGTTTTCGTCTTCTTTTTCACCCTGTCCCTGGTATATTCAAACAACATCTGGCTTCACTCGGTTACATTTGTTCACTTCCACGCGAACCCCTCTTATCTTTAGCCACAAGAGGCAAACTTTTGGTTAACCTTTGCCACCGCTTCTCATTCCAGATCGTGACTGAACAAAAGTTGTCAAGTTATTATTATGGGAAAAGCTAGCAGGTGGTTCAAGGGTTTGTTGGGGATGAAGAAGGAGAAGGATCACAGCGACAATTCAGGCTCGCTGGCTCCTGACAAGAAGGAGAAGAAAAGGTGGAGTTTTGCCAAGCAAGGGAAGGATGTGCCATCTTCGGTTCCTGCCACTGATAACACCTGGCTCAGATCCTACATTGCTGATACAGAGAATGAGCAGAATAAACATGCAATTGCCGTTGCCGCTGCCACTGCTGCCGCCGCCGATGCTGCCGTGGCTGCTGCTCAGGCTGCCGTGGCGGTTGTGAGGCTGACAAGCCAGGGTAGAGGTGCATTGTTCAGTGGAAGCAGGGAGAAGTGGGCTGCCGTGAAGATCCAAACTTTTTTTAGAGGCTACTTGGTATGTGCCTATGTGCCTTCTTTTTTGTGATGGTTCAAATCAAATTGGTGTTGGTCATGTGGGTATGAATGTGTGTGAGTATGTCTGCTTCCTTTGTTTTTGAAAATGCTGTCTGATAAATTGCATTGATTTGTGATTGCGGTGGTTCTGTCTCGGACAAATATATTTGGTTGGTGCAAGTGAAGTGCTTTGCTTGATTCCTACTCCTTTGTCTCCTCTCAAATATTATTTTGGATTCTTAATGAAACAGTGCCTCTCCCATTATATCCCATTCAAATATTAAACCTTTTTTCCCCTCTGTTCTAATTCTAAGCCTTTTAAACCATATTCAATATCTGATAAATTTGAATGTTTGACAAATTTGAGCATGGCTGATAATTTTGTTACCTAACCTGATGTTGTTTCCATTCAGGCACGGAAGGCTCTTAGAGCACTGAAAGGATTGGTTAAGATACAGGCTCTTGTTAGAGGGTACTTGGTTAGAAAGAGGGCTGCTGCAACTCTTCACAGTATGCAAGCTCTAATAAGAGCTCAAACTGCTGTCAGATCACAGCGAGCTCGTCGTTCCTTGAGCAAAGAAAGCAGATATCTACCTGAAAATCTTGCAAGAAAATCTGTGGTAAAACCTGGTTTTCTTGTCCTGAATGAATACCAACTCTTCATTCGTTTATCTATCAAAAAACCATGTCTTATTATGTGCTTGTGTCCTTCTGTACTTATAGGAACGATTTGATGAAACAAGGAGTGAATCACACAGTAAAAGGCTACCTACATCCTACGAAACATCCTTGAATGGTTTTGATGAGAGCCCCAAGATTGTTGAAATTGACACATACAAGACTCGATCAAGGTCTAGGCGCTTTACCTCTACAATGTCTGAGTGTGGAGAAGACATGTCCTGTCAGGCAATGTCATCCCCTCTACCTTGTCATGTCCCTGGTCGAATCTCGGTTCCTGATTGCAGACACCTTCAAGATTTTGATTGGTACTTCAACGTTGATGAGTGTAGATTCTCCACTGCTCATAGCACACCACGTTTCACAAACTACGCCCGTCCCAATGCTCCAGCCACACCAGCCAAGAGTGTTTGTGGAGACACCTTCTTCAGACCTTGTTCCAATTTCCCGAACTACATGGCCAATACTCAGTCATTCAAGGCAAAACTAAGGTCTCACAGTGCTCCAAAACAAAGACCTGAACCCAAGAAAAGGCTCTCACTCAATGAAGTGATGGCAGCAAGAAACAGCATAAGTAGTGTTAGAATGCAAAGGCCATCATCCAATTTCTTCCAGACTCAACACTCGTGGAATTTTTGACAGTCACAGCTGGACAATCACAAGGAAAATTTGAGAGGCAATTGGACACTAAATGATGTTAGTAATATCTAGAATTTGTGCTTACAGCTTATAAATTCAGAGACGAAATTCTCAATTCTGCTTGTGTACATTCTTTTAATTAAAGAGTTTCTTTTTCAATCATGTTGTACCAAATGATTTACATCTAGTAAAGAATTTGGCTTGGTAATTTTTAAGAACATGATTTTCTTCTGGTGTATACTAACTAATTGCTGGTTTGGATTGTAGTTCAAACAGTTTCCTTTTGACAGTGCTTATTGCTGCATTGCCTTTAGAATGCAGTAAAAGAGCAATGAATAGAAAACTTAAAAAACCACTGTGTTAGTGGCCATAAAAGGAAAGGTTGGTGAGGGAAACTTAACGGTGGCATTGCATTGCTGACTGGGACTAGTTTCAATGAAAAGTTATGGTTGAAATGTCTGTGTCACACTGAAAAATGTGTTTGCTATTGATAGTGTTTCATGTGTTAGGCAATAAACAGTGGAAGAACGTTGGTTGGGTGTTCAGAAAAACTGAGTCATAAATAAATTAGGAAGCCAATGTATGTTTGGCACTAATTTTATTCATAAAGTTCAATGCTGCTACTGAAATTTGCAGCTAATTAGTATGGATCAAGTGGGAAGAACATCGACAATGGTAATGACAGTGACACTGCTACATATGTTCCCTTCTTTTGTCTCTTCTCATCACAGTTGGCAATTTATTCCCACAGAATTTTCAATATCATTAAATTTAGATTTGATTCGAGTTTAAAGGTTGATCTTAATCAAAAACAAAGATTTTTCAAAGGAAAAACAGTATATTTTTTTGTCTATATTTCTTTAGAAGGAAATTTTTCATGAACTTTATAAGAAGACTATAAACTATATGAGAAGACTATTACAGATTATATAACCAGAAATTTTATGGTTATTTTAAATATTTTAATTTTATGATTATTTTGGATGAGTGTAAAATTAATATTTTATTTATAGTTATTTTATCTTATTAATCATTAATCATATGATTATTATAATATGATTTATAATTATATTTTAAAATGTTACATTAATGATATAAAATAAAATTGTTACACGAAATATTGTTCTATAGAAAATATCATTATAAATTAACGTATTGACTTTCTCCTTCAAGTATTTCTCTATATTTTTTTCTCCAAACATTAATTTTTCCTTTTTACATATCAGAAACCTATTTAATTAAGAAATAATTTGTGTATTCCAATCCTTGACATAAAACGTCATATTTTGTGATAAAAGTTCTACATTAGTTAAAGATAAAATTAATTTAAATTATATATACGGTGCAAACCTTATTTTAATATTTTGATTATTTTATATGATTATAATCTTAGCTCTCTTCCACTATGCATAATCATGCATTAGATAGCATTAATTTAGTATTTGGGTGGTGGTAATCATAAGTACAATACAATGATATCATGGCATTTTTGAAAAGTAAAATTACAATTTACGCAAGCCATGGAGAAATTAAAGCTTGAAGATATGTGAGAAAATGAATAAAGAAAAATAATAATTATAGAATGTGAACACACCCGTTGAAGAAGCGCGTGAAGTTGGATGAAGAGATAGTCTAATCAGAAGGCAGTGTTTGAATCTTAAATTTCATATCAGCAATGATTAGGGTTTGATTTGAAACGGGCTTTTCTATAGTATCGTTCATGCATTGCATCACATTCGCATCTTATGATGTTCCACGTGATTGGTTGCGACTGTAAAAAAAGTGTTACTTTAGGGGTAATATAGGTAATTCCGCTTGTTAGAGAATGATTATGCCCTCATCCATACATCATCGTCAATATTTTCGTGCAGAGTGAAGATATCAAACAATGATTTGAAAATTTATAAAAGCATAATTCAAATATTTAACTAAATATCAGTTTATATATATATATATATATATATATATATATATATACACATTAATATTGTTTCAAATACATAGTTAATATTAAGAGTTTCTAAGTTCGAAAGAGTGGATATTTTTAATATATTAAAATCAACATATTTAAAAAATATACAAAATATAATTCAAAAATTTCAGCATAGAACTAATTGAGGATTATGATGGTTTGATAATGTACGAATAGTTATAGATGGCATGTTTAATAAATAATAAATTATTAATAACATGATAAACACATCAAATAATAATTTTCTTATAATGAATTGGCAAATAAAATTTAATAAAAAATAAACTTTTTAATATGTTTAACAAATAATAAATTTTATTATGAAAAGATTAAATAATTTTAATATCCTTTTAAAATATGACTATAAATTTAATTTAATTTTACAAAAACAAGTTATAAAATAAAATTTATATTTATACAATAAATTTGTATATTTGGGATGGATTTATTGTAAGATATACAACACATGATCTAAGATTATTTTTAAGAGAACATGCTTGTTTTTATTTTCTTTAACTAATGTTCTGGCATTACTTATAATTAAAATATTAAGAATCTTTTGAATATGTTGAATCTGTATTTAATTGTATTGTTTGAATAGACAGAAAGAGACGTTGAGAAATGGCCAAAAGGATTAATATATTAAGTGCATACTTAAACAAACATTATACCCACTGTGGAATTTTGATTCCACCATTAATAAACATTATTTTATACAGTGTTCTGCAGAAGCACTTAGTTCAAGAAAATGGATGTTGAATTTGCTTGGTCCAGGTCTTAATTATGCTACTGCTTTCGTCACTTCAACAATATCATGTCAAAAAAATATTCAATTTTTTTTTTCTTTTTGAGTTTTACTGATTTTCTTATCATGTTGAAGGTACAAACTATGTGCTGCATCTTGATTACTAATTTTGTAAAATAAAAAAAAAACTATTTGATTATTTTTAATAGTTTCTTTTCAATCATTAACTTTTTATCTAGAAGTTTGAATATAAATTTTATTTGAAAAAAAAAACAAGTTCCTTTTAAACTAAGTTAACCTAATCAAACATTTTAAATATGATTAACACATTATATGAAATTATATAAAACACTTGATGAAATCTTAATTTTTTTTCGTATTTTTACATTTTATTGTATAAGTAGTTTAGTTTGTAAGGAGTATGAGTTATTATAAATATCCAACTCCTTTATTGTATTGTCACTTTTGAGATTAATGAGAATTGAGTTTTCTGAAACAAAAACCATTCTCTTTTGAAAGTTATAGGCTAGAGAGTCCAAAGACTCCCTCTAGCCACCTTCCAAACACACTCACTCATTTTTCATTTTCCAAACGGTGCTTCTCTCTCATCATCCACAGTGGTCCATTCTTTCGGTATCACCTCTTTAGCGCATGCGTCAGCGCTTCAACACGCGTCATCATCTTCAGCCAGGACTTCACACTTCTTCATTTCACATTCATTCTCGTGCATCACTTTTCTCTCGCGCAACATTTTCTCTCGCGAGCCAGCTCCTTCATTCGCGTCTTCAACCTCATATTTCCATCACTCTTCATAGATCCACGCTCGAGTCATCTTCCAAGGTAATTTCTCGTCGCTCATCACCCAAACACATCTTCTTCTAGAGTTTCCATCCCCTTTTCACTGATTGTTTTTCGATTTATATCGATTGAACCACTTTCCACCGATCAAACTACCTTTTTCACCAATTAAAATCTTATCCTCACCATTTAAAATGCCTTGAGTCTGATCTATCTCTCGATGAGTTCGCACTCGAACTCGTGTTCTCTCTTCGCGATTAGGGTTTTCTCGAGTTCTCTTCCGATTTCTCTCTGATATAGAGATTTCCCAACATTCCGCTGCATCCTTTTTCGTCGGAGAAGCTTCGAGGAGGTCTAGTTCGTCTTCGCACCACTTCTACAACTTTATCTTTAATTCTTCTTCTAAATACTAATGCTTTGTTTACGTATTCTTCTATAATTGAGAAGATAGTAAAGCAAAATTGTGTATGTTCGCTTGAGATGATATGGAGTGATCTTGCACATTAAAAACCAAGATCATTCATTCCATGACATTTCTCATATCTCTCAATGAGAGATTTGAAGGAAAGTTTTATTATATTACTCTTACAGTTTTAATAATAATAGTAATAATAATAATAAAAAAAATGATAATATAATTTTTTTCATGTAAAAATTAATTTTTATTTTTTTTCTCTTTTTATAATAATTTTTACAATTATATTATATTAACAATTATTATTTTATATTACTTTTACTAAGGATATTTTAGTAATTTTTAACTTTTTCTAAATAATTTTTTTACTTGTCATATCGTTCTACACTAGTTTTCACAAATTTTATTTTCAAATTCACTTTCACTCACAAGCAAATTCCTTAAAAAAAATAATATATTCACTCTCAAATGCTCTCAAATTCCTTCAAATCCATCTAATCACTTTCTCACAAAATCATTTCTCTAAAATAAACACACCCTAAAAAAATAGGTTCTCGCTTACACAAAATTATTACATTATTTTCTAAATATAGATATTCATTTCAATTACTTTTAGTTTGTTCAATGATTTTTTCTTCAAAGTATGTTATCTTTCACTGATATTTGACATGTTATTACACCATCATAATGTTTTTCTTTTGTTTATGAAAAAAACATTTAAGGAAAATAAAAAAATCATAAAATTTATTGTAGTTAATATACATATATTGATATCTATGAAGTTATTTTTTCTTATAGAGGAAAATGGGGGTAATATGTCTTAATTTATTTATTTTTGTGAACTACCAGAGTGAATTTCGCGAAAAATATGTTACCGAACACTTCTTCAAGTTCATTTCAAATTGAAAATTTTGCGAAAAATATAGTATGGGCCTTCAATAGGCCTTGTCTGTAGCGATGTGCCCTACACACAGATCCACTACGAGTTTCTCATTAATGAGTCGGAAGCTTCTCCCTTAGCCTACAACCATTTCTTCTTGTACCAAACTTTTTTAAAATCCCAGAATTATCTTTTAGTTTTTTTTTCTTTTTTACTTAAAGTAATTTTTTTATAATTTTCTCTCTTTATAATTCAAAAAACTCTATATCTCCATATTTTGTGTTTTAACAGAATTTCAAAAATTTGTTGAATTTTTTTTCAAAAATCTTAACGAATTTTTCTATTTAGGTTTTTAACAATTTCAAAATTTATTGTAAGTCTTGATAGATTTCAAAATCCATTAAAAACTTAGACGAATTTTAAAATTTGTTAAAAACTTAAATGAATTTCGAAACTCGTTTAGACTTCAATGAATTTTAAAATTTATTGAAATATTTAAAAAATTCTTCAATGAGATTTGAAATGCATCAAGATCTTTAACAAATTTCAAAATTGTTGAAGATCTGGACGAATTTTAAAATTAGTTGTAGATATGGAGGTGTAGTTGTTATTGCCTATCAATCTCATTTACTTAGAGCTATTTTTGGAAATTAAAAATACAGAAAAGTTTGGACGTACAAGAAGAAAAGTTTGGAGATACAGAAAAAAAATGTCTTAATAAATCTTTTTTTGACATGTAATATATGGTATTGGTCCAATCCAATGGGCTCATCCATTCAAGAGCCCATTTTATCTGTCCGAAGGGCCCAGCAGCTAGGCCATGTTATATCCTATTTTTGGGTGAACATTTCTCGGGAGTTACTCCTTCCACCCTTACATAATGCTCTATGCACCTCTCAATTTCACTTTTGCCCTTCAGTAAAATTTAAATACGGATATGACTATGTGTTAAATTCTTAAACGAATGTGAATCTTCCTTAACGGACATTAACAATCGTTGAAGAGAAATGATCCATTTAAGAATCAAGAGTACACGAATGTTGAGATCCGTCCAAAAATTTGAGTACTCAGTTTCTTTTTTCTACCAAGGAATAAACGAAACATAAAATTAGAATCTGGAGTTCTTCAAACTCAAACCCTAACATTACAACAAAAAAACCAATGTATCGATTTTTCTCTTGCATTCCCCATGGTCGAGGATCTTCCCTCATATCTCTCCTTGCATCAAAACCTGCGTTTCCATGAAAGTAACATAAGGTAGCATAAGATGATACAAAAGTAGGGAACAATGTGGGTGTAGAAGCTAGTTAGTGCAGACTAGGTAGAAGAATATGGAATCAAGGAAGTCGATCCTTTTATAGAATCTCTTTGTATTAATTGAACTTCAATGTATACATATATTTTGGTCTGATTTTGTTAACGGAAAAGAAAATTAAAGTAGTGGTGGTGCATTAGAAGGCGTTAATAAGTTGTTCGAAAGCTCAAACAGTTGTCAGGATTGTAAAGAAGTCAAAACTATTTTTTTTCTCCAATTTTCTACCGTTTCAAGATATATTGAAGAAAGTTCAGCATCTCTCTCCTGGAGCTCTAATTGTTGATTCAATACAAACTGTTTATTTAAAAGGAATAATGGAAAATCCTGGAGGGATTATGCAGGTGGGATCCCACTTTTATTTTGTTGCTTTTTGGGATCTGTGTGTCATTGGCCTGTCATGCAGGAACGTGTTTCTATCACTCAATCCATAATTTACATTTCACAAGATACCTCTCTATTATATTAATTCGTTCGTTCATTAGTTATTAAACAATTCCTTAACTATGGAGGTTGTAGAAAAACAATGAAGGGAAACAGATGCTCATTTCCGTTTGTCATCAAACGGATCCTGATATCCGTGACGGATGTGCACATCCATTTTTTAATTTTTGTTCATTTCAAAATTATTAAACAGAATAAAAACTATAAAAACATAAATATATATTTACATAATATTAATATTATTAAACTAACTTCATAAATATATAGATAATGTAAAAAATAATAACTTTAAACTAATACTTTGAAATTATAAAGTTTTTGAGAATTCTTTAACGGATATACCTTTAATGGATGTTAACATTTCTCATCTATCCTTTTTCGACTAACATTAACGGATGTCAATATTCGTTTACCAACCTACTCTTCTTTGTAAACCAAAACTTCATAATGGAGCCAACTCAGTGACAATGAAAGCAATGGAAATGGAGAAGAAAACGGAAATCACAAATAAGAGGGGTAACAGGAAAAGAAAGAATAAAGTGAAAGAGAAAAATAAAGTTTCTGTGAGGGTGTGGGAGTGTGTGGATGTGACAGTGAAAAAAGAAAATAAGAAAAGAAAAAGAAGAGAAATTTCGGTAATATGGGAATGTGAGGCTACGATAATAAAAAAGTGAAAAAGAGTAAAATTATATTATAAGGGTTACTAAATAACATTAAAAGTAAAAAAGTAAAAAATTAAAAAGGTTAAAAAAATAAAAAAAAAAGTTATTTTTGCAATAAAAGAAAAATTGAAAAAAATTGAAGTGAAAGGTGAAAACGTGGAGGTAAAGGGAGCAACACCCACATTTTACCCATACATAGGCTCTGAGCAGAGGTCAATTTGAGGCATGAATGTCTAACATTGTCATGAATACGTACATTTTGTTTTTTCTACTTTTCCTCACATTTTATTCTCTTTACTTTTAATGTGAGGCATTGGCGAAAACTGATTGGGTCTGATTTGTGGTGTCTTATTGTGCTGTTATTTTACATTTTATTTATGAAAAATATTCATTAACATACTTAAATTTTTTTATGATATTATTTTTATTTATTTTTTATTTTTTATTTTTTAAAAAAAATATAAAAATTTATATTTTTATAATATTTTACTCTTATATTATATATTAAATAAATATAAAAGTGTATTGTAATACCAATATTTTTTTTTTCATTTCGGAGAAAAACATCATTATTGTCTCCATCTATTTATTCGCGGATCTTGCTCCAAATCAATTATCTTGTTTCATTATCTAATGAAAACGACTTCACAATTTCAAATTCATATATCAATCAAATCTATCTTCTTTTCTTGCTTTCATCCTTTTACTTTCTTTGTTTTTTAGTGGAGAAAGAATCTTTACTTTTTTAATAATGACTATTAAAATAGATTTAAGAATCATTGAATTTTAATAACAAATGACATAATAAACAAAAAAAAATGGACAAACTTAGAATGACTTTGATAATATTAAGAAGTGAATTTTATACATAATTTAATCCTACAAATATCTTTTTTTTCATTCAAAAAATTATATTTTTCATGAATTATTATTACAATATTTAACAATAACTTAGATTTGTTTTATTTAAATTAACAAATACTAACACATAAGTTTATACGAGTGTAAATATATATAGTTCTCGCTCTATTCTACTAATAGATGGAAAAGCATTGTAGTAAAAAGGAAGAGCGAAAATAATATAATATAAAATTAGCTAGATTGAAAGAAAGAAATTTAAAAAGAATAAAAGATGTGATATTTTATTTGTTATTAATAATCTTTTTATTATTTCTAAAATTAATTATTATTATTAGTAAAAGAAATACCGTTTAACTTTTTGTTATAACAAAATATTGAAATTATAATTACAAAGTAAGTATAAATAACTTTTACAATTTAATTATAAATAATTTTTATTTATTTTGTAGATGATTTTTAGTTATTTAATTTGAAAAAATTAGTTAAATTGAAAAAATGGTTCAATTTAAATAAAATTAATTTAAAGAGTAAAAGTGAAAAAAATAAACACTAAAAAGGAATCTTTTATATATATTATAAAAAAATTTACATAATTATAAATAGCATAATAAAACTATCTTTCATTATATATGAAATAAAAATAAATTTTTAAGTAATATAATGAACTTGGATTTTCATTATTTTGCAGATGAAAAGATTATCATGTGGTGGTTCACACACTACAAAAATAATATATTTTAGGAGGGGTTAGTTTTCGACGGTTTTGGAAATCCCGAATAGTTTCTGGCGATTTTGTATAACTTTTCTTTATCTCAAATAAGCATAACTTCACACTTTGTTTTTCATCTATTCTTGGTATTGACGGTAACATTATATAAGTTTAAACAAGCTTAAAGTTTCGTCTGAAAGTGTATTATTATTCTATTTAGGTTTAATACCTAATTTGGTCCATCGATTTATAGGGTCTAGTCAAAGTTGTCTTCTATTTTTTCAAAAATTCACTATTATCCTACTTTACGCAAAAACAATATATGTTAGTTTTTTTGCTTAGGGCGTTATAAAGACTAACGACACAGTTGCCTACTTGGCGAAACCTAAATGAGCTTTACAATTTATTTATTACGTGGCATTCTCGGGTTTCCCTGTTTTCATGGCCGCACCTTCGCTTTCTCTTGCTCTCAATTCCCTCTCCCTCTCCGTCTATTCCCACTTCTCTCTCCTCCCTTCGCCGGTACACACCGTCTCCCATGGCAAGGGTGAAATTCTGGGATTGGAAGATAGTGAGGTTTTTATCCCAGTAAAACAAAATTGAATAAAATAAAAACAGGTTAAATTATTTCTGAAGCAGCGTGCAATTAGGGATTAGGGTTTGGGAAAAGGGAAAAAGGGTTTGGGAAGCAGCACGCGATTATGAATTTCATAGCGGAGAAGAAGGAATCAAAGAATAATAGCGTTAGATAATCCCGAAAACGCTCTCATCAAACGCTAGATTCTTCTTCCCAGTTAGCTTTGACACTTGATTCATGCAGCAAAGAAACAAAAGAACATCAATGTCATGAACTCAAAGTTGGTCTTCACCCTCTGAAGGTTTTTCTCCTTCACTTTATTTTTTTTTTGTTTCTTGGCAACTGAATTACAATGTGATTGTTGATGATGACGATGGTTACACTGATTGAAGAAGATGGAGAAGTGTGATAAAACTTTTGAGTGGAAATGGGACTGACACGTGACAGTCTGTTATTGATTGAATTTGTCCACTAATTGAACATGTCATTTAATTTTGGCCAGCAAAGCAACTTTGCCTTTAGTTTTGAACATCGTAAGCAAAATAGATAAAATTAAATTGTTTTTGCAAAAAATAAAATGTTAATGAACTTTTTGAATAACTTTGAAAAGAGGGAAGAATCAAAATAGATATTATTATTATTATTATTATATTTATTATTATTATTATTTATTATTATTTCCTGATAATAAAACAACATACTTGTGCCACGTGCATGACGTCATTGTGGTCTTCAATTTCTGCACGTCAAATCGAATCCGTACGAAGAGAAATAATATTATCATACATATATTTGACACACTAAAAAATAAAAAAATTATAAAAATATAAAATTTTATATTTTTTTTAAGAAAGAATAGAATAAAAGGTATATAAGGTTAATATTAAATGAGTATAAAAAATTTAGATATGTTAAATAATATTTTTCCGAAATTTCAGCTCGGTGTCTGGAAAGCAACGTAGAATTCATTATTTGTTTTGTTTCTATAGCTAAAACATGAATCTAGTTTAATATCTACGTAACATTTTTTTTTCATGAATTAAAGCAAAAGTTAATTTATTATATAAGATCAATTTTTACTTTTCAAAAGAGCAGGGGTTTACAGATGTGAATCTATGTACATTAAAAATAATTAAGATAATAGATTTATTTGGACATATTTTTCTCAAGAATTTGTAAAGGAAAAAAAGACATATATAATTAATAAAATATGACTATTCGACATATTTATATTTTTTACATTTATTTATACTATCTTTAATTGTTTTAGTTTTTTTTTTAAAAAATTATAAAAATTTATATTTTTTGGACAATTTTATTTTTGTATTCCTCGTCTAATGAATATAAAAATGTGTTATGGTATTATGTATTATTGTTCATAATTAATTAATTGAAAGAGAAAACAAGATGTTACATGGAGAATGTCTTAGATGATTTGTGTCTGAGTACATATGCCCTAGGTTAACCAAGTGGCTCCATTATTCTTACATATCTTATTTTCCTTAGTAGGAGCAAGATATATAGTTACAGTCTCAACTAATATAGTACATGGGATCAGGAAGCTTAAATGTCCTACCCCCAACATTGGTTCCCAAAATATCACTCCATTGGTCTCCAATGTTTCCGATGATGTTGTATCCCTGTTCCTCTAGCTTCCTCCTCTCGTTTGATTTGTATGTAACTGCTGTCTTACCATGGTAAGATGGATCCCTGCAACAAAATCCACTTTTCTATCAATTTTACTTTTTACATAAATTTACAACATTAAAAAAAAAATGTTATGTTGTGAATATACATTACAATGTGAAGGTGAAAACTCACTTGGTAATTAACTTATCCCATTTTAAATATCCAGCTTTCTTCAAGTTTGAAGCTGTTACCTCCAGTTGAGACAGTGGTCTTCCTGTTATGAACACAATCTTTATGCCAAGAGACACTAATTTTCTGTACAGTTTCAGACTCTCAGGCAGCGGCGGCGCCACCCCACGAAACACCCACTCATCAAACGCCGTAGAGTTATATGGTTCCGCTCTATCATGTTTTTCAAACTCATACATTAATAATCAGAATATATACCACATTATATTATATGTGAAAAAGAAAAAGAACATACCCAAATCCATGATCGGCATAATATGGGAGATTACAGAGCGTGGTCTCGTCTATATCGAACACCCATGCGTCTTTGTTACTGATGTTTAAGGTTTTGACGTAGAAATAAGCTTCCCGACACACGGTTTTGGAGTCTGATCTATATTGGTCACCTACGAGGTAGTTCCCTATGTATCCTATGCAGTCTTTAGGAACACCCGAGAATTCGATGATGTTATGTGCTTCCACACCAAGCCTCCAACTTTGGCATGAGATCTCCGGAATGTAGTGGCCACCGAGCCCGGATTTCATTCGCAGTGGGAAAACTTGGAAGTTTACGCCATGGTCGTCACCTTGGCAATGCCATGCTGCTACAGCTATGGCAACAAATAAAACAAACACCTTCATTTTCCTCCCTACTATAACTTTTGCTGCTTCCTCCTCTCCCGTTTTCTTTCTTAAATACAGTAACTTCTATTATGCCAGCTCCATAGAGGATAAAGTATATGTGGACAACGTTTTCTTGTCAGAAACACGATAAATGGGAATTAAGAACAACTTATGTTAAAAACAGATATATGTTTATGCATTAATTATAATCCTATGATAGTGTTTTGTATGTTGCTTTTTAAATGAAAAACAGAATGATCGTCATGATAGTTGAATAAATAGAAGTGTTATATTTTATTTTACCGTATGTATAAATATCATTCTTTTCTTTATTGTTGTTTATATGTATATTTAGGTATGGCTGAGTGACTAACTTTTCCGCATTTGCTTTCCAGTTACTTCACCTTTATATTTTCAACTTCAACTTCTTGCAGTCTGGTTGAGGGGATAATTTAAGTGTTGGTTCGGCCCATAGTGACCCAATTTTATTCTAATACAAGGTTTAATCATTTAGATTGTACTTATTTATGTAAGATTTTTTTAATTAGGTTTCAGTATTTTAAAACATCTCAATTAAGTTTCTGATTTTGTAAAATTGAATTAATTAAGAGTTTTCTATTAACTTGAATGTATGACGTTAAAATTGAGTATACATAACACGACTAAGATAACAGTATATAATAAGCTGAGTTGGTTTTCTCTCATTTAAGAATTAAATTTGATTGAAAATAATTGATACTTACAAAACGCAACTTTTAAAATTTGAATACATTATTTTTATCTAATTTACTCTTCTATTTTTTACTTTTTTTTCTTAAAAATTATAAAACTTTCATTTTATCTTTTTCTATGATAAATAAATGTAAAAGTTTGTGATGTATTATTACTCTTGTACGTTTAGCATGGAGTAGTCACTTTCAAATGTCAGACTTTTCAGTATAAAACGTGGACCAGTCGTTCCTCTGCAAATGTCTAAAAAATCACATAGATACTTTTTTTTAAACCTAAAATAATATTCAAACAACTAACGAACCACGTTTTCTAAAAAGACAAAATTATCCAAATCCACCTATTTTATTAAAATAATATTCATTTTTTAATATTCAATTTACGCTAATTAAATTCTTATGAAACCCACCTATTTTATTAAAATCATATTCATTTTTTAATACAAAACCCCTAATAAAAAAATAAAGTTGTAATATTGAGTATATAGTTATATCTAATGCTAAAAGATCACGTTTGGCTAAGTGTCATTTTACTAATTATTAGGGTGGTCCTTCGATACAACTATTAGTGGTTTGGATAGAGCACATTTTAGCCATGGACAAATGTAGAAAGTTAAAGTTAAAGATCACTATCTACAAAGTGGAACCAAAATAATCAATATAAAACTTGAAAAGTTTTAGATAAAATTCATAAAAGTATTTACTTATAATACTTGAAATTAGTCGAAGAAAATAAAACTTTACAAAGTAAATAGTATTAATTAAAATTCTGATATAGTATAATAAATAATTAGAATTTACAAAATATAGATATCATTGCTCTCTCTCTCTCTCTCTCTCTCTCTCTCTCTCTCTCTCTCTCTCTCTCTCATAAAAATTAACGATTTCAGCAATTGGTGCGTTTAGTTCATAGAAGAGAGAGAAAGTCACGTACACAGCAAATACTGTTACATGTATGCATCTTATTCCATTAATAAGAAGCGATTAAGGTAGTTGCTAGTAAGAGTGTCAACTAATATAGTACATAGGATCGGGAAGCTTAAAGGTCCTGTCGCCTATGTTGGTTCCCAAAATATCACTCCATTGATCTCCAATGTTTCCGATGATGTTGTATCCCTGCTCCTCCAGCTTCTTTCTCTCACTTGATTTGTATGTAACTGCTGTCTTACCATGGTATGTAGATGTATCCCTATAACAAAAAATAAAATAAAATTATATTACGTTATCTTCTAATTATCGTCATGCACAAAAGTCTGCAAATTCTGATGCCGAAAAACATGCCAAGTTGTGGAAAAAAAAAATCTTAACTGACTCATGTATGTGTTTCTTTTCAAGATTCGGTGTTTCCTTGCCCTACCACCCTACCCTACCCTAACTTTGTCCTCTCTAATCATATTGCATGTCAACCCATCATCAATAATTAACAAGACTTTTTGTAACATTATTGCTCAAATGATTTTAAGAAAATGTTATACAAAGAAGTTAATATTAATATGTTTAATATGAAAGATACTGATCAGCATGGAAATTTTATAGTGAAAAGAAACACACTTTACGATAATCTTCTCCCATTTGTGGTATCCTGCAATCTTTAAGTTGGTAACTGTGACAGCCTTCTGTTCCACTGGTCTTCCTGTCAAGAACACAATCTTGATGCCAAGCGACAACAATTTCTTGTACAGTTTCAGACTCTCAGGCAGTGCTGGTGCCTCACCCAGATCAACCCATTCATTAAACAATGTCGAATTATATGGTTCCACCCTATGCATCACCAGTTCAAATTACACCAGGTACAAAAAATAGATAAAAAATCTCATAATCATAAACAATATCAATTTAAACACATATAATTTTACAAACTAATTATATGAAAGCTTTCATTCCATCCCAAAATCAACCAATAGTGAGATATTACGTTGTTTAACTCAAGACCTATCTTTCTCTAAATGGATGTAGTTAAGAACTTAAGGTTAAATTATTATTATTTATTATTATTTCTTTCAGTTTTGATCAAATCTTTCGTTTATCCGAATGAAATATCTAATGTCTTAAATGGTGACATAGCATTAAATATTTTATCATTTATATCATTATCTAATAAAAAATTATTCTTCTCACATTAAAATGGTACAATCAAATTACAAAAAAAAAATTAAGATCGCTGCTTATAATCATCTAAAAAAGTTACTCTTATATAAAACCAATAATACTATAAATCCTGCAATTATACACTAATCAAACAAATAAAGAAGTTAATAATCACATAATCATGTGTGTACGTTATTGTGTTACTATAAAATAAGAAGACTATTTATATTAAAAAGTTTGTTTTAAACTTACAAAAGGTTTGTATCTCATTTATATATTATAAATTGGCCTTATTTCTAGTCGATGTGGAACTTTCAACACACTCCCTTCACGCCGAGGCATAGACATCTTGTGCGTGATAGTAGAAATTGGGTGATCCAATAGTAGCCCGACAACGGGTGGAATAGAAATGTCCAAAAAACAAGAAATATCACTAGAATAAGTTTTAATCATGGCTCTGATACCATATTAGAAATTGGGTTTTAATGCCTAACTCAACTTCACAAATCCGGTTTGCAAGGTGAAGTTTGCACCTCACTTATATATTATAAATTGGTCTCTAGTCGATGTGAGACTTCCAACAATTTATGTATAATTTACAAAATCAAATAAATTATGATTAGTAACAGAAAAAAAAACAGAAAATAGAAAACAGAACATACCCAAATCCATGTTGAGCATAATAAGGTAGATTAGATAGTGTGGTCTCGTCGACATCAAAGACCCAGATGTCTTTGGCAGTGATATTTAGGGTTTTGACATAAAAATAAGCTTCACGGCAAACAGTTATGGAGTCTGATCTATATTGGTGACCAAGCATATAGTTTCCAATGTAACCTTCACAATCCAAAGGAACAGTTTTCCAATCAATCACGTTGTGTGCTTCCACACCAACCCTCCAACTTTGGCACGAAACCTCTGGAATGTATCGGCCACCATGACCAGTTTTCATTCGCAGAGGGAAAATTTGGATGCTTGAACCATGCTCTGAACCATGACACTGCCATGCTGCTACAGCTATAGCAACAACAAAACCAAACACCTTCATTCTCTCGTTATTCATTCTGTCACAGCTTACAGTTGTAGCTTCATGGCTTAGGGTTTTCTTCTTTATAACACCTTTTGCTGCTTAAAATATTTCTGAATATCCTCGCGCCATTTTTTTTTATGATTCACGTGATTTATTATTTTCAGTAATTAAATAAACAGTGAACGAAATGAAAATAATTTTTTACATTTTTTAATTATAAAACCTGATAACCTTTCCGTTTTCATTATACTATATTGAAAGTTATATATCATGGATGATTTTTTATTAGTTTAGTATGCGTTCAGAATTGAGGATATTTTAACAACTTTTTTATAATAAAGTGTTATTATTTTATTAGTTTGTATATTTAAAATAGATTAATCATAAAATTTTATATAGAAAATTGTAAAAAAGTTAATAAAAAATTGTTAAAGATATATTTTTCCAAATTTTCTTTCCTATTAAAAAGTTATGTGAAAACGTTCACATGTTATTAATTCTATATTATCCTTAACATCGTGGTTTGTGATAGTAAATAATTTATTAATAAAGGAATTATGATTGACATGATTCTCAAGGTTGGTATCAATGTATAAAGATGAAAACCTTATTTTATAAATTAATTTTATATTTATAAAATTATGTTAGATTTAAAATTTAATTTTAATACTATTTATTTGAAAAATACATTCATTTTGCAGTGTGTATTTATTTGATGTCCTTTGTTTTTTATTTCTCCTTTTAACTCAAATAAGACTTAAATACTAATTTAGGATAACCCAATGGTTTGAATTTTTTATTTACATTGTTCTTTTCATCCTCAAAAGATACGTCTTCGTATTTTTAAATTATATCTTCGTTTTAAACGTGGAAGAGTTTAACCTTTCCATTATTATTTTTTAATTCACATAAATCCTTTTTATAAGACTTATGTATAAGTAACGTATCGTCTATAGTTTTTTTAATTAAAATATTTTAAAAAATCCGTATCTTTCAATGACATAATATAAAAGTTTAGATTAAAATTTCGTAATATAAAAATCCCAAGATGGTTTCATCCTCCACCTGTGTTCTTTCATCATCCACCTTCAAAATTACACACTTTCAATTTTTTTATTAAATTAATTACTTTTTCATTTTTCTCTTTTCTTTTCACTTACTGCACACCTTTTATTCTTTAATTAGCATTCAAAAACCGATTAAAAATTCAATAATTTAAAGTTTGAAATAGGTTTAAAAAATAAATGTAATTTTAAAATACGTTTAATAAATAAACATACTTTGAAATACAAAGAAACATACTTCAAAAAAACGTATTAAATTTAAAAAAAAAACAAATAATAAATTTTGAAATATCAAAATAAAACAAACAAAACAGAAAAAAAAAACAATTAACAAAATTTAAAAAAACTATAAATAAAAAATAACAACCAATTACAATTACAATATTTTAAAAAATCAAATAACAAAATATAAAAATAACAACCAAATAAAAAATATATTTTTTGCTTGAAATTATATTGATTTTTTTTATTTGTTTATAATTGTTTAATATAATTTTAATTTATTTTTTAAATATTGTAATTGGTTTATGGTTGTAATTTTTTATTTAAAATTTTTTTAACGGTTTTTTTCTTTGTTTTATTTTGATTTTTCAAATTTATTATTTATTGTTTTTTTGTTATTTTAAATTTAATACGTTTTTTCTCTTGTAAATATGTTTAAGGAATAAATGTATTTCAAACTTTCTCCACATATTTTGAAGTATATTTATCTATTTTCAACTAAGTTTATTTGTTAAACGTATTTGAAACTTTAAATCTTATAATTCTTAACTGATTTTTAAAAGTTTATTAAGGAATAAGGAATAAAAGTAATACACTGAATGAAGAGAGAAGAGAAAAATAGAAAATAGAAATTAATTTAATAAAAGGTTAAAGATAAGGTGAAACACCCAGATTGCAACTGGCATAATTCACTATAACTAATTCACTTAAAAAGTATATTAATTAAAAAGTATATTGATACCAGGGTTTTACATTAATTAATATACTTTTTAAGTGGGAGTGGTTATGGATCATAGTTCTATGTGACCCGCTTTTTAACGTTTTGTTTAAGCAAATGAAAAACGATTTTGGAAATATAAAATTTATATGATTTGATTTAGAATAATTGGAGTTTATAAAAATGTTAAAAAACGCAAAGGCACTCTTGAAAGTAATTATGTGATATTTAAGAAATTTATTAAAGGAGAAATTTTTTAAGAATTTTATATGAGTTTTCACGCCTTTTCTTTTAGATTTTAAAACAAAGTCAATTCTTTTTAATTCTTAGTATCCAACGGAACCTTTTTAATAATATAAATATTAGAATTAAACTTTAAATTTAACTTAACTTCATAAAATCAGTTTGTAAGATAAGATTTACATTTATTTATATATTATAAATTATTTTTATTTCTAATTTATGAGACTTCCATAGTAAACATATTCACTTCAAAATATGAGGTGAATTTACAAAAATCATTTGGCAAGTCATCCATATTTGGCAGTAAAAATGTTTGGAATTTTCACCACAAACAGTTTTGGAGTCTGATATATTGGTCACCAAAGCATATAGTTTCCAATGTAACCCTCACAATCCAAAGGAATAGTTTTTCACTGAATCACGGTGTGTGGAAGGATGTATTGCATAGAACTTATAAAAGCTAAAATGGAGAAATCTTACTTGAGACATAATTAATGGAAAAAAAATTAAAACACGAAAAAAAGTCCTTAATTTAAAATTAATGTGAAAATAATAGTTAAAAAATTAAAATTATAATATCGAAATACTTTTGTCGTGCGCATTTTATACTATTTTATTGATTTGAGTCTAAATAAAATTTAAAATTAAAATTTTAAAAAAATACGCAATGTTTAAATTTAATGTAGTGTAATTTTAAAAGTAAATATAATTTAAGTAGACAACTTATAAATTATGAAGTATAAAATATTTAACTGGCCATTCTAAAATTAACATGTCCAAATATATACTATAAATAGTAATTCATTTTCTTGTAGAGTAGTTCCATGTCCAAAATAATCAAAGGGATGATATAAATGAATAATCATAATTCATTTCCTAAATGCACTCCTGCTGCTAGCAGCATCTTCAATCTTTTTAAGAAAAAATCATAATCATAAATCAAGAACATTAATTGTATCTTTACTCTTTTAAAGAAAAAATCATAATCATAGACCAAGAATATTAATTGTGTCCTAAAATGTGTAGTAGAAGTATTTTAAAAAAAATAATCATAATGATACACCAAGAACATTAATTGTATCATAAAATGTGGAAAAGAAATTTTCAAATGTCATGGATGGAAAACCTACTGTTTTTTCTTCTTGGAAGAGGATGTGAGAAGAAAAAAACAAAAAGAGAGTAAGAGGAGATATAAATTTCGGAAATATTTTTCTAATCAAAGAAAATTAAAAGATAATAGAATATAATACGTATTTTTAAAAATTTGATTTTAGTAAATCGAATACAAATTAAAATTCAAATATAATTAATTATTAAATAACCAGTTTATAAAATTTAAAATTAATATTTGAATTCTTTGTTAATAATATTTCACAAAATTAAAAAAAATTTAAATAATTAAATTTTAATGTAAGTTCATACTTTTATGAATTTTTAATTTATTTTATTAATATTTATTTTACAATGAAAAAAGAAAATAATACTATGTTAACATTCAATTAAAGTTAACTTTATTTCAATTTATATAGAAAATGTAAGTGATTGATAATTTTAAATCAGCCATTAAATTTAAAACTGATGTCTTTTTGAAATTTGAAACTAATAAACAAATATATATATAAAATAAAATTGATCTGTTTAAGTTATATGCATATAATTATTGGAGAAATATATATTTTAGATTTAACTTATTTTTTATGCTATAATTGATCATAAATAACTGGCACCACGATTTCCAAAAAGTTGATTATTTATATACTTTTATGAAAAAACAATTGGCACCACTCTTTTTCATTCGATGGCCATATGAAAAATATTGTTTTGATTTAAGATATTATTGATATAAGATTTCATAATTTAATCTTTTCAATAAAAGATGAAGTTCTTTGATCATATACCACTCTTATACATTTAATCGTAGTTACAAATATAAAAATAAAAAATACGATTAAACTTTAATCATATACTACTCTTAATTTAATGTTTGTCTTCAAATACTTCAATTTCTTATTAGATTTTCGAATTTATTTCATAAGATGGGTATAATAAAAATGAGTTTAGAGATGTAATAATAATTAAAAGATATTGGTGAGACTTAAATTACGATATAATTAGACAACTTATTTAAATATATAATGTATATAATTGACAATTTTATAAGTTTAATCGATATTGGTTTACTCTATCATGTTTTATTAAAATTGAGAATATCTATTTGTTGACACGTAGACACATTATGTATTAAGAAATCAAATTTATGGAATCCCTTAAAAGAAAAATTATATATGCTATTTAACTTTAGATAATATATATACACATACTTACATAATATTGTAAAATATATAATTATTATATGAGTAGCGAAATCAATTCTTTTAAATTATTTTTTAACTGTATAATCTCTTACTTATATAATATTTTTGAAAAATATATGTACCAAAGATGTATGTGTGATGTTAAGTAAGAATATAAATAAGTTTTCTTTAAATGGAAATATTTGATTGGTTTTCTAATAATAAAGGTTTGAATTAAATAGAATAAATAATAAAAATAGTAAAGGCTTTAATTTAACATGTTTTAATGCTGCTCTAATTCTGAACTTCACTCTTTCTCTGTGCAAGTACAAGTGCAGTTCAATTACCTTTGGGTCCGTCAAAGCTATCTCATTTTCGGAGGGCTATTTCTTGCTACACCTCCAGAGTTTCGTCCTCCATTACTATAAGGTTCCGGAAATGTTATAAGTACCCTTCAATATATTATTTTATTTAAAAATACATTTTAAATTGTATTGTTAAGTTATTACTTTAAGATAAATGTAAATTGAAAAAAAAATGGGTTGAAATCTTTAAATAGTTCTTTGTAATAAAATCTTAATTTGGTTTTTAAATTTTAAGTATTCTCAATTAAGTTTTTTTTTTTAAAATATATAACAAACAAATCGTTTTCGTTCATTTGACGAAAACGACTTCAAAATTGAAGCCTTTTTCCTTGTTGTTACTTCGCATCTCGAGGAATTTCCAGTTTTCCCCATTCTCACATTGTACCTTTATGTCTTCTGATTGTATTATTTCCTTTTCTCAAAAAACAACATTCAACCAACCACCAAATCAAACTCACATAACTGAAAATTTTCATGAAATTTAATAAATATATATTAAAAATAAAATACAATGACAAATTTTCATAAAATTTAAGATATATATATTAAAAATTTTATATATTAATAAATTATGAAATAAATATTATTATTTTTAAACTGTCTAATTGGACAATTCAAGATTAAGTACTTGTAAATAATTATTACCATCTCTTCTTTATTTATTTGTAAAAAATACGATTCTTCAACAAAATCTGAAGATAATAAATAATTTTTGTATTGAGTCTCAAACGAGAAATTAAGGCTAATTCACGACAACAATATATTCAAGTAAATAAATAATTACATATGCAACATATATTCAAGCAAATAATATATTTATTGAACCGAGGCAATATACTCCTTATGTATTGGTTCCCCTTGGACCAAGGCATATAGTTTTACTGAAGCTACGAAAAATGTCTTCACGTTTTCATACGTTTCGGTATTTTCGAAACCGAAGCATAATGTGCGCGTTAAAAAACTGTTTTTCCACTTGTGTGGTCATTTAACGGATGACACCATAAATTTAAAAATTAACAAATCTTTCGATAACAAATGACATAATAGATCGAATAAACAACAAAACCTTATTAAGATAAACTTAAACTTATAATTATGTTACCAGAAAGAAAAGTTTAAGTCTAACTCAATCTCAAAAAAATTGAAGTTGAGATGAACTTATTTTATCTCTACTTATACATTAAAGGTGTTCCCAAAATATCACTCCATTGATCTCCAATGTTTCCGATGATGTTGTATTCCTCCACCTTATTTCTTTCACTTGATTTGTATGTATAAAAAAAAAGTTATATTACGTTATTTTCTAATTATTGTTATGCACGAAAGTCTGCAAATTCTGATGCCGAAACATGCCAAGTTCTGGACAAACAAGATGAAATCTTAGCTGACCTATGTATGTGTTTCTTTTGAAGATTCATTGTGTTCCTTGCCCTACCCTACCCTAACTTTGTCCTCTACTCATATTAATTGCTTGTTAACGCTATTATCAATAATTACCAAGACTTATCTTATGGCCTTTTGTAACATTATTTCTCAAATGATTTTTAAGAAAATATTATACAAAGAAGTTACTATATTAATATGTTTAAAATGAAACACGTTCTTTAAAACCCACTTAATGTTTTCTACACGTCACAAATTGTTGTTTATCTATTCATCGACGTACATTTATTCAGGGGTTGTAGTTTTAGTTATATAATAGCAATCATGGCATTAATGACTGATGTAATAGTAACCGACACTGAGACATATATATTTCAAATGCATTAAATATCAATAAATTTTCAAATAATGATTGAAGAGTTGGACTTTTAATTTAACTTAATCTTACAATGACTTATAAGTTGTAAATTCATGTTATTTTTGTTGAATGTAAAATTTTCAATCCATAAGATTGGAGTAAAATTATGGAAATTTTATAGTAAAAAGAAGGTTTAATATCTATTTTGGTTTCTCTTTTGGGAGAGTTTGTTCAAAGTGGTCCTCCCTTTTTTAAAAAGTTCATTAAAGTCCTATCTTTTACAAAAACGGTGCAAGTAGGTCTTTTTTGATTACGGCATTAACTTTGCTAACGGCAGAGCTGCCCAGCTCGCTAATATATGATGAGGTGTAACGTTTTCCCTTTGTTGGCACTGTTATGTGTTTAAAAATAATAATAAATTGACATGAAATTTAATATAGTTAGGGTTAAATTACAAATTCAATTTGGGGTAATTTGGTGCTGGTAATGTTTTGTTGCAGGTGCAGGGATTTCGCGTTTTGGGTTGCAGGTTTGTGGTGAAAGTGGTTGCTAGCGTCAATGGGCGACAGTGGTGGAATGAAACTACTATACATTGGTTGATATATGGTGCAATGAAGGTTAGGGTTCAACGATGGAACAAAATTGTTTTGGAAAGGTTTTTATGGCTGTGCGATTTTGGCATATCTACAATTTGGACTTTGCAAATTAGGATTCAATGATGGAACAAAACCGCTGTCACGAGGTTTTCATGAATGGTTGTGCGATTTTTGCAGATCCATGATTTGGGTTTTTCGAATTAGAATTTGTGGAACAAAACTGTTGTTGCAAGGTTTCCATGACTGCGATTTTTGCAGATTTGCATTTTGGACTTTGAGAATTAGGGTTCAATGGTGAAACAAAACAGCTATCGCGAGGTGGATTCACGATTTGGTGTTATAGATTACCCACCCCAAATTACCCCAAATTGAATTTCTAATTTAACCCTAACTATATTAAATTCTACGTCCGAATTTATTATTATTTTTGAAACACATAACAGTGCCAGCAAAGGAAAAACGTTACACCTCATCAGATATTAGCCAGCTGAGCAGTTCTGCCGTTAGCAAAGTTAACGCCGTAAAAAAAATGACCTACTTGCACAGTTTTTACAAAAAATAGGACTTTAGTAAACTTTTTAAAAAAGAAGAACGACTTTGAACAAACCTTCCCAAAAAAGAGAACAAAATAGGAATTAAATCTAAAAAAAAACACACTTTACGATCATCTTCTCCCATTTATGCTCTTGTTTTATATGGTTATGCATCAGCAGAAGCCAAATTACACGACGTACAAAAAATCACATCATCATAAATTTGGTAGCTTTCACCATGGTCATGCCCTTACATAGCAGCAACAAAACCAAACACATGCAAATCGTGGATTCGACACCCTTCTTCTTTTGGTTGGTTGAGTACATTAAAAAAAAAGGTGACACAGAAAATAAAATTTTAAATTTAAAAAAAAAAGTAAAAGGTAAAAAAGATCATAAATATTTATATATTTTAAAGTATAATTTTTTTAAGAAAAAGATAAAAGAAAGTGGGGAATAGAATAAAACAATCTTTGTTTTAAAATATAAGCAATATATTGTTGCAATGTGTATTTATTTTATTTACATTAGTCCTTTGTTCTTTATTTCACATTGAACTCAAACAAAAGTTAAATACTAATTTAGGATAACCCAATTGTTTGAATTTTTTATTTACGTTGTTCTTTTCATCCTCAAAAGATAAGTCTCCGTGTTTTAAAATTCATATATACGTAATGTAACGTATTGTCTATTGTTTTTTTACTTAATGTATTACCAAAACCGAATCTTCATAAAGGTTTAGATTAAAATTTCAATATATTAAATGTAATATAAAGATCGCAACTGGCATAATTCACTATAATTAATTCGTTTCCACTTTGAAGCCAACGTTGGTTGTCGTTTTCATTATTAGATTAATTAATATATTTTTTAATTGGAAGTGAGTAGAGGTGGACAAATGGAACTGAACTGTAGTACTATTAAAATCTATACTAAAGTAAAAATTAATTTGTCTAAACTGAATTGAACAGTTCAGACAATCTGAACTGTTTTCTGTTTTATCAAACTGAACTGAACTGACTATACTAAATTGTACTAAATTATAATATAAACTGAATTGTACAATTAACTATAATACAGTACAAATTAGTTGTTTTTGTCCCGAGTATGAATCATAGTATATGTGACCCACTTTTTAACGTTTTGTTTAAGGAAAAGGACTTTTTTTTGGGAAATATAAATTTTATATGATTTTTATTTTAGAATAATTAGAGGTTATAAGAATTTTAAAAACGCAAAAGCACTATTGAAAACATATAAATTTTAAAAAACATATTTCTTGTTACACCTCCACTTTCGTCGTCCATTACTATAAGCTTCCGGAAATGTGAAAAAGTACCCTTCCTTAAGGATTTTCTTTTTCCAAAAGTTATTCTTTAAAACTTGACAATTTACCTTGTATATCTTTTTACATTTATTATTTTATATAATTATAGACGTTGAAAGAAAGAAAGAAAATGTAGGTACAGTAGCTTGAGTGGAACATTCGTAACGTTAAAAAGATTCATAGTTTATTAAAGCCACAAAGAGAAAACAACGTAATGGAGTCTCTACTGTGACTTGATCACGTACATCATAACATAACAGCATAAAGCAAACCCATACACAGCCATTAACGCTCCTATTTCAAGCTCATTCCATTTCTGCATGACCTATCTTATTACATATATAGGAGCAAGCTATAGCCATGAAAGGTCAACTACTCAATGTAGTACATGGGATTAGGCAGCTTATAGGTTCTGATGGATCTGTTGATTCCCTTCAAACTGTTCCACTGGTCTGCAACATTTGCAACGATTCTGTAACCCTGCTGCATCAGCTTTGTTCTCTCAGCTACTTTGTATTCAAGTGAATTTTGATTGTTTGATGGGTCCCTGTAACCAAAACCCAATCGTTTAAATCTCATGCATTTGGATTATATCAAAAGACACTGTTAAACTTAACCATTTAAACGTAGAAAAATGATTTAAACTCACTTGAGAATCAACTTCTCCCATGTGTGGTAACCAGCTTTCCTCAAGTTGGCTTCAGTTACAGCCTTTTTGTCAGTCAGTCTTCCAGTCAAGAAGATAATCTTCAATCCAAGATCCAGAAGTTTGTTGTAATTCTTGAGAGTCTCAGGCAATGCCGGTGCATCACCCTTGTTAACAAACTCTTCGTCATAACGTGTAGAATTGAATTTCTCCGATCTATATCAGAAGAAGATGGTGAAAGAGTTACAAGTCATGCATGAGAAAACAAAGAGAAGCTGGATGAATGAAAACGGTATAAAAAGAAAGGAAAAGAGTGTTACCCATATCCATGCTGAGAATAGTATGGGACATTGGAGAGTGCGGTTCCATCTACATTGAAGATAACTACATCGTTGTCTTGTATTTCGAGTTCTCTAGCGAAAAAGTAAACTTGTTGGTTAACGGTTTTGGAGTCTGATTGGTATTGTCCTCCTTCGATGTAGTTGGCTGTAGACGCCACGCACTGTTCAGGAATTGTTTCAAAGCCTTGGATGTTTAATGCTTCCAGAGCGAGTCTCCAACTGGCGCATCTTACATCGTCGTGACTAGCACCATCGCCATAACCGGTTGGCATTTGGAGAGGGAAGCTTCGGAAAGAACCGCCATAGCATTGAGATGCCACCAAAAATGTAGCAACGAAGAACACCACGAACTTCATACTTATCTCTCTATCTCACTGCTTCTTCTTCTTATCTCTCAGCTAACTCTTGCTTCTTCTTCCTCCAGCCTTTGCTTCCTTAAATAGACTATACCTCGCTACCTCAACCACAAATTTAACCTAATTTTTACCTCCGATAATTTACTGTACTTTTCAAAATCCTTTCAAAATAATAAATACAACTATTCTTGAATTCTCTTTATTACTTTTTATTGTTAAAAATAAGTTATTTATTTGCTAGCATAGAAAATTTGCAGGTGTACGATAATAACGAATCTCAAATAAATAATCTTGACTTTTAATATTTTTTAGGTATGATATTAAAGACTTTAGTACTATTTTTTTTTTCATTAAATATTTGATATCTACTTAAGTATTACCACATGCGAAGAACAATGTTAAATAAAATATTATGTTACTCGGACAAATTTGTGGATAAAGAAGAATGCCATTAAAAAATAAAAATTTTAATATATATATATATATATATATATATATATATATATATATATATTTTCGTTTTTAAATTATGTTCGATTAAATCGGAAAGTTATATAGAAAAAGTATTTTTATAAAGTGAATAAAGATCTGACAGTTAATGTATAGGAAATGTAATGACTTATTTTTTTACTTTGAAATTTATGTTTATAAATTTTAAAATGAGTTTTAAATCATAAACGGTCTAATAATAGTCCGATTGATATTAATAATATTTTTCTATAACTTAATCATCATTAAGTCTAATCATTCTTAAAGATTACCTTCGATGTGTTGTGGATTGACTCCTCCATTTTCGGATAAACTAAACAAGATATAAAGTCAAGAGACGAGGCAGCCCATGGAAATAGGAATAAGGTCGTCGTTCGAGATAATGTGAAAGCTACAATTAGGATATAAGTGGATACCATAGGGAAGTGGGATGGGTCGCATGCGCCTGTACAACTCGTTCTGCAGAGGAGACTGAGTGCTTCAAACTTGTTGTTTACAAGAAGAACAAGCGGGTATTCAATGGAAAAATGGAACCAAGGAAGATTTCTTCTACGCCTACTCATACATTTTTAAGAGTCAGCTCGTTCGATTACCGTTCAACGAATTCTAGATGAGGAAATTGAACTTGACACCCACCCAACTACACCTGAACAAGCAGTCATTCATGCAGGCCTTTGAGGTGGTTTGTAAGGCCCTTTATCTCACGCTTACTTTGAGAAGAGGTTGGGTGTCTTTGACTTGTGAGAATGGGAGGTGGCTATTCACTTTATTTGTTACCTCTTTTAAAGAATTCATGACAAACTACCTTATGGTAGGAATAACGAGACTTGTCACTCCGAATTTTACAAAGAAACAGATGATCGAGGTTTATTTTTTTATTGGATGGAGAACCCAAGGAAGCTGACATCGTGGGCTAAGTCCATGATGACGTCTAGGGACCTAGAAACAGCCGCCTCATCTCCTCACGAAGTCTCACTAGCCTCATAGATTCGAAGGACCTATGTAATAGGGTGTTAACTTTGGTTTCAATTGTATTTCATTTTTTTAACCCGTCGTTGTTAACTTGGCTGAATTCTGTGTTTTATTTTAGAAATAACGTCATCCCTAAATCCAAAAACCGATGCCTTTAAGAAGACGCAGATTTTTTTCCCATCCTTAACCAATACCCATCACGATCATTCCCTCGACGACTCAGGATAAGGGTAAAAGAAAATCTCACAAGGAGAGATCTTCTTCCTCTCAGAAGAAGCGTCGAAGGTAGGCCGCTCCTTTGGCATGAATGGTAGCAGACTTTTCGTTTGGACCGTCTGTACCAAAGGAGCTTCCTTGTTTGATCTTTTGCTTCCTTTATGGACCATTTCGGCTAGTCCTTCTACTTGCTTGTTCAAGTTTGACGGGTCAGAATTGCCCAACACAAAATGTTAGGCTATATATTCTTGGTGAACAGTTGTGTTTTTGGTCGTCAATGTTGCTATCTATTCCTTCTGTCTCCTTTGCAACACCTGCATCTTGCGCTACATCTTCCTAAGCTCCATGGGATCTTGTTGAACGCCAGACTCTCCTGGTGCAGTTGTGCTTATGTTCCGTGTAGTCACCATTGAGTTGTCTTATGATTCCTCGGTCTCACGATGTACGTCAAAAATGTTTCGGTTATGAGGTTGAGATTCTATATTCATTTTGTATTGATGCATGTCTTCGTTATTATATGTCCTTAAATTCTTTTTGTCAAATTGGAAAGATACCTATAAAATGTATTTCGATCACAAACTCAATAATATAATAAATATAATTAGCTACCTCAAATTTATATTTATATATTTTAAAATAGACTTCAGATACTAATCATGTGCAACCACTACCTTTTTACTCCAAAATTATATTTATATATTTTAAAATAAACTTCGAATTACTAACAATATAATAATGAGTTATTGGTAATAATCTTGATTTTCTATAAATTAATTATTATAAAGTCTAATCGTTCTTAAAATTATATATATATTTTTCCTCGATTTTTTATTGCAACGTAAAAAGATGTTTTGCTAAAAGGACAGGACAATAATACTTTCATAATCAAACAATTTTTACATCCATCCTTCACTTTCTATTTTTCTTTACAGATACAACAAATTTACTTTTGATATCATTTTATCTCTACAGTGGATTATTCATGTCAAACATTGAGAAGCCTACAGTGGTAGTGTACGGGTGTCAAGGGAAAAATTGAAAAGTTTTTGTTTTCTCAGTAATTGTATTTTGACAACCTTATTTTACATACTATTTATAGTTCTACTAAAAAAGTATAATACTGTAATATATTTAAAAATTATTTTATTAATTTAGATATTTATAATATTATAATTAATTATCAAGTACTTATATGTAAAGAAAAGGTTATCCAAACAAAATTTATTGTATTTTAGCTTATAAGATATATTTAATACCAAATGGATGTTTTTCAAAATTTACATATAGGTTTAAAAGAAATTAGTTTTCAATAATCTATGAATTTTATTTTTCAAATTTTCTATATACTCTTTCTATAGTATTAATCGTTTATTATTTTCGTAATTAAACTACTTCTTTAAAATATAAGAATATATAAAGACTAATTAATCAAAATCTTGATTTAAGTGAGTTTGTTTATTTTCTTACAATTGTATATATTCTATATGAAAAGGATTCATATATTTTTAAAATATTCATAACACTTGATATATAATATGAAAGAAGATAAATGTTGTAAGTGTATATGATGCGATAAAAGATGAAAATAAGAAGAAAAAGTAGTTGTTTAATAAATATATTATTAAGAGCATATGTACATTGTTACTTTTTGAAATTTGAACACGTAAAAATGTTCATTATATACACTAAGAAAAAATAGTTTATTTTAACAGGGATTTAGGGATTTTTTTTAACGGAGGTTATAATAACTCTGGTAAGAATAACGCATAATGGGGTTTCCCAACCCCTGATAAAGTTTGTGGGTGTTATATTTTAATTCACAAGTATTATAATATCGTATTTAACATCGTGGACTTTAATTAATATTTATATGAATTTCAAATTATTTATATGAACCAATTGCTTTATATGCTAACATTGGTTTTATTGGTCTATTTAATAGTTAAAAATTCTATTTTATATATATTAATATTATGCCATGCATATTTTATTTGAGAATAACTATAATTGTTTGAAATTAATAAATACAATTGGAGGGCTCCGGTGCCATGAATGTTATTGTATGCGGAGAGTATTAAGATACGTTATACACGCTGTCATCTAGGTTTAAAGTTATCAAGATTTATATTTTCATTTGTGTTAAAAATATCTTTTATTATACATAAAAAGAAAAAATAATGTTAAGATAAGATTGTTTAAGCAAATGTTCTTTTAATCTTTAACATAATGTTTAAAACGAAATAATGCTTAATTTTATAAAACAATTTGTTAGAAATTCAAATTAAGTGTCTAAATGATACAAGAACAATTAATGTTATAAGAGTATTTAAGGTATGTTTTATAAGCACTAAATGTTATAAGGTTTATAATAAAATGTCTCATCACAACCATGTTTAATATAAAACTAGATCATCTAGGACGCATGTAGTCAACTATAAATGTTATATATCTTAAATGATTTAACTTACTCAAAATAGAAAAAAACTAAACGATAATACACGTATCATGTTTAAACGTTTAGGTCACCTAACATTTTAATGCATGTACATTGTAGTATTTTTTTTTGTCTATTGTGTTGTACTTTATTTTTCTACGTAGATTATCAACTTTATTCATAAGTCTGCTTAGAATCAGAAGAATATTTAGAGACATGAAGATATTCAAGAAATGTTTTCTACATATCTTATGCTTGTCTCATCCATACACAATACAGTTGTTCTGTCAGGACGTAACATAACTTTTGATAATACCGTAAATGCTACACACTTAAAAGAAATTCGAAAATTTGAATAACAAATATTTTTTGAAGAAATATATATAAAGATAATATCTTTCTAAGTTCTTAAGATTTATTTAAAAAAAATTACAAGTTTTTAGATATTCACAGTATTATTTCCATATCTTTTTTATAATAATAATATTTTGTGTTGTAAAACTTTAAAAACTCTTTGTTGTTTTTAGTGAAACTTTTTAAAGGATTTTAAAGAAGAACTGACCCAACTTAGTTTGAAATAAATCAATATAAAATTAAAGAAAGTAGTATTTTTGTCTTTAAACAATTTTCCATTGAAAACTCTTTACAAACTCAAATGTTTAACTACTACGGTAAACCTTCTAACTCCTACAAAATAATATTAAAAGCTATTTTTGAAAAGTTTCTAAAACTTATTCAAACTTTTCTTGTTAGTATTTTCTTGTGTTTCAAATAAAAGTGAAAATCCAGACGAAACATGTGATATGATAAATAATTGATCGGTGTATGAAACACTAAGACCTTATTATTAAAAGGCATGTCATAATTTGATCAACCTGAACCAGAAAAAGTGAGTTGCTCAGTTTTGAATTTTAACACGTGGAACCTAAACCAATTTGAGTTTATATATCTTAGATAATTTTAAATGTTTTAATAATTAAAAGTAATAATTTAGATAAAATATATAAGTAGAATTTTATAAAGCAAATAAAATATAAGTTAATTTTAACTTTTATTATATTTTATAGAAATATTTATAGAGAAATTTGTGAAGATATCAATCATCCCCTGTAACCATTTTCTTCTTAATGATTGGAAATATGTGAACCTAGTTGAATCTCTTGTTTATTATCAGGGTGGAGATAAACCATTAGTCAATTTTATACAATTGAAATTATTAAACAAATAATAAAATTCATAAAAATAATAATGTAATCTTATTCTATCAAAAATTATTTTAATAATTGAAAAATATATTCTTTCTACTCAGTCCAATATTTATTTTAATAATTGAAAAATTATTTTAATTTGCCTTGAAAAAAGAGAAATATAATGTACGTACAGTAGCTTGAAAGGGACCATTTCGTAACTGTAAAAAATTCATAGTTTATTAAAGCCACAAAGAGAAAACAACGTGTGGAGTCTCAACTGTGACTTGATCACGTACATCATAACAGCAGAAAGCAAACCCATACACAGCCATTAAAGCTCCTATTTCAAGCTCGTTCCATTTCAGCATGACCTATCTTATTACATATATAGGAGCAAGCTATAGCCATGAAAGGTCAACTACTCAATGTAGTACATGGGATTAGGCAGCTTAAAGCTCCTGAGGCCTTGGTTTCCTCCTTTCAAACTGCTCCACTGGTCTGCAACATTTGCAATGATTCTGTAACCCTGCTGCACCAGCTTTGCCCTCTCAGTTGATTTGTATTCAACTGAATTTTGACCGTTTGATGCCTCCCTGCAACCAAAACCAAATCGTTTAAATCTCATGCACTTGGATTATATCAAAATCTACTCTTAAACTTAACCATTTAAACGTAGAAAAATGATTTAAACTCACTTGAGAATCAACTTCTCCCATGTGTGGTAACCAGCTTTCCTCAAGTTGGCTTCAGTTACAGCCTTTTTGTCAGTCAGTCTTCCAGTCAAGAAGATAATCTTCAATCCAAGATCCAGAAGTTTGTTGTAATTCTTGAGAGTCTCAGGCAATGCCGGTGCATCACCCTTGTTAACAAACTCTTCGTCATAACGTGTAGAATTGAATTTCTCCGATCTATATCAGAAGAAGATGGTGAAAGAGTTACAAGTCATGCATGAGAAAACAAAGAGAAGCTGGATGAATGAAAACGGTATAAAAAGAAAGGAAAAGAGTGTTACCCATATCCATGCTGAGAATAGTATGGGACATTGGAGAGTACGGTTCCATCTACGTTGAAGATAACTACATCGTTGTCTTGGATTTTGAGATCACTAGCGTAAAAGAAAACTTGTTGGTTAACGGTTTTGGAGTCTGATTGGTATTGTCCTCCTTCGATGTAGGCTGCTGTAGAGTCTACACACTGTTCAGGAATTGTTTCAAAGCCAAAGATGTTTTGTGCTTCCACAGCGAGTCTCCAACTGGCGCATCTTACGTCGTCGTAACTCGAACCATCGCCATAACCGGTTGGCATTTGGAGAGGGAAGCTTCGGAAAGAAGCGGCATGGCATTGAGATGCCACAAAAAATGTAGCAACAAAGAACACCACGAACTTCATACTTATCTCTGTATCTCACTGCTTCTCTTCTTATCTGTCAGCTAACTCCTACATCTTCTTCCTCCAGCCTTTGCTTCCTTATATAGACCATACCTCGCTACCTCCACCACAAATTTTCTCTCTACTTTAACCTAATTTACATTACTTTTCAAAATCCTTTCAAAATAATAAATACAACTATTCTGTAATTCTCTTTGTTATCTTTTATTATTAAAGTAACTTATTTATTTGCTAGCTGAGAATATTTGCCTGTGTACGATAATAACGAATCTCTAATAAATAACATCACTTAAATCTTGATTTTTGAATATTCTGAGTATATGGTATAAAGACTTTTGACTATAGCACTACTTTCTTTTTCATTAAATATTGTGATATCTACTGAAGTATAACATAAGAGAATAGTGTAGAATAAAAATTTAAGTTACTGGGATAAATTTGTGGGTAATAAAGAATGCCATTAAAAAATGTAAAATTTTACTACAAAAACTACTTTTAGATATTTTAATGCAATTTATATTATATATATATTTATATTATATATATATATATAATATTAGTTAATGAACATTATATTTTCCTCAATTTTATATTGCAACGTCAAAATGTTTTGATAAAGGAAAAATGGCAATAATACTTTGACAGTAAAACAATTTTTACATCCATTTAATATTACTTTTGACTATTTTTAATTTTTTCTTTCTCTTTATAATTACAAAAATTAACTGTTAATATCATTTTATCATTAAAAGTGGTTTATTCATGTCAAAAAATAAGGAAACAAACAAAGTAACTGTGAAACACTGAGAAGCCTACAGTGGCAGTGTACGGATGTGAAGAGATAAAGGACACTAAAATATTTTGTGGTTGTATTTGGATAAGAGTTGTCTGATTGAATGACAAAACTGGAAGTTTCTGTTTTCTTAATAATTGTATTTTGACAACTTTATTTTACATACCATTTATAGTTCTACTAAAAAAGTTTAATACTGTATATTTAAAAATTATTCTATTAATTTAGATATTTATAATATTATAATTAATTATCAAGTATTTATATATCAAATAAATATTTAGTTTTTTTAATTATTTTATTTGAAGAAGAGTATTTGACTTTAGTTTTTATTGCAACTTAAACATAAAGTATTTTTTACGATTAATTTTAACAAAATTTGCGTGAAGGCACCATTATTTTTTATCTTTCTCCACTCTTCTGGTTCTATGTAGACATAACTTTTTCATCATCTCCATTGTCTTCGTCGTCATACACTACATCGTTGTTTCGTTGTTGCTATCATTACTCCATTATCCTCTTTTACCTTTCATTCCATGTCCCTCCTACTCTCTTTTTTTTCTTTCTTTTTATTTGAATGGCTATTGAAATTACTTTTTATTGAGGTTCTTCACATACATTGATTGTCTTTCACAGCTATCGTTTCTTTCACGACTATCGCGAGCTTCTTTCACGACTAGCACGAGAACCATCGCAACGATTACTTTGATACAATGTTTCGAGTAAAATGTTTCAAGTACAATTCTTCAGGTAAAATGTTTCGAATAAAACTAATTTTCCATAATTGAAAAAAAAAAATAAGTTAAGAACCCTAATGTTAATCTGATTTCATAAATCAAAACGTGACAATCACTTAATCTTATTTCTAAAAAGAAAACTAACACGATAGAGAGTAACGAGGGAAGCTGGCATTCAGACGATGTAGACTCACCATTTGTCACATCAAACAAAAGTTAACGCCGTTTAATTTTAAGAACTAATTATAAGAATTTCGAAATTAAAAAGACTAAACTCAATATCACTTAATAGTTACGGAACTAAAAACATATTTAACCCTAAAATAAATAACAATAATATAATATTTATTAATATTTCAATAGTTTTTCGTTGCAAAACAATATCCGGTTAAAGTGAGGTAACAACTTACATAAATTATTTTAATTCAGAAGAATTATAATATCGAATTGAACATTTTGGAGTTTAATTAATATTTATATGAATTTGAAATAGTAATTTTGTTGATTTCTTTTTATCTGCAGTAGTTTTTTTGATAAAATGAACCAATTGCTTTATACGCTAACACTGGATTTATTGGTCTATTCAATAGTAAAAAATTGTATTAAATTGATTATATAAATTGAAGTGGAAACTAAGTTCATTGTGATATTTATAGCATTAAGTTCAAGTGATTCGCAGAGTCTTTATTGTGAAGGATATGATGTCACTGAGAACAGATTAACACATAAAATAATACTATCTATTACTAAAAGCATTATGGTCTTAAACACATGAATTCGTTAAAGAATAAAATATAAATGAGATAGATTACCATTCATACTGTATATAATAGATCTAAGACAAGAAAAAAGAAAACACCCTATCACTATCACAAGAAGATGACTTCAATTATCAACAATATTTCTGATAAATTAAATATTAATATATAAGAAAACATATTTAAAAATATTTTTTTCAAAAAATATTAAATTACATCATAAAAATATTAGAGTAATCAAAACGGGTCACTCGGCCCGGCCCACCAGAATTGGTCACTTAGTGAGTCAATCCAACCCAACTCATTTATTAACGAGCCAGAAAAATTTGAACCGGACCCAATCCACCACGAGTTCGTGGGTAAATGAGTTGGCTAACTGGCTCACTTAATTACAATTTTTTAAAATAAAAAAAAATTACAAACTTTCTATAATTCAAATCTAAACAAATTTCACTCCTAAATTTCACACCCAACATTAATTAATTTTGAAAATAACGAACTTAAATAATTTTTTCAAACAAAAAATAATAATAAATATTTTTTTATAAAATTAAAATTAAATTTTAATAAAATAAATACATGTAGGTGGGTCAGTGGGTCAGTGGGCCAACCCGGCCCACCATGGGTTCAACCCGCATAAACAAAGTATAAATGAACCAAATTAAAATCTGACCCGTATAAAAAAAATATTCAATCTCATCCGAACACGTGATGAGTCAGATTGATCTGCAGGTTGTGATCCATTTTGATAGCTTAACAAATATAATTGAAAATTTATCTAATATTAAATTATAGATTAAATATAATTTATTGTTATGTATATATTATACTTTCTATATTATATCAGAATAATTATAATCGTTTGAAATTAATAAATACAGTATTTTGGGCCCCACTCAGGTACCAAGAATATTAATTATGCGGAGAATATTAAAACACGTGATACACGCTTTAACCTACTATGTCTAAAGTTGTCCAGAGTATTCTAAAGGTATCTTTTATTATTAACAAAATGAAAATGTAGATGAAATATATGTTAGCAGTGTTTGAAACACTAAGACATTATTATTAGAGGCATGTCATAATTTCTTTAATATGAACCAAAGATTAAAACTGAGCTAGGTTCAGTTTTCAATTTTAAAACGTGGAACCTATATCAATTTGAGCGTTCAAATATTTATGGTGTAATAAATTTATATTATTTATTTTTTATTTCAAATCTATATTTATAAATTTTGAAATAGATTTTTTATTAATATAAATCTAATTAGAGTTTAACAATGGATAATCATATTTTATTTCTAAATTCATCAATATTAAAATTAATTATCTTGATTAATAACTGATCCGTTCACTTCTTTAAGCATCCAATACAGGTAATAACTCGTTTTATTCTGTCTATAAACGATTGGATGGTCATACAAAAAAGTAAAAATATACTTTTATATTATTAAAATTTATTTTAGTAATGGAAAAATATGCATTTTAAAAAAAAAATTGTCTTTTGGGATATTTTAAACATTACCTTTATATTGTATGCAAAAAAAATATTTAAAAAAAAATAATTTGTCTTTTCGGATATTTGAAATTTTAGATATTAAATTGACATGACATTTGGTTGAGAGGAGGGTGAAGTTTCTATTTAAGAAATGTCCCACAATCACGTGACAGTTGTTTTAACATGTTCATGTCCTTTGCTGGTTCAAACACCACCTCAATTTTTCGTTTATACAATAATGGCGAGAAGCGGAAATTAGACGTTCTCAGGAGCTTTTGCTTTACGTCATTTTCTTCTTTTCTTCACCTTTCATATAGTTCAATTATTTAGGTTCACAATTCAACCCATTTTCTTTACTCTTTTTTTCTTCTTCTTTATAATTCATCAAATTTTTAATATTAAGAATGTCTTTATATTATACTTAATTTATATATAATTTTAAAATTTTAAAAAATATTATACAATATTTTATTGGAAATACGGGCATTAATAAAAAATATATAATTAAATTTTTAAAATTAAATTATATTAAAGTATAATATAATTTATTTTAAATAATGTGTTGAAGATCATCAATTATTAATACAAGTACATATCAACCTAATTTTTATAAAATTTGGATTTAAGTTTTTTTAACTTTTTACAAGATAACAGAATTATATCAATAATAATGAATTTAAAATTTTATAAATAAATATTTGCTAGAAAATTGTTGAAATAATAGTGTTATTAAGGTTATGAAAAAGCTATAATGATTTTATTATTATTATTTTTTAATTTCTTATTTGTGTTTTCTTTTTCATTTCAATTGGTTCATTATGATTATTTTTCATATTTAATTTTATTCTTATATAATATTTTACATGCTATGTAAGAAAATAAAAGAGATAAGAGTTATTCATATACTAATTATTTTCACTTTATCATAAGAAGGAGTAAAGAGTAAAGAAGAGTGTGGATTGTAAGGAAAAATTTTGGACCACAAGTTTGAAAGGAATAATAATCACGTGTCAATTTAAAATAATAATATCTCTTAGGTGTGGTGCCTTTACTTTCTCACACCAACCCTATCATCAATATTATCCTATCACTTTTTCATTTCATTTAATATATATATATATATATATATATATATATTCAGTTGTATGATTATATTAGGGATAAAAGGTAATTTGATATTTAAAAATAGAAAAAATAAAAAATGTATTTTAATTTAATTTTATGATTAAATTTGTTCCACTAAAATTAATATTTACACCCATGTGATGTTTTATCTTTTTATGTGATGCTCACAGGTTATTTTTTATTTCTTTATTTAACTTAATAATTTATTGTTATTTTCATTTTTCATAATAATTGTAATTAATTTTTCCATCCATGTAAATAATTATAAAAAATATCAGGTTTTTCTTTACTAATATTTCTTGCTTTTTCATATATATTTTTCATTCCTGGTTTTTAAAAAAAAATTATGTCATAACTTTTACCATATTCATCATTTAAATACTAAATAATTATAAGATCAAAGATAAGTTTTAAAATGTGCTTTCAAACACTATGACAAATAAAAATAAATTCAAAAACTTTATAAAAGTAATCATTTTAATAAAATAAAATAAAATAATTTCATAAATAGAGTAAATAATATCATCTTATATATTTATATGATATAAAAGTTTTCTATTTATCCTGTTATTTGTTTATTCTACATAAATATTACTGCTACAAATGTACAAAAAGTGTTTAAAAGTTTGACAGTGTACACGTCGTCATATTAAGAAACGAACGAAACATACGTTTAAGGATCGAATTTCTATAAAAAAAATTGTTATATATCTATATTGGAAAAATATATTTATTTATAAGTGTCGGTATTGACTTTTATACAACATCCATCATTAAAACGTGGTGTTTGTAAGAAATAAAATACTTTTAATGTAAAGGATTTTATACAAAATTTTGAACTTTTAATGTGTTTAAGTTGTTTTATATATATATATATATATATATATATATATATATATATATATATATATCACTTAATCTTTTTATTTTTAAACTTTCTATATTTAGATTCCAAACAATATGAATATAAAAAATTAAGCTATAAAAATTGCACTATATAAAAACAACATTTTCGTACTTTTATTTAGAGTTGTCAAAATGGATAATCCGACCTAATCCACCATGGATTAGCTACTTAGTGAGTCAGGTTGGTAAGTTAAAGGGTTTGACTGACTGCTCATTTAATTTTTTTTCACCCACTTCTTCTTAGATTCTTATAACATATTATTTTAAATGATCAAATTGAAACAGTAATAATTGGATGAATTAATATAAAAGAAAATGAAACAAATGAACTCTATTGTTATATATTCTAAGCTATCAAGCATAAAATTTTGCCAATTTAGTTTAATGAGACATACACAACCGTTTGGTCAAGAAACTACATATAGCCGTTAACAAAAATATACAGGAGAAACTTTTGGATAAATAGCAGCACAACACAACACGAAAAGCTCTACAATGAAGTAAAGGTTATGCGTTTTGAATAATTAATTTGATTTCGATAAAAGAAATTAGGATTTGAATAATTAATTTAATTAATTTTATTTAAAAAAAATAGGTGGGTTGGTGAGCCACGGATTTAACCCAAGGTGAGCCGAAGTCTTAGAGAACCGAGTTAAAATTAACTCGCATCAAAATTTTCATATTTTTTTTCAACCCAACCCGGCTTAAACTCGTGGTGAACCAGATTGACTCACAAATTTTAACTCATTTTGGTGACACTACTTTTAATATATATATATATATATATATATATATATATATATATATATATATATATATATATATATATTTGTATATGAGATTTTTAATTATGGAATCTATTTTTTTTTTTAGATTTGCACACACTAGTATCCTCATAATGTTGTGTGGTGTGATTTTGATAATCTCATTCTCAACATTATTGCAATGTTCTATGGTGGACAATGTGGTAACACTTTCTTCTAACAAATCATTCTCGTATTATCACCGACATCTTGTGTGATGGACATATCTTACATTTAAAAACATTGAATGAAATTTAAATGTATTACTCTGCAAGCAAGGTCTTGTATCTCGATTATGAACTACAATAAAAAAAAAATAGGAACTATAAAAGAAAATACTATGAATAGTCTTCAAATGAGTACGAGATTAAAATATATAATATTATGATTAAAATAATATTTAAATACGCGCAATATAAATGAATTAAGTACATAAGGTTTAAATTAATTAATTAATTGATTATTGGTATTAGATTAATAGCCGGGTGAATGCTTTCCCTCTTCTTTTGAATTGGGCTGAAGAGCACACTTTGAGCCCAAATCTATCAGACCATTGTGCTGTGCACGCGGACAACGAACTGGGTTTTTCTTCCTACATTCCATTAGTACTAACTGCACTCCAAACCAACGTAAATATACTTAAGTACCCTTCTGCCTTCCACCACTGCGCTATCACTACTGTACGTCCGTTTTGTAATGAGTTTTTTTGAGAGAAAAAAAGAATAAAAGAGAACATGTTTCGAAAATATAAAAAGCTTATTTTTAAAAATTTTATATTAATTCTGAAAAATGTATTCTCTTATTTTTGTTCTTCAATGTAATCTAGAAAAGTTTTTCTAAAATTCATATTTCAAAACTTTTAGTTCGGAAAGTTCCGAAAAAGTTATTCTAAGCTTTTTCAGGACGGGCTCATCCGAAAGTCACTATTAATTAAGAAGAGTAGAATGTCGTTTCAAAATTATGCGGCGTAATTAGAAATAATTAGGGTGCAGCAAGAAAAGGCGCCGAGCACATTAACAACATTGGGCCTACACAATATATCAGCTGAAACTTTGCACATTTAAAACTTATAAGTAAGGGGCTTCTTCCTGTACCCTACGTTTTTCTTTTTGTATCTCCAAACCTTTTCTTCTTCTTTTTTTTTCCATTTTACCCTCTTCATAATAATAAACCGGATAACATAATTTGGTCTGGATAAACAAATCCGAAAGATATGATGTGAACCGGAACAAGAATCGGCACTGTGAATAATATGAAAAGAATAGTTATGCTCGACATCAGCTAAAAAACTTTAGTTCTTATTTGAATAAAATCCCAGACATTATCTAAGAAAAATTTAATTAATTAATATCAATTAAAAATAATAGTATTCTATAATAATAATAAAAACAATCTTAATAATATAAATAGTTCTACCATTTTGTATAAAAAAAATATTAACGATAAATAATTTCAACATGCAATAAATAAACATAATTGATATAAACAAATTATAACAATTCAAAATAAACTGAAAGCAACAACTAACATAAATTATAAAACAAATATAACAAATATGACAATCTTTATATATACTTCTTTTAAGTTACGTGATTAATATCTTTCTCTCATAATTTTTTATTTTATAATTTATTAACTACATAACTTTTTAATTGTTTCTTTTAACATTTAATATATCACAAAAATTTAATAAATCTCAATTAAACCTAAATTTTATTAACAAATTTCCTTAACCGCTTTAAATTCTTTTGAGAGATTTAAGTCAACAAATTATCATGAAGAAAAAAAAAAGAAATGAAAACAAGAGTCCAAATTCCTAAATAGAACATGAACTTTCATAATTCATCAAAGTCACACAAGGAGAAAACACCATTGTTGATTCTCCATGGTTTTTCATAGTTCAAGTACACACTCCAACAAGATAAACAAGAAAAAGACACCATAGATAGTACCAAAGTGTCCCTATTTGATGACCTAACTTGTCTTATTTCATAGTTAGGATCAGAGTTACAGACATGGGAGTTCAATCATAGTACAAGGGATTTGGCAGCTTAAAGGTCCTAAACCCTCTTTTATCTCCCACAATATCACTCCATTGGTCTCCAATGTTTCCAACGATTCTGTATCCCTCTTTCGCCAGCTTCGTTCTCTCAGAAGATTTAAAAGCATTGGATAATTTCCCAGAGTATATGGATGGATCCCTGCAACCAAAAACCACTTTTTCATAACCGTTGATCAAACAGCACAACATAAAAAAGACATATTTAGCTTAAGAATAACCAACCTGGCAATCAACTTGTCCCATTTGTAGAATCCAACATTCTGTAAGTTGGAAACAGTCACATCCTTTAGATCCAGTGCTCTTTCTGTGATGAACACAACTTTGATCCCAAGAGCCAGCAGTTTGTTGTAGAGTTTAAGAGTCTCGGGCAGTGCAAATGCCTCACCGTAGGAAACCCAGATCTTGAAAGCCGTAGCATTATGTTCTTCCACCCTACCACCAAAACAATACTCGTCAATGATCACTTCCAGTAGTGCTATACTAGGTACACAGAAAATAGTTGAAAAGCTAAAAGGGTATCAGAGAGCATACCCAAAACCATGGTTAGCAAAATATTGAAGATTTGAGAGAGCAGTGTCATCGACATCAAAGACAAAGATGTCTTTTTGAGTGATATTGAGAGTTTTAGCATAAAAGTAAGCCTCACGGCAAACGGTTTTGGAGTCTGATCTATATTGGTCGCCAAGAAGATAGTCTGCTACGTGTTCTTGGCATGGCGCAGGGACAGTTTTCCATTTGACGAGGTTGTTTGCCTCCACGCCAAGTCTCCAACTTGCGCATGATACCTCTGTTGGGTATTGCTCATTGTAGCCAGTTTTCATTCGGAGAGGGAACACTTGGTAGTCTGAGCCTTGGCATAGCCATGCTACAAAAGCAAAAACAAACAGAACACACAACTTCGTATTCATCTCACTCTTTTTGCTATCACTACCAACTTTTGCATGTAACCAGACCATGCTTTTGTTCTTTAAATAGACAATGGCAGAGGCAACTGGGGTAGTGATCACCCGTGAAAGGAAAAAATGAAAAAAATAATACTTGTACATAGATTTTTTTTTTTTTTTCAAAACATTGTCGCATAGCATCACATGTTATTTTTTTTATTAATTTGTTATTTATCTATTATTGTCTTGATGTATTTAAATTTAATAAAATAATAAAATAACGACCTGTTAACATCTTTTTTAAATAATTCTTTTTATAATATTGTTACTATTTTATTCGTCGGTATGTTTAAAACATACCAATAATAAGATAAATTAAAAAAATCATCGAATTGTTAAAAAAATATTTTTCAAAAAAATAATACATATATTGCATTAAAATATTATAAAAAATATATAAGTTACGTTCAAATGAGGCCTCATGCTGTCTTTTTTTTTAAATAATCATAATTAGAACACAACATTTTTTTTATAACATTTAAATGTTTTGTCATTGATTCAAAATTACTCCATAATCAATAATAATAATCATAAACACTGTTATAAAAAAATGTTATTTAAGTATATTATCCCTTCTCTTACAGACGGTGAAATCTAAACTAAACTTCGAAAGTTGTTTTGTTTTTAAAACGTGACTTTAAATTTTTTTATATGGCTTTTACTATTTTCCTTTTAAATATTTTCTTAAATATTTTACCCTTGCTAACCGTTTTATTATATTTGTATAAATATCAATAATTTTAACTTAATTTACACTGTTTATTTTTTTGTTTGCGTGTTGAACGCAACGCACAAATTTTTACGAAAATTATATTTTGACAACAACTTTTGTCTTACTTCCTATTTACAACCTCCGTAATAATAAAATATCGCATTTTAATACTAAAATTAAATATAAATAAATTTTAAAATAAAATAATCATTTTTAAAATTGTTAAATGATAATATAAAGCAAAAGTTTGCATGTTCCAAAAACTCACTACGAATCCGTATATTGTGAGGATTTGAAATGTTGAATCCGTACATTCTGAGGATTTGAAATGTTGAATCCGTACATTCTGAGGGTTTGAAATGTTGAATCCGTACCTGTTGCAGATTGAAAGGAGGAAGGAGTGAAAGGAAGGTGAATTTTTTATAGAAAACAAAGCAAAATGTATATTTTATTCGTTATTGTATTATTATTAAATTATTTATTAATATTTAATTTCACCTTTAAAATGTATATTTTGATGATTTAATAAAGCTTATTTACATAATTAATATTTAAGTGAATGATGATAAAGCTGAGTTTTCTGCAGCTATAATTAGAAAGCATCTGAATAAAGTAAAATATCGTACCCATATTTTCAGGCATCTTTCAAGTAAAGAAACAAGAGGGTAGGTAAGGCAACTGTACGATATTTTTCCACCATTTCACAAATTAACCTTTCTCCATGAAAATCCACATGAAATTAGGCTTTTAGGTTTTAAAGTTTTTTCATCTCATCATTACTAAAATTTTGAAAAGACACTTTATCGAATTTGATTTATTGCTTACATTGAGATTTCAGCTTTCTAAGACTAAATTTTCAGCATTAATCATATTATTTCAGATTGCGAATTCTGGTTATGAATTCTGAATAATGAACAAGAAGTCTTGCAATAAATGCTATTGATATAGGTTATTTACAAAAAAAAATTATTGAGTTTATTGGGAAATAAAAACTTGTAACTATAATTTATTGAATTGAAAGAAGAAAAAAAAGAGTTAAGACTGAAATTGAATATAAATAAATATTTTTAATAAGAATGAAGAAAAAGCCCCTTTAAAATGGGCATAAAGTTATAAACTCAATACAAACATAATCAAATTATTAATAATAAAAGGGTTTTGTTTTAAAATAAAGACATAATCTCTTATGTTACCGAAATAATTAAGTGCGATTCTTTTATTCTTTACAGTTTTCAGTTTTTATGATAATAAAAATATTAATGATACAATAATACTCAAGCCTTTTTTATATATCTTTTATTATTTTTCTCAGAACTGTTTTGAATCAAACAAAATCTATTTTTACTGTTCGATTTTTCTTTAGTTTATAACATGTTAGACATGTTTTATATATGTTCAAGTTATCTAAATATATTTTGAAAAGTTAAGTGTAAATTTGAATTATTTGTTGACTGATAAAAAACCTATAAATTTATTATTCTAAAATTTTGAATTAAAAAACAGTATCAGTTTTAAACAAGCATATTACGATGAATAACAAACATTAGACGTAGAGAATCTTAGCAATGGAAATGTAATGATTACAAAAGACATTTTAAAGAGACAGATAATCTTAAAAGACAAATTTCTAAAAACATCATGAAACATAACGAAGGAGTTAAACAAAGTCATGCAAAAGAGCTAGTTAGGGCTCCTATTCTAACTATCTCCATCAGCACATTACATATCTTATTTCATAGGTTAGGAGCAACGTTAAGCTGTTAGGTTTCAACCAATGTAGTACATGGGATTAGGCAGCTTAAAGGTCCTTAAACCTCTGTAACTTCCCATCAAATCTGTCCATTGGTCTCCAACATTTCCAATGATTCTGTAACCACTTTCCTCCAGCTTCCTTCTCTCAGTTGCTTTGTATGTAAGTGTTGATTTCCCAGTATATGCAGCTGGATCCCTGAAACCAAAACACAACAGCTTATACTCAAGTCTGCAACTTTAATCACCAAAATCTGTTTCTACATGAACAAGTTCATGGAAAAATGAAACTCACTTCACAATCAGCTTTTCCCATTTGTCAAATCCAACATCCTTTAAGTTTGCAACAGTTATAGCTCTCTGAGACACTAATCTTTCGGTTAAGAAGACAACCTTGATGCCCAGAGACATAAGTTTGTCGTACAGCACAAGAGTCTCGGGTAGTGCGTATGCTTCTCCTTCAGCAACCCAGTTTGCAAACGCTGTAGCATTAAATCGCTCCACCCTATACCAAACATTCGTCGAAATATATGTAACATTCAGTGTAACATAAACACGATCATGAAATGCATGAAACAAAATAAAAAAGTAAACTTTGTTGAAGGAACGTACCCAAATCCATGCTTGGAATAATATTGGAGATTACAGAGCAAAGTCTCGTCTACGTCGAACACAAATACGTCTTTGTCAGTGATATTAAGAGTTTTGGCGTAAAAATAAGCTTCACGACAAACAGTTTTGGAGTCTGATCTATATTGGTAGCCTAGAACATAGTCCGCTACGAACTCTTGGCATGCTTCTGGAACAGTTTTCCATTTGATGATGTTGTTTGCTTCCACGCCGAGCCTCCAACTTGCGCATAAAACCGCCGTGGAGTACTGCCCAACATGGCCAGTTTTCAGTCGGAGAGGGTACATTTGGTAGTCTGAGGCATGGCATGCTACCAAAACTGTAGCAACGAACAGAACAAGCACCTTCATTTTTTTTTTTTCACACTCTTTCAACTTTCAATAGAGATTTTGGGTTCTTCTACATGGAGGATTTTGTTCTTTAAATAGAAAAGCTGTACGATATGAAACTGTAACCTGATCTGATGTGTTAAAGAGAATGGACAGCTGAAAATTTAAAATATCTTTGAGCCAGTTTCTAACAAAATTCTAAAATAAGTTATTTTGTTAGAGGAGTGTTTTGAAAGTCAGTGGACATAATGGTTGAAGATAAGAGCGAAAAAAATAAGCTTAATTCTGGATTTTGTTTCGTATTTTTATTTGGTTAAATTTCGTTTTTTTATTTTCTTTTGTGTTCATTTTAATTTTTTTTAAATAATTTAATTCCGTCATTTTTGTTAGATTGATATTAATGTTCTATTCTATTCGTACAAGTTGATGGAATTTTAACTCATTTTTTTTATGTTTCTAACTTTAAAGAAAAATAGAAAACTACCATATATATCACGGTCGTGTTATGTGATTGTGACATGTTACTGTTATATAATAATATTTATTTTTAATTTAATTCTATATTTACAATTTTAATTCAATTTAATTTTTTTAATATATCAATTTCATTTATTTTTAATTTGAAACTAAATTAATAATTAATTTTAATTATAACTTTCGTATGTGTACTTTAAAAGAAATTATATATATGATCGCTCCATCTAATTATTTAAATTGGAGAAGAAAGATATTGATCATTTCTTAAAAAATAAACACTAAATTGAATAAAAATTATAAATATGAGAACTAAATTAAAAACAAACATTATTATAATATAATACTGATATATGATGACACGTGACAATTTTTATTATTTTTCAACAAAATTAAAAATTCAATTTGACAAATGTCATATACCGACACAACATTAATGTTAATATAACATAAAAAAAATTGAATTGAACCACTTTAGTGTTGTATTCACTTGAATAAAATTTATTGTTCAGAGGTGATTGAGAACGAAGAAATGAAGTGATTCATGTGTTCACTTGAGAAGAAATGAAAACGACGATTTGAATGGATTTGTGGGATGTATCATTTTTTTATCACCTGCCAAAGTGAAGAGATTTGGAGGGATTAGTTGTGCAAAATCTCTTTTACCCTCTACGTAATTTATAATTTCAGCTCCAATTATCACACATATTCAGTTCTAATTACAAAGAACCCAGTCCAAGATTTTTTTATTAATAATAAAAACATGAGAAGAACAGTGATTTATATGGTCACTATAAACTCACAATTAAGAACAAACTGGTTGAAAGATGAAGACGAAGCTAAAGAATATGAAGAACAGTGTTTTGTTGGAGGTGTATTTGGTTCCAGACCACCCGTATTCAATTCTAGGCGTATGAGGAATTTACATGGAACTTGTATTTGGTTCCTACTTCCTTTTATTCGATTCCAAGCATCATGTATTTGGTTACCAAAATATGGTATTTGGTTCCAGCATGATGGGTTAAGTGAGAGAACCGAAGGTGGTGGCAAGAAGGAAGCAGAGGAAGCGCTTTGGAAGAAGCGTGGGTCCAAGAAGAGTTGCTGGTGTTGTGATGGTGCTGCTGTTGGTGGTGGGTTGAAGGGGTGGTGAATCGAGGAACCAATGGTGGTTGTTGGTGTTGAGCCATGTAGAATAGGGTCAATTAGCATGGTAAAGTTGTGGTCGAAAATTTGCCGACACATTTGGTCGGGTTCGTCGATGGTGACTTCATTTCCGGCATTGAGTATCATTGATAAATTCCATTCTGAAAATGTTTGAACAACATAGGAAAAATATTTGTACCTTAGGGTTCCATATTTGCTTCTCTTTTCCAACTAAAGGAGAATTGTTCTCAGAATCTTCGATGATGGTGGTAGAACCTTCGACAGTTCGACGATGATAGAGTGCAACAAAGCCTTCCATAGTTCGGCGACGAGCGCGACAAAGCCTTCGTCAACAACGAGCCTTCGACGACAGTGAGTTGGTAGTTGATTCGATATTAGCATTTTGGATTTTGGGTTTGGGTTTTTGATTTGAAGTTCTTTCATGCCGTGCATGACAAAAGCTTTTTCAGAGTTGTATAATTTAGAAGTTGTCTGAATTTTACAATTTGAAAAAAAAAGTGGTTTATTCTAGATTATATCTATAATTTGAAAATATTATTTGAAATTATATAATTCAAATCAATGAATTGACATTAGAAATTGTATTCACGATGATGTAATGTGAAATTCAATTTTAACCTTCGGATGCATGATCCAAAACTCAAAAGTGTTTTCAAATTACAAAGTTCAGAATGTAATTATTAGTTTCAAATTCTTGGAAGTTGTTTTGGTAGGAATCCTAGACGTAGTCCTTTGAACATATGACATGATTTGAGTGGTTTTAAAGTCTTTTTTTAATGTATTTTTTAGAATTGAAACATGGGAGAAGATAGATATATAAAAGACTTTTTAACATTGAATAAAATAGTTTGGATATTTTGAGTGAAAGAGAGAATAAATGTATTTTTTGGTGAGATACATGTGTATTCATAAGATTAACATGTGAAAGTAAATAATAATCATTGAAATAATACTTACCTCAAATAGATAATAATAATAAGAAGGTGATATCTTATCATAAATAATAGTCATGATATCAAGCAAACAAGATTAGTTATGATTGTCGTTGATATATGAATGTGAATATTATTTAGATTGTTTTAAGATAAAAAAATATATTTGTTGGTAGAGCTAGGCATAATTAACTTAGAAAAACTAAACTATTTTTACCAAAAACTAAATTGTATCATTGTGTAGCTTAGTTAAAAAATATTGACTGCAGTTTAATTAATTGCTTGAAATGTGTTTTTAATTTTACCTTTTTGTTTGATAATGCCCAACTCATCCCATTTCTTTTTCAATCACCATCGTCACAATGATTAAGTGTTTTCGTCAAAGGTTTTGTCGTCGTCGAATGCCCTACCACCATCGAAGGCCCTACCACTATCAAAGGCCCTCGCATTCTAATAGTCATGTTTTCTTAAAAAAAAAAACTTAATTACATGTAAAAAAATATAATTCCACAATTGTGGAAGCGTATCTTAGAAAATATAGTAAGAATATTGTTAGAAGTTCCATATCGACTACATATAAGCCAAATTATAATATATAAGTGGGGTACAAACCTCATCATAGAGCCAGTTTTGTGGGGTTGAGTTAGACTTAAAACATACTTCTTAATATGATATCAGAACCATGGTTAAAGCCTATCCTAACGATATTTCTTTTTCCTCTTTAATTTATTATGCCATGACCATGCAATTTTGATTTGCAATGCAGTCATTAATTTTCTTTAAGGTAGTTTCGGCCACTTTGTGCTACTTGGTGCTTATTCATTGGTCACGTTTGGTTTCTCTCATGTCATTCATTATTGTATGGCGCACTTTTTCTATAGCAGAGTGAGAGAGCAAATTTACGTCGAATATTTCTTTATGTTTGACGTCAATTGAGTCAGTCATTGTCTGACACTAATCAAATTTTTTGTTTTATTGATTAATTGTGATCATTTGTGATTATTTTTTACAGCTCTACAAAACTTGAAAAGCAGAAAAACAACAAATGTAATGCAGTTTTTGGTATTTTATACCGCATGAACTATGAATTATAAGCAAAGACACAAAAGTTATGACAACAATAGTAGTATTAACTTGTGATTTTTGGTTTTGATAGCTATGGTTATTTGTTTTGGTTGAATCGTTTTTTACCACTCCTTTAGAACCTTAGTTCAAGAAAAAACACCAGGAGCTCTTAATTTGGATCTGTGTGAAGTATAAAATTATTTGAAAAGTGAACAACGATAAATCTTTAAACGACCATAACATTTCTTCCAATTGTCTGATTTGCTGTTATTATATATGGATTTAGGATAGAATTTTTTTTTATATAGTGGTAGCTTGCAAAGCCGCTTAATCTTTCTAGATTTTCTAGAAAACGTCGTTTTCTATTTTTTGGAAATTTATTTTGTTTTTTTTTTCAACTTTGTAAAAATATTTAAAATAGTTAGACTTTGAATTTTGATCTAATTTTTTGTTGTTGGAGCTTTTCATGATATTTGGTGCTTTAAACAAGTTTTCAAGTCATTTGGAGTTGTTTTCAATATACTTTTAGTTTTACCCTAAAGCTTAGATGTATAACGTGTAGTACACTATGAACAACAAAGAACAACAATAAAAATAACAAACAAAAACAACAACAACAAACAAGTTATTGAAAACGAAAACGAAAACTAACCTTCAAAAATGTGGGTTCGTCGAAATAAAGTGTTGCCACCAATAAAAAAGAAAGTAGAATGCGCTTATGAAGGTGTCGCGCTAAGATAACATAAATGAATTTTCAACCTCCCACTCAAATTTTTATTGAAATTAACATATAGTGTCTGATTTTAGGGAATTTGACGTTTTATAACATTTTGACGTCTAATTCTAGGACATTAGACTCATACGTAAGTACATTTTCACCTTTGCGCCAAATATTTTCACAAAATTTACCTAATAGGATGTCGAATTACAGTCCTAAACAATGTCTTATTACCTTTTGACGTCAAATTATAGTCCTAAATGACGTATAATAATTGTATTTATTTACAAAAATGTCACCGGTCATTTTTAATGTTGGTTATTCAGTAGTTGGACATTAAACGCGTAATGTTATACGATGTTTTTGTACTAGTGTTGTGTTTGTGTGTTTGTGAATGAAATTATAGTGAGTAGATGATATTACAGATGTTCTAGAGGCATGATAGATTCGTGAGATGATTAGAAAAATTTTGAGTTCTTTAAAAAAATTTTTTGATATTAACTTTTGAAACAAAGTAATTGAAATTGTTTTATTTCCTTAATCATTTTAATTATTTTTAAAATGATGTAATTGAACAATTCAAACTATTATATTTTGAATAAAATATAAATGTTGAAAGATTAAAGTTTTTAAAAAATATATTCTCACGTTAGGATAAAGTTTTAAAATTTATGATGTGACATTTATATTTTGAGATAATTTAGTTACCTATACACAAAATAATTATTTTTTAAATTAACTTACAAATTATTTAAAAAATATTAAATATTCAAATTTACAAAGTTAAACATATATTAAGATTGAATAATACCTTATATTAAAGAGAATTAGCAACCGAAAATTAGCATATTGCACTATGACGTTATTAAAACGGATAAAAAGACCTAAAAGCGACATAAAATAATATATTAAATAATTTATCTTCATTAGTTGTATCTCAATTAGCGTCGGGTGGCCCTACTTATTTATTTTGTGTTGCCTGCCTGGCGGACACTATGCTCCTCTATATTCAAATTTCACTTTCTCATTCATTTCTCTCCTTCCTTTTTTCTATTTCGAATTCGCTCCTATTCTTCACGCGCTTCGTGCCATTGTCACCCTTCATTTGCGATTGCTCGAGCCTGGGTCACCCTTCAATCCACTGCCCCTCTCTTGCACTTCAGACACAACCCCCTTCTTCAATCTTTTCAATATACTTGTCCGATATACTTGTCCGATATACATATACTTTTCCGGCGGAGTTTCCGGTGGTTGACCATTTATTTTCCGGCGGAGTTTTCGGTATTACTTTTTTTAATTTTTAGAATAAATTCCCCTTACCCCTCCCCGCCTTCATTCCTTCAATCTCCTAACCCCCTTTTCAATTTTCGTGTTCAATAGCCGATGTCATCATTAGGGCAAACGATTTCTCTTTATTGCCTATCTCTTTAGAAAGGAGTAGTGATAGAAGGTTAGGTTTTCATTGGGTATGATATTGAGTGCCGATCCGGGATACTCCGAAGGGCGACTAGGTCAGTCCATTGAGGGAGGCAGAAAAGGCCAATTATTCGCCATCGGGAAGTAGATCGGTCTTTGGCTGGCCTATCCGTGTCGTGTTGATTCCTTGCTTCCAAACGATGCGTCTCATTGCAGAAAGAACACAACATTTTCAAGGTGAAGTGTAAGTTTTTTTTCTTAATTTTATTTGTACCTAGTATTGTGTCTCTCTTCTCCTAACCATTATGCCTGTAGAATGGGTTGGCCGGGTAAAGTCTCGCTTTCGAGGTCTTCTTCTGCATGTAAGTAGTTCAAATGATAAATTTGGTTTCTCATATAATTTCATTCACTTTTACTTTAGAAGTGATTATGATCCATACCATTCATTATAATCACACTGGAGATGCTTCACTATTTATTTGTAAATATTTTTCTTTTACGAGACATGATGTTTTCCATTTAAACCATAACTATGTTAAGGTAACTTTTATGGACTTGGCATAAATATTTATGTTGTAAAAATATGCTCTGCTGCTGTTAACTTGAATGTTACTTTTGGAAACCTCACTTATAATCATGAATCAATCATGAATGAATTTTGTTCTCATTTCCTCATATAGCTTTGTTTGCTGCAGCTGGAGGTTACTCAAGGATTTTGTGACCCTAACCCTATAGAATATGTTGATAGTGAGAAAATAGAGCCAAATGTAGTTTTTTATTAGAGTTTGAAATCTAATAAGAATAATCTCCTGGACATCGATTCGGTAAAGGGAGAGTTCATGAAGATTATAAAGAATGGCTATGAAGGTTCTCCTGGGAGGTTGGAGATGTCCATCCTGTTAGTTTCTCAGCTGCCAAATTGATGTTAAGTAAAGGAATCCGCTCTTCCATATTAGCTTGTTTGCAATGTATCACCAGTTCCAGTGAGGATTACAGTGGCTAGATCTATTTTATTTTGATTTATCTGTTATCTTGTTGTATTATAGACCTGTATATTCTATATTGTATGGTATATTCTGTATTATATTGTAAGTATATGATGAAGCAAGTATGCCAATGAGAAATGTAATGAAGAACAAAATTGACATTGTTTCTTTTTGGCAATGTAATGAACATCTCGGTAATATTTTTAGTATTTTAATTTAGATTTGAACATTTTTTTAATATATGAACATTTAACTGTATGACCATGTTAATATGTTGAACAATATAACTTCTTTTCCTTCATTTATCTTAATAGCCCACGTTCTCCAGAGCAACCACAGGACCCACAAGGGTGTACTAACCACCTTTTTCCCTAATCCCACGATCCAGAGGAGACTTTCTTCCTATACGCCCAAGAAGAATAGCCAATAACCCTATCTTCACTTTTTGCTTTTTATCATAGTGGGATCCACTCCAAATCAATTCTCATTCAAACCAAAACCAATCTAACTTTTCCTCCCTCTCTATTTTAAACAATTTTCTAGAAGAACAACTCACTCTCACTTCCCATTTCTGGCACCCTGAGGCCTACTACTCCATTTCTTTCTTTGCATATTATTTTCATCATTACCCTATTACATTACAATTCAAAGACAACTCTAATATGCACTAAAAGCTCATGTCCCCACCATACGCAGAAACAGTCTCCTTTCTCTTTATTTACCTTCCAAACACCCTTTGCTTCCTTCCATACAATTTCCTTTTTCTTACAAATGCTCTCCTTTCCTTTCAATACCAAGGGTAGAGAAAACTCCATGCAGTACAATCAACCTAAAATCAGAACTATGCCCATAAAATCTCACACACTCTTCTTCTACCTAACTCTCTGGTGCTTCAACAATTCTCCACTCCCTCACTTATCTTCTTTTCATTCACAACATCTCTAGGACTACTCCTATATTCCTCTTCACTGGAAACATTGACAATACCAACAACATCACTCAACCATTTAAACCTTTCAGCTTTAAAAGCTTTAGTGAATAAGTCTGTCAATTGCAATACTCAATTAAAAGTTTTCCACTGCACACCTGATCACAAATGAAGTGAAAAAGTGTCTATGTGCTTACTTCTCCCACGAGATGCTGGATGCCTTCCTAAGTCAATTACTGGCTTATTTTGCTTTGCTTGAGAAATCAACCTTCAATACCTGCAACACAGTTTCCAGCGAAATAACTTGACAAGATGCTCCTGTAGCTGCAATATACTCAGCTACAATAAACTGTGCTCCATTCTGAATCTTTTTAATAACTCCATTATCACATCATGTTTTGTTTTAGTAAACTCAATCCCAAGAAAGTAATTGGGCTCTCCCAAATCATTCATTTCAAACTCATTTAGCATCTAAGTTTTGAATTGAGCAATTGCTTCATCACTGCTTCTAGTCACCAGCAGATCGTCTACGTATAAGCAAAAACCTATCTTATCTGATTTGAAATCATTATTCCAGCACTTAACATATACTCCATATTCTGAAATGCACCTTTTCAAAACCAATCAACCTCAGAAACTGATCTATCCTTTGGTTGCAAGAACTTGGAGCTTGCTTCAATCCGTACAAAGCCTTCTTGAGTCTGTACACTTTCTCCTCCGGCCCTTTTACCATAAATCCAAGTGGCTGTCGCACATATACCTCTTCCTCGAGTGAACCATTGAGGAAGGTTGATTTTACATCCAGTTGGTGCATAGGCCAGTATGAATGTACAACCAGTGAGACAACAACACACAGTCTCTATTTTTGCTACAGTTGCAAAAACCTCCCAATAATCAATCCTTGCTTTCTGCAGAAACCCCTTGGCTACAAGTCTGGCCTTTTATCTCACTACCTCTCCTTTTGGATTTACTTTCACCTTGTAAACCCATTTTAGAGCAATAGGTCTTTTGTCACAAGGAGGATCAACCAATCCTAGTTTTGATTTTTCTCTATGGAAGCTATCTCTTCCTTCATTGCTCTCCACCAGTTTTCATCAGTTGCGCCTTCATCAAAATTAAAAGGCTTGGCTTTAGCAATCAGATCGAACTGGATATGATTACCTTCTGCTGTGATATCTACATCATGTAGCAGTTCATAATCCCTCAAACGTGATGGTCTCTGAACTGTTCCAGATGATCTTCTCACATGAACATTCTAATAAGCAGATGCTATATCACTAGCAACACATTCCTCTTCCAGCATAATTCTTGACTGAGGTGTCTCCTGATTGTTGTTTTTCCACGTCCAGCCAGAGGTTTCATCAATTACAACATCTCTTCTGATATGCACTTGATTGGTTTCTGGATCCAGTAGTTTGTATCCACCTGTTGAATGAAAACCAATCAAAATCAATTGAACTCCTTTGTCACCAAGCTTTCTCCGCTGCTGTTCAGGTACATGCTTGAAACAAAGAGAGCCAGAGACTCTCAAATGTGCAACATTCGGCTTTGTCCCTCTCCAGGCCTCTTCAGGTGTTACACCTTTAAGCCTATTTGTAGGAGACCTATTAAACAGATATGAGGCTGTTAGTGCAGCCTCTCCCCATAAATAATTTGGTAGACGTTTGCTTCTCAACATAGATCTCACCATGTTCAAAAACGTTCTATTTCTTCTCTCAACTGTACCATTGTGCTGAGGTGTGTATGGGGTGTGATCTCATGTTCAATTCCAGCAGCTCCATAGAACTCAAAGAATTCTTTTGATGTGTGTTCTCCACCTCCATCGGTTTTAGGCACTTTTAGTGCCTTCTCACTTTGCCTCTCAACCAAAATTTTAAACCTTTTGAACACCTGTAATGCTTCATTCTTCCTCTTCAGCAAACCTATCCACATCTTCCTAGAAAGATCATCAATAAAAATGATAATATATATGCTCCCACCAGGGGTTTCAACTTGGATAAGACCATAAATATCTGAGTGCAGTAATTCCAACTTTTCTGTAACCTTTTGGGGCACCAATTTGCTGAAGCTCCTCCCGGTTTGCTTGCACTGCACACACTCTTTGCACACATCTTTGCTCCCGTGGGGGTAGAAGAGAGCAGCGTTAGAATGAAAGCAAGAGGAAAGAAGTAGAAACAAATGAATAATAGAAGAGTGGGTGATATTTGCATGGGAAAAATAGGGTGTTTCCAGTGAAGAGGAATATAGGAGGAGTAGCCCTAGAGATGTTGTGAATGAAAAGAAGATAAGTGAGGGAGTGGAGAATTGTTGAAGCACCAGAGAGTTAGGTAGAAGAAGAGTGTGTGAGATTTTATGGGCATAAGAATGTGTTGTTCTGATTTTAGGTTGATTGTACTGCATGGAGTTTTCTCTACCCTTGCTATTGAAGGGAAAGGAGAGGATTTGTAAGAAGAAGGAAATTGTATGGAAGGAAGCAAAGGGTGTTTGGAAGGTAAATAAAGAGAAAAGAGAGTGTTTCTGCGTAGGGTGGGGACATGAGCTTTTAGTACATATTAGAGTTGTCTTTAAATTGTAATATAATAGAGTAATGATCAAAGTAATATGCAAAGAAAGAAATGGAGTAGTAGGCCTCTGAGAGTGAGTTGTTCTTCTGGAAAAGTTTAGGTTGGTTTTTGTTCGAGTGAAAGAATTGATTAGGAGTGGGTCCCACTATGATAAAAAAGCAAAAAGTGGAGATAAGGTTATTGGCGGTTCTTCTTGGGCGTAGAGGATTAATGTCTCCTCTGGTTTATCTAATGGGATTAGGGAAAAAGGTGGTTAGTTCACCCTTGTGGGTTCTGTGGTTGCTTTTGGAGTGTGTGGGCAATTAAAATAAATGAAGGAAAAGAAGTTATATTGTTCAACATATTAATATATTAATATGATCATATATTAAAAAAAGATGTTCACTTCTAAAAATATTACCGAGATATTGATTACATTACTTAAAAAAAAACAATGTTTAATTTTGTTCTTCATTACATTTCTCATTGTTTGGCACACTTGTTTCATCATATACTTACAATATAATATAGAATATACAAGTCTATAATACAACAAGATAGCAGATAAATCAAAATAAAATAGATCTAGCCACTATAATCCTCACTGGAACTGGTGATACATTGCAAACAAGCCAATATGGAAGACCGGATTCCTTTTCTTAACATCAATTTGGCAGCTGAGAAGCTAACAGGATGGACATCTCCATCCTCCCAGGAGAACCTTCATAGCCATTCTTTATAATCTTCATGAACTCCCCCTTTACCGAATCGATGTCCAGGAAATTATTTTTGTTAGATTTCAAACTCTAATAGAAAACTACATTTGGCTCTGTTTTCTCACTATCAACATATTCTGTAGGGTTAGGGTCACAAAATCCTTGAGTAACCTCCAGCTGCAGCAAACAAAGCTATATGAGGAAATGACAACAAAATTCATTCCTGATTGAATCATGATTATGAGTGAGGTTTCCAAAAGTAACATTCAAGTTAACAGCAACAGAGCATATTTTTACAACATAAATATTTATGCCAAGTCCATAAAAGTTACCTTAATATAGTTATGGTTTAAATGGAAAACATCATGTCTCGTAAAAGAAAAATATTTACAAATAAATAGTGAAGCATGTCCAATGTGATTATAATGAATGGTATGGATCATAGTCACTTCTAAAGTAAAAGTGAATGAAATTATATGAGAAACCTAATTTACCATTTGGGCTACTTACAGGCAGAAGAAGACCTCCAAAGCGAGACAAATTTTGAGAAATCGGAAGTATCTTTCTGTGTACGGAAAAGGCTCGAATACATTATCCCAGAGGAAATCTGGCTTCAAAATTTCCTTCAATCCAGCCACATACAGAAAATGAGGACTTATTTAAATAGGAGCATCAACCTCAATTATGGTTATCCACGAAGAAGAAAATAGTTTGATACACCATGTAAAAGCTAGAACTATTATTACATAAACAGATATATATTACATAAACATCAAGATCAAATAAAGGAAAAATGTAAAAGCTAGAACTATTATTGAAACTTCTTAATTTAAGACTATTACTCACTTGATATGTAAAAGAGTTTCTTTGGGGCTGTTCCAGTTGCCCTGTACTTTGCAAATATCTCTTCTACCTTTCAAGAAATCTTCCCCTCTTTTCTTCCGCTTCTCTGTGGATTGTAACAGAAATTCTTATTGCCTTCTTGTAAAAATATTAGTTGTTCAAAATGCTTACTTTTTTAGATGTTTCAATAACTTAAAAATATAGTTTAAATTAACTTAAGTCCTTAAAATCCCAAAATTTCAGAGACAAATAATTTATATATTAAGAGAAATTGAAATAAGTAATTTATACTATGAAAATAACAAAGATAATAATTAATGAGTAATTACTTAAAAGAATTAATTGAATGATAAAAATCAAAATTATTATAGATGAATTAAAAACAAAATTATTTTAATTTAATTAGATATGTAGAGTTCTCTGCATATTTAACTTTATCAAAGGAAGCACATTTAATATCATCACAGTCACAGAATCCGTTGTCTCCATCCCTGTACAGAAAATAGTATGTAATCATTAAATTACAAAATTATTCATATGAGGTAATGTTTAATGAGGTACAAACTTGACAAAGTTAACTGAACGTCTGTGATTTGCATACTGCAAAAAAGTTATTCCATTGACACTAGCCACACAATTGCTAAGATGGTTTTCTCAGAGTAAAAAGTGATTTGCCATTAACAAGGCTTTGTCACAACATAAAAATTTGAAGTGGTTTTCCAGCCAATTGTATGGAAAATGAAAATGAAAAGATGCCTATAACTCTTAGTTAATCAATTTTTTTCATTCTGTAGAAAATGGAAACACAGACCATAATTATGTATAGATCAAAATAAATGGTTACTTCTGAAACATTAATAGCAGAGCCAGTGACACTCTACTTCTTAAAAGGCTAAATAAAGGCTAACGTAGAGGAATAGAAGAATGAAGTCTGAAGTACACACCTGCAAGCATGGAAGGATGACAGGTCTTCTCATTTGTAAATAATGAATGAACATCAAAACATACCTGAAATTAAAATTAAATTATTGTTTTTAAGCGATACTATCCGGTCATCATATTTAAATGAACTTATTTGACCATGTCTACTTTGATTTTGCAATATTAGGATAATACCTTGCCTAATTATAATGAAGTCAACAAATATTAAATGCCTATTTATATTGTATTTCTCTTGAGATATTTCAGGGCCAGGTTTATCAGAAGCAAAACCATACAAAGTGATTTTTCACCCTTTGGCAGGTCTTTGCAAATCACTGGTTGAGACATTGAGGTTGGAACCTTGTTCTGATTCTGACACACACCAAAACACACTATCAATAAAGGGTACCTATTTCTGTTTACAAGCAGAGGGATAAGTAATATGTGTTTATTGATCATCGCATGTCATGAATGGTCTATACATGACTGAATCTTGAGGGGGATATTCTGTCACAGAAATTTCATCAACAAACTGGGAGTCTAGTAATATTTTAACAACCAAAACAAACAACAATTGTTATTAAAATCTCAGAATACTTATATGGTCTTGTCTTCTCGGATCTCAGTTTGTCTACATGAGACAAAAACTCATGAAAAACAGATAAGAAAAAAAAGTTGCATTTATGGTGAGGAGGAGCCAGGAAGGCTTAGGGAAGCGTCCAAGGGAGCGAGGTTCAAGCAAGAGACTCAGATCCACATGGGAAGAACAAGGCAGTCAAATGGTTGCTTTGATTTTGTGATTGGATGAAGGGTCTGACAGTTTGAAAAATGGCTCCACGCAAATAATAATAAAGGTGAACATCTAGTATATTTTAACTTAATTTCAATTATTGGAAATTGCAATGACTAGATACACTATGACATCGAAGGACGGTGGCCACATCACCAGCGCATATAAAACCATTTTCTGTGTCAACATGATTAAACATAGAATGGTGTAAATAATTTACTGACCCATATTTATTAAGTAAATTAGTCAACAATACATAACATACTGACTATAGCTCAGATGGATAATAGTAAGATCAACACGTCAAGGGATAAATTGAAACTAATTATTCAAGTTGACACCTTTTGTGTTCACGGAGACCCAAATGGGTTTATAACCCGAATTAGGGGAAAGGTTCAATGTGTTTCGGAAGAAGATTTGGATAAAAAGGAGACACAGCTAGAGAAGCAGGAGATGATCAAAGAAAAATGCTATCTTTGCTTTCCTACATTGCCATTCATTCCCAAGGAACCTTATGATGTGATTGATACTGATTATGACAATTTCCTGATCTAGGACTGAACTCCCCTATTGAGCTTAATCCTTTCACTAGTGTATTTGACACTTTGAAGAAGCTTGTTGAGCTTTAGTTTAAGTAGTAACTATGTTTTGTTTTAAGATATTTACTCCTGTAAACAATAGCTAGCTATCATTGATAGCAACCTATGTGTAACATGTATAACCTACATGTATCTGTTGTAATCCTCTGGTATATCATACCCTGTTTAAATTCTCACATTTTGACGACATCATCAGAAAAAAGCCTCATTCCTTAAAGGGAAATATCTGATGTTGATATTTGATATAACACAATAAGGTTATTAGAAGGAGGAATTACAAAGTTGAATTACAGATATGCAAAAACCAATGCTTGCCTCTAATAACCAGAGGTGAATTATTCAAATAATTGATTATGATAATTAATAAAAAGCATAGAGGGAAAAAAATTGCATTCTGCTGTGAAAAACATACTTACCTCAGCAAATAAAAGCATCTTGCTTGCAAATTGAATAAGTGCAGCTGATCCTACAACTTGGAGAATTGATTCTGTCTACAAACAGAAAAACATCATAAACAAGTACTGATCTTTTAGAGCTTCTTTTACTAATTTTTCTCCTTTTTCATACAAATTTGACAAGACATTATTTCAATGGACCAATGTCCTGAGAGCAGAAAACAGAAAATGTAAACAAATCTATTAGAGCTGCTTACCATAGGCCTAAAACAAGATGAGGTTTTCTTTTTAAACTGATAAGCATATTTGTTATAATTGAAATTCATTTGATTTATATACCATTTGATATCATATCTAAAAGTTATTTGATATGTATCATGCAAAGAGGGCAGAAACTTTAAAATACTGTTAGAAGTAATTTAGTGAGTAAATAATGTTTCACGATTCAGCATAAACAAAAGTTAAATACAGATAGGATATGTGTTGGAGAAACTGCAGTTGTGTGCTGGATTCAAAAACTATTATGATGACGATGGAACTGGTTGTGGCTCATTTGAGGTCTAGCTCTTGGAGCACGTCTGATACAAAGTGTAGCTTCCAAGACCATCCTCTCCATCTCTTCAGGATCATAGTTATCACCCAAACTAGGATCTAACAATTGTAACACCTTCCCACTATTTAGAATTGGATTTGTCTGCAAAAAGTTCTTTTTCCATTATTTTTCCTCCAATACATGTGAATATGTAAGAAGTGTAGCAGAGTAGGTGCTAGACTATAATATTGCAGAGACTTACCCACATGACAAGGCTCTCTCGGCCTTTGGGATAATCATTACTTATGGGCTTTCTCCTTGAAAGGAGCTCGAGAAGCACAACACCAAATGCATAGACATCAATCTTGTCATTTACTTTGCCATACATGAAGTACTCAGGAGCCATGTAACTGCATAAATGAGTGTTTATAGAATTTAGAAATTGGAACTATTTAAATGCAACTTCTGTCTTTTCCAAGGTTAGTCACGGTCCTCGCTGAGAGAAAGAGAAAAACACATTACATTCTGTAGTTTATACTTAAGGTGACCTGAAATTGCAAAATACAACACCAATTTAGTGGAAGCCACTTACCACCCCAACAGAAACCAGCCATGCTATATTCAATTATATTCAATGGGCAAGTATGACACATGATTCTTCTTCATGATTAGTCAAGGAACATATCAAACAACCATACCAGATGGCATATTAGGCATAACAACAATCGAGGGATAATTAGCTTCCAATATTTATGCTGCATGCGAGCAATCATCAACCGTAACATCACCAAGAGCATGAAACCAACAATTACACCATACCTCCTTAGACTAATTGAGTAATTGCTCTTTCACTTTCTCCATAGACAACGATTTCCCGGTTCCGGGACACCCGCAAATGTACAGACTCCCGGCCTTTTTATGCTCAACGCACCCTTTGCAGAACTCCAAAACAACACTCTGCTCCTCCTCACGGCACACAACTGAAGACGGCGCAGTGGACAAGTGCAATGCTAGCTTCACCGCCTTTGTTTGCTCACCATCTTTTATTCAATCAACAAAAAAAAGTCAAAAACACCACTACATGAGAAGACAGTGAGAAAGAAAAGAATCTCGACCCTTACCTTTGGGATTCCACCTGGGTTTCACAGCTGCCGGATCAGCTTGGTTTTCATCTGTGCCAAAATTGTTTACCTGCAAACGAACGACAATAAATCGGTTGATCACAGGAATTGAAAGAGATGAGAGAGTGCATGTAGGGGAATTAGGGTTTTGAGAATTACATTGCGGGAAGAATTGGCGGTTGCTGCTGTGCATCGGAGAGGCGATTTGAGGGGAGGCGATGACGGGCACTTTTGTTGCTGAGAGTGAACTGTACTGAAAGGAGTGTAAAGTTAAATTTCTTTTAACTGAACTATAGTTAAATTTATTATAATTAAAATAAGTTCAGTTTTTTTAAATAGAATATAATATGGTTAACTTGAGTTTTAGTACATATTATTGAATTATGCCCAGTCGTAAGAATTAGGGTGAACAAATCGAATTCAACTTTGTTAAAAATTGTACTAAAAGCTAATAACTGAATTATAAATTATATTAACTGAATTATTAATTGAATTGTAAATTGTACTAACTAAACTGAATTATTCACTGAATACTAAACTGCACTAATTTTAACTGAACTACTAATTTTAAACTAAATTATACTAATTTTAACATTGCACTAATTCTAAAATCTGATTTTAACACTATCTAATAACAAAGTAACTTTAGATTATAATCTGAAATTAAATCATTTTGATTGTAAGTTTTGTAAAACAAATTCTTTTTTTATTTGGAATAAAAAATTTCTTTTTTTACTTGGAATAAAAATTGTTACAGTTGTTTAATATTGAAAAATGTTTCGAGTTAACACAAACGTTACTTTTAATATAATAAAAATTTATTTTAATATTTATTTTATTTTATTCTATTCATAAGTGTTTTACAAATTAATTTTTTAATTATTTGATATTATAATTTTCTATTTTATTTATATTTCTTTTATTATTATGTGTATGGAAATTATTTTATTTTTTATTTATTTATTTTATTTTATTAATAAAAAAATATAAAAAATAACGTAACAAAATATATATATATATATATATATATTTTATGTAACTTAAAAAATATAAAAATATAAATTATCTTTTTTATTTATATATGTTATATATTTATTGATAAAAAATATTAAAATTTGTGATAAAAAAATTGTCTTAAAAAATTAATTATTAATTTTTTATGTGAATAAATTTTTTTATTAATATTTTATTATTAAATAATTTGTTCTTGGCAAGAAAAAAACAGTTATACGGGAACTAGAGGAGAGGATAGAGTAAAAATAGTTCTTACATTTAACTGAACTGAATTTGTTATAAGTTCAGTTTTTAAAAACTGAACCATAAAATAGTTAACTGAACTTTTAGTAAAAGTGGATCAGTTTTTTTTAGTATAATATAGTACAGTTAACTACAATACAGATCAGTTATTTTTGTCCAGAACTTATTTTGTCTGTGACTCTAATGATTGTATTTTTATAGGAAAGCAAATGATTATACAAGTACTGAGGAAGATATACAATAAAGAGAGTGGTTAATATTGAAAGATATTTGTAACATTCTTTTACACTTTGTTCACTTGAAGATGAAATATTGGTTATAAAGAAAAGAGAACGATGATTTGCGAAGTATAAGCTGTTCACATATTGAGATGATTTGCAAGATAAGGCTCTTTTTCTTAACTCGCTATCAAGAAGAGATTTGTGCTAATTTCCTCATAAATGACATATGTGCCCTCTAAAGTACCTCTACATCATTCTCTGCCCACACCTCTCTTCTTCGTCTTGCCTGTACATTATCTGCGATGTTGTTGTTTCTAGCCGCATATGTCATTTATGAGGATACTAGTAATATTGTTAATTTTCAATTTCTACCAATTAAACAAATTTTTTAAAACTGTCACATCAATCAAATCATACACTAATTCTCACAAAATTCACCTCCAAATCCACTTTCAATAAAAGATATGAAATTAAATCATATGAAGAAATACACAAAATATATATATATATATATATATATATATATAATAAAGCAAAAAGAATGTGTACAAAATAAGACTCATAAGAGAATTTGAATGAGTGAAAAAATAAATTTTATTTATTTATTTATTATTATATTATTATCATTGTAATAAAACATTAACTATTAATTTAGTCCCAATCAGATATGCAAGAACAAAAGATTGAACAAGATCGAGCATGAGTTACGATGTGTTCGTTTCAAAGGATGGCACTACTGAAAGGAATCTACAGATGGAGTGGATATTATTGTTTAGATGAATTTGGGAAGAGGGAAGGGAGAATATTTGTGAGATGCAAACGAGGCAAAAAAGAGATGCAAGTGTGGAAATGGAGCCGAGGTTGGTTAGTGTGTGAGGACACATGGTGCAGTCGTAGATGTGGATTGAAGGAATGGAGGTCGTGGAGGTTGAAGATGTTGAACTCTGAACCAGTGGAGCTTGAGATTGAAGACGAAGACCCAATGTTATGTAGAAAACCACGAAGAAGCCGTATTCAGTTACGAGCATGGCGTATTCAATTCCAAATGCAGAAGTATTCGGTTCCAACCTAGGCATAACCGATTCTAAACATCATTATTCAATTCCAATGGTAGCTACAATTATGGTTTTGGTGTTTACTTAAATACATTTTTTTCTTTTTCATTTTAAAAAATAATTTTTATTTCTTTTTCTCCTTCTAATAATTTTTACAATTATTTATATTATTAACAATTATATTTAATATTACCTTTAAACATTTTGATAATCTTCCATTATATATATTATTAACAATTATATTTAATATTACCTTTAAACATTTTGATAATCTTCCATTATATCAATTAAACTATTTTTTTTATCTATTACATCAATCATATCTTACATTAATTTTCATAAATTTTATTTTAAAATTCATTTTTATTTATCTTTAAATACATTCAAAAAAACAACAACCAATTTACATTCAAAATTTCACAAATTTATTTATCCTTTTTCCACAACTTCATTAGGCTCTGTTCCTTTAAAAGAATTTACTATTTAAAGAGACGGAGAAAGATAAATTTGTAAAAAAATACCGTGTTTGTTTGTAAAAATTTGATATTGAATTAAAACATGGATTTGAAGAATCAGTTCAATACTCCATCTTGCATATGAGAGTAGATTTGCGGGAAGTAAAAGAAGATTTCAATATTATCCCTATTTAATAATTTTCAAATGCAACTGGGGAATAAAAGTATTAGTTATTTAATAATTTCTAATTTAATAATTTTCGATGTGTAACTGGAAAATAAGAAATTAGTTATTTAATAATTTCTAATTTAAAATTAAAAAATTGAAATATTATTTATTTAATTATTTAATAGTAATTGTGACGTCCCAATTATATAGAAGAGGAATATATAAATAAGACGTCATCATGCATAATATTGGAAAGCAGTCAAGAGTAATTAGGATTACAGTCCTCCTTAATCCGTACAGGAATTTAGAATTGAAGTATCATAGTCCTCCTATAAAATGCTAGGAATTTAAAACTTGAAATATAACAAGAGTCTTCAAAATAACTTGAGTTCAAATGGCATAAAGCCTAGAGAACTAAGCTGCAGCATCTCTATTTCCTTCCAACGCTGTCTCCAAGGAAACCTCATTCTCCTCTGCTCACATCCAAGTGGATGATCATTGCAAAAGAAAAACATACGCAAACATGGCAGCAAACACAAGCAAGCAAGGGTGAGCTAATTATATAAAAAAAAACATGCATCATGTTAAGCATAGAATCTACAAGAGTTATTCTCAAATCAAAACAGATTAAGACAGGTATCCTAACATGTTGAACACTAGACTTGACTCGTCCGGACTTTAGAATGAGAGTCGAGCTATGGCGGGTCATGCACCCGTGGTGGCTTGTGATACTTAGGCTCCCCCGCCTTGGGCTCCCCCGCCCTGGGCTCCCCCGTCCTGCCACACTCACGAGGTTAGTCCGCGCCCTGGAGCATGATGGAAGCCTCCAAGACTAAGACCTCCTGCTACTCCTCACCACATGGTTCAGTCCTCTCTACGTGAGAAGAAAGACCATTGGAGCGTCAGGAAGACCCCCAAGACTGAGCTCCTACTTTCATTCTAAAACACTAAGAATCTCACCAAGAGATTCTACACAGATGGAACTTGGTTTACCACTTGAATCGTACTTTCATCACTTTGTAATCATAATCCTCTTTAAATTTTCAACGTACCATAGTTGTTACATTCAACACCAATCATAACCTTCATATGTACATACTTTCAATTTACTAACATTCCAACAATCATACATCAAAGTACAATAAACAATTCAACAATGCATTAAAATTCAATTAAAACATAAGCATGAAAGTAACTAGGGTAATCTAAACCTTGAAACCAGAGAGGTCCACAACATAATTGTGAATAATTTCACAGATTCACGCTTTCAACAGTTCATAACATGCAACTTAAGTTACCAAAAACTTAACTTAAGCACAAACAACATACCATTTCAGAATGCAACACACATACACATCGTACAAGCAAATCAAGGAAACATAACTAGCTCCCCTTACCTCTTGAAGATCTCTTGCTTAGAATTTGTTCCTGAAAACTTCCAGAATCTCCCAAATGCAACAAGGATTTCTTCTCACACTCTTCTCTCAAAATTCTAAGGGTTTTTGGTGCAATTTTTTTAGCCATCTCCCTTATGACTATTTATAGGCTAAAGTTTGACACTATTTAGTTTTTTTATTATTATTATTAAAATATTATTTTATAAAAATAATATTAAATGTTCCATTACCAAAAGTTGTTCCCCCTTAATTTCCACTTGTGAAAGTTGTTTGTCTTTTGTAATTATTATTATTACTATTTAGTTTTTTTATTATTATTATTTTAATATTTTATTAAAATATTATTTTATAAAAATAATATTTAATGCTCCATTATCAAAAGTTGCTCCCATTAATCTCCACTTGTGAAAGTTGTTTGTCTTTTGTAATCATTATATATATTTTTATTTATTTATTATTATTATTATTATATATGTTTTTTTTTAGCATTTTAATTATTATTACTAATAAAAATGCTAAAATTTACTTCTATAGATATATATTATTATTTTTTTTTTTTTTGGGTCTTACATTCTCCCCAACAACAAAAATTTTCGTCCTCGAAAATTAGGACTTATCAGAAAATAAGTGAGGATATGCCTTCTTCATTTCTTCCTCCTTCTCCCAAGTAGAATCGCCGGTTCTGTTGTTCCATATGACTTTGATCAGCCTAGTAGCTTTCCCGTCTGGTCGTTTGGCTAGCCTCTCATCTACTTTAACTGGTTGCATCTCTATAGAGAGATCTTCCTTGACTTGTACAGTGTCAGCTTCCAACACGTGAGAAGGGTCGGGGACATACTTTCGAAGCTGAGAAACATGAAAGACTGGGTGGAGATTAGCTAGCTGAGGTGGTAGGGCTATCTCATACGCAACTGGTCCTATACGCCTCAGGATCTGATAAGGACCCAGGTACCTAGGAGACAATTTCCTAGCTCGAATGGCTCTTCCTACGCCAGTAGTAGGAGTCACCCGAAGGAACACATGGTCCTCAACTGCAAATTCCAAAAATATGCGCCTCTGATCAGTGTATGATTTCTGTCTACTCTGAGATGCCTTCATCCTTTCTTTAATGAGCTTTACTTTCTCCGTGGTCTGTTGTACAAGTTCTGGCCCCGTTAATACTGCTTCTCCATCTTGGAACCAACACAAGGGTGTTCTGCAGCGTCTTCCATACAAAGCCTCAAATGGAGCCATACCTATACTGGCCTGATAGCTGTTATTATAAGTGAACTCTACCAATGGCAACACCTCATCCCATACTCCCAAATGATCCAATATACACGTCCTCAACAAGTCCTCTAATGATTGAATCGTTCTCTCTGACTGACCATCTGTCTGGGGATGATAAGCGGAGCTCATCTGCAACCTGCTTCCCATCTCACTCTGAAGTGTTTGCCAAAACCTGGAAGTGAAGCGAGGGTCTCTATCTGACACAATACTGGAAGGTACTCCATGAAGCCTCACAATCTCCTTAACATATAACTGTGCCAATTTTGTCATAGACATTCTCAAGTCGATTGCCAAGAAGTGGGCGCTCTTGGTCAATCTGTCCACTATAACCCATATAGCATCATGCTTCCTGAAAGTGCGTGGTAAATGGGTAACAAAGTCCATGGCTATGCTATCCCATTTCCACTCCGGAATCTCCAATGGCTGCAACAGACCCCCAGGTCTCTGATGTTCCACTTTAGCCTTCTGACAAGTTAGGCAGGAAGCAACAAACTGAGCTACGTCTTTCTTCATACCAGACCACCAGAATGACTTCTTGAGATCTTGGTACATTTTTGTCATACCTGGGTGTATATTGAAACGACTACGGTGTCCTTCTTCAAGTAATAGTCTCTTAATTCTCCATCATTAGGAACACAAGTCCTACCTCTGAACCGCAAGAGACCATCCGTCCCTGTGTTGAAGTCCTTCCCTTTCTCAGTACCAATTAGAGCTATGGACGTTTGAAGTTCGGGGTCTAACAACTGCCCCTCTTTAATGCGCTCTAACAAGCCACAAGATATCACCAATTTACTGCAGATAATGCTGTCTGGTTCAACTTCAACCTGGAGTTCCAAATCTCTGAAGCTCTCTACCAATTTAAGCTCTCTTACCATTAAAGCGGACATGTGCACTGTCTTCCTGCTCAAGGCATCTGCCACTACATTCGCCTTCCCAGGATGGTATAAAAGCTCAAAATCGTAGTCTTTGAGAAATTCCATCCATCTCCTTTGCCTCATGTTTAACTCTTTTTGGTCAAAGAGATACTTTAAGCTCTTGTGGTCGCTAAACACTTGGAATTGGGCGCCATATAAATAATGCCTCCAAATCTTTAAGGCAAAGACCACCGCAGCTAACTCTAAGTCATGAGTGGGGTAGTTCTTCTCATGCACCTTAAGTTGTCTTGATGCATAAGCAACTACCCTCTTTTCTTGCATCAGTACGCATCCCAACCCTTGATGAGAGGCGTCACAATAAACCTCAAAGGGTCTACCTGTGTCTGGAATAACTAGCACTGGGGCGCTTGTCAACCTTTGCTTAAGCTCTTGGAAGCTGGTTTCACACTTTTCAGTCCAAACAAAAGGCTGATCTTTCCTGGTCAACTGAGTCAATGGGGCTACTATCCTGGCAAAGTTCTCAATAAAGCGACGATAATAGCCCGCCAAGCCTACAAAACTCCTGACCTCAGTGACTGTCTTTGGCCTTTCCCACTCCATCACGGCTTGTACTTTGGTTGGATCAACCGCAATTCCACCAGCTGATATAACATGTCCCAAGAAATTGACCTCTTCCATCCAGAACTCGCACTTAGATAGCTTGGCATACAGCTTTCTCTCCCTCAACACCCCAAGCACTGTCCTCAAGTGATCATCGTGCTCTTCTCGAGTCTTGGAATAAACAAGAATGTCGTCTATGAAGACTACAACAAACTTATCCAAGAATGGTCTGAATATCCGGTTCATGTAGTCCATGAAGATGGCTGGAGCATTAGTCACACCGAAGGGCATAACTACATATTCGTAGTGGCCATACCTAGACCTGAAAGCTGTCTTCTGAACATCATCAGCTTTCACCAAGATTTGGTGATAACCTGACCGCAGGTCTATCTTGGAGAACACTGTAGCTCCGTGTAGTTGATCCATTAAATCATCTATCCTCGGCAATGGATATTTGTTCTTGATAGTGAGCTTATTTAACTGCCGATAGTCAACACATAGTCTTGAACTACCATCTTTCTTCTTCACTAACAAAACTGGTGCACCCCAGGGTGAAACACTGGGTCTAATGAATTTCTTCTCTAACAGTTCCTCAATTTGCTTCTTCAACTCCGCTAACTCTGTCGGCGCCATCCTATAAGGGGCTATAGAAATCGGTCCTGCTCCTGAGACCAAGTCTATAGAGAACTCTACCTCTCTAGGAGGAGGTAGACCGGGGACTTCCTCAGGGAACACATCTAGGAAGTCGTTCACCACCCGAACATCTACATTCTGGTCTTCATGAGTTGAAAGGTCAAAGTCTTGAACCCCGTCCATGTAAGACATGATTAAGAAACAGCAAGCGCCCTCTATAAGGTCTTGCCTTAACACACCGAGTGACAATGGCATGTTCTCGCCTTCATTGGGAAATATCAACTTCTTTCCCCCACAATCTAGAAGAATACGATTGGAGGATAACCAATCCATGCCTAGGATTACCTCTAGCCCCTGTAGAGGTAAGCAAATAAGGTTCACTTTGAACCTGTGCCCCTCTACCTCAATAGGACATCTGGAGCACACATTAGATGTCCTAACTAACCCAGCTGCTGGTGTAGACACCACCAGATCCCACGGAAGCTCTCTGACAACTAGACCGAGCTTCTCCACACAAGCCTCAGACACAAAAGAGTGTGTCGCCCCCGAATCAAACAAGGTCACACACAGGGCTCCAAATAACAAACAACTACTGACAATCAGGTTACCTGCACTAGCTGCCTCAGCTCCTGTCAAAGCATAAACTCTCCCTGTAGCCTATGGTCTGACACCACCTCTCTGAATGGCTATCCCAGTCTGGCGTGGCTGTGGTCCTGTCCTCCTGGTTGTAGGACAGTCTCGGCCATAATGTCCTTCACGCCCACAAACGTTGCACTTCTTGTACCCGTTTAGCTGAGGGCAAACAGACTGAAAGTGTGGTCCTCCACACCTAAAGCATCTCACGGGGCTAGCAAAGCTGGAATGTCCTGATGACTGAGAGGAAGAACCCCTGGACCCAGAAGGAGTAGGTCTAGAGAAAGGGGTCCTCCTAGAACTGGAACCACCTCTGGATATCACTGGTCCACCAACCCTCAGTGGTTGGCTCTGGTGTATCTGAGGTCCTTCTGGCTCTCCCTTGGTCTTCTCCAGGTCACGAGCCATCTCCACTAAGGCGGAGAACTCTCGGATACGCAGCCCCTTCACCATTAACTTTATATCTTTCCTCAAGCCATTTTCAAACTTCCGGCATTGCCACTCCTCATCTACCGCCATGGTGTTAAAGCGGAGTAGATGTTTAAAGCGATTTGCATACTCAGACACCGACCTGTTTCCCTGTGCCAGCTCAAGAAACTCCACTTCCTTAGCAAATATGACGTTGTCAGGGAAGTACTCCGTGTAGAATTTGGTTCTGAACAACTCCCAAGTGATAGGAGTCCTGTTCCTCTCCAAAATTGTCTTCACACTGTTCCACCAATGTCCAGCCTCTCCTGTCATCAAGTATTGGGTGTAGGCCAGCTTCCTCTCATCTGGACACCCTTTTGCTTCATAAATTCGTTCCATGTCCTGGAACCAGTGATCGGCCTCGTCAGGGTTGCATTTGCCAGTGAACCTGGTGGGATGATGTTGGAGAAAGCTCTCCAAAGTCCACTCCTGAATTGGAGCAGCAGAAGAGGAAGTACCGGGAGTGGGTACACCTTTAGCCAGCATATCCATGAGTTGTCTTTGGGTGTTATCAGTCTCCATCCTTGCATTGTCCGCTGACACCCTTGCATTCTCAGCGGCCACCCTTGCAGCTTCTAAATTCTGTAGAGCGATAGTGTTTTGCTGCAGCAAGGCATTATTTTGGCGTTGCATTGCCTCAAGTATAGCCTCCAGCCTTAAGGTGTTCTCTGAAGGCTCTGGCTGAGGAGGAGGAGGTGGAGGAGGCCTAGACGCCATTGTTCTGGTTACACAGAGAAAAGAGACCGTCAATCAGATTCAAAGAGGCAAAACAATTGCCTAGATGTGCTAAGAGTACACAAGCAGAAGCAAGGCGCACACACAACCTATGAGATTTCCTAAGGATAGAAACTGCTCTGATACCATAAATGTGACGTCCCAATTATATAGAAGAGGAATATATAAATAAGACGTCATCATGCATAATATTGGAAAGCAGTCAAGAGTAATTAGGATTACAGTCCTCCTTAATCCGTACAGGAATTTAGAATTGAAGTATCATAGTCCTCCTATAAAATGCTAGGAATTTAAAACTTGAAATATAACAAGAGTCTTCAAAATAACTTGAGTTCAAATGGCATAAAGCCTAGAGAACTAAGCTGCAGCATCTCTATTTCCTTCCAACGCTGTCTCCAAGGAAACCTCATTCTCCTCTGCTCACATCCAAGTAGATGATCATTGCAAAAGAAAAACATACGCAAACATGGCAGCAAACACAAGCAAGCAAGGGTGAGCTAATTATATAAAAAAAAACATGCATCATGTTAAGCATAGAATCTACAAGAGTTATTCTCAAATCAAAACAGATTAAGACAGGTATCCTAACATGTTGAACACTAGACTTGACTCGTCCGGACTTTAGAATGAGAGTCGAGCTATGGCGGGTCATGCACCCGTGGTGGCTTGTGATACTTAGGCTCCCCCGCCTTGGGCTCCCCCGCCCTGGGCTCCCCCGTCCTGCCACACTCACGAGGTTAGTCCGCGCCCTGGAGCATGATGGAAGCCTCCAAGACTAAGACCTCATGCTACTCCTCACCACATGGTTCAGTCCTCTCTACGTGAGAAGAAAGACCATTGGAGCGTCAGGAAGACCCCCAAGACTGAGCTCCTACTTTCATTCTAAAACACTAAGAATCTCACCAAGAGATTCTACACAGATGGAACTTGGTTTACCACTTGAATCGTACTTTCATCACTTTGTAATCATAATCCTCTTTAAATTTTCAACGTACCATAGTTGTTACATTCAACACCAATCATAACCTTCATATGTACATACTTTCAATTTACTAACATTCCAACAATCATACATCAAAGTACAATAAACAATTCAACAATGCATTAAAATTCAATTAAAACATAAGCATGAAAGTAACTAGGGTAATCTAAACCTTGAAACCAGAGATGTCCACAACATAATTGTGAATAATTTCACAGATTCACGCTTTCAACAGTTCATAACATGCAACTTAAGTTACCAAAAACTTAACTTAAGCACAAACAACATACCATTTCAGAATGCAACACACATACACATCGTACAAGCAAATCAAGGAAACATAACTAGCTCCCCTTACCTCTTGAAGATCTCTTGCTTAGAATTTGTTCCTGAAAACTTCCAGAATCTCCCAAATGCAACAAGGATTTCTTCTCACACTCTTCTCTCAAAATTCTAAGGGTTTTTGGTGCAATTTTTTTAGCCATCTCCCTTATGACTATTTATAGGCTAAAGTTTGACACTATTTAGTTTTTTTTTATTATTATTATTATTATTAAAATATTATTTTATAAAAATAATATTAAATGTTCCATTACCAAAAGTTGTTCTCCCTTAATTTTCACTTGTGAAAGTTGTTTGTCTTTTGTAATTATTATTATTATTATTTTAATATTTTATTAAAATATTATTTTATAAAAATAATATTTAATGCTCCATTATCAAAAGTTGCTCCCATTAATCTCCACTTGTGAAAGTTGTTTGTCTTTTGTAATCATTATATATATTTTTATTTATTTATTATTATTATTATTATATATGTTTTTTTTTTAGCATTTTAATTATTATTACTAATAAAAATGCTAAAATTTACTTCTATAGATATATTATTTTTTTTTTTTTTTGGGTCTTACAGTAATAATATTATTATTATTAATATTAATAATATAATAATTCTAAAAAAAATTGTTTTAATTATTTAATATTTTTTAAATATAGTATTTCAAAATAATTTTTACTTAAAAATATTTTACTCAAAAAAATCATTTTATATCACTATTATCATTTTGACGGTACTATTCAAGAGGAGAAACTTAAATTAATTTAAAAGGACAAAAAAAATAATAGGAGGAATTACATTTTGTCAACTAATTTCATTATTTTGATAAATAAACGAAATCGCAAGTCATTTTGTATGTATTCCTGCTTAGAATCATCTATGTAACGAGAAACTCAATATATACAATGTGAAAAAAAAGGCATGAGAATATTCATCATTTCAATATTTTATATCATATTAGCTCACTGGTAAAATGTGATGTTTTGATAGAAAAAAGAAAAAACAATTGCGAAAAGTTAAACTTACATAGGTTAATGTACTGGAATACCTCGGACGACGCCGATGAACGGTAATTGAGTAATAATAAAGTCGGACAGTCGTGGTAGATAGGTTTTTGAAAATATTAAGATAAGATATTGATTAAAGGTGATTGGGTTGTAATTAAATCATAATTAAGGTTTCTGGTAAATAAAGATAAAAAATAAATATTAATTACACTACTGAACGAAAGTAAAAGACAAATACTAACAGAATGATAATAATCTTAGTGCTATAAGAAATAAAAAAAATTAGAAAAAAATAATAAATCTTTTTATATATAAATACTATACAATCATAGAAAAATAAAAATTACAGCTTATCCAAAATATTATCTACTAATTTGTATTCTTGTCATAACCATTCATAAAGTTATCTGATAAACACCAAAATAAATAATGTTAGTTTATTTTAAGTGAATATATAATGAACCTTTTCCACCAGATAATAGAAAATTACATGTTGCATCAAACTTTTCTTCTAAGAGCTTCAATTCCAAATTCGAGTTTTGTAAGAAACTTATATAATAGGATAAGATTTGATATTTTTTTAGTAAAAAAAAATAAGCAAGTATTCTTTAAACGTCTCAATTTTTAATTTTAACATATAAACATGAAATTTAAAATAATAAATTAGTTGTTTTTTAATATTTTAAAAAATATATAAATAAGGGTCTTTATGAAATATAATTTCAGTTTTAACATGGTGAAATTATTTTCTTATAAAATTTTATATTTTTTATTAATATCAAACGAAAATAATTTCAAATCTGTCTAGTCAGAACTAAATTTGAAAAGACTACCATCCTCTTTATTACAAGGTTTTAACTTTTTTTATATCCTTTAGTCACATCACTTTTTTATATTTTTTAATTTTAATTTTAATTTTAATTTTAATTTTAATATACATTCTTTCTAGATTCATATTCTTAATAATAATTTATTTCATCATATATATATATATATTATTTTTTTTTGAATTGAGATGCTTTAAAGAATCTTTCTGAATCCGTAGTGTCTGAGTAATGCTGTTACTTTGGTACTTTATTTATTCAATGTAATAATTCAATTTTAAAATGAGTAATTTTGGGTCTAGGTAAATTTGTTCTAGTCACATCATTTTGCATAATTCTTATTTTTTAATATTATAACACTTTTACATTTGATATTAGATAAGGATAATTAGATAAATTTTAGGTATACATCATTTGATTGATGTAAAATTATTTTATAATTAATAAAACATTATAAACCAATCACAAAATCATATAATAATATTCAAATGTTATAAAAAAAATTTTGTGTTAAGTATTATTATTCTTTCTTTATTTAAAAAATGATATTATAATATACTTTTATATTTATTTTACACCTAATATAAAGATAAAATAATTATAAATATATAAAATTTTGTATTTTAAAAAAATGATAAAAAATAAAAAATAGTAGTGTCAATAAAAAAAAGTAAAGTGTTTTTAAGTTCAAATCTTTCTCTCCTAAAAAAATAGTAGTGTCAATAAAAAAAATAAAAAAAATATTTTTTTTCCAGTTCAAATCTTTCTCTCCTAACATTATTTATTGTTACTTTTTGCTGCTATTCTTTTTCACAATTTGTACACTACTCTCACTATCCACTCACAGTGACTGTACTGTATCCTAGGTGACAGATATTCTTCAGCCTTATTTATTTCGTTGTCAGAAAAAAAATAGTAAAATTAAAAAAAAAACTAAGCATTTCTTGAATAAAAATTATGTTTTTTGAGATTATTTTCCTGGAAAGGTTATTTTTATTTCTATCTAAGAAAAATATTGTTTTATAATATAACATTATCTTTATTTATTATTTATCTTAATTATTAATAATATTTTATTAATTATTTAACTGTCATAAATTTTGTAATACCAAATTCATAACATTATAAACGTATATCATTAATGTCATTCCATCTAAATCAACACTTAAGCCATCCAAATTCAATGAACAAAAAGAGAAAAACTCTGTCTGACATTAATGTTATTGACTGTTTACATCATATATTCATTCATAGAAAATTGGTACAAAATTTATGAAAGACATAAAATGCAATTTCAGTTAAAATATAGTAACTTAAAAACATAATTAACCCATGCTTGTGATCCAGAAAATATGATTCACAAACTGTTAATTTTATTTTGCATGGAACTTTTTAACAGATTCATAAACTGAGTTATCAATGTTAGTGATTCCATCTAAAGTCTTCAGGAACTGTTTCAAAGGCTTCCTTTGAAATCAAGAAGGATATTTTACATTTCTCCATAAATCAAAATCTGCCTCACAATATCTTCTGGTGCAACAATTTGCAAAAAGGATTGGTTTTAAGCATATCAGAATCGCACACAATTGAACCAACCCCATTTTTCATTTAGAATATCTATAAGATAAAAGAAGAATATCACAAGGCAGAAGCATGACTGATGCTATGATGATTCTCATACCAAGAAGATGAAAGAAAGATACATCAACCAGTGAAGCTGCATGCTTTTCTTCCTCCGTTCACTATTCAATTAAGACTATGTTATTCAAGTCTTAAGCCTTTAAGCGAAAGAATCTAAATCCCTCAAATTGTAACAGAATTCGCTTGGTGAGTAATAAACTTTTCATTTATCTTTCAACCATAATAAACTAGAAACATCATCATTCAACATACCAACGATGTCAACGAGAAAAGGTCCTTCAAAAAATAGCACTGGTTGAAATTGTAATCCAATAACTATGAAGTGGAGAAAAAACAGAAAAAGATATACTTGAAAGGCATCAACATTCCGAATCCTTTTACCATGAGAATATCAGAATCGAATATCCAAAAAAAGTGGCACCCTTTTCTCGATTTGCATAATCCAATAAAACTCGTGAATTCAGGAGGAAAAAAGAGTATTAAATTATTAAAATTGGAACTCGGAATCATCCCATTGAAGAACCGCAGAGCCTATGTTCTGGTCTCTTTTGAGCTTATCTTTGAGGAACCAATCACAAACCTTGGCTGCATTGAGCTCCTCGATTGGACACCCTTCTTGCTCCGATATCACTCTTAGCAAGTTCAGAGATGATATCTGCACCACAAATAAATAAAACTTAAAGAGTTTAATGATCATGTATTACACTGCAAAAAAACTACTAAGAAATCAGTCATTACTTATATGGAAACAAAAAATGGACGAAAGATTGATCGGAAAGATGATATGAGAAGAGAGTTACCGTTAAGCGGCATAGAAAGCGTTCATGTGTACTCAAGCCTGATATCTCGACCAAACCAGCTTCTTCCATTGACAAAAACGCCCGTTTCTCACCCTGGTTTTCTCCTGCACTGCATTTCACTCGTGTTCTTCTGTGCAGTGTTTTGGTTTGTGGAATGAAGCATGCTTGAGTTTGTGTAGTGCTTGGAAGCTTTGAAGGGTTGAAGAGAGAGGTTGTTTGAAGAAAAGTGTTACAAGGTAGTAGTGAAATCATTAGTGTTGGTTTGGTTTTTGTGAGAGAACAGAGAAAATGAAGAGTGTTGTAGGAAGGTGCAGAATATGAGAGTTGAGTTCAGTGTCAAGTTTTGGATTGGGCATTTGGGGCTAAAACATTACAACGCCCCCACACTTATCTCTTCTGAACTTCGCTTTCTATTTATTGAAAATATATAAAAATATGAATCTCAAATCTCATTTAATTCAGCTTTATATTTCTAAAAAATTACAACCAAAATGTCATGAATTTGCTACCAAAACCACTCTTTCAAGTGTCTACGTTAAAACTCCTAAACAAAAAATAATTTTCCAGTATATTTCACCTATAAACTACTTCAAAATACGCCTAAGATTTTGTTTATTTATTAAAAACATCAATTGCAAATGTTGTTTAAACAAGGGCTAAAATACACGGGTAGATAACTTTCTCAATGCTCTTTAAATGTATTAAGTAAAGTTTATAGAGCCTTCAAAATGACAGAAGAAATGTTAAAAGCGAGTAGGAAGTGATTGATGAATGTATATTGCTGGCATTCTTGATCTGGTAATACGTGGCTCCTGTGCTCACTTTGATCTAAGAAATGAGAATCAATTTATAAAAAAAAAGGTGATCGTTAGCCTTTAGTTTTAGACTATATGCCACCTATAATACACTAGGCAAATTGTTCTATATGTAAAAAAAACAAACATGGAACCTAAACAATGGTTCCTTAGATCCGCACAAAAATTTCTCTGGGATTTATTTTCAGCATTGCTGATTCTGTGTAACTTGAAAATTGGAAGTGGGCATGGCAGTGCTCCAGAAAATATAGTGACATTAGGGTGGATCACATGCAATTTCATTTTGCATGGAACTTTCTGTTTACAGATTCGTAACTGGGCACACTAAGGACTGCCACAAAATAAAGAAATGATGTCAGTCAAAACTTTGCGTTATTATTCAGTCAAGAGTTTCTTAAAATATGAAAATCATATTACCATCCCCATATGATGCCATGGTCAAAGGTGAGGAAATAATCTTCTGAGAAATTTTGGTGATATCGTTCAACGTGATTTCATCTACAGCCTTGAGGAACTGTTCCAAAGGCTTCCTGAAAAGGTTATGATTACAATTTACAAAGAATTACACTTCCATTCAAGAATTACAGCTTGTGAATAGAGAATGGTCTTATTACAATTTCTCCACCATTTTATGGGTGTCCAATTCGAATGCAAAAAGTTAAATATTAAAAATAATTCCCAAGAACATGGCCAACTTTACCTTTCTCCATAAGTCAAAATCTGCCTTCCAATATCCTCTGACGCAATCATCTACAAAAAGGATTAATTTTTAGCATGTCAGATCATAAAAATCTAAACAACCCCACTTTTCATTTAGAATATAACGCAAAAAAGATCACAAGGCTGCATGCTATGATGCTCTAGCCACATAACAGTTTCAGAGGCTCTCCCCGACTTAGACTGGACTGTCATCCCTCTAAAAAATACAGTATTTCTAGCTGAAAGAAGGGATTGTAGTAGTTTGGGCAAAGGGTACAATTGACTTCTACCATAACACATTGAATGTGAAAAATATGCCAGATAGAGAATTTGGTTGGAGTTGAATAAGGATAATTGTGAGGTGTGCAAATTGGGGAAGAGAATTGTGAGGTAGACTTGGTGGAGATTACTTCATGCAGTTCCTGGGTATGTTTCTCTCTTGATATTCAATGTGTTTTTCCAAAGGATCTTCCTCCGTTTTAAGGATCCAAGCTTACCTTTTTGTTGGATAATAACATTTATAGTATCTTCAGTCCATGTCAATATGCTAGACTAGACTAAAAGAATTTGGAAAAAAACTAATGTCCCTGGAAGGATGCACAAACAATGGAGTCTAAATGAAGGAGGAACTACCAAAGTATTTGGAACATCACAATTATGTAAAGCAGAAAGACAAGATCATACTCTAGATTCCAGATTCATTAGAACAGCAGACTTTGTGGATTTTTTGGCTCGGTCAAGCTGCACCTGTGTAACTGTCATTGCAAGAAGTTCCAGTTTAATTTTGCAAAAATGAAAATTCTTACTAAAATACTTCAGGAACAAGAAGTAAAACCTTGTCCAGGGGAAGCAATTGCTATTAGTTCTTTGGCTGCTATATCCACAGCCTTTGGCGCAAAATCAGGGCTCTACATCCACAGATTTGAATGTGTCAAATTAACATACAAAGCAATGGACTATTAACTAATGATTTAGCTTATTTTGAAGAAATAATTGCCTACATTTTACAGTTTCCTCAAAGATTTTGAAAAACAAGCAATTATTCCATTTAAAAAAAAAGCTGTCCCAAACATGCCCTAAAAGTGATTTTTCTTTTCTGATAATTATTTTAAAGAGGAAAGGAAACAGCTGAAAGCCTAAGAAATTCCCCTAACTGGATAAAGGAAATATATATATATAATACAGTTCCCCACCCTATTGAAAAGAAAACCCTGTGCTAAAGAGCAGTTAGTTAAAAGAGTTCTATTTGGGCAGTTCAAGAGGTAAGGAATTAGATTAAATTGAGGGATAATGTAGAAATGTTGGGACTAAGATTTTGTTGTCATTTGGGGATTGAGTATTAGTTGGCTCAGTAGTAAAAGGGAAAGAAACACTTTGTGAAGGCAAACACTTGGAAGTAGAATTTTTCTCTTAGGCATTCGTGTAATTATATTCGTGTATAAAGGAACGTCCAGAAACAATTATGATTTTTTGCTTACAGTGCTTGCATAAATGCCAAACAATCCTGTATTGTTGAAGATGCTGTTGAATGCAGAAAAGGATTGAATCTGTTGATATTCGTTCAGCACACGAAGATCTGGACGTATTTGTACATGCAAAACAAGTTAAAATATTAGAATTGAGAATGTATGAAAATAAAATGACAAGTGAAGTTTACATTAGACAGATAAGTGTCACTCGTCCAACCGAGAAGTTAATTAAATATAATGGCAAGGTTAAAGCATATAGCTGACCAAACTAAACAGTGAGCAAGACATAGGTAAAACTTACATAGCCTTGAGTGCATCCCTTTTCCAGAGCCCCCTGCTGAAAATGACCCACCGCCTCCCATAAGCATCTGCGTGAAAACGTGTTCAATTATTGTGTTCTTCCTTTTTGTACAACAAAAACAAAGATGCAAAACAAAACAAAAAACAGCATTTCTATCAGACTAGGACACAATAAATACCTGTAAAACAGTCAAAACTATAGCATCTTTCTCTTTATGCCATCCACCAGGCACTTCAAAAGCAAGAGCAACATGTGTACCCTGCCCTTGAAACACATCTTAGCCGGTAAATAACAATGTTTGAAGGGGGATAAATGAGAGGAATGAAATATAAGAAAATGTAAATACTGTTGTATAAATACTTGTACACACCCCTGATTCACCATGACGACGAAAATCACCTCCAACATAGACAGATTTAGGTTCATCAGGACGGGGGACATTTGGTAGATCAGAGAGAAGTGGCTCAGCAATAGATACAAGTTCTTCATGCTCAACCCCAGCTGCTGCAAGTACCATTCTAGGTGCAGTGTAATTCTCCTGATTTTATACATTCCACAACAATTAGATTCTCAAATAGATAAATAAGGGTGGAAAAGCAGAAAAAGAAAATGGAAAAAGTTATAAATGTCTCATAAATTAATTAATACTGGAGGATTCATGTAGTATCAGAAAGGATAACAGATCTTACAGCAACAAATTCCTCCAAACTGGGGCCATCCAATCTGTTCAATGCTGCTTCAGGAGCCAAGAGAGGATAAGCCAATGCACCAGAATAACCAGCAGAGTGAATTGCTTCCAAAAGCAAGCCCTGAGGATTGTTTGACAGTTCTCCAAGCTCTGCTTTCACCTTCCGGAGCTGTTTCATTCGATAGAAAGTTCCGTATATCAGCTATCAAAATAAAAAACTACTTCCAAAATAGGATGGAAAACTTTTATTTAGATTCCTTAGTCAGATAGGATCCAATTGCAAGGCATAAGGCTTACAAAAAATATATAACTTCACATTCAGTATGAGTTAGTATAGTTGGAGTCAAGAAAGGTAGAATATTCTCTAAAAGAAGAACGCGTGCAACTGTTCATCCATCCTACTATGGACTATACAACAGAGAAAAGCCTGTCCATTAGTTGAAGAAGATGACTGAGCTTGCTGACTTAAGAATTACAAGATCAGTAATGAAGAAATGATAGATATACAAAAATAAATACCTCTTCGTTGACCTCCCAGTCCAAGAATGCAGGGTTCCTTACACAGTCAACCAATAGTTCCACCATTTGTGGAACATAGGTTTTCAAGGCATCAAATGTATATCCCATTTGCTCCCGCGAGGCTGATGCTCCTATATTACCACCAATTGCTTCTACTTCCCTTACAATACGAAAGTGACTACGGTTTGTTGTGCTTTTGAAAGCCATTCGCTCCAGCAAGTGTGAAGCTCCGCTTGAGAATGGTGTCTCATAGATAGAACCACAGTCAAGATATAGCCCGATTGAAGCTGCAGGGTTCTAATTAACATGCGAAATGAAAAACAAAATCAATATGCAAACCAAATACCTCAAGAACACCATTACGTTACAGTAACTTTTGGCACTGAATACCGGCAACAAATTAGAAACATGCCCATAAAGCTAAACCTTAATATCATATAGTAACATTATTATTCATCACGATGCCAAAAAACTATAAACATGCACATACAGTTAAATCCGAGAGGAACATTGTCATTGAACATGCCAATACGCCAAATAACTTGAAACATACCAGACAGTAATGCTTAAAGTAACGTTGTCATCAAACATATCATGACATCAAATAACTAGAAACACGTATATAGAGTAACATTGTCATTAAACATACCTAAACATCCAAAAAAACTAGACACGTGGACACAGTCAATTTTACAGTAGCAGTGTCATTAATCATATTAATATACCAAGAAAACTAGAACGATGCACATACAGGCGAGGTCTCTGATGCTATTTTAAGTCCATTGGAAAGAGTTGTGATCTTGGTCTTGCTTTGTTCAACAGAATCTGGAAGTGGATCTGGGAGAACAACACCACCGAGGGGTATATCCAGAGAAGGAAGAGAACTAGAACGCTCCCCAGTAAGCCAGCTAAACAAACCACCTTGGGAAGTCCTTGCAGCTACAGCGGCTGAAGTGGAAGACCTAGTGGATCCCAACTTGCTTCCATGGCCCTAATCACATGGTTTCATTACACAAAATCACACAAACAGCAGCAGCATTCACCAGAAGAAAATAAAATATTCCATTACACCAATGCCACAATTTTTTTTTTCAGGAGAATAAAAAATATCAGCTTATAACATGAAAAACAACCTATGAATTACCAAACCCAGTTGGATTTAAAACAATCCTGCCCACCAAACTCATTTCCCAGAAAATCAATAATATAACATTTTTTGCCCATCAAAATCAAATTTTGTTACCAGGGTAAGATCCAAAAATCTGGAGGAGGGATTTGAGGTCCTAAACTTATAAAAATTGAGTTGGGGTGAAAAAAGAAAGAAAGAGGGATGATTATGTTATTGGTAGTAACCTTGAGATGCCTTCTGAACGAAGAAGCTGCTGCTCTGTACATGGCGAGGAGGGAGGAAGAAGAGAATGAATCCCGAAATCAAAATGGTTTTGTTTTCCTTCAACACGGCCAACAAGCAAGCCCTATGAAACTGGCAGACGCACCAAAGAGAATCACTTCAATTTGGAAACAGTCAATTATTTTTATTTTAATCAAAATTAAAATAAGTATCAAGACGAAAAAGGACTGAGCTGGAGTTACTTGGGCTTTTAGAATCCGACCCAGTAAAGTTGGGCCTCACAAGGCCCGAACATTTTAAATGGAAAATTATGGATGTTTCTTTTTGTGTTTCTTAATGTTAATGTATAATATTTTTTAGTAGTTTGACTTGGAAATATTTGTAAAGAATAGATGCGAAGAAAAAGTTTTTTATGAAAATGTGAAATAGTTTAAAAGTATAAGTGAAAATTTTCATCAAACTAACTTGAGACTTTTTTAAACAATATGACAATCAATTTTAAGATAATTGGTCTGTTTATAAAAAAATATTGGTAATAATATAAGTAGCACTTTGAAATGATTATCTGAATATTAAAATTGATTTTAATAAATATATTATCTTTTTCTTCGAGACACTAAAAGATTAGACACCCATTACCAAATCAAATTGTCCACATAGATTATTAAAATCAATATGTTTTGGGGTATGTTATTTTGACATTCATTTTTTTTATTCACATGAGTTCATTTCTTTGTTTCTTTTTAAAAATCTTTTTATAAGCATAAAATTTTATTTTTTATAGACTATTTAACCTTCAAATGTGAGTTATTGAATGAATCTTAATGTTAGAAAAATATTTTTCATGAATTTTCAAAATAATAATCCTTTTTAGGTCAACTCTAAGATAACTTTTAAATTTTAAAAAATGGCTGAGTTAGATTTGACATAATTGGCTCAATTGTTCTGTAAGAGAAAAAAAAAGACAAATTGAATATCATTAAAATGTAATAAACAAAACAAATTTTAATAAGACATTGGTTAGAGACTCACTTACATCTTGGTGTGAATAAAAAGTGCTATCTAATTTATTAACATTTATAGAAATAATTTATTACATTTAAATAGGCAACATGTAACTCCAAAAGAAGTTTTAACCCTCCAACTTGTTTAATGCAAAAAAGAAAAAAGTAATGAGAAGTTTTCTTGATATTTGAGATTTTTTTAATGAAAATGTTGAATAAAACAATATTACGTGTAATCAATGAAAGTATCAATGTATATAAAGCTGAAAGACTAACTTGAATTTCCTCTGCTTATTTTGAAATGAACTTTATGTGGGAAAGGTGGTGGAAGATAGGGTAAGTTAAAATGACACACTTGCATTAATTTGATAGTCATTTAAATCAAATATATGAATTAGCATTGATTTAAATCAAATATAAGAATTTAATATAATTTGTTTTGATTTGATTTTAATTTAATATAAAATATGATCTAAGCTAAATCAATACTTTTGAATTAACTTTCGTAATTTCTATTACTTTAAAATGTCCCAATTTTGGTTAATAATATTTAAAATAGTTTCCATTTTATTTTTTTGTTTAATATAGTCTTAAAAATGTAATTTATATTCAATTTAAAACTTTTTCTGTTCAATATAATCTTAAAAAATGTAATTTATGTTCAATTTAGTCCTTGTTTGTGGTTCACGAAGTTTGGAAAAAAAACTAAATTGAACACAAATTACGTTATTTAATACTACATTTAACAGAAAAAACTAAATTAAACACACATTATATTCTTTAGACCTACATTGAACAGAAAAATAAACCCAGACAAAAAAATGTATTATACCTACTTTAAAATTACTAAACATTATCTATAGAAGACTTGTAAACATTTTCTTTTAAACAATTAAAGTGTCAAATAAAGAGGCATACTGCAATTATTTTATGACTATGAATATATTTATAATTTCAATGCTATTTCATATTTATAAATAAATCACACAATCTTATAATTAAAAATTATAATATGAATTTATTACCATTACTATGATGAAATAAATTTTAAAAAAATATTTATGTATGTTTAATATCATCAATAGGTAAGAAACTTCTAACCTAATAGTGCATTTTAAAAATTAATTAAATAAAAATGTTAAATAATGTAACATTTAATAAGAGTTCTGAATATATATATAAAGATTCAGTTTTAGAAATGAGTAATTTCTAACAGCAAGAAAACGTAGGTCTTACAAAATTCAAGGTACGAAACATATTTTATGGTACCAATGAGTGATACTTTACATCATGCGACTTAAAAGATTAATATAAATGCACAACCTACATATACAATGTCTGATCAATCACTACCTCCTTTTCATCATTATATTGGGAAATACAGTGTTAATAACCTCTTTCAGATTCCTGCAACCAACAACTTTCATCTTTTCTAAACCTTCAGTTCCTAAAGCTTTCTCAGCAACCTTGGGTACTATGCACATTCTGAAACCCAATTTCGCAACGGTATATACCCTTTTATCCATTCTATGAACCTGCACAAGTAAATAACAATGCAAATCACAAAATAAAGAACAGTTTGGAATTAAGGCTTCATGGATAATGGATACAATACGAACAATAACTTCACTGAAATATCATTATTTTGAAATGTTGAGATGACACAGAGGACACCGGGTATGAGATAAAAAAAAAGCTTTAATCTTCGGGTATATGCAAATTTTTAATCATTGGATTCAAGATTGTATTCAAACAGCTTCATGCTACTGAAAGACTCTAAATTTTGAGCTCAATATTGTATTCACTATTCAGCAAAATCGCAAAGAAAGTCTCACCATACGAAGCTCACCACCGAGGCCAATTTCACCAATGAATGCAATGTCATTTGGAATTGGGATTTCCAAGCAACTGGATAAAGGGATAAGACAACAGACATAACATATTCAACTAATGCAGATTAAATATATAACAGTACATTAGAACATATACCCTATGGGAGATAAGATGTATAAGTGCAACAATATATTTAACTCTAAATTGGCTGCAAAATTCACTTCTCCAAACACCCTCCCAATCCTCTGATGACAAATGAAACACAAACCTGCTGCAAATTGCTGCTGCTATAGCAAGATCTCCAGCAGTCTCAGCCAGTGTCAATCCACTAACAACATTCAAAAATACAGCCTGTTGTATAAAGACAGGGATATAGAATACAGTCAATACTAATATCAAAATGAAAATATATCTGCAGGTTATATTACGAGCACCAAACAAGGATATAGAATACAGTCAATACTAATATCATTCAAATACTAATATATCACTGGTTTCATAGTTCAGTGACGTGGTGAACGACTGTTTTAAATGATAAGTTAACTTGCAAAAGTTTTGCTAGAAAACATCAGATGACCTTGCAAAAACAGATAAAGAATCCAGATGTGAACATCTTTTAGTTTTGTCAATCTTAACTCATTAAAATTCTAAATTCTCAGAAGGAAAGATGCAGAGAACACTAGTATTGCTTTCTTCCCACAGAAAAAACACAAACTAGGTTCTTGAATGAAATTATTCTATTCTTGCAACCCAAATAATATAAACTAAGTTAATATCAAAGGTACATACTAGTTGGCATTGCCATTCCCATATTTGGTATTAGCTCTGCTAAGTTTATTCAATTAGGATTTAATTCTGTGAAACTTAGAATATTGTTGACATATTCATGAATCAGCTCACATGTTCTCGGAGACGAAGACCAGCTTGCTTTATAAGAACCTGCAGTTTAAGGGAATGTTAGACGTTCAAAAACAGTTTTACTCCTTTTAAAAAAAAAAAATTGTTATTCACCTTCCATAAAGAATAGAGAAAATACTAAAAATAAACATATAATACAAAAGAAGTAATAAAAATACTAACAAAACAAGAGGCACTAACTCACGGATATGATCATATCAGCTCTATTTAGTTGGATACCATTAACTTGCCTTGAACCAGTTGAACTAGAAAGACAAAGTGCCTGCAAAATAAACTAGAATTAACTAAATAATTCTTTGAAGGATGTCAGAGTAGAAACAAAAAACAAAGGGTTCTGATAATATATTAGAGTTCTTCGTAGTTTTCTTCATTGACATGAAGAAAAGAATGAACACCACAAATCAAAGAAGTGACAAGTAAATCAGAAGATTTCAGTAAGAACTCGTCTGGATTGACATTGTAAACATTCATAACTTAGATTTCTTTCAATAGCTACAAAATCTTCAACCCAATATAATTTCCAACTGACAGTACTGAAGTGGAAAGTATAGAATGGTAATTTCACCACAACACCAAGTATTATATTTGAACCAAAATTCTCAGAATGCAAATAATGGATTGCTGGCACATATTGAAGAGTGCTCTGTAAGCATCATTTCTTAGAACGGCTTGCAATTTGTAAGATAACACAATTAATGACAAAAGGGTGGTGGTCACGATGTTTCTAAAACCAGGACTGCCATGGTAGGAAATTCATACAGTGCTTGACAATTTAAAATATTTAATATCATGAAAGCAAAAGAAGAAAATACCTGGATTTCAATAAGAAATGTCCGGGACCCATCCATGATTACAGCAACAGCTAGTCCAGCTAAAATTTCTGAATCCAGATGTTGCTCACTGAGAAACATTTTACTGGCATTTGAAATAGCCTGAAGTCCTGAATGTGACATCTCAAAAACTCCAAGCTGATCAAATGAATCAAAGACAAAGCGGATCAAACATATATATATTTTTTCCAGATAAAATAATTATAGAGAAAAAATAAGCACCAGCCAAATAACTTTAAACAACTTGACACACTGATACACAAGGAAGCAACTTATCTGCGTTGTTAAAATGAGAGATGAGGGAAGCACAAGCAAAATCCTTCAAAATGCAACTTTTAATCATTTACATAGAAGATATTACATGTCACCAAACCTCGGTTCTACAATACCACCAACTTATTGCCAGATGTGCATTTGAACCACAAAAACCAATCACCTTTGTATGAAAATAAGAGTATTAAAATGGTAACAATCAAAACTGGGTTTTGATTTTGTCTTTCAGCCAAGCATCTGTGACGAGTTTATTATGGCATAGTCAACATGAACAAAGCTGGACTAAGATAATTTTTCATGATTTTTTTCCGCTCATTGCAACATTAAATAGTAATACAAAATGAGTCATTAATGAGAATAGGCAGATAGTTGCAAAGGTGAAAAGTCAAGCACAGCTCAAAGGTGAAAACAGATACAGACCCAGAAGAACATTCTAATGCCTGCCAGTACACACTAGTCAAAATATTATCTATTCCATTCAGTTAGTTCATTGAAAGTGTTTGTAAAAATAAATCAATTGCTAGCATAATTATAGTGGCACACCTCATCCGTGGATCCAAATCGATTTTTCACAGCTCGAAGCATACGATGGGAAGAGTACTTCTCACCCTGAGTAGTAAAACAAACAAACAATGAGCACAGGAAACATATGGTGATTTAGAAAGGCCAACTATAAGTATCATGAACAACATATGCTAGGTGTTACACAAATAAATACAAAAGTTCCAGCTTTTAGTATGATTAAATATGACTATGAAGTCCCACATCGACTAAAAATTGAGTAAAATAAGTAATATATAAGTAGAGAGGGACTCGTACCCTTAATAGGGGGATTGTAGGCTTTGGTACAAAGTCTCACATCAATTAAAAATGAGAAATGGGTTTAGGGTTTGGGGTTTAGGGTTTTTACTCGAATATAAATAAATATCTGATTGTGACAAGAAACATGTCAAGTAGTAGAAAGTATAATGATAAGCGCAGAAAGAAAGTTGTGACAAGATACCAACTTCCATATACAGAACAACATCAACAATATGCTCCAAAACTCACGGTCCTGCAATGTCTCCAGATTTTGTCACATGTCCAATCTGAAATACAAAACAAAAAGGTAAGAGAAACTAGAAAAAAAGCAATAAATATGTCGTCATGTGTATCAACAATTCGAAGGCCTGTAACAGAAATGCCATAGATGATCCATTATTACATAATTCACAAGTACTTAGCCCTTTTAGGTTCACTACGAGAATATTAAAGAAATTCTAAATTTACAATAAGATAAAAAACTGAAAAGAAAAAAAGGGCATATCAGGAAGATTGTCATCCTAAAACAAAGTGTATATCATGAAAAATATTACACTATGTACATGAATAGATAAATGATTCACCACTTAAGTACAAGCACTATTCTTACAGAGTTGATAGTTGTTTTTAACTGACTGGTTTTATGTCAGTTCTTTGTATTCTGTACAGCACTGTATTTTCTCTATTATCATGTATAGTTTCATGTGACAGTTGTAAGGTTCTGTTATTAATAACAGAAACCAGTCTCCTATAGATAGGTTCTTTGTACATCCCTTAAACAGTTTTTGAGATAAATAAAACAATTATATTCGCTGTTCATCTTCTCTCTCTGCTCAATTTATCTAAGAAGCACTGAATTAATCTAAAATGTATTGTTCAAAAAATTGATTGACATGTATGCTCACCAGAAGAACTGGGATGTTTGTCTTCTTTGCAAATCGAAGTAAAGCTGAAGTGCATTCTTTCACCTGTCTCACACCTATTAAATGTCACGTACAATGGAACAAAGCGTTTCACTTCACAGTAAAGAAGGTATAGCAGATGCAATTTTACATTTTCGTTACAAAAAAATTAAACTTATCTTACCCATGACATCAAATACAAATGAAGGAGTAGTGTGATAAAGTAGAATAAACTAACTAGTTATTTAATTTAAAGCAACAGAAAATTACTACACCAAGACTGTCCGCCTCTTATAATAAAGGATAATGATTTCCCCACCTGCATAATCCCTCCAGGACTTCCCATTATTCCTTTTAGATAAACAGTTTGTATTGAATCAACAATTAGAGCCCCAGGAGAGAGATGCTGAACTTTCTTCAATATATCCTGAAACCATACAAAATTGGAGAAAAAGATACAATAGTTTTGACTTCTTTACAACACTCCTGACAATTAATTATCAAGAATAACATTTTAAGCCAAACAAACTTTTTTATAGCAGTAGTAACATTATAAATCACCAAAATTCATGTAAAAAAGTAGGCCCAAGAAAATACTAGGCACCTCAACATCATTACTTGAATATAAATAAATATCTGATTGAATCCTAAGACGATCCGCTCTGTTACCAATTTGCTCAACACTCTGTCACATGAAATACCAAAATTAACATAAATGCAAATACATAAAAAGTACAACAAATAACCGCTGTAATCAAAGATGAAACTACACCCATCTTTGGCACAATAGAACGGAAACAAAAGGCTGATAGTATTAAAATGAGGCTTACCAGTAATTTTCTACAGATTAGCATCAAATTTTATTTCTTTTCAATCATATAAATGCACTAATAAAATGAATAAGATTTTTACTCGCGCTATGAGCTTTTTAACTTCAGCAACTTGGAATATCAATTTTCAAAATTTAAAACTAGCGAAATACTTGCTTAAAGCAAACCTCTTCACCAGAGACATATACAACTGGAGATGCTTTACTATCATGGTGCCTTTCTGCAATGATTGAAGCTATCTTCCAATCCAATGTTAAAATTAAACAAACGTTAGCCAGTATTTCCCAAGTCCATTAAATAAATAAATAAGTTAACCATCTAAAATTCTAAAATCCAGCTTTACCATCCCAGTGACAAATATAATTCGTACCTGCAGCAAAAGAGTACTCTTCCCAACACCAGGATCACCACCGATTAAAGTCAAGGAGCCTTCAAAAACCACATTTACAGACAATGTTAGCCATTCAATACAATTGGTAGCAAGGCTTCAAGTGTAGTTGGATTAAGAGAAACATGATAACTTATTATATAGCTAGAAGCATTAAAATGAGAATTTAGATATTAGGATCATGGGAACACCAAGAAAAAAAAACCAGAACAAGAATCCATAAATAACATAACAATAACCAACATCCATTCACCTAGAAAAATCACCGGAAGTTGCATCTTTTTAAACAAGTTTACACCTATCAAATGAACAATTTATTTCAAACATGATCAAGACAAAACTTTTGTGAAAAATGGGCAGAATCAGTGCACAAGGCTCCCAGTACAAAAAAATTGTGCAAACTAAGCATGAATTAATTAGAGTTGTAATTGATCTCTACATTCAGAATAGAAAAGCCACATTTTATGGAAATAAATAAAGTGGTATGTTAATACAGTTTGCAGTGAACAATATATAATTAAAAACCAGTAAAAAAGTAAAAATCCAAATCAAGAGACCATGATGTTAAACATCCTTGCTACATTGCACCAAAAAAAATTCAGCTGAAAAATTCTTAATACCTGCTGAACAAAAGGAAAGAAAAAGCAAAAAAAAATTATCAATATACTTAAGAAATTGGAACGTACCTGGTATGAGACCACCACCAAGCACTCTGCAAACTTCATCTCCGAAGGGACCAGACCTGAAATTAAAGCAAGCGACACGGTCTAATCCTTGAAAAAGACGTCACATTAATGTATGTAATAACTACTGAGTCCTTCAGATCATTGCCAGAGATATTTTTCTAACTAAAATGCTTATGAAGAACACAATTTTTCATTAAAGAGGTACAGTGATGTAGTTTGTTTTTATGAAAAATAACCTTTCTCTTGAAAAAAAAAACAAATCAATATGAAGTATGAGCACCTGCCTCAGTGCACCAATCACTCTATTGACACCACTCATTTCTCTCTATCTTTCTATTTTTGTCACAATATGTTACCTATACGCATACATCTGTCTCTCTTCTCCGCTTTACTGTATCTACGTGTATACAAACACAAGGTGTCCATTATGGATCGTTTTTGGACTCAAATCGGAATATAAGATGCTATGTTTCCAACAAGAACAATAAAATACTAGACAAATACAGAGAAGAAGGAAACTTACAAAGGAATTCTCCAATGGTGATGATCAATGCCCCTGTTTACCTCTGCCAATCTCAAGGGACGTAACTCTCCTTCCTGTTGCGGTAGCCAAGACCCAACACCATCTTCCAATACTGAAAACCCACTAATCACAGTACCAGCATCACTACTGAATTTGGCCTCTTTCATAGTTCCAGATACATTGCATGAACGGCACACGCCCCACCATTGTCCTGCACTGTACCCACAATTGCTGCAAACCCATTCAACTTTCTCCTTCGACTTCTTCTTCCTCCCAATAACAACCCCACCATCACTACCACCCATCACTCTCCCTCTTTCCTTTCCCTTTCGAAATTCTTCATCAAAATTAGCATTCGAGCCATGAGGGCTGGTTGAATTGGGGTCCTGCGGGGTGTCAATGTTAAAGCTTGCACTTACTCTTGGATCTGCCCTGCGAAGTAGGAAAGGAGGGAAACTAAAACTGGAGTAGGAAAACATTTAGGAATAGAATTAGGGTTAGGGTTTGTGTGAATCTGTATAAATCTGCAGGATTTTAGCTCAGAAATCATCTTATGCAGGTTACAGCATTCATTTTTCCAGCAATTAACGATTCAATGTCATCGATTATATTAATTTTGAATAAAAATAGTTATATTTTATTTAATTAAACTTCCATCTAAAAAATTGATATTTTTTTTTGTAATATTCCATTTGGCGGACCAAATAAATAGGATAGTTATGAAATTTAATTTGTGTAATTTTATTTTTAGTATATTTTGTCTCTATAGTGGGAATCATAGAGTAAACTTATTATTTAAAGTGTTTTTTTTTTAAAAGTATTTTTCACAGAATGATAATAAAAGAATAGATCTAAAGTACGAGAAGAAACATATAGAGAAAGAAAAGTAAAATAAGAAAAAAATTAAACATTATTTTGATGGTACATTTTGTTTAACTCAAACTTTGGATGGTCTGTTATTTTAAAGTAAAAACATTTAGTTTAATTATTTTGAATAATAGCTATTCTCATTTAATATTAAATTTTATATATATATATATATATATATATACTTATTACCTTTTTGTTAATTATATTTATTTATTTATTAATTAAATCATTTTTCATGATACGTTGTACTAAGCTTGTTGTTGCTGACTTTGGCATCAATCTAACAAAATGAAGGAGAAACACTAGGAGACACAAGACTTACGAGATTTATAACTTCAATCCTATAACCAACATCGGACACGTATGCTCAATATTGAGCATCCATTTCCTATATTTGATCTCACAGGGTAACTATCTCTATAATTAAATAACTTACAGGATAAATATGAAGAATATTTATTCCATTTACAGTTGGTTGTTACGTAAATGTGTTGACAATTAATTTCAAGTTCAATTTCTGGTTTTCCCTCTCAAACGATCCTGTTTCCATGTCGCATTCACCTTTTACGTAAGCCAAAAATCCATGGCCAGTATTTGTCGCTAAAGACATATTCGTTCTTTCTTCTAAGGTTGCGTTTAGACACAGTTGTTCCTTTGTCCACGAGAGGGACGCACAGATACGCTATTCAAACTGTTATACAACACACAGCATCATAGAAACACCCCTTTTAATCGAGTCACGAGGCGTTCCAGAATGATCATGCACAAGTAAATGTAAAGTTCATCGGGTATTACTTATGTTCATGTTTCCCATGATTCATCATGTTTTATTGGTAGTGGATCATGAATATAATTTTTTTCCAAGTATCGTTGTTCTTCCTTTATTATTTCTCTTGTTTAGAACGAATCTAACGTCCCAGCTCTTGTATGTTTTGATTTGACGTGGTGCATGTGACTTTAATGGTTATTATGTTAGAGCTCAAATTTTCTGTCAAATGTATTTAAGATTTTCAATTTGCGAACAAAAATTAACAATATTCTACATTAGCTAATACTTTTTCTTGGTATGGATTGTAGGCTTTTTCTTTTTCTTATCGATGGTCATTGTGTATGTAGGAATAAACCAGAAATGGCTGTGTTTTTCTCTTGGGCATGACATGGGATAGAGGATCTAATCTGTGATCTCTCTCATGATTGATGGAAAGAATACTTAGGTTTTTTAGTTTGATAACGAAAGAGGAAAAGGGTATGAAGCCTTTTCTTCTGAAATGTGGTTTGGCTTTGGCTCTTACCTTTGCTGGACTTCTCTACTCTCATATCGGAGCCAAGAGAATCAAACCTTCTCCTACTTCCCCCAAGGGGCACCCTTCAGGTTTGTTTATCAACATATTAACAAAATTTCTGTCCTTTTTTTAGTTTCATGAATCTAAGTGATATTTTATATGTATAATGTGACTTCTCTACTCTCATATCGGAGCCAAGAGAATCAAACCTTCTCCTACTTCCCCCAAGGGGCACCCTTCAGGTTTGTTTATCAACATATTAACAAAATTTCTGTCCTTTTTTTAGTTTCATGAATCTAAGTGATATTTTATATGTATAATGTGTTTTCAGGTCATGGAAGCGAAGATAATTTCGTAAGAGGTAAAAGGGCTGCTTCTAGTTCAGAGGAAAATGTTTTGGAGGCTGTAAGTGACATGAAAAAGACTATCTGTCCTGAATTTAATGATCCTATCAAGGATGCTGAATTTGGAGTCATCATTGAAGGTAGTTCTTTTAAGAAAGAGGTAGAAACACCAAGGTCAAAAGTAGGATCTCCTATGGCATATGCAAATGTTGACAAAGATGACTATGAGAAAGAGATCAGGAACCTCAGGAGCATGATCAGAATGCTTCAAGAGAGGGAAAGAAACCTTCAGTTTCAACTGCTTGAGTACTGTGGCATTAAAGAGCAACAAGCAGCAGTGATGGAGCTCCAAAATAGATTGAAGATAAGTAATATGGAGGCTAAGATGTTCAATCTGAAGGTTGTGACCTTGCAGTCTGAGAATCGGAGATTGGAGGTACAAGTGGCTGATCATGCAAAACTGGTATCTGAGCTTGAGACTGCAAAAACGAAAGTTAAGTTTTTGAAGAAGAAAATTAAGTATGAAGCTGAACAGAATAGGGAGCATATCATGAATCTTAAGCAAAAAGTTGTCAAGTTGCAGGATCATGAATTTAAAGTCGCTGCTAACGAACAGGAGATTCAAATTAAGCTGAAAAGGCTTAAGGATCTTGAGTGTGAGATAGAGCAGTTGAGAAAATCTAATTTGAGACTCCAGATAGAAAATTCTGACTTATCTCGAAGATTGGATTCTACTCAGCTCCTTGCAAATGCTGTTCTAGAAGATCCCGAGGTAGTAATATTACTTACAAGTTACAAGCAGTCCAATGACTCGGTGCCAATTTGATTCCCTTCTCACCCCTTTGTTTTAAAAACTGTTTTCTCAAACAATTCCACACTACTTAAAATCAATTTCCATCTAAAGTCAACAAGTTTTGAAATTGTTTACAAAACTAGTTTTTCACTACCAGAAAAAGGAAACAGCTGAAAGATGTTTTCTCATCTTGTTTTCGTTCTAATCTTGTCCAATCTCTCCCTCAATTCACACCCTTGTTTATTAGCAAGATGAAAACTAAAATCAGTTTTTGAAAAATAGAAATAAACACACCCTCAGTCACTGCTTTTTTAACTTGAACAATATTTGATAACTAATGCTTTTGGATGCAGGCACAAGCTCTGAAGGAAGAAGGTGAACGTCTCAGACAAGAGAATGAAGGGTTGACGAAAGAACTTGAGCAATTACATGCAGATAGATGTTCAGATCTTGAAGAGTTAGTTTATTTGCGGTGGATAAATGCTTGCTTAAGACATGAACTACGAAGTTATCAGCCCCCACCTGGTAAAACAGCAGCAAGGGACTTAAGTAAAAGCTTGAGTCCTACCTCTGAGAAGAAAGCCAAGCAACTTATACTTGAATATGCCAACAATGATGGGAGAGGGAGCGTTTCTGATGTGGAATCTGACCAATGGTCCTCTTCACAGGCTTCTTGTTTCACAGACTCAGGTGAGCATGATGATTATTCTCTTAATGATACTTCATCTGAGGCCAAAGCTAACAATCCAAGAAAGTCAAAGATTTTTGGCAAGCTTATGAAGCTGATACGAGGCAAAGACAGCCAGAACCAACGTGATCGAGTTATATCTAAAGAAAAATCAATTTCCAGGGTAGATAGCAGTTCACATTTCAGCTTGAGTATGTCAACTGGAAATGAGTGTCTTAGGAGCGAATATACGACTCCCTCTGTCACTTCTAGAACTTCCTTTGATTATAACCAAGCCACGATTATGAAGGATGATAGTAGGAGAAATTCATATAGCCATACCCCAGGAAGCTCCAAGAATTTCAGTCCAATGAGAAGAAGTTCAGCAGATTCAAAAAACCGCCTCGATTCTTTCTCAGAATCCTCTGACATGGAGAAAACTAATTTGGTCAAATATGCTGAAGCTTTAAAAAATTCCAGTGAAGCCCCCAAACATAAATCACACAGAAGATCAGCAGCATATAGTTCATTTTAACTTATTAGCTACATATGCAAGGATTTTACATTACTATGAATATTACAGATTAGCAGGGTTTATTTAGCAATCAATCCTGATGTACAATATTAGACGTTAGGAGCTGTTCAGATAACCGTGTAATAATTAAGGAGGGAGGCACTTAAAATCATAGGCAAGAATTCATGCATAGTAATTCTGTGAGTATGGTAAACTTTTAACTTCTGGCGATTCATTATGATCCATTTCTCTAGCCATAACTTGCTTCTTTGCAATTGGAAATTTCTAGATTAACTATATTGCAAAATTCTGATGAAAATTTTGAACCGTCAGGTTTAGTATTTAGTTCCCTTCATCCTACTTCAGGAATTTTGTTCATTTTGCTTTTCCACCACAGTGCTACATGGACTTGTTCAGAAGTTGTGTCTGTTGAATATTCAATCTGGTGAGGCAGATTGTGAGGTGGAAATAAACTTAGTTTTTTTCCTCTTAACAATTACATGTTATTTTGATTGTATATATTCGGATGAATCGTATACTTGCTGTATCATATAACTTTCCTTCATTATATTGCAGTTGTCTTTCTTAAAATTATTTCATGATTGGATTTTCCTCATGTTAGTCTAAGTTTAACCACCAAAATAATGCAACTAGTAAGTAAATATTTCTGTTATTATGAAATGTTTTACAACAAGTTTATCTGAAATTTCTCATGATCTGAAATACATAGAGCAATTCTTTGTCCATACAAAGGAAAAACAGCAAACATTGAATCACTTTCACGCTGTGTAGTAGTACACAATACTAGCTCCACACAAATAATCACGACTATTTATGTGATAAGACTTATGCCTTCGATAATTAATGAATCAGCTAGAACTTGGTTAGCTGCTTGTGAAGGATGGACACTATCCCAAAACACATACTGGGTGGCATTAGAACAAGTTCCAGGTGATTTTGGATTACACAACAAGGATGTTGTCTCCACAGTCCCGGTACCACAGCAACCTCTGTTTGCCTCCACAAAACCTGCAAAGCATCGTGCCATAGGTTAGAGAGAACAATATCAGTTTACTGCAATGTTGAACAGTGAATATTAATACCAAATTTTGAAGGGGATTGAACAAGGTCATAGAGAGGCTTGTAAATGTCAAAAACAGCAATCTTGAGACCCGGAAGTTGCTTTTGAAGATTTGCTACAGCTGAGTTGATCTTCTTGTTAAACGCTTGGGCATCAGAGTTGATTCTTGAGACACAACCATTCTCATGGAAACCAAATAAAGTCCTTGCAGCAGGTAGGCAACCCAATGGTGGGAGTGAAGTCACTCCAAGTCTCCTGGCTCCCAATCTATACAAGTCCTGTGTCCAAAACAAAGTTAGTTTTTCAACGTTGAACTAATTCTTGACTTGAATGTAGACTGATCTGATCTGTATCAAACATTAGGTATATTGCTCAAAAGATTGGAACCAATTGAACACATCCCCTCTATCTGATATAGAACTTTTACTTGTCATGGGACTTTTTTAGTAATAACACAAACACATATGTTCTAACAGTAGCAAAAATAACCAACCAAAACAGTTTGACATAATACCTTAACAAAACTGGAGAAGGAACCAACTAAGAAGGAGCCATACTGATCAGGTGTGTATACTTTGTTGATCCAAGGATTGACGTAATAGTTTTGCACAAAGTCGCTGCTGCCAGCACTGAGCACGTACAATGCATCTTTGATAATTGAGGCTGCCTTTTGACTGCCAGCTACCTTGGCCAGCTTGCCTTGGTATTCCTTGAAGTAACTTAACTGTTGGGACAATGGAATTGCATGCTGCCGAGAGGAATAAAAGAAACAGTTAAAATCAGAATTCTTGTAAAACCATACATGAAGTTATTCACTCCAAACTTACATTCAAAATAGCAGCATTTTCATCATAACCAGATGCAGCAGAAGCAAAGTTTGCTCCAATAAGGAGGTTTTTCCCTGACGCCTGCGGGCTAAGATATGCAGGAGCATAGGTCTTAAAACCCAACGTATCAGCTGCAAAAAGGAAACATTCCAACAATAATGAAACTTAAATGCATGAGTATGAGAAGTGCTATATATATATATCTAATCTACTCTATAATCTAAGTAGGTGCAAGTTTGAACTTTAAAGGTTAAATTTTGCCATACCAGTGATATCAGTAGCTAATTTGCCATTGCAAAACCTCCCAGTTGGTTGGTGGTTAACAAAGTCTCTCCCATAGGGAGGGTAATTAGCCTTATAAATCGTGGGAAGATAGTCATTATTTCCTACATCCACAGCAGAATCACCAAATGTAAAGATGGCAGGCACAAGGGTGGTGTCTTGTGCATACACACAACTAAGGAAGGAAAATGCAAAGAGTTGAACAAGAAGAGCAATGTTCATCATAATGCTATTCTGGTTTTGGATGCACTGAGAGCAGCAGAAAATGGAGAACTTATATGACAAATGAAAATGACATCTATTGAAGGAGGAGGATGGGAGTTAGGCACGGCTATTAAATGTGAACGCGTAAAGTTGTTCATTATATACCTTTTCTCTTATTCTCTCTCTCCATTGATGATACTAATATCTTACTTGTCTCTTCTGGTTAATTCAATGCATAGTATCCTTTTGGTGAAGCTGCTTAATTAGTATAGATCACTCTCTCTGCGATTTTTTTACCTGAACTAATCAATCACTCTCAAGTCCATAATACAATGACTTTTAGCTTCTTTCATTTACTATGGTGGAGCTAAGTGGTTGAGATTTTGTGGGAGGGATTAGAGAGAAGCATGTGCATGAGTTATTTCGGTTGTTGTACAGAAAAAAGGTAGAGTCTACGTACTATATTCAACTTGGCATGCATACTGCACTACTTTTTATATTTTCTGTATTTTTTTGGCTCAAAATTGACTAGGATGTTAATACATGATAATGAACTTGCAGAGATGACAGGTTACCTGCTACAAGTCATTGTAAATATATATATATATATATATATATATATATATATATATATTTCATTTCTATTGTATATAAAGATATCAAAATATTGGTCTTGTGCACTTAAATCATATAGTTAGATTTGAATCAGATAATAGTGGTTAAGGTGTAAATAAATCGAAGTACGAGAAAAGTATAAATGCCTTAAAATTTAGAAGAGAAATATGAATACATAAAATAAAATTGACATTTCAGTAAATTAAAATCAACTTATATAGAAGCTAAAAGTATACAAAAGGAAGAAAAACAAATTATTTTATGTATAAAATAAGTTTTTAACTCACAAAAAGTTAATTTTAACATTTTTGGTAATTGTTTTTCCAGAAATACTTTAAAACAAATTTGAGGGCAGAAGGTAATAATAGTGTTGATAAGATATGGTTTGTAAGAAAATAATAGTTAATGTATTAACTTAAAGTATTATTATAATTTTAAAGGAGTGACTCTAATTAGTTTATAATATAAAATAGATTAGAAGACATGTGTTATCTTTTATTAACTAATTTCTAACTAAATTTGGGTAAGAGATTAATATCTCCTAACTCTCTTAACAAAGTGATTTAATGCACCAAACTTGTGCTATCACCCATTTTAACAAGTCAAGTCATCACATGCAAATTTATTCATATCATTTTCAGTTATCTATCTATCCATATTATGTTAATGCATGCTTTTTTTTTTTCATTTTTTTCTCTGTGTATAAAATAATATTTGGTCTTTATTTAAACTTTCTCTTTTTCTCTTTATATCTTTTTCTCTTTATAAATATAATAGTACTAAACATCATGTGTTAACTACATGATTTATATAATTAATGGAAAGATGAGAATTATATTATAAAAATACAATAAACATGCATATATTTTTTTAATTATTATCATCAATATTGTTGTTGTAATTATGATTGTTATAATAATAATAATAATAATAATAATAATAATAATAATAATAAAATAATAATAATCATAATAATAAATTTCAGACTTAGATGTGTTTCTTCTCGAACAAATTTAGTCCATTGAATAGGTGTAATTTTGATTATTAGTTTCATCAGCCTTGCCTCTTTTACTTGTTTGCTCTAGAGAAGTACAAAGAAAAATACTTAGAGAATATGCCAAATTCATCATAAAGTAAAGGTTTTACCATATTTTAAGCAGGTTCCATATATGTTATATTAACTTTTGTATACTAAAAAGGAAATTTATGCATGAAGAATTTGAATAAAGTTTCACACATTACCCCCACATATTTATGGTTCTATGTTTCTATACTGGAAATGTTTCTCTTATTTTAATTTTGATTAGTTAATATAATAAAAAATATATTCTCAATGCATAATGTATTTCACTAAACATTTAAAAAAAACATAATTTCATTAATTGTAGGTTCACGAATAATTTTTAAAGTCTTTAATAAAAACATATTGATATCGATATATATAAGAATTTTAAAAAAAACATATTGATTTAGATCCATTTAATAAAGGATATGAAATAAACAGTAAAATAAAAAGAATAAAAACAAGAAGAAAAATATTAAAATTGTAGTACTTTAATGATTTTAAACTTGATACCTAAGAAAATAATTGGATACAAAATTAATTTAATGTTGTAATCACACGACAAAATTTATTTTTAACAACCCTATATTGAATGAATTGTTGTAATTCTAATTTTATATATATATATATATATATATATATATATATATATATATTAATTGCATGTAGAGTTTTTTCTTATTGAAGTTAGGAAAGCAAGATGCACAGAAATATGTAGTATAAACTTGTTAATAATATAAATAAAGTGACTTTCTAAAACATAGATAAACAATATTCTTAAAAGTTTGTTTATGGTATGTAGCAAGCTCTTCGGTATAAGGGTTGTGAAATTTTAAAATTTAGTTTAGATTCAAATTAGATCTAAAAAACTATATTGAATTTATAATTCAGATATATTTTAGCTATAACAACTATATTTAATTTTTTTTTTTAGTTTCATTTAAAATATATTAAATTTAAATTGAATCTACTTAGTCAATAAAATTAAATATAATGAGATCTAATTACATACTTGACTATTATATCTATTAGACATGAGTTAGTCTAACTCAATTTGATATGAGTCTAGTCGTTCATATCAACTTAGGTTTGGATTACACTTTAGTATTGATCAAAAGTTGATTTGAGTCAATCTGGATTCGAACCAACTTGACTTAATAAACTCATATCTATTTGGACTTAGGTTGAGTCGACTCAACTTAGACTTGAGTTGGCTTGACTCGACCTTAGGTCATGTTGACTTAGCTCGACATTAAACATGAGATGACTTGGTTTAACCATGGACCTAATATGACTCAATTCGACCTTTGACCTAAGCTGGTTTTTTTTTTCTTAGGTCGATTCGACTCAGTTTTTTGGTTTGGGTCGACTTGAATTGTCCCTTTGACTTGAACAGATTCGGCTCAATCTTCGATTCGAACCAACTTTGTTCTACCTAGATTATTTTAGTTTGAGATGACTTTGTCTTAACACTACTTAGACATAATTTCATTTTGAATTTTCAAAATTCAAAAAATTATCCAACATAAATCTAATTCAAATTCAATTAATAAATTGAACTTAAAATCTAAACTTAAATTATTATAGACTACGTTTCAAAATTTAGATTTCTAGATTTTTATAGCTTTGAGTGATATATAAAAGCAGCAAACATAAAATAAATAAGGGAAATTGTATTTTGAAGTTGATGAAACACATTTTTTTATAAGAGAAGAAAAATTAACCTATAAAATCACAGTTCCCACTTACCACTATCTCACAAGTTCACATGGTATTAGGAAGTAAAGGCCAAAATCCCACGAATATAAGATGTAACATTCACATAACTAAGAACATAACTTCAATAGATCTCAATATGTAATAACTTTCAATTATGTTTGAATGCCAAGATGGCCTAGGCCTGTAAAGCCCATTTCCAACGTTAGCATATCATCATACCATTTTCTTAAATTTTAGTTTTCAATTAAAATTATTTTCAACTTCCAAAGACCTAATTATTATATATTAGTGCCAAACAGGCCAATATAGAAAATACAATGTTTATGTCATCTATTATGTTTAGAATATATTTAGACAATGGTTAAAAGAAATAAAAAAGTGAAACAATTTCTTTGTTAAACTAAAATTATTTTATTTACATGTTTGAAAAATAACGAGTGTGTCACTTAAAGGAGAAAGTGGCAGCTGGATAGCAATAAAAGTAAGTAGGAGTAATTGCTTTTAGTGAGTTTGGTCAACGCTTATTGCAGAGTGGAGGCAAACAATGCACGTTGATACACGCGACATCGACTCAAACATTCAACGACATGTTTGGTGAATTTATGTGACAATAAGTGCGTTTACTCTTTCCATTATTTACCAATTTTATTATTATTTAAAAGTGCTTTCATGTATGGTCTTACACACAGATGGAGTAACTGTTATATTGCCACACGCCAAGATTCACATGTTCATAACTTCAATATCTCGTAAGTTATTCCTGCCTTTTCATCCAACATACTTAGGTATAAAAAAAGTTTAAAAAATAATTTTGATGTAGTGCACTATAAATATTTTATAATTTCTCATCTATTAAAGCAATGATAATTGTATAAATATGTATAAATTATTTCACAACTCTAATAATGTCTAAATTATAGTTAACACATTATTTGATTGTCTAAAATTTGCTAATAGAATATTTGACATATCTTGACATCCCATTTAATTATCTTATTTGTTGATTTTGAAGATGACGGAGTTTGTCTTTTTCCAAATGGGATTTCTATCACCCATATGCGTTAAATCATAAGAAATTTACCGGGATCATGGAAACCAGAGCTAAGATATTTGTGGTACCACATCCCTTTCCAATTTGTTCAAGAAGGAGCTTTTGAGTTTGTTTTCTTAGCCATTAATGAAGATATTCAAGATGTCATTCATTGGTATTCAATAATGGTCCCTATGCAAACCATGTCTCTTTATGTCAATTTCATGAAGGTTGAGCACCCTCATTATGTTTGTTCTCATCAATGTGATGGTGGAGTCACTGATGTTAACTTTGCGATGTGGTTTAAGTAACCAAATATGTTTTTAAGTATTTTTGTGTAATGTCACACTTGTAATGCTTTAAGGATTAATGCGATTTTTTCTTCTTCCTTGCACGAAAGAGCTATCCAATCACCTTCGCACTACCATTGAACTCCACATTATTCTCTCTGCCTCCTCCTCTTTTAAGCCTCTGATGCACCCTAGGTTTTCTGCCTCCTTTTCCTTCACCCGCAAAGGACCCACCTTTAAAATTTCATCAAAACACGACCCTCTGTTTTATTACTTCTGATATATCTTTTCTGATAAATGCATTGTCTTTATTTTATTTAATGGTTAAGGTCCTACTTTTGACCAACTATCAGGTTCAAACAAAAAAGAAAAACCTCCATAAAGAATGTGTGGTCCTACGTGTACTAATGAGGCAACCTAATGTAAATGACACATTTTAAAATCCTCCTCGTCCCACACTCTAATTAAAAGCATTCAATTACATTCATGTAGTGTCTTGAAATTCCAAATAAGTTGGCCCTGCTACTGACACAAAAAATAAATGTAATTATTTATTTTTCTTTGCACAAAAGAGCTCTCCAATCACCTTCACATTGCCCCTAAACTCCCTACGATCATCTCTTCCTCCTCTTTTTTCATCCCTTGATGCACCCTAGGTTTTCTTTCTCCCTTTCCTTTACTCGCAAAGGACCCACCCTTAATACTCCATCAAAACGTGACCCTTTGTTTCATTGCTTCTGATTAGACCTGTCAAATAAACCCACATGATAGTACTTGGTCCTAGCCCACATGGGTTATGGCAAAAAAAACCCACAGGCCCAAAAAAATCTTTTATTAAAAAAGCCCACAGGACCAAAAATTTAACTTTTAGGAGCAGGTGAAGTGTGTCAGTTACTTTTAGGCACATTGTAGGAGGAGTAGAGGAGAGGAAAAAATGCAGACTTTTTTGCCACATCACCAAACAGTTAACTCTGTTTCTGCCAATTTAAAGGAATTGACTTGATTGGTGTAATTATACAAAGTGGGGACGAACTAGACACTAACCCTTGAATTTGGAGACCAATTAAGCAATTAAGCCTTAATTTAAAGTGTTTTATTTAAGTGTGTTTAATGTTGGTGTTGTAAAAGACAATGAATATTTGTTTTAATGTGGTATACAAACATATGATATGTTTATGATTTGCTTCCGCGTTTAAAAAAAATTTGGACGAGAACTTTTTATATAATTTGTACTTTATTTTTACACGTGACATTCCATTAGAGGTGTTACACATTGCTTCTGATATTTCTTTCCTGACAAATGCATTGCCTTTAATTTATTTAATGGTTAAGGTCCCGCTTTTGACCAAGTATAAGGTTCAAACAAAAAAGAAAGACCTCCATAAAGAACTTGTGACCCTACATGTACTAATGAGACAACCTAATATAAATGACACATTTTAAAATCCTCACGACCCTACAATCCAATTCAAAGCATGCAATTACATTCACGTAGTGCCTTCAAATTCCAAATCAGTGGATCCTACCACAAGTACCATGTAATTACATTCACATAGTGCCTTCAAATTCTAAATCAGAGGGTTCCACCATTACCACAAAAAACAAATGCAATTTTTTCTTCTTCCTTGCACGAAAAAGTTATCCAATCACCTTCACATTGTTGTTTAATTCCACATGATCCTCTCTGCCTCCTCCTCTTTTTCGCCTATGATACATTCTAGGTTTTATTCCTCCCTTTCCTTCACTCACAAAGGACCCACCATTAAAACTCCATCAAAATGTCACCTTTTCTTTCATTATTTCTGATATGTCTTTCGTGACAAATGCATTGCCTTTATTTTATTTGATGGTTAAGGTCCCACTTTTGAGCAAGTACTAGGTTCAAATGAAAAAGAAAAACCTCCACAAAGAACCCATGGCCCTACGTGTAATAATGAGGTAACTTAATGTAAATGGCACATTTTAAAATCCTCCTGGCCCCACACTCCAATTAAAAGCATGCAAATACATTCACGTATGGTCGTCAAATTCCAAATCAATGGACCCCACCACTAAGACCACATAATTGCATTCACGTAGTGTCTTCAAATTTCAAATAAGTGAGTCCACACGATCCTCTCTGCCTCCTCCTTCTTTTTTTTAGCCGCTGATGCACTCAAGGTTTTCTACCTCCCTTTCCTTCACTCGCAAAGGACCCATCATTAATACTCCATCAAAACGTGACCCTTTGTTTCGTTGCTTCTTATATGTCTTTTGAGAAAATGCATTACCTTTATTTTATTTAATGGTTAAGCTCCCACTTTTGATCAAGTATCAGGTTCAAACAAAAAAGAAAAACCTCCGTAAACAAATTGTGGTCGTACGGGTACTAATGAGGTAATATAATGTAAATGACACATTTTAAAACCATTCTGGCCTTAAACTATAATTAAAAGCATGTAATTACATTCATGCAATGCCTTTAAATTCCAAATCAGTGGACCCCACCACTAGCACCATACAATTACATTCACGTATTACCTTCAAATTCCAAATCAGTGAGTCTTAACACTAAGAATAAATGCAATTTTTTTCTTCCTTGCACAAAAGAGCTCTTCAGTCATCTTCACACTACCGCTAAACTCCACAAGATCCTCTCTGTCTCCTCCTCTTCTCAACCTCTGATGTACCCTAGGTTTTCTGCCTCCCTTTTCTTCACTCGCAAAGGTCTCATCCTTAATACTCCATCAAAACGTTACTTTTTGTTTTATTGCTTCTGATTAGACCTGTCAAATAAGCCCACATCATAGTACTTGACCCTATCCCACGTGGATTATGGCCAAAAAATCCCACAGGTCCAAAAAATATTTTATAAAAAAGTCCATAGGGCTAAATGTCCCTAAAGTCCTATGGGTTAAGGCCATCCCATGAGCCTTCCTTTTTAGCATGAAAAAAAATATAAACTCATTTAAATTTCCACTAATTTCAAAGTTCAAAGATTCACCATCGATTTAGTACCATCTAATGATTTAATTATCATAAAATTCAACATGCATAATATTTAAATTAAATTATGTTTTATGTACACAATTTTTGAAATTAAAAATGGAAAATTCTATGAAAATGAGTCGCCTACAATCCTATGCCTTTCATAAACACACTGTCATCAAAGGGAGTGAAACTAATCAGACACAAACAATAACAATTTTGTATTACATTCTTAATATAGAAACTGTCATCCTATTTCTTTGAACCCAGTGAGTCGTGAGTCTTTCTCCATAACAGCGAGAGCTATAAACCAATCATGCTAAAAAATCATCTCATTGTTGGTCGTTCCTGCAAACAAACCCACCATTCAACTTGCACAAGAACAATGAAACCTTGCACAAGAACAATGATATCAGTCAACAGGTCCAAAGTTCATTTGAAAGCAAATGCACTACAAATTTAAAAATAATACATTAATATTTTCACACATAAAGGAGGCATAAGGCTGAAATCTGCACCATATTCTCACCACTTGAAACATTACTCACACATCATCATTGATCATATACACATCTACCACAAGAACTCAATGACATGCACAACCATATATACATAATCCGAGAATAATTCAAAACATGAAATTCAACCAATAGAGGGACATGATACTTAAAAATCCATGTCACTTGGAAATTGATAACATAAATTATATAATAGAACCTGAAGAAGTATCATTGTTGAAGACTTTCAACATCTTCAAAAACTTTAGATTCATCAATAATTCCCGCATTGCCAAAAATATCTTCAACAACTTCATCTATCACAACCAATTGAAATACAATCAAACAACTAGTCTAGAGTTAATAATTTAATATAAAGTAATGTTAAAAATTATAACATATAAACTTACCGCTAAGATTTTCAGAAAATCCATATAGCCAATTTTGAGTACAAATCAACATTTGCACATGCTCAAGAAGAATGAAGCTTCTATAATGCCTAAATTACAACTAACACAATATTTGATTGCCTAATATTTTTTGATAGAATATTTGACATATCTTAACACTCTCACTCAAGTTGGTGCATGGATATCACACATTCCCAATTTGAATAGAGACTCATTAAACACTCTGCTTGACACTCCTTTGGTGAGAACATCAACCAACTATAATTATGATCTTACACATGGAAAGGAAATTATTTTAGCTTCAAGCCTCTCTTTGATCAAATGTCTATCAATCTCCACATGTTTTGTTCTATCATATTGTTATACTTCTCAACATCTTTAGGACATTCCATGGTACAATTCGTGATAATATCATACTCCAACATAATCTTTGTAATTTACCAAAATATGTAATATCAAATCTTCCATTTTTCTGAGTAGAGATTACCTCATGATATAATTGATATGATCGGGACGCATCCTGGTTGACTGAGTATGTTTGTTGCACAATGTCCCAATTGTCCTTTGTCGTAGCTAAGCGAATAAAGAGGGATCTGATTTCTTTCATCATGGAGTCCAGAAGCCAATACTTGACTAAGCAGTTTTCATCTTCCAATGCTTCATATTCATCACATTTCTTGTTTTTTGGTGCGACCTTTGTTTTGGAGATGTAAGTTTTCTACCTTTGAGCTTATTTTGTGTGTTCAACGACCACTCAACATAGTTGGTGTCATCAAGTCATTCAGGGGTGAGTGATTCGTGCATATGGGGGTAGCAGCGAAAGTCCCAGAATCATGTTTCTCCGATTGATTTTTATCAGAAGGAACTATAAAAAATATTCAATGAAATAAAGAAGCATCGGTTCTTATATTGTAGAGGATGCCAGTGTCTAGCTCGGATATCATATAAAAATGTTTAAAGAATAATTTTGATATATATTTCAAAGAATAGTATACCATATATATACATACAAAGATACTATAATTTTTCATCTATTAAAGAAATGTCAGTTGCATAAATCTGCACAAATTACCTCACTACAGTAATAATACCTAAATTATAACACAATATTTGATTGCCTAAAATTTGTTTATAAAATATTTGACATATCTTAATATAACTCATTTCATATCAAATACTTCGATTTTCAAAATCTATTTTTTATCACACAATTGTGTTTGAAAACCAACTTCACCTTTTCCAAATCACCAAATCTGTATAAGTTTAATTTTTTAAATCCGTCATATAGAATTATGTTGGAATTAAAGTGTGCTTTTTAAAATGGTATTGAAACTATCTAAAACTTATTTTAATCAAAATTATTGTCCATTATCTCATCATATATTTAGGTCACTTATTAATGTTTAATATAAAAAAAAAATACTTTTTATTAATATCACTTAATTTAAAAAATTCTCACCAAAGAAAAGACCAAACACAATATTTTGTGTTGAATATAGGGATGACAACAGGTTGGGTCAGACACGAATAGTGCCTACCCGCAACCCGATCCATCGGATAAAAATGTACCTCCACCAGACCCGCTATCCGCTGGGTACACACGGATACCCACAAAAATAAAAAATTTATACATTTTAAAATAAAATTTAAATAAAATTACAAAATATATATATATATATAAAATATAATATAATATAATATAAATTAAATTAAATATAAATTAAAATTTAATTTTAATTAAATTTAACCTAATAAAATACAATTTTATTTTATTTTTAATTAAATTTAATTAAAAAATATATAAATTAATTTTTTATTTTATTTTTTCGGGTAAAGGTACCGCAGGTCGGATAGTATACTACTTATATCCGACCTGTTTAGAACCGGATATTAAAATACCTCTTATCTACAGGTAGTAAATATCCGTGAATAATAACTATCCACCATAGGTTTTACCCATGAATATCCGTGGTCGCGGATTTTTTTGTTATTGATATATCAGTTTTTAATTTGAAAAAAAAAAATTAAAATTTTGTGAACAACAAAGAAATTGAGATTGTAACTCGCTTTTATTGCTACACCATTGACCACGTGACATGACAGTACTACTCATTATGACTTGGTCTTTCTAACCACCAATTAGATATCATAAAATAAAATGCTAAAAGATTAGATAAGATAGTTTGCTATTATAATTATTTTAATATCTATTGTTCATAAGATAACAATCTAGTTTATATATATCCCTAGAAAAGTACCTTTCATTTACTGCATTTGTTAACTACACTCTTGGTTTTCAATATAATTATATCTATTGCACAAAAAAATAATGTTTATTAATATTTTATTTTAATTATTCAAGTTTATAATGAAAAACTACTTATAAACAAATATATAATATTATAAATTAGTTAATTTATAGAACATCAATCAGTACTTGTTTAGTAACATTTTAAGTTTAATAAAGAAATTTTGTTAAAATAAATTTCAAATGATACTAATATCATTAAGATAATAAATTTTGTTAAAATAAATTTCAAATGATACTAATATCATTACAAAATAAAATTTTATAAAACTAATTTATATAAATATTATATTTATTTATATAATATAAACTCATTTTATCTTTATCTTTAGCATATAGGTATAAGATCTTTTAAGGATTCGTTGAATTATTAACCTCAGTTAAAGATTATATAGCTTCACATTTCGTGACAAATCCATAGTTAAGGGAAAGAAAAACAAAAACAGTGAAAAATATTTCAGATAGCACTTCAGCTACAAATATTATTTCATAGAAGAATATCTTTTAGCACCAAAGCATATAAATTGATTAACACTGCTACAGCTTTCTAGCTTATTATTTCCTCAACTACATAAGAAACTGTTTGGCTATCATCATAAATTATGGCCTCTTTCATGGTTCCAATGAACTTTTCACCACTTCAGCTTTGCAGGGAAGTACTGCACCAAACAAGTTAAGACACTTTAGAATAATCCAGATGAAAATTTTTCAACTGCAACAAAAGAAGACATGGAAGTTTCCAAAGTAGTAACCTTTTCGACGAGTGAAAGATAGTATGGTTTGACCTTTTCCACATCAATTCGAGTTTTACTCTTGCTGTAAAGGTCATATTTGCTGCAGAATGTTGTATGCAGATTGATGAAGTTAGAGAAAAGAAATCAAGAAATCCTTGAGTAATTAAGACATTTCATTGATATATAAAACAAAATGTGATCTTACTTGAAAATGTGGAGCCATTTTAGATTCTCAACATCCTCATCATTCATCAAATGCTTATAGGCTCCTTCTCTGTGTAATGCTGCAAAACATATTATTGGTTCAAATAAGATTGCAAATAGTACAGTTTGACAGGTTATGAACTTACAATCAGTTAAAAACTTTTGCTTCTAAACTAAATTACCATAGAATGAATGGTATCTTATAATGAACAAAGCAGCAGAGGGCAGTGTGGTGTTATTCTCCTTTGCCACCTTAGAAAACAACAAAATTAGACATTACCTTCAAAATTTGTGAAACAATTGCATTCAATAATCCTACATAACAAAGCAAAAGAAAAAATGAACTTGGCTTTCATAGGACTTACTAAATACATGTAATCATCATGTCCCCATGACATCATCACATTGTCAAGTCCACATTTTTCTGAGTAAATCCCATGTTTAGTGTTGTATGATGGATTGTTGTAGTCTGGATTTTCCTTAAAATACTGAAGTGGGAATGCAACACGTGTCAGGTGTTTGATTTCAGAAAAATGTTTGTTTTCCACCTCAAAAGGGATATTATCTGATAAATAAATTTACCTTGTGGTGAACAATTGATTCATCAAATCTGCAACCTACTGGGAATGTGTCCCCTGTATGAGCACAGTAAATGTTCAACATTAGTTAATGTTTTAACGAGAAACTGCAAAGAAAACATGTAAGATATGATGTTTTAACTCTGTAGGTTTCAATATATATAAACACCACACTTACCTACTACAGCCCATTGAGGAAGACCTCCAAAAGTAGGTAAATTCAGCACCTTGCCAAGATCTGCATTGAGAAACTCTTCAAATAATTTCCCATGTTCCATGTTAAACCAAAAATAGAAGGGATCTTGAAAATTGCATTAAAGGGTAATTAGAATGCAGAAGCTACCATGGATAAGGCCTGTTAAGTGCAACCAATCTTCATCTGGGTAATCCTTTCTTATAGCTTCTGCTGTCTGCAGCAAGTGCTCAATCTGAGGTTCATCCAAGTCAGGATCACTCTCATCCACCACTTCATTCAGAAGTTCACAACATTCCCATATGCTCATCTCTACCTTGTTCAATTTTGCATACTCCTGTCTCATTTTCTTCACCTATGTATGAATACAATGTTCAAATCAATACCATATTTTACCCTTAATCATTTTTAAAGTATGCAGACCCAAACTGTGGCAACTGTGTGTAATCTCTCCTTTTTCTGTATGAAAGATGATTTGAGATACGAGGGCAGAGCACAGTAAATGCAAATTTTCTGGTAGATGCTTACAAAATCAAGTGATTGGTAGGTGTGGTTTTTTCTGTAGAAATTCTCCACTCCTTCATGCCTCGCACTTTCAGCCTCATTATAGGTCCTGTGTTTACAATATATTGTTATTCATGAGATAGTAATTGTAGCACCGTTTTAAAGTGTAGTAAAGGATCTAATAACTTTTTTCATGACAAGTGCTATCTTGTTTGATATGTGGAAAGAGACTGAAAGCTCTAATAGTTTAGGTTCGTTGCTTTTTACATAGAAAAGGTTTGAAGAACCAATATTTGGTTTATTTTATCTCAATTTTAAAGAAAATTACATTGTTTTATATTGTAAAATTATAAAACTGGAAAATTTCAAAAAACTAGCACTGTATTTAAAAATTATCAAAAAAACCAGTCATGATATACTCCTCTATCTGTATATATGTATGTATATGTGTAAGAATCGCTTTTTCAAGGAGAATTGAAACGCCAATGGGCCAGGCCCAAATTTCAATGACAATTCAAGCCCATAAAAGATGGATATGGATGCTTTAGGTGACGAATATCTGAATTGAATGAGAAATTTTCTTCGACCCCACAAAAAAAATACTGATTTTGTCGACAATAAGAATGAATTCCGTTGACCGAAAAGAAAACATATAGATGAATTCCTACAACCAGATTGCCAGATAAAAAGCTTTTTCAATCTCAAAGGAAAATAGAACAGAAAAAAGGTTAAAATCTTTAAGGAAAATGAAAAGGAAAGAAAGTACAAGAAAAAGTCATGCATTTGAAGGAGTAATTAAAATCTCTTATTTTATTTTTTTTTCCTTTTTATTGTTTATGACACAGGATCATGGAAAAAGGGTCTTTGTCTTTATATATAAATATAAAACTGGAGAAAATTATTAATGGGTGTGAATAGGTTATGGAGATTGAAACCTAAATATTTGCCCAAATGAATTGGTCTGTGGTATCAGAAATCCACCATCCAACACCAGTTCTCTCTCATTTAGTGGTTCAGTCTTTGCATCAACTTCAGCCCCTGCAATTTTAAAAACCTATTAACTGAATTCCACGCATTTTTTTCCTCTTCCAAATCAAAAATAGTGCTTCATGTCCAAAAAGGACAGATTTTGCACGGTTACTGTCACAAAGGTACAATTTTTATGAAAAAATAAACGCAAAAAAAAACCCTTTTTTCTTCTTCTTCGATTACACTACAATATAGGGTTTATAATATAATTTGCTAAAAACATAGAAAATTACAAAATCAATTACCCAGGTGGTCAGGTTGTTGGATGAGGATGGTCATGTTGAATGGAAGAGTTGGAAGAGAGTGACAGAGAAAGAGAAAAATGTAAGAAAATGCAATAGAAGAAGAGAAATTTGAGGTGTGTTGTCATGGTTGTGGAAAGGTTGAAAGTATTTATAACTGGCCGGAGAGTCCTTCCCTGAGAATTTGGAGATCCCAAGTCCTTCCCTGAAAATCTTGCTTTTCCTTTTCATATTTCTGGTTTTCCATTTTCAGTACATACAAACATCTTTATCAACCTCTAACCCTAATTTTAACCTAAAAAACTACTATTTTTACACCAAAAATATTTCCTCTATTTTAAAACAGACACAAACAACCATCTGACACCTTCTCATCTTCCCACGTCCAAGGGTCAATTCCATTTCTTATTGGTAAGAGATTCATTTTTAATGTCACATACCTATTTAATTAAAAATTTAATATTTATATTTATAAAATAAGAGAAAAAATGAAAAGTAAAATAATGAATGTAAAATTTGTGTAAAAATTTGTTCGGTTTAAAAATATTAATACCTAATTAAATTAATCTATGTAAGAAATATACTTATTGAAATTTGATAATTCTTTTACTATTTATTGTTATTGCACATAAGTTTTTTTTTTATAAATGATTTTGTATTTGTGGGCCCACATGGATTGTTTATCGTCAAACTGAGTCAGCATGAGGTGGATCACATAATATCTCCAAAAAGTGGGGTCCAGTGACATGGCATCTAGTCAAGTTTGTACCACACGTGTTGTTTTTATAAGGTGTTTCATGCATCACAAGTTCCTACACCGTTGCCATTTTTCCAGCACCGTTCGTTTCTTTCTGCCCTCAGTATTCGACACGTGTCCTTCACAGAACCCAACACGCACTTACAATGCATTTGAGAGCCTTACACGTTCCTGCAGAATCAATCTTACGTGCGGTACAAAATTTAATTCAATAAAAATATGAAAATAAGTGGTTCAACACCATTTTTATTTTTAAAAATATCATATTTAATATAATTAAAATAAATATAACTAAAATGTTATAATAAAATAATAATTTTCTGAGTGTCATTTGGATATATTAATGTTATTGTCAATGAGATGATCTCCTGAACAACGTTAGTCAATGACAAAATGAACAGGTTTTGTGCTGACTTTTCAGAATTTTCAACACTAAAACTGTAAATTCAACTGTACCACTAAAATTATATTTAAATCAAATATGTAAATACTAAAACAAATATAAAAACAATTATATATATATATAAATATAAAAGTTGTAATTATTATGTATATTAATAATTAAAAACCGTTATTAAACTTTCAGGGACATAATATTAAAAAATATAAAAATAAAAACTATTAGCAGTATCATTCTTATTAATAGTTTTTGTAACACACAAATGGTGAATCACATCTCATAGTCTAAATTTTGTTTCTTGATGAAAATAAGGCATGACATAAACAATAAATAAATAAAGAATGCTACACAACATCATTAATGCTAATCAAAGAGAAATTATCTATTGACTTGATCTAAAAAATAAAAAACAAATAAAAAATAATGCTTTATTAGTTTTTTTTTTTAAAGTAACTATGCAAATAATATGAGAAAATTAAAACTAATAAGTTATTATGTAATGATATTTTAGGTCACGTATCACTGATACAGTAAGTAACGCCTTGTGTCTGATACATATTTAATGATAATTTATTTTTTATTTTAATGATGTTTAATATATTTTATTTTATAAGTTTTCTAATATATATATATATATATATATATATATATAATTTAAATATTTTAATTAAATTTTACATTAAATATTTATATATTTTATATATTTTTAATTAGATATTCTTTAACTTCTTTATTAATTGAGTAATGTAAACTATTGTGTTTAGTCATATTATTTATTCGTTTCTATTTTAAAAGTTGTAAACTTTTGTAATTAATATAAAAAATATTATTGTTATGGTAAGATAATAAGTTATATTTATTATTTTGATTGAAATGGATGATAAATTATTATAATCTTCAACCCTATTTGTGTCATTTTCATAGATTATATATTATCATTTTTATTATTTGACATTTTTAATAAAAAAATATAAAATCTCACATTATTTAATAAATTTTAAAAAAGTAACATAGTCAACAAATAAATTAAATAATAAATAATTTAGTTAAAAAATATAAAATTTTAAATGCTTAATAATTAGTTAAAATTAATCGATTTTTTGAAATTATATAAGCAATCGACTCTTAAACTATTACAATAATAATGCAATTTTCAAAAAAATAATTACAAATTGTGTTAAATTGACACTATTTAGATATGAAGAAATTATGTCATATTAAAACGATTTTATTAAAAGTAAACTGAAATTGTACCATATTAAAACCACTTCATTACAAATAAACCGAAATTATATTGTAACAATTTTAGTTTTTAATAAAATTAACAATATTGTGACAATTTTAATTTTGTAATAAAATGAATTGATACTGTGTCATGTTTTAACGATGTCTATAATAAAATAAATTAAACTTGTATGATAATATCAGTTTTACAATGAAATAAACTAAAATCATTATAAAATTGAAATCGTGACGTTATAACATAATTTCAGTTTATTTTACTATAAAATTGAAATCATTTCAAGTTTATAACTACTTTAATTTTTTCACACAAAATCATTGTGACTTGCTATAACTTTTGTTTATTTGTAGTAAAATTATTTAATATTAGTAAAATTATTTATTGTGATACAATTTTTTTATTTTGAATTCATTCTAAAGAAAACACTAACATGATTAAGAATAAAAAAGAGATAATAAAAAAAATATTATTTTCATTCTTAAAATATTACACTCTCCTAAATAGTGTTGAACGTTTAAATTTACAAATATGTCAAGTATTAGAAATCATGTTAATCGGTTTTCAAGTATTAAAGAAAACTTTGGAGTTAGATTCTAAGAATTAATAAAATACACCAACTTGCAAAATAAACAGATATTCATATTATAAGAATTAATTATAATATATAAAAGAAAATCATGGTGTGTTTTTTTATTATCAAAAGTCACTAAGAATTAATAAAACACACCAACTTGCAAAATAAAGTAACAAATATTCATATTATAAGAATTAATTATAATAATATAAAAGAAAACCATGGTGTGTTTTTTTATTATCAAAAGTCACTATCTACAGCACAACTCAAAATTAACATATGAGAAAAATGCATGGTATTATCCACTGTCTGCACCACAAATTAAAAAAATCTGCCGTCACTGCAAAATGCTACGACACATAATGAAAATTTGAAAAATAAAAAAAAATGAAACTAAAACTTGATATTTTATGAAAATATTTTATTTTATTTTTTTATAATTCTCCATTTAAAATTTAATTTAATTTAATTCTAATATATATTTTAAAAATGATTTATTTCATTGAATCATCTAACTTTTTCTTTTTATTTTACAATATCACTTATATCATTCTGTAGATTATTTATTTTCTTCTTCAATACAAACAACTCGATATTCTATCTTTTTGTTATTCTTCTATCTCTGAAATTCATCTCAGTTTATAAAAGAAGGTCCCTTTCTCCTTTCCTAATCATCTTTCAATCACAAAAAGCTTGGAGTAATGGATTACTGTTCTGGCTTAAAATAGCAGCTATATATATATATATATATATATATATATATATATATATATATATGTTGGATTCCACCATGCAGTAACTGATGCATATCTGAAAGGACAAGTTGAAAATATTAAATGTTGTGTCATTTTCAGAAAAGATGAAATGCTAGCTGTGAGTTGGAGATGGAAGTGGTTTTCTGTGTGGAATGCAGCATGATGTCAAATGTCAAATCTTAAGAGTGTGTCACTGAAACTCCTAATAAGACAAACACGTGAAGCTGTTTGAACAATTTGCAGAAGATGATCATAAAGATTGTTTGCTGCATCAGATCAAAGATATATACACACCACAAAAATTAATATTTCCACACCAAATATAATAAGAGGTTCTTATCATCTTAATATTCAGTACTTGTTATCAGTGATAGAATACATGCAGAAATTAAACTATCTTCTAGAAATGACCTTTATTTGGTTAAAAGAATTCAGAAGGGGCTATTTCTATGCCTGTGAAAAAAAGTCATTATATAAAGAGATGTTTTTCTTTTAAGTTTATATATTTTATTTTTTTAATTATATTTTAAGGTTAAAAAGAGAAAATATATAACAATATAATTAAAATAATTAAAATATTTTCAAGTTTACCTGTTGTTATTACACTCATTTAATATATTTTTATTATTGTCAGACTTAACCTTTTATCTTTATTGGACAGCTATTTGGATTGTTCAATATTAGCAGTGATTTTCAAAAAAAAAAAAATCCAAAATTCTTTATTGTGTTCTGGAAAATAAATTTCATATATGATAGAGTGTAGGAAGAAAATGATAGAGTGCCGTCATCAAGCATCAAAGCAACTTACTTTTTGAAAGTAACATGAACACATAATTATTTAAATCACCATTATATATGTCTTAACAAAAATAACAACAATTAAATATTCATTACATCATCACCTTTTCCCAACGTGTATCGTACAAGTTGCTTAAAGCGTAAATATTTTAAATTTTATAACAATTTTTAATTTTATGCAACAACAGCTAATTTTAAAGAAATTTTAGAGTTACATGTGTTCGTATGAATTTTGAAAGAAGTCAATTTGAGAGTGAACAAGTGATCTCAAATAATGAGATCGAACAGTTAATAATAAAATAATATTGATATTTAAAAGTTAGATTCAAAGTTTGTCTCTTTATTTGAGAAACTATTATCATTTTTCAAAACTCTCTTATTTTTTTTTTATTCTTTCTAAAAATCTCTTATCTCATTGTAGCTGCTTCACAGTCAAGTGGCACCTAAAACATCCTAGTGTCAAGAGCTTTAATCCCCACCAATCAAGGTCTTGTTTAGAGTTGGTAAGTCTCATATTCTTGGTTTTTGTGAAATTTCAAAACTCTTTAACACATGCAAGCCAAGTTCCTGGTTGCATGTGTTCATGAGTTTTCTCTTCCCATATCTAATCACATTTCTGGTCCTTTCGTTGACCACTTCTCACCAATAGGTGAGCTTTAGGTGTTCATAGAATTTCTGGATTTTGGGCACAAATTTTTGGAGGATAGATATTATTCGACTCAATCAAAGAGGTAAAGGAAACTAGTTAATTTAATTGATCGGTGTATGATGTATGAAAATGTTGTTTGATGATGTTGCATGTATGTGAAATTGAATGATTGGGTATTCGACATTTAGAGTGTGTGTTGTGTTCATGTTGAAGGCTTTTCTACTTAATTCTGGTTCATGGCCGAGAGAATTGGAAGGAAGTGTGAAAGTAAAAATGGGGAATTTGTGTTCGGTTAAGTTTGATCTATATGAGAAATCTGGGTAAGATGTCTAAAACTGTTAGAATCCTTAAGTCACTCAAACTGTACCAAAGTTAGGGAATCTGGTTCTTGGTCATTGAGTTCATGATTTTACAAGATTGACTCCCAAACCTGAGATGAAACTCTTTAAGTAATATAAGGAATGTTTAGATGATCTTAGAGAAGTGTATAAGATTATATAATACAAGTTTGAAGGTTTAGAAGTTGGGGAGGAATGAGGGAATTGGTAAAGATTGGTGTTGATCATAATTTTGCAGTCATTCTGCAAAATTATGTAGTTCGCTGAAGGTCCTTCATGGACCGTATGACCTTCCCATTGTGTTTGGTCTTAACAGAATTCTGCTTCTGTGGAGTTTCAATTAATGACCGAACGATTATACACTAGTACTTGGTCTAGTACTGATGTTTGGTCTTAACTGTGTTTGGTCTCTATGAGGCCTTACTTGTTAATGATCGTTCGGTTATGTTTTAGTATTAGTTATGGTATACCGTTCGGTCGTGCTATCATACCGCTCGGCCTTATACTAGTATTCATTCTTTTAGTAGTGCTTGGTCATGTACTAGCACCCGGTCTAAGTAGTGTTCGATTTTGTACTAGCACTCGGTCTCTTTGTAGTACTCAATCTTGCACTTGTATTTGGTTCTAATAGTGTTCGACCTAATTCAATAGCGTTCGGCCTAAGTCAATAGTGTTCGGCCCAAGCCAATAGCGTTCGGTCTAAGCTAATAGTGTTTGTTCTAAATCATAAATGTTCGGTATAAGGTTCAAGTGTTCGACTCCTGCTTGAGTCTTACTCTTTAAATGACCATTCGGTCATATTCATATATAGGTAGTATTCTCCTGTTCGGTCTTGTTCATAGGGTATGTTGATCTCTTCCTTTCGGTCTTGTTCAAGGGTGAGATTTGTTTTACTGTTCAATTTGATTTGTATTGATGAGGAAGTGTGATTATATTAAAGTATGGTGTGATAATTCTAACGAAATGTGAAAGTATGATATGATATTGTAATATGGATGGGAAAGAGTATTCCAAGGAGGAATATCTCGTGGATGGTTATTGATGTTTTAAGTATGAATATGGATGTTGTGCTAAGTTGATGTTCATCCTGACATTCTAATAGTCACCGAGTCTCAAGTAGAGAATGGTGACGCATGTGGTGAGAATAGCAGGAAGCCTGGTCGCGTATAGCTTGGGGTTCCAGCTAACGGACTAAACTTATGTTGTAGCTTGGGTTTCCAGCTACAGTGAGGGATGAAGGGCTAACCTCGTGTGGCGGCTTGGGTTTCCAGCTATGGTATTCGTGAGGTTTCCAGTTTACCTTTCCACAAGTGCAAGAACGGTCGTAGCTACATATTCATACTAGTCCGGACAGTCAGAGTAAAGTGGCTGGTCATAACATGTTTATGTGATATTTGTATGTGTATGAAATATTATATGTTTGTTTAAAATTGCATGTTAACATTATTAATTAAATTACATTAGCTTACCCTTATTTTCATGTCTTGTCTTATTGTTCGTTCGGTCGTCTTTGTCATTACAATGATCACCTTGTGGGTGTGAGCAAAAGGTGACGAGGGTTCTCTAGAGCAGACATTGGAAGGAGATGATCGTTTATGTTAGAGTAAGACCGTTCGATCTTGTACTTATTTCTGTAATAGCTTATGACCGTTTGGTTTCATACATGGTATGACCATTCAATTTGTTCTTATATTTTAAGATTTTCTGTAAAGTTATTTTCCTGTAACTATTCTATTTTATGGTTAATGTAAGGACTCTTAAGTATAGTTTAAAGCTATATTTTTGAAATGTTACTTGCAACATTATTTTATATAATCTAATATAATTATACTATTTAATTATATAATATTTTATTAAATTTTATTAAACCATTTTCAGTTTATCATATTTTAAAATTTTAATTATTACTTGTATTAATTTAATTATTTATTTAATTATTTTATATTACATCTTTTTTTCTTTTTAATTTACTCTTTCAACAATATACTCCCGAATTCTAGCCCGTTTCCTTCAAGAATATCTTTCCAATCACTATCACCCTATTGCATCCATTCTATTTCTAATATTTTGGACTTGAAACAAGCTAAGGTCTTTCTCCTTAGTCTCCCCTATAAGTATTCATAATAGAATAAAATAAACAAACAAAATCAACTTATATATCAGGATTTTAAAAAAGTTAAAAAAAAAAAAGAAAATTTTACAAAAGTACTAAAATATTGGTTGTATTGAGCAATTCCACAGCTCACTAAGTTTCTACATAATCGAGAATCTAAGACAATTCAATCCAAGGGACGCAATATTGTTCAGGTAAAACTAGGATGAAACTAAGACCTGCATCAATGTGCAATAAATAGAAAATGTCCAATCGTTTACATTTTCTATTGCTCAGTAAATTGTCTAGAATGAAAATACAAGGGTGTGATCCTATTTCAGTGATCATATATCTACATTTAAGGCGAAGACAGGAAAAGAGCATCGCCTGTAGAGACCAGAGAATAACAGCATCAGGTTAATCACAGTTCCAGCAAGGCTGCATGTTGGGAACAGCCATTGCAGTATGTCTTTAATATTAAAATTTCATTCTTTTTGCTGGTCCTTGATCAATTATGGGATCAGCAGTAGGAGCTTGGGTTTCTGCTGCTTCCTGAGTTTCGGTGCCTTTCTCAGCTTCAGCTGTAGGAGGCGGTACATACCCTTCTGGAAAGGGTGGTGGAGGTGGAGCTGGTGGTAACTGCAACAGGCAGCAAGTTAGTACACTCATTTCTCACCAATAATAAAGGATGAGAGAAGAATGAGATAAATTTCCAACACTGATAGCAGTTCAAATTTATCAATCAATACACAAATATTTGTTTAAACTATGTGTGCATCACCACAAAAGAACCAGATCTCTTATATGACAATACAAGTAGATTAGTTTTAGGTTCTGCAAGTAGATTATCCAAGTTATTAATCAGTCAAGCATTCTATTTTTTTATGAATAGATCCAATCTCATTGCAATAGAAAGGAAGAAAGAATTTCATGTTCTTCCTTTTGGGAAGAGTTAGGAAAGCCCTATTGATGGCACTTCTCTCCAGGCCCCGTGAAATGCAAGAAAAATGACTTTAATAATATGATCACGATGTTACCCATGAATGAAAGGGATGATACTTTAGCTCTTGGTTTGTGAAGCTAATGCCACCCACCCCTAATTATTCAAATTAAATGCCTTTGGCTTCTTAATATAGTAAATGCTTCATCTTTTGATATAATACAGACTGTTTTTCGACAGGAGAAATACTCAGAACTGATTGGGCGTATATTTAAGACAGATTTTATTTCAACCCCCGTACCCACTTTTTATACACAAGAATATTATCAGTAATTTCAATAGTTTTTGTACATAGTTTTTAATAAGGAAACATGTGAAAGATGTACTTTTTCAACTTACCTTGCGTTGCAAGGATGCAAGAATATGATCTACACGCTTAACTTCCTTTATGTCAATCGTCTCCTTAGCAGTCTTTGACTCCACCAATGCAGTCTCATTTTCAGAATCCACTGACCCAGCTAGAAGAATCACAATTCAGTTAAAGTGTACAGAAGTATGAAATATAACAGTTCTATGATTAAACTCCCAAAACATGTCTTACAAGCAGGCAGAACATATGTAAGGGGAAAAAATGGATATGAAAAATTAGATGGTAAAATAACAGTGGCAGAATCTCCTGATGCTTTAAAGTTGCAATAGTGACACACTGATGTTAATCGTTGCTTAGATGATACTAAGGGTGGTAAAAGAAACTGAATAATTGAACCAAACAGAATTATACCAGGAAAACTGAACCTATTATAAAAAACACAGGACCAAATTGCACCTTTGGAACAGATTCTACAAACAGAACTGGTTTCACATTGTAATTCAGTGCACCATAACTCATGTTTAAACAAAGTTTAAAGCATTTCAGTGTTTCTCTCTCAAGTTGACCCGCTTCAGCTCTTTATCCCCAAATTTACAACAACCCTAATTCTCAAATCAAGCCACCCAAAGAACCCTAATCTCATGGAATCGTCAGCAAATCTTTGTCAGCCTAAATCAACCCTTAATGAGCATGCAGGTTTGGATGCTTTCTGAATTAGACAACTTTAGTAATGAAATGTATATTAAGACAAAAAATTCAAAAGATCTGGCAACTGCCAAGACTGCAAGGTTGGTCACCTCCATAAGCTATGTTAATAGTTTACAAAGTTCTTTAGTGCTGATAACGTCCAAAAGAGTGTACAAAAGAGAATCCTTGGAATCAGGAAAATTGTGGTGTAAAATGAAAGAAAGACGGGGAGTTTGCTTTTCAAAATAGGAGTAAAACTATCAGAAACTATATCTAAACCAGCAAGGAAGGTATAAAAGCATCCCAATTTTTTTAAAAGAAAAATAGTTCCTTAGTCCTCCAATTATAAATATATGAAAGTGATGCTTCGAGATTAATGCCGTACACTTAGTCCTTGATAGCATAACTAATAAAGATCATATGATATATAAATTATACTGTTTCAATATCATAGAAACCAACTGGTAAAGAAATTGTTTCTGTATTACTATGACAAGAACTGGGCTATAATTACCAGATTACACAGAACACAGAAATTGAAATAGAACAAGACTTAGGACAGTACACATCTTCCAAGTTTCCAAGAACTTGGTCTCTCACTTCTCTGATTTTTCTCTCTAGTCCAAATCCCCCTTTTGCCCTCCTCTCTCCCTATTTCTGCCGTCCTCATAACTGCCTAAAAGCAGTTATGCTTGCCCTTAATAAAACATTAAAAGCTGCCAAACTAATTAAGAAAACTGCAATGACTTATTACAATCACTGTCTCTTATAGAGCTTAATTATAAGAGGTCAATGACAGAACACCAGCTAGGTCATTGTTTTCGTAAGTAAAAAAATTGATGTCCTAGGGAGGAATAATCTCAAATTGCGAGAGTGGCCATTCAAACTTCAGCAGCAGAGTTGTCTCACTCCATTTAATTTATCAAACAATAACGATGGCATACCATAGTAATATCACAAAATTATTGCTTATTGAATAGAAGTGTAGCACTACGGTATTTTTATCCAGCTTTTGTAACATTGCTGTAAGCAACAATCTCTGACAAAGAAAAGAAAACAGCCATAGTCTGCACTTACCATATCCAATCTTCTCCAACTTGGAGGCAGCTGTAGTAAATGCCTTTTGTATGTAATAAAGGGCCCTTCCCTGAAAGATCAATGACAAAACCAGTATTAGACACCAAATCTCTCCAATAATAAAAAAAATTGACGAAAAGAAAAACTCGTAAACTGTACAAAAATTTTATAATAAGGCCCTTAAGTATAAAACTGTAGTGCTTCCTGTTCAAAACACCGAACCTGAATACTAAAGAACAGATAAAACTAATACAGCTTCGAACAGAAAACAAAAACGTTATGTTTCAGGACTGAAAATGATTTTCTCTAATTTTCACAATCCAACAACGAGTACTCCTCTTGTCCAGAGTACTCCTTCCATTAACAAACAAATCTAAAACACTCCTTTAGGTCGAGAGCTCCTTTGGTTCATGTTCAGATATTCTCAGAAAAAGAAATCACCAATCATGCAAAAAGTCTAAATAGCATAGAACACCCCTAAAGAGAAATCATAACTCAAAGGTTACACCCTAGATAAATCATGATTTTAGTGAAGTAATAACACGATCCAAGATAAACCTTTATTAGATACCCTGCACAAAAAGGAAAAGAAAAATTTTAAACCCCAACAAAATAATAAAATATATCTTAAGTTTCTATTGATAAATACCATAATCTTTCCTTCAACATGATCCTCCTCCATTCTACATCACACACGATCACAAACATGCATTTCTTCTTAATGTCATGCAAGCCAGTTTTTCACAGAAAAGAATCCTCCCTAACTTAAAAACAGTAAGAAAACTTGTAGTACACAGAGAAAGAACTCACAATTCTGGCAGCAAAAACATTGCAGAGTTGCGGAGCCTGGTATATGGAACCATCGAGGACGTAGTAGGCGAGCATAGGCGTAACTTTGTCGGGGCTATCTCTCTTCTGCTTGCGAATAAGAAACAGGTGCGGCTCCATAACTTCGCTGAGCATATACTCCGTCCCCGTCATTTTCCTTAACAGCAGAACTACTATTATTCGATTATTACATTCCACGAAACCTAAAAGAGTATCAAAAAGAAGGAAGGAGAAGGATCTAGGGTTTTACATACGAGAGTTGAGAGAGGTCGAGGGGGTGAACGGATCGCATACGGAGTTGCTCGTTGTTGCAAGTCCAATCATAGAAAGGGGAAAGGGCGAAGTAATCAAAGACAAGGTTGCGATCGAGAGGGAAGCTGTTGAGCCAGAGCTGGTCTCGGAAGCATATTCCGGTCATATCAGTCCCCGGAGGCGGCGGCGCTCCTCCTCCCTCCAGCATTTGGTTTCCCGGCGCCGTCGCCATCTTCCTCTTCCAATTTCCGAACCGCTTTCTTACGTTTTCTAGTTCACTCCGCTGGGGGCGCAGAACAGCTTTCGGAGAGACTATGGTTAGTTAGGGCAGTTTGATTTAGGATCCCGTATGTGGACACTGCCTATGTGTCAAAAATAACATTAATTTAAACTTATGTGGTCCCACTGCACACTGAAGGAAGAAGGAAAGTAGAAATATGTAAACTGATGAAGGCTTCTCATTCGATTTCGATTCCGAAAGAAAAACATGTCCCACCTGAAAATGAGAGAGAAGAAGCATTGAACAATGCGAAACATTGAAGTTCGTCGATTTTGCACTCTGATAACCGAAGCAACCCACAGAACCTCAACAACGAAGCCATTCCTTCCCATACCTCACCGAACCCTTCCCGAACCTCGAGGCCAGGATCTGGACTTCATCACCGTCGCTCACAGTCACGTCGTCAACTCCCACTGGGAAAAGCTACATCCTTTGTGCTCCGTTCTCACACCCTTTCGTCTCAAACACCTCTTCCTCAACCTCCAAAACAACCACGTATTGTCCCTCAAACTTTCCCAATGGCTTCTCCAACACCACCCATCCACGCACACCCTCGAAACCCTCTCGTTCCTCCTCCACACCCTCGCCACACATCGCCAATTCAAAACCATCCAAACCATCCTCACAAAAATCCTCTCTTCACACCCTCCCCACACCCTCTTCGACTCGCTCTTACACTCCTACCCTATCTGCAATGCTTCTCCTCTCGTCTTCGATGCCCTCTTCAAAACCCTCGCCCACGCCAGTAAATTCCGCAGCGCCACCCTCACTTATACCCTAATGAAGCAACACGGCTTCTCCCTCACCGTTGAATCCTGCAACGCCTTTTTAAGTTCTCTGCTTCGCCTCCGCAGAGCAGATATCGCGCTGTCGTTTTACCGGGAGATGCGTCGCTCTTATGTTTCGCCTAACGTCTACACTCTCAACATGGTTATTCGCGTTCATTGCATGTTGGGGGCAGTGCAGAAGGGCTTTGAGATTTTCCAGAAGATGGGGGACATGGGCTTGAGTCCTAATGTTGTGTCTTTCAATACTTTGATTTCGGGGTATTGTAACAAGGGGCTGTTTGGCTTGGCATTAAAGGTTAAATCTTTGATGAGGGGTCATGGAGTGCAGGCTAATGTGGTTACTTTTAACACTCTGATAAATGGGTTTTGTAAGGAGAGGAAGTTGCATGAGGCGAATAGGGTTTTCAATGAGATGAAGGTTGCCAATGTGACCCCCAATGTTGTAACTTACAATACTTTGTTGCATGGGTATGGTCAGGTTGGAGACAGTGAAATGGGTGGGAAGGTTTACGAGGAGATGGTGAGGAATGGGGTTAAGGCTGATATATTAACTTATAATGCATTGATTTTGGGGCTGTGTAAGGATGGGAAGACAAAGAAGGCTGCAGGGTTTGTAAAGGAGCTTGATAAAGAGAACTTGGTTCCAAATGCGAGTACTTTTTCTGCTCTTATTACTGGGCAGTGTGTGAGGAACAATTCTGAGCGTGCCTTTCTTATTTACAGGAGCATGGTGAGGAGTGGTTGTAATCCAAATGAGCATACTTTTCAGATGCTGATATCTGCTTTTTGCAAGAATGAGGACTTTGATGGGGCTGTGCAGGTTTTGAGGGACATGCTGGGTAGATTGATGAGGCCAGATTCCAGCACGTTATCTGAGCTGTATCATGGACTTCACAGGTGTGGGAAAAACCAGTTGGCATTGGCTCTGTGTAGCGAGATGGAAGCGAGGCGACTCTTGCCGGATGGGTTTGACAAAGAAAAATTATTCATCGTCCATCCTGAAAATGAGACAAGTAGCTGAACTCTGATATTCTCCATCAGAGGTAATTTTGTTCGAGACACTTCAGATACTAGATGTCTCTATTAACGAAGATACGAATATTAGTTTGTTACATCGTGGAATTTAAGTCCTTTGTATTTTGCTGGTGGTACTTGTCTGGTTGTTTGAAGCTGAACATTACCTTGTACTTGGTTAACTTGTTTGGTTCTACATTTCATACCCAATAGAAGTATCATTGTAAATATTCCATTAAATTAACCACGGAAGATACATATTTGAGATTGAGCTGAATTTGCTTGAATGGGGATGCTTGAGTTGTTGTTATTCATTACTAATTCTATGATTAGTCAGTCAGTTAGTTAAGGGCTTGAGGCCTGGATCTCTCGCATTTCCTTGGAATTTTTTTGTGGAGATATATTCAGTCAATATATAAGAAAATTTGTCTTTCTTCCTATTCTGAATTTTGATCCAGTATCTATTATACTGTGGAAAAAGGTTTATAAGAAATGTTTTTTACCCAACAATTACTCCCAAAAAAAAATTGACTAGAATGCCGTGTGAGTTACTGTGACATGCGACTATACCGATATATATATATATATATATATATATATATAAACAAATGAAAATAAAAAAATAAGAATCAAATTATCAAAATACTAATCGAATTTCCCAGTAACGATGTCAAATTATTACTATATTATAGCAACGCGATAAAATTAATATTAATAGAAAGAGTAAATTCAATTTCTATCTCTCAACGAAAAATATACAAAAAGGGTTAATAAAAAAAATAAAGATTAAAGAACAAAATAACAAATTATAGAAATAAATAAATTTATAAAAAGATTTAAAAAATAAAAACAAATATAAAGAAAATAGGTTGATTTTAATGCTTTTTCAAAATATGATTCATGATTATCGAAAAATTAAGACTATTGTTCAATTAATTATTGTGTTAGATTTTTAAATTAATAAATGTAAATTCTCAATTAATTTGTTGACATTCTCAATTAAAAGTAAGAACTTTATACATTAATCATAATAAATTTAACCAAAATACATTCTCAATTAAATATTACTGTATATAATCATATCTATTCTTTTAATGGTTAAAGTCTTTAATTTTAATCACATGAAACTTTCTAACTTTAGTCAAAGTAAATTGTCAATTAAAATTAAAATCCTTAGACTCATAATTTATATGTTTTGTAGATTTAACATTGACTGCTATAATGTAAAAATTATTACTTTTATTTAATTAAGAATCAAAAGACATAAATAAAAATAAATCACAACGAAAATCAAAAGAACAAACAAATTTATTCATCTAACCTCATAATCTAGTTAAAAAATTATACCAGAATTAATCCCAGAAACTTAATATTCCAAAAAATGCAGAAATAACATGAAAATAGAAGAAAAAGAAGTGAAGAACACAAGAGAAGAGGGGGAGGACATGACCAAGGGTCGCACTCCATGCACATGGACTTGAGAAACTGCTGACATCTTCATTCTTATTCTCTTATGAGAAACAATCACACTCTTATATTTGTTCTTGAAAATTTCCCACTTTATATCACATTTCAAATGCATTAAAAAATGATAGAAGAAAAAAAAAACAGATACATACAAGAGTAGTAGGAAAAGTGGGTAGATAATAGATGGCCATGACCAGCTAATGGGCCTTGAATGATGTAAAACACACAAACCTCAATCATTGATAATCTTCCATACATTTTTTTTTATTTCTATACAATAATGTTGATAATTTTGAGTGTTTAGTGAAGTTACATTTGTGTTCATTAATAATTGATGAAGCTATGCAGTCAAGGTAGATGCTAGTTTGTCTTTTTTGAACTACTACCTTTGATTATCATTTCTAATTAGTGATTTTTGTTTCTGGATGCATTTCTTGTGATTAAATAGCATCTTCCATTCATATTCATCATTTTAGACTTGTTCCATTCATTGCATATTCATTTTCTGCTCTTTTAATTCATTGAAGCATTTTTACAAACTATTTGGTAAAACTACATGTTCATTCAAGCATTCCATCAAACAGTTTCAGATTTTGTAATTCGGCATAGTTTTTCATAATTCTAAGCATCCCGGCATATTACATTACATCATTCTAACAGTTTTAAGTAATCATTCTGATTTTATAACCAGTCAAAAATCATTTCATCATGCATTAGCCATCAACTTAGTGCATATGCTTACTGTTCTATGATAGCTCATTTTAGGAATAGTCCTTGAATTAGAAATATTAGTTTACATGCATTTTAATTCATTTTATCATTCCCCCATCTTTGCTTCTCTTTTTTAGGACTGAATCTATACAAACATTTCATTTAAAATTTCATCCCATCTCTTTGGATTTGACACCCGAGTCTTTCCGTAAACTACATTAGGGGAACTTGGTTTTTGTATGAACTTGATGCAACTATATAAGTTCAATCAGTGAGACAAGCTGTGTAGCTGTCCTATAATGTGATGGAAAAGGTATTGATAATGAATGTTCTTGATCATGGGAGAGCTCTGCCATTTATTAGTCTTCATTACCAAGATCTCCCCATCTAACATTGTGCCTTGCAGCAAGGTAATGTGCTCCAACCGGTCCTCTGCTACCATAGGGGTAGAGCTCTGGAGCAATCTTCTTGTTTTCAAGTTCTTTTAGCAAAGGAGTGAACAGTGCCCAAGCTGCATCAAGCTCATCACTTCTAATGAACAGCCTTCGCTCTCCTTCAATGGCATCTAGGAGTAACCTCTCATATGCATCTGGTATTTCACTTGGATACCTTCACAGAAAATCAAAGTTTCGTATTAATGCCCACATCAAATACGTTTGTATTCCCTCCAATTAATGACCAGTCTTAGCAAATGAAATTTTTTTAAGATTGTTAAGCTATGTTTCACAAGCAGTAGTTATATCCAAGGATAATTATGAAGAAGGAAATGCAGAGACATTATTAACAAGTTTTGAAACAGTAAGATCTCTCACCTTGCTCGGAAAAGCAAATTCAAGTCACTTCTGTCTAATCTCATTCCGAGACCTGGCACTTTATTGTTGATTTTCAAATATATAGCTTCATCAGGTTGTACACGAAGCACAAGCTCATTCGTAGCCTTGTCTAGATCAGTTCCAAAATTCCTCTTGTACAAGTTACCTGGGACGTGTCTGAATTGTACTCTGATTTCTGCACTGGATACAAATTTAAATTTTTTCTTGAAATAGTTCCAAACAGCACACAGCAAATTGAATGGCATAATTTACCTGAAGATAGAAGAAACTTGCGTACCGTTTAGTATGGAGAGCCTTGCCAGCTTTCATGAGAAAAGGAACTCCATCCCATCTGGCATTGTCTATAAACAGAGCTGCTGCTGCAAATGTTGGAGTAAGACTACCCTTTGGAACAGTTGCATCATCCGTATAAGCAGGATATGATTTTCCACCCTTGTTGTGGCCCTTGTATTGACCAACAACAACATTTTCAAGCTGCAGTGGTCTCATTGATCTCAGAACCTTCACCTGAGTTAAAACCATTCTCAGTAATCACTGAACATCATAATATTAGTTGAAAATTTTTCCATAAGATTATAGGATATGTAGGAGGACCGAATTTAAACATTAATAAAATGATGTTATTTAGGTATACTCTGCTAGACAAAAAGAGATGTATTACCTTTTCATTTCTGATGTCCTCAGCAGCTAAGCTGACTGGTGTTTCCATTGCAAACAAAGCTAGTATTTGCAGAAGATGATTTTGCATTATATCCCGAATGATTCCGTAGTGATCAAAATAACTAAATAAAAGCACAAAGTCAGATTAGTCGTGTGAGTTATCATTCTATGCAATACCATCAAGACAAGTATATGACAAAATTACTCAGTACTCACCCTCCTCTTCCTTCAGTTCCAAAATCTTCAGAAAATATGATCTGCACATTGCGAATGTAATTCCGGGACCATAGAGGCTCAAAAACAAGATTTGAAAAGCGAAGCACTGATAGATTCTCCACAAGCTCCTTACCCAAGTAATGGTCAATCCTAAAGAATTTCCAATGAGTCCAGGCTTTTCACTTTAGCTTGTTTAAAAAGAAAAAAGAACCAAGTGCACCTGAATATTTGGTCTTCAGTGAGGTACTGCTTCAAGCATTTTGTTAGCTCACTAGATGATTCCGAGTCACGACCAAATGGCTTTTCAACAATAACCCTTGTCCATCCATCTCTGGAAGAAGCCTTTTGGCTAGCACATCTCACCACATCCACAAATATGTTTGGAGGTATTGACAAATAAAACAATCTGTTTGATAATTTTCCACCCTAGAAAAGACCATTGTCAAATATATCAGTATAATTAGAAGATCAGCTATTACGCAGGCAGCTAACATGAAGAATTTGATCTTGTTTGCATGACATAATAGAATTTTAGTTATGGAAATATAAAATGCCTTAAATTTTATGACAAATATTAGAAACTTTTTTTTTTGTAGAACTACAGTTTTAATTTTCAAATCACCACCTGACCGAAAGCCTTTTGCACCCTATTAAACTTAGCTCTCCGGCTATGAACGGATATTGAATTTTATGAAAAAGCAACTGGAGTTCCTTTTTGTGAAGCAGGGAGGGACTACTATTAGAAAGTAACCGTGACACAGCCTAGTAGAAGAAATTCATGTTCACGGGAATTTCAGTTTTTGAAGCATTCATGTTAAATTTGAGAAACAAATAGCATACAATATCAGATAACATGATTCAACTTGTGTTTTTGTTTTAGTGTGTTCACTTCTGGTGGAAAATGTTCTTCAATATTGTTTTATTCTTTTATTTTCTGATGTATGTATGTACAGGGCTCAGTGTAGCAGGGCAATATGGCAGATAGTATTATATTACCTCTTTCTCTTTCAGCTTGATATCCAATTCTGAAAAGTGCTCCTCAGAATTATATTGACCAGAATGGTAAAAGCATCTTTTTAAGAACTGATCCATTTTGTCTTCGCAATTTTCTCTGCAAGTTTAGACTAGTATCAATATCCATAAAATGAAGGGAAGTAGGGGAAAAGTATAAGTTAAGGTTTAGCCCAATAACATAAAAGTTAAATTGTATAAATGTGTTGTGGTGATATAGACCTAAGAAAGATAAAAGTGAAAAGAAAAAGTTCATTGCATTTAATCAATTACCTGTTATCCAGCTACTTTTTAAACCTTACATACCAAATAGGATTGCTGTAATGAAATTTACCTTTTGTCAATTCTGCATGTTAAGGTTTTGCTAATCATGTTCCTTAATTCTTCATTGGTCATTTTAGTCCGAGCAAATCCAAAAACAATAAAATTCTGCATAGAGATTACAACCAGACAGACTCAAACACAATGTTCCAAAATATTTAAATCATCTAAGATATCTCAGTTCCCAAACGTTTAAGTATCACTACTAAGTGAAACTAAACACTATATAACCAGTCCGACCTCAGGTAGCCAATCTTCATAAAAGAGTGCAAAGAGTGCTGGAAAAATCTTCTTCTTGGCAAGGTCTCCAGAAGCTCCAACAACTGTTATACTAAGATTGGATCCTGTACATTCTGAGTCTGACAATGGAAAGAGTCCATGAAGTGGTTGGAGCTTGCTATCTTCTTTAGCCAACGAAGTTCCAGCTAAACCTAATTAATTTATGAATATATGACATATGACTTTAGCTAAACTAAACAATTCTAGTTAAATGTAAATGCACAAGTAGTCAACAATATGTGAACAATTAAAACAAACAGGTCATGTGCCCACAACATGTGGTCTGATTTCAGTGCAATAGAGGACTCAACAAAAAACTGCAACATGGTTGTTGAATTATTACAATCCATGGTTTCAACATTCAACTAAATCTTTAAGCAAAATGGTACTTAAGTACATAGAAGCTAAGGGAGGGAGAAGAGAACATGGTGTGATGATCCCTTTGGCAATAAGGAATAGGAATTTTCCAAACTAGAAGAAATATCAAAGTAGTAAAAATTAAAGAAAATTACAGATGTTCTGTCAACATGAAGTCAGTGCAACTCCAGTTGAAGCTTTCAGTATGATTTAATTTTTTCTCTGATGGAGGCAAATGCATATATAGGCTGTGAGACATAATTGAAGTATGAGAAGTGAAAATCATGAGGGAAAACCAGGAGTGTAACAAAGAAGGAAAAGGGTAACAGAAGAAACTTCCACATAAAGGAATATAATCTGAATTTTTTTTTTTCTGATTAACAGATTGATTACCAGGTCCAGGGAGTTTAATAATAACGCATATAGTTTGTGAATGTGATATCAACTGTTTTAGGAACAGATCAAAGTATACAATTGAACAATAAAATAAAATTTCACTACTAGGATAACAAGACACAAAGGAGGCTCATCAATACTAACTCCTACCAATTTGGCACATTTCTAATTGAAAAGTGTAATCAAAGGATGCAAAGGAAGGAGAAATAATTGCTAGATCAAACAAAAGGCATGTGCAACCATTTCAATCCAGTTGAAGTTTAGCTTCTTAATATATACAAGTTACAACATAATGATAAAAGAAAAACAGATCATGTAAAACTGAGGTTGAAGAACAAACCATCATTTGAAGAAACAGCATTCAGTGGAAGCCCATTTGAGGATTTCAGCTGAAAATGGTTTCTAGCAGATTTTCTAGCGCGAGTGCATGAAAACCATGGTGGTGAATGAGAGTTTTCTCCTACTGCAGTGATTTTAGAGACAACTAGTGGCTCATTTCTTAATGCATAGGCCCTGACTATGCTTAAAGAAGGACCTAGAATACTGGCCATGCAAGAAGTTGGTGCTGAAGATTTCAGAAGAAAACCATAAGAACTGAGCAACAAAGTAAAAATCCAAGATCAGAAACAGTAAGTTGAACAAGGTGCGGGAGTTCAGTTAATATTGTTAATTGTTGATGAAAAATAAAAGGGTTAAAATCTTTAGTCTTATGATTTATGAATGTGACATCATGCCAAAATTGCCTTTGGATATGTGAAAGGACCACTTCAAATTGGAAGGTTGCTCTGTATACACTCATAACAAAATATCCTGAAACGTGAGGTGCAAATTTTCTCTTTTTTTCTTCAAGTTTCTGAAAAGATAATAGTAATTAATGAAAGGAAAAATGAATGCTCTGTAGAGAAAATTAGTATTCATGGGGTCGGAAATAAAAAAACTAAGATTTGAGTTAATTTTTCAAGTTTTTCGAAAAAAAAAAAACATAAAGATACTATCAAATGAGTATAAAAAAAATTTAACCGAGATTGCTTCGCATTTAATCCACAAATCATCTATATTGATGCGAGGAAAAAATTAAATGTATTTTTGTATTATGTATAAAATATAAATATATAAAAATACATAAAAGTAAAAATAGTTTGATATTTTAATTTTACAAAATGTAATTCTTTTCTTTTGAAGACTGTGTATTACTCATAGTTGTGACTTGTATATAAAAAGTAAGAGTAGAAGAAAAAAAAATGCAGGTAATTAAATATTATAATCCGTTTTATTAACTTATTACAGTGGTTTGTGTGATTGAATGAGTGGAAGATTATTACAGAAAGTTAAGAAGTTGGAGATTCTTTGTTCTGAAATTCAGTCTCAGGTGTGTTAGATTTTAGATAATCAAATTGAATACACCTTTCTGGTTATATTATATATCATTAACTAGCATATATTTTACAGTAATTAGAAAATATTACTTCCTTTAAAGACACTGACATTCATTTATGAACATGGTTTTTTTCTCTTCTTTTTTCCAGCACACAATATTTAAATTTAAATTGATCTGGTGGGGACAAGAAAACATAAATTAAATATGATTATTGGGAAATGCAATTGTATCTATGGGTAGTTTGTACATAGGGAATACAGGATATGTAATAAAGGTAAAATAGTATTATAATTTTTTTTAAAAATAAAAAATAAAATGGTAAAGAAAAATAGTATTAAATGAATAGAAAAAAATTGTGTGTCAAAGTATACTTTTTCAAAAAAGTTTATCTGATATAATCATGGAGCTGAATTATTTAGACAAAAGTTGATACATACATATTCAGTTATCCTAGTTACCAAATTTTCATGATATCTTGAAAATGTTTGTTAATATCAAACTGAAGTACACAACACTTACATATACGAAGGAATCTCCTTTGAACCAACTTCATCAATTTAGTATGATCAATCTGAATTTGTCCCTTACACACTAAAATAATTTATAACCAAATTATTTGTAAACATCTTTCGAGTATAATGATTAATCGTTCTACTCACAAGAAATTAGATGACCAGAAATTTAAAATTGCTAAAATATTATCATTTAATTCAAATATTGATACTTTAAACTGTAAGTAATCTAAGTCTTAAATAAGAATAAAAAATTCTATTCAATCCAAAGTTTTGTAGGATGCATGATATATTTTACTTTCCATTTATCTTCTATTCTTGTTCATAGTTTGATGGTGCAACTTGTTCATAAAAAGGTTTATATAAAAGATTATTTGCTCATCAAACAAAATGAAAAGCACCTCAAAACTGGTGCGAGAGTTGATTTGCAAGTTAATATTATTCTCTTCGTTTTTCTGATGTACGTTTCATTGCTTCTGATATGTTTTTCCTTGATCAATGCATTTTCTTTATTTTATTTAATGATTAAGGTCTATTTTTTACCAAGTATCATTATTTATATTCAAATATTGATACTTTAAAGATACAACACTATCAGTAATCAAGGCTTAAATAAGAATAATAAATTTTGCTCAATCCTAAGTTTTGTAAGATGCATGATATACTTTATTTTGCATTTATTTCAGGTTCTTGTTCATAGTTTGATGGTGTAACTTGTTCATAAAAGGTTCATAAATGGTAACCTTTTGTTTCCTTTTTGTGTCCTTCGTTAATCCCCTAATCTCTTCCCTTATTATTGCTCATCAAAATGAAAAGCACCCAAAACAACTGCGGGAGTTGATTTGCATGTAAATATTTTTCTCTTTGTTTCTCTCATATATGTTTAATGCTTTTTGATATGTCTTTCCCGATAAATGTACTACCTTTATTTTATTTAGTGGTTAAAGTCCCACTTTTGACGATGTATCATTATTTAAAGGTTTTATAATTCTTCATCTATTAAAGGAATGATAATTGTATAAATCTGCACAAATTACCTCAGTTGTAATAATGTCTAAATTATAGCTAACACAATATTTGATTGCCTAATATTTGCTAATAGAATATTTGACATATCTTAACACCCTCACTTAAGTTTGTACATAGATATCACACATTCTCAATTTCAATAGAAACTCATTAAACATTCTTCTTGACATCAGCCAACTGCAATTCTAATCTTGTTATGTGCGTTCAACGACCACTTAACATAGTTCGTGTTGTCAAGTTGTTTAAGGGTGAGCGATTCGTGCATATGGGTAGCAGCGGGAGTTCCAGAATCATGTTTCTTCGATTAATTTTTATAAGAGGATGTCAGTGTTTAGCTTTGATACCATATAAAAAGGTTTAAAGAATAATTCTGATATATTATTTCAAAGAATAGTATACCATGTATATACAAAGGTCCTATAATTCCTCATCTATTAAAGGAATGACAGTTGCACAAATATGCACAAATTACCTCACAGTTGTAATAATGCCTAAATTGCAACTAACACAATATTTGATTGCCTAATATTTACTAATAGAATATTTGACATATCTTAACAACCCTCCTGCTAACTAAACTAAACTCATGTTTTATTATTATTTAATATTCATGAACTGATTACTACTTGTTTACCCTTCTCTCTAATAGAGGAATAATAAATGATGATGTTTAGTTTTGAAGGATCTTTTATTAACAATTTTATTGTGCTATTAGATTCATGAACCACAGAAAAAAAAGTATCATGCATAATGTCTATGCTTTTTGTAGTAGTATGTAGAATATGAGAGAGACATTAAATGTAATGATCCATAGATACAATAAATGTCTTTCAAACCATCAGTTTATTTATAAAAGAAAAATTAAATGAGTTTTAACGTAAAAAACCAAATTTAGGATCTGTGTTTAATACTGGTTTATCTGATAAAGATAAAGATTATGCAGTGATATCTCAGAATGTAATCATGCATGATTTGAATGTTAAGAATTCAAGTAGTGATAGGAGCCTTTTATCTATTGCAGGTAATCACGGTGTTATGATGTCTGACATCAGGAAGACCTTTTTCATCCGGTTTTGATGCACCATTATCTAAAACATCTGCTTGTAGAACTCCGGAGGTGTATTCAAATTCGGATGCTCTGTAGACATAGGAGATTCCTTTGATTGGGGCCATAGAAGCCCACTTTTCCAACTTATTATAAATAGAGAGTGGTGAACTTTGTATCTCTTCTAGAGAGAGTTGAAGAGCTAGGCGAAGGTCTTCGTTTTCAACTTCATCACCAGAGGGCTCACTATCGGTATAATCTTCTATGGAGGCGAGGGAAATTAGTTTGGCCTGGGTGAAAGGTGAGACAAAAATGGTGGTTTCGGCAAGGAACTTGTATGGACTCATGTGAATAAGGTTTGGGTAGGTTTGTCTAGTCCAATTAGGGGGTGGAAGTGCAATTATGGCGTTGGGTGGTAGGTTGAGATAGGCTTTGGAGGGTTGGTGGTGATAGTCTCGGAGATACAGAGTGGATTGGGCAGTGCATTGTTCATGATAATGTTGGATGGAGGGAAAGAAGGGTAAATTTTGATGGGTGTATAGGTCTAGTTTTGGCTTGTAGTGTGGGTTTCATGGTAAGGTGAGAATGGGGTAGGTGAACTGTTTGTATGGTGTTTGTTTTTGTTTTTGTTTGTCTGAGGGAGGAGGAAAAGTGTTTAGGTTAGTTGAAGGAGTGTTGGTCAAGGTGGTCTCGTTGAGTGGAAAGGTTGGAAGAGTGTTTAGCAGAGGAAGAGAAGATTGTGGAGGTGGAGAATGTCTAGCGGTTGATTAAGAACTTAACAAAATTGCTGGTTGAACAGACGAGAAACTGGAAGAGGGAGTTACCTTAGAAGTTATTATACAAGAGCGTTTACTCATGATCTTTTGCCTTTTTGAGGCAAGTTCAGCCATTTTAATTTCAGAAGCTTTACGAATGCATTTTTGGGAGGTTGATAACTTAGTAGCAAAACTAGCTGAGCAATAGACGTTGCTACCTGGGTAGTAAGCTTCTTTGCTTCAAAGTCATGCCAACTTTGGCATACCTTGAGCTCCTAATGTATTCCCTTCATATGTTTGTTGAATCCGTTCACATCCAGGGATTCTTTCATTGTCTCATTTATGTGTGGAGGAGCAAGCTTATTTCTTCTGCCTCTAAGGATTCTCTAGGCGCCAAAAAGAGGGATAGAGTTCAACTTTTTCACCTCAAAGTGCATATGCGTCAAATTTCTGATGCCAAACTTCAAGCATTTCTTGACACCTTATTATGTCAAATATTCTATTAGAAAATATTAGACAATTAAATATTATGTTAGTTGTAATTTAGACATTATTACAACGGTGAGGTGATTTGTGCAGCTGTCATTTTTTTAATAGATGAGGAATTCTAGGACCTTGGTATGTATATATATGGTACATTATTCTTTGAAATAATACATCATAATTATTCTTTAAACCTTTTTATACCGTAGAGCAGGATGTTGTTCCTCACCATTACATGAACTTCATCGGACATCAAATGCTCGATAATGTTTGGGTGAACCAATACCTGGTAGATGAGGGGTGTGTAGTACACCAAATACACATTTTCATGCAAGTTCTTGATGTACTTTATTAGATTAATGTATATCATATGAGGCAGATTAAAAGGAACTACAATCATTACATGATAGATAGCGAATTTACCGAACTTGATGACATGGTCCCTCAAGTTATTCTTATGCAAAAACGTCATGAAGAAAATGTGATAAAAAACATTGGCATAGGGAGTCATGTCCATGTAGACTATCTCTGCCCCAATGTATTCTCTCTTGAAGTTGGTGCCACAAAGCACCTTCTCGACGGTTCCTTCAGCTATGTAAATCTCGTCTCATCCTTTGTAAAGAAATTAAGTGAAATGAGAGCATCATATCGCCTTAGCGATGATGTCAATGTTCACAAAGAACTCCTTGTCCAACACTTTAAAAGAGAGGTCGAAGGAGCAAAGCTCCACATTATGCCAAAAGTGCCTAATTAACTCATGTAGGATTGGAGTATCCCATTCGAAGAATTTCTCATTACCACAACGGTAGATGTCAGTGAGTACATCCAGATCGAAGAAAGGCAGCTCCTTTAGATCAATCCAGTGCTCCAAGTATAATTTCATTTTCTTGCCTCAGTTGAGTTGAGAGGTCAACTCTCTTTGCAACAATATAGACTTCTTCGAATGTAACAACAACAAGGTAAGAAAGTCATTGTGGGTTAAAAGGGAAGGTTTTATAAGGGAGACCTTTAGAGTAGCAGTTATGCAATCTGGACAATTGTAAATGAGTATAGAAGTGTCACAATATATATTCTCATGGTAAATAATTTCCTTTTCCTTTGTAAGATCAGAATTGTAGTTGGTTGATGTTCTCACCAAATGAGTGTCAAGCAGAGTATTTAATGAGTCTCTATTTAAGTTGGAAATGTGTGATATCAACACACCAACTTAAGTGTGGGTGTTAAGATATGTTAAATATTCTATTAGCAAATATTAGGCAATCAAATATTGTGTTAACTTTAATTTAGGCATTATTACAATTAATCGTCATTGTTTTAATAGATGAAAAATTATAGGACCCTTATATGTATATATATGTTACACTATTATTTGAAATAATACATCAGAATTATTCTTTAAACCTTTTTATACCGTCGAGCAGGATGTTGTTCCTCACTGTTGCATGAACTTTATCGGACATCAGATGCTCGATAATGTTTTGGTGAACCAATACCTGATAGATGAGGGATGTGTAGTAAACTAAATACACCTCTTCATGAAAGTATTTGATGGACTTTATCATATTAATATATATCATATGAGGCAGATTAAAAGGAACTACAATCATTACATGATAGATAGCGAATTTACCGAACTCGGTTACGTGGTCCCTCAAGATATTCTTATGTAGAAACGTCATGAAGCAAACGTGATAAAGAACATTGGCATAGGGAGTCATCTCCATGTAGAATATCTCTACCCCCAATGTATTCTCACTTGAAGTTAGTGCCATAGAGCACCTTCTCGACGCTTCCTTCGATAGAGTAAATCTCGTCCTATCCTTTTGTAAAGATAGTTGGTGAAAGAAAAGCATCTTATCACCTCAGTGATGGTCTCGATGTTCCTTGTCCGACACTATAGAAGAGAGGCAGAACGAGCAAAGCTCCACATTATGCCAGAAGTGTCTAACTAACTCAGATAGGATGGGAGTATCTCATTCGAAGAATTTGTCACTACCACAACGGTAGATGTTAGTGAGTACACCCAAATCATAGAGACACAACTCCTTTAGATCAATCCAGTGCTCTAGGTATAACATCATTTTCTTGTCCTCAGTTGAGATGAGAGAGCCAAGTCTCTTTGCAATAGCATGTTGGTATGAGGACAACCGGTATCGTAGAGTCGCGCAGCGGAATAAATTAGCGAAAAACATGTTACAATCAAAAATCAAGTTACAATGGTTCGTTTTAAAAATTGATTTTCTTATTGAACTTTTATCGAACAATTGATGTGCGAAAAATATAAAGAGTGTAAGGAGTAGAAAAATTCACACAAAGGATTTTTATACTGGTTCGAATCAAAAGATTATACGTCCAGTTGTTAATCACTATAAAAAGTGATTAACCTTTTTCACTAAAAATATAGTTGTACATATTACAAGATAATGAAATGAGCAAAGAATAGAAAACACCTTCCTTCGACAAACGAACCGGAAGAATGCAACTAGTAACTTCCTTCAATAAACGAACCGGAAGAGCTTCCTTCGACGCACGAACTGGAAGCAACAACTTTGTGAACTTGAAGAGAACCACTCCAACCTTTGACACACAAAGCGCGAGCTTCTCCTATTCACAAGACTTGGCAAGAGCACTCTATCACTTAGAGAACTTCCTCAGACAAACTATATTCTCAAAATGGCATAGATCCTTTTCACTCATAGAGAGCTTCCCTTTGGCACAAAGCTCTAATACTCTCAAAATGAAAAGTTCAACTTCTAAGAGCTGTGGAAAAACCTATTTATAAGCCTAGGGTCAGAAACTAAAAATTCATCTCCCAACTACCAGAAATAATCTATTATCATAAGTGATAATCGATTATTTGTATCCGTTATGGGGTTTTTCAAAATGTGATAATAGATTATTCTGAGGAATAATTGATTATTTGCGCAACCTGGACAATATTAAATCAAACAGTGATAATCGATTATTTTGTGTAATAATCGATTATTTACGCGAGCAACTCTTTTCTAAACTGGCTCGTGATAATCGATTATCACCCTTGATAATCGATTATTTCACATCATTACAATTTATCCTATACATTTGTTTCTACAAAATGCGTTTAACAAAGATGCACTTAGAGTCTTCAATTCTTCAATTTTTATCATCATCAAAACTTCACAGTAGCTTCAAGATACCAATGCTCCTCATTGGTAACACAACATATACTTCTTCCAATGTACCAACCACATGGTCAAAAGTGGCCATTGTGAGTCAGTAGGAAAAAGTTTTATGAGGGAGAGCTTTAGAGTAGCGGGTATGTAATCTGGACAATGGTAAATGGGTATAGAAGTGTCATATTAGATATTCTCATGATATATAATTTCATTTTCCTTTGTAATATCAGAATTCTAGTTGGTTGATGTTCTCATCAAATGAGTGCCAAAGAGAGTGTTTAATGAGTCTCTATTCAAGTTAGGAATGTGTGATATTCATGCACCAACTTGAGTAAGGGTGTTATGACATGTTGAATATTCTATTAATAATTATTATGCAATCAAATATTGTGTTAGATGTAATTTACGCATTATTACAACTATGAGGTAATTTGTGCATATTTGTGCAGTTGTCATTCCTATAATAGATGATGAATTATAGGACTCTTATATGTATATATACGATACATTGTTCTTTGAAATAATACATCAGAATTATTCTTGAAATCTTTTTATATCGTAGAATAGGATGTTGTTCCTCACTATTACATCAACTTCATTGGACATCACATGCTAGATAATGTATTGATGAACCAATGCTCGGTAGATGATGGATGTGTAGTACACCAAATACATCTCTTCATGCAAGTTCTCTATGGACTTTATTAGATTAATGTATATCATATGAGGCAGATTAAAGGAACTTGAGTCATTAAATGATAGATAGTGAATTTACCGAACTGGGTGACATGGTTCCTCAAGCTATTCTTTTGTAGAAACATCATGAAACAGATGTGATAAAGAACTTTGGCATAGGGAGTCATCTCTATGTAGACTATCTCTGCCCCAATGTATTCTCGCTTGAAGTTGGTGTCATAGAGCACCTTCTCGACGGTTCCTTCGGCTATGTAAATCTTGTCCCATCCTTTGTAAAGATAGTTGGTGAAACGAGAGCATCATATCGCCTTAGCGATGGTGTCGATCTTCACAAAGACCTCCTTGCCCAACACTTTAGAAGAGAGGCCGAAGGAGCGAAGCTCCACGTTATGCTAGAAATGCCTAACTAACTTAGGTAGGATGAGAGTATCCCATTCGAAGAATTTCTAATTACCGCAACAGTAGATGTTAGTGAGTACATCTAGATCGTAGAGACGTAACTCTTTTAGATCAATCCAGTGCTCCAGGTATAATTTCATTTTCTTGTCCTCAATTGAGTTGAGAAAGCTAACTCTCTTTTGCAACAACATAAACTTCTTCCAATGTAACAACAACATTATCAGAAGCGGCCATTGTGAGTTAGCAGGGGAAGGTTTTATGAGGGAGAGCTTTGGAGTAGCAGGGAAAGGTTTTATGAGGGCGAATAATAATCTAGTAGATACTTATTGACTCTACGGTAGATGAGGGATTCATGAGTTTGTCTTATTAACAACAATCCTTAAGTGGCAAAGTTATTCACTTTACTCTCAAAAACAGTGATTTGAAAGGTTCAAAGAAAATAAATAATTACAGAACAATAATGAAAGTAAGCACATATTCCTAGAATGTAGGAGAAGGTTAGGTTTTCCCTCTATTGAATCTCTATGTAGCCTATTTGATTATGCCCCAAAAATTATTTTTAGTGCCTTCTGCACAGAAAAACGCATTAAAGCAAAATAAAATGAAGTTATTTGAATAAAATCCATTTTCACAAAAATATGCTTCAATATCAATTTGATTTTTTGCCATGTATTCCTCTTATGACTACCCATTGTGGCTAACTTTCCAAAAGCTTTTTTGTCGACGTTGAGGGAGCCTTTACAGGAAGCACATGTTGACGAAGTTTCACGTGGGGATGGTAACCCATATTTGGTGCTATTTTCGCTAAAAACTCCTCAAATAAAAAACATGTTTTTCGAAATTATTTTTGAATTTTCTATTTTTGTTGCAAAACCTGGTAATGATCTGAAGTAGCGATGTCGAGACCAAGTGTGCGTCTGGTTCCTCGTGGCTTCATGGGGGTGTCACTCGGTCTCACGGTGGTCGTCAAAATGTTTCAGTTGAACTGGTTGAGGTTCGGTTGTCCTTCCTTGCTTTGTTCTTTTTCGATCGTCCAATCCTATCAGAGAACTCAATCCACTCTGATGGGTTGTTGACCTGCAGAAGACACACTGACGCTCAAGTCAGATATATTTCATAAAGAGATCTATATTTTATTAGGATAGATCAAGATATTTGTACCTGAATAGCAATTGTATATTTATGGCTTGTGGCAGCCAAGTCCATTGATTAACTATTAGTGCAATATATTTTTGACTAATATAACATGTCAATCACTCATAAATATTGTATATTCTTCCTTAATATGATCATTAAATGTATTAATTGGTCATTAATGATATCTACCTTTCTTGGTTTGCACTTGTCGGACAGCCGGTCGATTGACTGTTTTGATTACGGATCTCTCCTTCGCCGATCGATCACTGGGATATAGTATACAAACACATATAAATATGAAATATAAGATGATATAAGTATTAGTTAATCCAAGAATTAAGCAAAACATTAATGTATATTTTGAATAACTTATAGGTAATTCTAAAATTAACATTGGATTTTTTTAATAACACTAAGAAATTCTATAATTAACATTAAAACATCATGAAACACATTTGGAAAGAAAAGTTAAGAGAAATTCCAAAATTAAACAAAACATTAATGTATATTTTAAATAACCTATAAGTAATTTTAAACTTAACATTGGATTTTTTTAATAACATTAAAAAATTCTACAATTAACATTAAAACATCATGAAACACATTTGGAAAAGAGAAGTTTCGTAAGTTAAAGAGAAATTCCATAATTAACTTAAGAATTAAGCAAAACATTAATGTATATTTGGAATAACCATTAAGTAATTCTAAAATTAGTATTGGATTTTTTTTAGTAACATTAAGAAATTCTACAATTAACATTAAAACATCATGAAGCACATTTGAGAAGAAAAGTTTAGTACGTTTAAAAAAAAATTCTAGAATTAATCAAAAAATTGAGTAAAACATTAAGGGTTAAATATGTTTTTGGTCCCTTAATTTTAAGTGAAAATTGGAATTAATCCATCTTCAAAACTTTGGTCTAATTTAGTATCTCAACTTTAAAAATATGTGAATTTAATCATTTTAATCAAATTTTGCTAAGTTTATTTGATATTTCAAATGTATTTCATGATAGCATTTGAGTGGTTTACACTGTTTAACACATTTTTTTCTTTAATGTTAATTGAGAAATGCATTTGAAACCTCAAATAAACTTAACAAAATTTGGTTAAAATGATTAAATTTATGCAGTTTTAAAGATAAGAGACTAAATTAGTCTAAAGTTTCAAAGAAGGACTAATTCCAATTTTTACTAAAAGTTAAGAGATAAAAAATCATATTTAACCCAAACATTAATTTATATTTTGAATAACCTATAAGTAATTCTAAAATTAACATTGGATTTTTTTAGTAACATAAATAAATTCTACAATTAACATTAAAAACATTAAAACATCATGAACATTTGGAAAGTGAAGTTTCGTGTGTTAAAAGAAATTGTAGAACGTCTAAAATTTAAAAATTCAAAAAATGAATAAAACCCTAAGCAACAAATTAAAAAATTTCATATTCACTTGGTACGAAGTAGTGACTGCAACAAACATAATTCAAGTTTCAGATAAACAGGATGGGAAGAATCAAGATCAACAACAAAAGAAAATACCAAATATGCTAAATGAGGAATTAAATGCAAATCACTTATACAAAGAGTAATTCAATTATTATTTTTTTTCATTCGTAAAGTATCCCTATTTTTTTAATCTTTTCAATTTTCATTCAAAATCAAACTTTTTTTATAAATTATGACACAATTATTCATAAAAATGTAACGAAAAAGGTACTTCTTTTTTTATAACAATTCTATAGAAATGTTTAAAAACTGATTTATTCAAGAACTTATTAAAAAAATTGGAAATGGGAAAACGTATAATTCACGGTAAAAGATATACCGAAAATATAGAATATTTATATATAAAAAAAGGAAATATTTATTCCACCAAAAAGTATTTATTTTGCTTAAATAAAAACTTAACAGTATTTTGAAAATTACTTTAATATAATTTTCGTGGACAATTTTAATAAAGCATTAAATGAATGCAAAAAGATAACATACACTTTAATATTGAATTTTTAGTTATATAGTATTCATTATAATGCCTATTTTAATAAATGATATAAAATTATATAATTATAGTAATTAAGGTGATTATAATAAGTATGTATTATGATTATATCAATCAATTAAATTATTGCATTTTATATAACTTTTTCTTTTACATAATACGATAAGTAATTTATTAAATTTATAAAATAATTATAAAAACAATAACCAAATATTAAGTCATCGTAATGACGGGTCATCTATATATATATATATATATATATATATATATATATATATATAAGTATCATGATGATATTTGACAATACATTTTGACTATTTATTTTGTAACAATATCACGATATTTCTTATTTAATACAAAACAGCATTATAATTACAGTAGTTTAGGTGATTAATTACAATGTATATTTTGATGGAATTGATCAATTAAATCTTTAAAAGTTGCAAGAAAGTTGATTTAATATAATACTATGTTTAAATTAATAGTTTGTTACAATAAATTTCATAATTATTACATTGTTTTTTGTATTTATTCACAATCTCCCAGGATAAATTAGATAACAGTTAAGATTTTGTTTTATGAATACTTCATGAATCATGAATTAAAATATATCCTATGTGATTAAATATGGAAATGTCCAAAATTACCATAATAATTTCTAACAATAATTAAGAACAAATCTTGCTATATATATTAAGGTGCTGTCAATAGCTTTGCACCAGTAAAAGCTACCAAGAGAGAGTTTGGAAGAAATCTTTTTGCAGATAAAACCATGGAAAGCAATGGTGAAGCAGAAAACAGTTGTGGAAAAGGTTGTTCTCCATCATCAGAAAAGCCATCAGTAATGATGATGAAGAAGAAGAACAAAACGAAGAACAAGAAGAAGAAGCTTTGTTGCAGATATTGTAACAAGAAGTTCTGCAGTTACCAAGCCTTGGGTGGACATCAGAATGCACACAAGGCAGAAAGAGCAGTAGCACAGAGAGAGAAGATTCTGAACATGGCTTCTGCATATGACAGAAGTTCATATGTTGATTCAAACAACTGTTATGGATTGAGAGGAAAATCATGTGGGGTGTCAGAAATTTCCATGACTCATTTCAAGCCACATTTTGAACTCAAACATGATCATCAATGGTTAGGGCAGTATAGTTTGGATTATGTTCAAGACACCATTCAAAAGTTGCAGACTTTGAATGCTGAGGGAAGTGAATTTCATCAACATCACAGATCATATCAACCTTTAACTTTTTCTATACTTGGAGGTGAAAAACCATATTCAGGGTCATTGTTTAATACTGATAAGGAAAAAGATTCTGCAGTGATATCTCATAATGAAATCACAATGATGCATGATTTGAATGTCAAGAATTCAAGTGGTGATCAGAATTCTGATGAAGAAAATGGTTTTTCTGCAATGGCTACTGATAATGGAGTGGTGGAGGAACTTGATTTGACTCTCAAGATTGCCAATGGAGTGATGGAGGAACTTGATTTGACTCTCAAGATTTGAATATTGTTAAACATTTTGTATATTCATTCTAGGAAACAAGAGTTTGTTTCTATTTTGTTGTTTTTTTTACTTCTGGTCTATTTTGTTCAATCAATACATTTGATCTTTTTTTTTTGTTCTAAATTTGATGGATTAAAATTATATTTGATTTCTTTTTCTGTTCATACGAATTAAAGAAATGTATATATCTTTGCAAGAACTCACCCCTTCATGCTAACTAAACTAAACACATGTTTTTTTTTTATATTTAATATTAATGAATTGATGGCTACTTGTTTAAATTATTTCTCAGTGCATGGGAATGTTAATTTTCTTCTTTTGTTTGCAAAATACAAATTATAATTTTAGTTTTGTTTTTGTTTTTTGCATTCCTTCATTTTATTATATTTTATACGTTTTAATATAATGTAATTTATTAAAATAAATAATAACAATAATATGTTTTATGAGTTATTTAAATTTTAAATTGAGAAAATAAATAAATCAATAGGATTATAATCGAGAAATCCAGTCCTGATCATAAAATAAAATAGATTCATTTTTTAGAATAGGTATTAAATCTCAATGGTACATCTGTAACTAATTATTTAATTGATTGTTAAAGAATGTAACAATTAGATATTATAATGTGTGATATTATTCTGTATTAATAGCTTACACATTACGTTTACTTATATCTTAAAAGCATTGTAATTTGTTGTAAATTAAATTCTGAAATGATTTATGAACTGACTTTATCCCCATCCAAAGTTAATTCTTGAATTGTCTTTAATATGGTCTTGAGAAAAAAAACTTCGACACGATTAAGAACCAGTAATATCTTTACATACGAGGACGATTTTAAAATTAACGGTCGTCGTATTAAATATTAAATTTTAAAAAATTTATGATAAACATGAAAGAGTTAATGATTAAAAATGGCATGAATTAATACACGTCATATCATAGTAAGAATCATTTTTGCGTACACTAATTTTTTAAAAATCGATGTAAGTTTTGTTGAAAGTGATTTTTATGTTGAAAAGTTATTTTTGACTTTTTTTAATATTTAAAGTTGTTCTAATTTTTATAATTTTTGTTTAATTTGATTATTTTTTTATAATGTATAAATTGTTAACGGCACAATGTTTACTGGAGTGAATGACTTGTGTTCGAAGGTGGTTAATGTGAGAGTTTTATTGCTTTTGATGTTTTCATGGTTGATCGTGATGATGATTTTCAAATTGAGTTTCACGACTATGCGAATTTGTGGTGGTTGAACGAACATGTTGTTTCGCTGTGGTTGATTCGATTTGTTGTAGTGGAAATGTTATGTTTTGTTTGCAATTTGTGGTCTCTGACTTTTTGATTTGCAAGTTCTAACTTTCAATGGAGCTTCGTATAGAGGAGGCATGAAATAGGTCGTTAGGATTTCGTTGTGGCTTTTGTTAGTGGTGGCTGATAAAGGTTTCTACATTGGTCGTGAATGCATTGTTGGTGGCTCGCTTTTGGTTTGGGTGGCTGGCCATGGAAGTTTTTGTGATCTGGTGCGCGATTTAAGATTTTCCGCAAGTTGCTCGTGAGGTTACAGATCTACAATTTATGGCTTGCTCGAATAAGATGTTAGTTGTCTCGCGATAGTGGTACGAGGAAAAGAATTGTGTACGGCAACGTAATGGCGGAGAAGGAGAGTTTAGTGGTCGGTGATGCAGTAACGACGAAGTAAAGGATGTTGGAAAGAAGAGATGGTATGACAACCATATCATTTACTAATAATTCATGTGGACACTGTATCACTAAAAATTTAGACGTCATTAAAAAAATATCAAATTTAAACAAAAATTGAGACATATTCTAAGGTAAAAAAATTAAACCTAAATATTTTATTAACATTATTCGTTTTTTTTAAAATATAAAATTTTATTCATTTATAAATATTTTATGTCAAATCTATATGTAAGTGACGTTGTTATTACTGTTTGTTCTATTTTATATTTACCTGCCTTCAATCAGATACCACAAACCAATTTACGAATATCAAAAGTTTTTTTTTAGTATCTCTTATGTCATCATAAGCACAATTATAAATAAAGAACTATAAAAATTGTGTATTATAAAGATTATTTTACTTTACCAACTATAAGCATTGACAAAATATTATCATGTGTTTATACTTCTAACGTAGTCGAATATTTTTTTAATTCAATCATTGTGTCTATTGAAAAACTATATAATATTTACAGAACTTCAAACAACTATAAACAGTTAAATTAATTATAATAAATTATTTTATTTTAATACTTTTTTATTTTATATCACGTAATGGTTGTCATTTAATTCATAGTAATTATTACATCCATAATTTTCAAAGTATTTTTTATATTGTAGTTCAAAATAATATAATTAAAGTAATTAATCAATATACAAAAGTAAACATACAATACATAATCTTATAATATGATAATACATACTTTATAATTGTCTTCAATTCTTTTTGAATAAAATATTGTGAGAATGTGCTATATCATTTTGTATTTCCTACTCGTTATTATCTTTTTTATCTCATAGACAAGTCTTTATATATATGTGCTTATGCAAAAGATTCAATTTCAACATCTCAAATTATGTCGTCTAATTGGTCATCCATGGTTGAATAAATAGCTTCTTGAGATAGTTACATGTTTCACAGATCTAACAATTAATCATATCCCATCCATTTTATATAATTTATATAGTCACAACATATGACACATGTTTATACTTTTTTATTTTATATCATGTAATGGTTGTCATTAACTATAACACTTAATATTCCTAAATTTAATAAAGTTTTAGGGATGTATTAATACCGATTGTTTAACTAACATGTAAATGATAAAATAATTGTAATTGATATAATTTTTATTACCTAAATAATAATAAAAACTAAATGGTAAACCGTGCTATACGTTTGTTAAATACTGTCAGAAGAGTTATACAGCTTAAATTCACTTTACTAAAAAAAATACCACTTCCATTGTTTAAAAATTCAAAAACTAATATCCATACACAAACTATAATAGGAAACAATATTTTAATGTCCAGAATTTGTTGGAAATGAACAGGCATTTTATTTTAAAAATAAGCTATGAATTTCTCTATAATGAAAACACCTATTAGTATATCTATAAAGAAGCAATTTTATAAAAGTACATTAAAAGAGAAAACATTTCATATGAACAGGTAAAAAAATGTTTAAAATTATAAAAATAAACGATTCACCTGTCATAATCAAATTAAATAAGTCTGTGTGTCAGGTTCTAAGGCCGCATGTGAACAGTAACAATAAAAGTATATCTGATCACTAAGCATTTCGGTTGATCTCGCTTTTCAAAGAAATATACTTGGCTTCATCGTAAAACAACAGCTGCTACTTGATATTCAACTCAACTGCCTCTGGGATCCATGGCACCATGCCATGCTTTAACTCAAATCCTTATACATCCTTTAAAAAATACAATACCTAAAACAAACACTGACTAACAACCACCATTTCTCACTCGCAATCCATCAATCTCCGAGGTAAATCATCAAATCTGCTCTTCCTAGCAATTACACAGATACAACACGAGCCTTGTACATGATTATATACGCCATATGCCAATCACCTGGAGACAGATGACAGAATTTTTTTACGGGGTAAACATATAAACAAATTTGAAGTTTATAAAAGAACGAATGCCCTTGTGATTTCCTAACCATAAAAACTAAAAAGATAATAAATTTGTTAATCCTTGAGAGAGGAATTCAAGCTACAAATATACAGATTAAGGATGATCCTGCTAGGTTGAAATTCGGAGAGGGGAGTAGGGTGGAGGAAGAAGTAAATAATATTAATGTCCGTAAATTATGTGATATTCACCTCCTCCAGATAGTCTAGTGATGTCGTCTTCCACTCTTGGTTTGGGATTGTCATCGTCAAACTCAATCCATTTCCCTGCCAACAACAAAATAAATATTGTTTGAAAGAGATCAGGACAGATGCTTAGATACAAACACAATTCTGTTTCCTAGAACCAACCATTCTCTTGCTTGACCCAACCAACATAATGTCCTGAATCAGCACTTCTACCCTTGTGGGTCAACACAGCAACCAAATCATAAATTCCAGTCATCTGTGTTTCCTTTTCACCTATAGACGGAGAATGATCAAAACAAAGCAGAAAGAGAGTTAGTGCGTGTGCATACGTGTGTTCGTATAAATTACTGGCAGCAGAAAATAAATGAGTAGCAGATCGTTGTAAGTTTTTACCCTCGTCCATGGGAACTACAGATGGCTCCCCATCAACATTAGACGATCCCTGAATCAACAAAGAAGCAAAATACACGGAATTGTATTTATTTATGCTGACTGTAGTAGCATGTAGAATATGCAAGGGACATTAAATGGACTGGAATCAATAGTAATGATCGATACATAGAATCAATGTCTTTTAAACCAATAAGTTTATTTGTAAAAGATAAATTAGATGAGTTTTAACTTGGGTTGTATATCCATATCCTGCTGCTAACCAATGTCTTTCTTTTACAACAATATAATTAAAAAATCTTCTCAATAAACTAAAGTAATTTTATTTGTAAAAGAAAAAGTTGTTTTTCACCCGCATATAGGAAAAAAAGAAAAGCATTACTTGTTTGATTTAGTTTTTTAAAACAGCTTTAGTAATCACCGTTCTTTAAAATAAGTTAGGAAAAACACTTCTTTGATAACTCTAATCTGAAAACAGCTTTAGAAAGAAAATGAAGGAAGAATGGAAATAGGAGGAGGATTTTGTCTCACGATGTTGGCGGCGATGGAGTTCGGTTGAGAAATGGAACAAGTTTGAAGTCTGGTTGAGAAAACTAAAAACAGAAAACACAATCATTTTTCAATTTTTAGCTGTTAAAAACAGAAAAACAAAAACAGTTTTTGAAGACTAAAACAGTGATAAAAAAGTTCAGTTTTAAAAAAAAAAAAAACTGAGCTGTTTTTAAAAACAGTACAGAAACAAGCCCTTGGTATTCCACGGAGAATGAAATCCCCGTCACAATATTCTATTTAGGAACAGAACTCAATTCTCCACTCCTAATTCTATTACTGATCGATGGGATGAAATTACTACTCCATGCTTATGACAGCAAGCATGGAAATCATCGAAGGGAATCACAATCACTGCATATCAAAGATGATGTTAAGTTTTGCTGTTTCCTAACCTCAGCGTCGGACATTTTCACATCATTTTCCTTCTGAGCAGAACTTGTATCATTCACTTTGAGACCAAGCTTTTTGCCTTCCTCGTTTCTTAGGATCTAAAGGTACAATATCCAAAATGTATAAACCCACACATTATAAGCAAACATCTTTCTTCTTACAAACAACCATAACATTTTCATATTTAAAGACAAAAAGGATACCTGTCTAGGAGCATCCAGTTTTTTACGAAGATCATCTGAACAAAAATCATAAACATCCAACTCCAGAGGATAATCCACTTTCTGAGATAACCAAGCACAAAGGCATAATAAAATAAATTTCAGAGCAAGCAAAATCTTTGAATGATAATTAGTCAAAACCCAACAATGATCATCAAAAAAGAAAAAACAAAAGGAGAAATATAGGGAATGTTACCCGTAAAATCTTAGCTTTCTGGTTGGATTCCCTCTTCCAAAAGAAACGGACAAACTGAACAGTCAAGTACCTTGAGAAGGCAAAAGTTGAAAAGTGCACCACTCAGCAATTACCAACGAAAAATTAAAATATGACAAAAAATGCAACCGATCTTTATCTGAAGAACTATGACGCCAGTATTTGAGAAACAACTTTGTAAAAACGCAGACCAATATTTTAATTATAACCCATGAGACAGATCATAAGTTATACAGTAGAATCTTAACAACTCTTTCAAACAAGGTCTCATGAGTCATTACTAGTATTGTTAGTTTAGACCATCCACACGCCCGTGGAATTAGAATGTACAGCCAAAATTAGGCTGACTCCTTTTCAATATACTGAAGTAGGATGTCTTGGCACAGTCAATGCAGAAACCAAACCTAACTAGTAATCTTATCTAGATTCTTTATGCAAGTTATACTATCAAAGATAGCTTGTACATGTATAGCTCAAAGTGTAATCCAACTGAAATCACATGGCATCAAAGAAAACAGTATCCAAAAAATATCATTTGAAAAGGATAATATCAACCTTGGCAGGGCATTAATGCGTGATTCCTTCAAGTATGTAGCACTACGGCCCAAAGCAGGTGAAGCCTTTTCTAACTCAGATTTTAAACCCTACAAAAGTAAGCTAGGTTAGTAGAAGCTCACAAGTGTATTCATCATAGCAAACAATATTTAATAAGATTAAACAATTTGATAGACCTAAATTAGTCAAACTATTGAATTTTCATTTAGCAGTACTTATATGAGGGGATGGAGAAAAAGCTAAGAATAATAGTAATTCTAAATTAGTAACCTGTGGCGATACCAATGGTTAATAAAGTCAACATGTTACATATTAACCACTGCATGAAGATCATTGGTTAATAAACAGGAAAAAATATACCAATAACTTCTTTATTGTTAATTTCCTTCTGGTTTGTGCGTGCATGCATGCACAAGCGTGCTACACTCATTTGAACCAACCTAACTCATGGCTACCTCCCACTCCCAAAAAACTCAGTCCAAAACCAAGAAAATGTCTTTGCGGCAGGTAATAGTGCTAGAGATAAACTATAACATACTGGTTCTCAAGAGCCAATTACTTTTCAGCAGTAGAAGGAAACACAAGTTGCAGACCAAATAAGAAATTTATAAAGTAAACTTCCAGAGCAACATATCACTGAACTTTCACTGCATAATAGTTATACATGTGTCTCGGTGTAAAGACAAAGAGAAATGGCTTAGCACTTACATGTTTAATCCCTTCATGTAAATGGTTCACCTCCTGCGATATGTGGCATTTAAGTGAATAAACAGACTCTGTTTCCGAGCTTTCTTCATTACTCTCTTGACAATGAATCCTAACATGTTATCCAAAAAAAATGGAAAACGACTATAAATTAACAGGATGCAATTTAAAGGGCACCAATTAGCATTTTAGTATATTTAAAAAAAAATTGTGAACTGTTGTCTCTATTAATCCAAAAAAAAAAAGTGAACTGACCAGAGTGCACCATAAAGCAAGAACTACAATGTTACACATGTATAAAACAATTTTTTTCCAGCCAAAAGACTGACAGAGTCATGGACACATAAACTATAATACAAGTCCAAACCCTCGCTAGGTTACCACTTCAAATATGAAGGGGGAGGATCAAAATTGACGCACTCATGTACTGTAGTCCATATATAAATGTGCTTTAATTACCGTTGCAGCATGGAAACCGCAACTCAAAATTCTGATTTTCTACCATGTATATGTGTAATTAGAATACCTAAAATCATATTTATAACACACAAACACACGAGCTTCCACAGACTCAACTCTACAGTGGTCATTCCTTAAATAAAAATATTTAAAATTTCATTCATGAGTGCTTACTGATAATTATTTTTAAAACTTTTTTAAAAATTATATTATCATAAGAATTTTCTTAGTACATGTATCTGAGGAAATTTTACTAAGATTGAGTTAGAAAATTATTTTGTAAAATTAGGGTGGTGAAGAATAAAGAGCGACAATTTAAATGTTTTAATGTATTAAAGGAATTCAATTAACGTGTCAGAATACACACACAATATCCTATTTTATTTTAAATGTGCAGAAGAAGTTGAAAAATAAATCTAAACATCATTATTAGAATATAAAATAGAATAATATCATATAATTATTAAATTTCAAATATGGGTATATGATTAACACTTACAACTGAATCATTGAAACATTTTAACTGTAAGGTATTTAAGAAAAAGGAATCCGAATATGCATTAAATAAAATATACTTTGCTATTCTTATAAAGATTTTATTTAAGCAACCCATGCATAGTAGAAAAACTAGCTTCATTTGTAAGTTGATAATAAGCAGCTTTATCTTAATTCCTAGTTGCATCAGATTCAAAAACATTGTCGGAAAACAATTTCTTCATTAGCATAGTTATCACCCTCAGGTGTTAAATAAACGTTGCCTTTATTTTTGTATTCCATGAGCTACCAACTAATAGGTTTAATTTCTAAAAGTATGATAAGTGGATAATGTGCTTTCTCTGAGAAGTGCCACTAATGCAATTTGCATAAAAGAGGATGACAATGGAAAAGAAATAGCAAAAGACAATAATTGACGAGATGACAATTGAAACCTGGCAACCTCAGAGGTTAGGATAAATATAAAAAGATTCATAAAAAAGATGACAATGAGACGTCCACAAGTTAATAAAAGAAAGAAACTACTTGCTTTCTCATATATTCAAGGAAAGCCTGTCAGATCCCTAGATTCAAATAGTACGAATGAACAATGCTACAAATGAGAAAAAAAATTAATCTAGAGTACTTTGTGGATGTAACCAACATATTGCACATTAGAAGCCAACAATTGAAGAGAAAGCATTGGAGTGTACCTGCTAATAAGTTCTATGCCAAAGATGGCCTTCACAGCATCAAGATTTTCACTGAATACAAAATAAATTTTATTAGATTGAATTAACATTTTGAAATCAAAGAAGTGGATGAAAAATATTGAGTAATATACTATAAATCAGAAGAGTTCGACAGATCTAGTATGCCACTGTGAGAAGTACAGAAAATGGTTATCATTACCCACTGTTTAACAATTCATTTAAATCCGACGCCTTTTTCTAAACAATAAGCATTAGTTGCAAGATACTGTCACAGTTGCATGCAGTTCCCAATAAACATGCACAACGTTACCTAGATCCAGGGGATCTGAGGGACTGAGAGAGTGTGTATAGAAGTTGTGTCCAACATTCTTCAGCATCCTGTTAGACATGAAAAACAAATTGGGTAAGGTAAACCAATTCACGAGTGTGGTAAAACTAATTCCATAAGCTGGTATGCAACTTATAAACCTGTTGCATGAACACTCCATTATGCAGCTGACCAAATTGAGGATATTTTTTCCGCAATACCTGGCCATTCACAGTCCCCAAAAAAGGCATGAGGCAAGCTCAGAGCAGCAAACAAATATCAAAAGAATTATGAAAACATAGCTTTTTAATGTACAATGACAAAGAATAACTAGACAGCAGAAAAACCCTAAAATAAAAGTAGCCAAAGATAAACATCAATAAATTCCTAAATCACATTCTAAAAGTGAAGACCCTCCACTTTGGATGGTAATTTCAAAAGGAAGTCATGAATATATCGGCCACAAAAAATGGGCATACATAAACATTTCGATACAGAAACTAATACATACATCAACCAGCACTCCCAATTCTGCGTGTTATTGTAACATTTCAAAATTTTTTAAAAAAAAAGGTCTTCTCACCCACAAACATGTTACAGAGATAAATAATTTTTTAAAGATGAACAATTAGTTATGTAATGAACACTATAAATATAATGTACCATCCAAAATTGCATTGGCGCCACAGGCTTGACACTTTTATCAAGCTCATTGAATAAGTCACGGGTTGCAATGGTCAACATATGAGAAGACGGATCCACGTCATTGTTTCGTCCTGAATGTGAGTACCTGATTCCAAGAAAGTTCATAAAATATTCATCATATGTCATAGTCTGCCTCAAAAATGCAACAAATAAAATGAAAATTCTTACTCCTTGAAAAAGACTTACTTAATCAAAGATGACTTTAACTCAGGCACAGAATGAAGGCATTGCAATGTTGAGTTCATATAACATGTATTTCCCAAATTGAAAAGACCAGCCGTGTGTCCCTGGGAAAATCAATCCATCACATAGGCCCCACCCACCCCAAGAGGAAAAGGGAAAAATAATCAAATGCTAAAACAAACAAAAAAATGATTACGACTCAACCAAACTAAAGAAGAAAATAAACAAATAAAAGATGTTAAATTAAACATCCTTCACACAAGTGAAAACATGACACAGCTGAAACTAGTCATTCAATGATAATAAACTAACTCCATCAGTGTTTCATCCTTTCAGGACTGAATTGCTGCTATTTTATAGATAAAAGTGATGGCAAAATGTGAAACCGAAGGACCAATTTTATATCACTAAATTCAGAATATCTCCTAAAAATATTTCTGTAAAAAATAGTCATTCAATTATAATAACTCACTCCACAAGTGTTTCATCCTTTCAAGAAAAAATCGCTGCCATTTTAAGAACCAAAGTGATGGGAAAATGTGAGACTTGAGTATCAACTTGATGCATGTTATCAAGAACCGATTTGATATTTTGTTTAAATGGACGACCAATGCAATGCCATGTATATCTTTAGAGGACCGGACATAAGAACCCAAGACCAATTGAACAAGAGATCAAACACAAGAATATCTTAGATCTAATGAACTTCTATTGAGAAATAAAACACAAAACATGACATTCAAGTACCAACTTGATTCAGTTATCAAGAACTGATATGATGTTTTGTTTAAATGGATGACCATGCAATGCCATGTATATCTTTAGAGGACCAGACATAAGAACCCAGACCAATTGAACAAGACGTTAATATTTTCAACCTAAAGAACTTCTATTGAGAAAGAAAACACAAATTTGATATAGACAAGACAGTAAGGGTCCATTTAAGCTTTAAAAAATTGATTTTATGTCAACTTCCTTGCTCATAAGCTACTATTTTTAAGTTTCTGAGCTAATCCTCACATTAAACAACTCAAAATGATAGCTCATGCATTGTTTAACATGCTCAGGCTTCTCATCCATCTCCCAAGATGGTCTGTGGAAGAAAGATGTGATAGGTAAGAAATGAGAACCGTGCTGAATTGTTCCTTTTCAAATCAAATCACAGGGAAGGTTAGCTAGAGTTTTAAGAGAAGAATAATAAAAATGAAGACAGAGGGGCTATTGTCGATCTGTTTCCCAGTTTCACGGTTGGGTTATTGGAAAGGATTGACTTTTAAATTTGAACTAAAGGAAAAAACTATTAGCCTTATGTGTTCTATAAATGACCTGATAACACAAGGAAAAAATACAAGAGTAATAGATTAAATATCAGTTAAGATACTTATAAATCATGTCCGTTACTTGAGAACTACCACTACTATAAAAATTACAAACACAGATATTTTGCAGTTCATCAACTAGGGCTTGTGTAAGAGTTCAAACTTACAACAGCAACTACTTGTTCTTCTTCAGGGAGATCTTCAACAAAAACAGTTCCCTTCTCTGGAGACTTCACTATTTCATCAGCTGTACCCACCATCATTAGCTTTTGACCCTGAAAACAGGAGATTTTGTGGATCGATTAAATGTAAGAAAACATGAAACATAGAAGAACGGTATTGCAAAAACACATGCTAGCACTGCTAACCTCTTTCACTCCTAATGTTGACCAATCAGCGTCATCCTGCATTGCAAGAGGAAATCAAAGGAAGAAAAAAGCTTCGAAACAACTTCATTCCTGGTTATTGTTAAGATCTTTTTAAAAGACCTACTAAGATGAGCCTAAGTTTTCTTTTTCTCGTTACTTAAAGTAATCACTTCAACAATCCACTTACCTTCAAAAGACCACCCTTGACCATAATCTTTTGTCTTTCAGGAGGCACACCAGTCAAATCGTACAATTGGCATTTAAAGACGTAAGGAGACTGGGTAGTGTCAATTTCCACTTCTTTGAAAATCTCTTTTTGCCATTTTACACTTACTGCAGAGAAAATATCAGTAGAGTATCAGAATGATAAAATCAGATAAAAGAAAACAGCAATCCACAATGCAGCACTGCAATATATCAGTTAACGGAACCCCAAATCGTACGGAAAACCAGGACTTTCCGTTTATCGCTAGCATTCCATCAGCTTAACGATAACATCCGTTAAGAGATGTAAAACGAGGCAAACATCCATGCACAGTGAAAAATATTAAAAACCAGCAGGAAAACCAGCGTAACTTCTTCACTGCTCCTATAGCATAGTTATACTTCAAAAGAAGTTGAATGCAGCTACATCTCCATTTTCGAAAGTTCCAATAAACCAAAAAAAAAAAGAAACATTGAATATCGATAATAAGTCAGTAACAAAGTGCCCCGAACGAACCGCCAAACTTGAAAGCAAATATAACACTGAATCATCCTAGCTTACACAGAACAGATTAATTTAAAAAAAAAACATAAATCAAGCTCAAAAGCCAACATCCCATCCGAATTCCAAATGAACACAAATTCCTTCTCTCTCTAGCACAAACCCTAAATTACGAGCGCCGCATCTCTCTAAATTGGAAAACGCAGCAGAAATCGGAAAAAAAAAACAGCAGCATATAAAATTGGAAAAGAAGGCAACGAATGCACATAGAAGAGAGGAACAGTAGCTTGCGGGGAATGGAAGAGAGAAACGGTGCGAGACCTGTAATCATGACTGCAGAAGGATCGAGGAGGGAAGAGAGAGTGAGATGAAGAAGAAGCAGAGAAGAGGTTGGCTTGAAGAAAGGGCAAAGGAAAGGAATTGAGGCCTTTCTCTTGTTGGTGTTTGGGGGCTTATATTTGGGGCGAGAACACTCTCTGGCCCACTTCCTTTTGCTCGTGTTGGACGAACCTTACCCAACCCCACCAGACTCTTCTTAAATCAACCTTCGCAAAAACATTCACCAATTTTTAGTACATGCTTAAAATGCTTATTTTTATCCAATTATTGTTAAAACTCAAAATTTATATCTTTTTAATATAGAAAACGTTTGTTCAACAACGCCTATTTGACAACAAATTGACAACGATACGTGTCGTTCTGTCATTTGTTTATTTAAATGGTTTTTTAAATAGGTTTAAATGAAAAACGAAGGGCATTGTGAGAAAAATTTGTTCGCGCCTTCATCCCTTCCAATCTCTCTCTCTCTCAAGTTTTCTCATTCCAAAGTCTGACTCTATTATTTTCTCTCCACCATCCCAAACACTCGAGACACTCTCAACTTGCCACCGTCATGAAGTCCACCATTCGAAACCCTCGCTCCACCATTCGAAACTCTCGCTCCGCCACCAAAGTCCTTTTTCTTCATCGTTGTTCGTTGGTGCTTGGGACGATCTATTCTCTGCATGAAGTCCTTTGTCTGCCATTGAAGTGCTCGGAGGAAGTCTCGCTTGGGTCCACCGTTGGCATCTTTTCTCGAAAGGTTTCGTTTTTTCGCTGTCGTCGTTGTTCCTTCGTGGGTTCCGCTGACAATTTCTGTTATCACCCACTACCCCATTCGAAATAAATACCCATGTGACTTACTTCCCCCTTTCAAAGACCTAATAACCTTCAACCCATTTAACCTTATACCCCCTTTCAAAACCTAATAACCCCAAATGGCAAATTGCGCTCACAAGAAACTTAGGGCTTCGTCTTCGACAGGGGGGTCTCGAAGTCGTCCACCGCCATCCCCTCCACTCTCGCCACCAGTTACAAGTAATGAAATGTTCTCCAACGTCCGAAGAATTCAAACGCTACAACATTTTGGATTACTATAGCATTAGAAAAGTATTCTTGGTTTAGATTCTTCTTTTATAAAAATGAATAAACATTGTACAAAATTATACTATTAAAAGTGTATTGTTTGATTCTATGTACATGTTAACTTCTGAGACAAAAAATCAATACGACTATAATATTCCTCATTAATTATTTTTAATATTCATTTTCGTTGTCTGTGTTTTTGGTTGAGTGCGTTTATTGATCACCTTGTTTGGTCTGTTTTTGAGAATTGATTTGTCCTCGTACTGATGAGGACTAGGACTAAAACAATAGGTTTACTAAATTGGTTGTTGTTGATTGTATGGAAGTTGTGTAAAAAAGGAACACCTTCAACCATGGCCAACATGGTTGATCAATTATGAAAACTTGGGAAAAACACTGGTAAGGACTAATGGGGAGCGCTTAAGTCATGGTTGGGGAGCGTTGCTGAACTTTTGGTACAAAATGGGATTTTTTTCATTGGTAAGAGATTACAAGATTCCTGTAATCGATTACAAGTGCATGAGTCCTGTGTGAAGGGTGTAGAACCTCATCTGTCAACCTTCAAATACCCTTAGTGGGTCTTCCCAACACATAGAACTGACCAAGTTTGAAATTTCTTGTTGTGGACACCTTCAACCATGGCCAACAGAGTTGAACAATCCAAAAAAACTTTGGAAAAACACTGGTAAGGACTCACGGGGAGCGCTTAAGCCATGGCTGGGGAGCGCTCCTGAACTTTTTGTACAAAATTGAATTTTTTTCATTGGTAATCGATTAAAAGACCCCTGTAATCGATTACCACTGCATCAGACATGTGTCAATGGTGCAAGACCTCATCTGTCAACCTTGAAACACCCTTAGTGGGCCTTCCCAACACATAGGACTGACCAAGTTTGAAATTTCTTGTTGTGGACACCTTCAACATTGGCCAACAGGGTTGATTAATCCAGAAAACTTTGGAAAAACACTGGTAAGGACTCACGGGGAGCGCTTAAGCCATGGTTGGGGAGCGCTCTTGAACTTTTGGTACAAAATTGAATTTTTTTCATTGGTAATCGATTACAAGGCCCCTGTAATCGATTACCACTGCATCAGACCTGTGTCAGTGGTGCAATACCTCATCTGTCAACCTTGAAACACCCTTAGTGGGTTTTCCCAATACATAAGACTGACCAAGTTTGAAATTTCTTGTTGTGGACACCTTCAACAATGGCCAACAGGGTTGATCAATCCAAAAAACTTTGGAAAAACACTGGTAAGGACTTATAGGGAGCGCTTAAGCCATGGCTAGGGAGCGCTCCTGAACTTTTGGTACAAAATTGAATTTTTTCATTGGTAATCAATTTAGTTAGAAACTAATACTAGTTGCAAATTGCATTTGAAGAACGTCATACACATCCCAAATATTTGCCTCAACCTGATCTTTGTCTAAGTACTTGACGAAAATGGTTATTATAATTCCTTTAGTGATGGAAAATGGATATGCACTAAAGAGAAAATGGTGGTAACAAAAGGAGAGAAACAAAATACTCTTTGTTGGACATCAACAAAGTTCTATACATATTAAGTGAATGCAATTGAAGGATTGTTCCAAAGAATTATGGCACAAACACCCTGGTCACTTGAGTGAGAAGGGCCTTGTTACACTTCTAAAACAGAGGTTGCTTTTTGTTAAAGGTACATTTCTTGAAACTTGTTCTAATTGTCTTTTTGGTCATAGAGCTTATTTTCACACTTATCATCCACATAGAAAACCATTTGTCCTACATTTAACTTACATTGATGTTTGCATTATGAATGATAAATCAATTTATGGTTGCTCTTATTTTGTCACTTTTATTGATGACCACTATATAAAGGTTTGAGCTTTTGTTTTGAAATCGAAAGACCAAGTACTCGATGTGTTCAAGCATTATCATGCAAGTGTTGAAAGAGAAACAGGCAGACTATTGAAATATGTTAAAGTAGACAAGGGTAGTGAGTACAAGGAGCATTATTACATGGAGCATGACATCAAGCTTAAAAAGACAGTTTCAGAGACACCTAATCGTAATGAAGTTGTGAAGAGAATGAACCGCACAAATAATGATAGAATCGGATGCATGCTCTCATGCAAATTTTCCTAAAGCTTTATGGGTGACTGTAATGGACTTGATTAACCTTTCACCATCCATTCCTTTTGATGGTGATGTTCCTAAGAGGGTATGAAAGGGGAAAGATGTTTCTTATAATCATTGGAGAATGTTTGGTTGCAAAGCATTTGTTCTCATTCCTAGAGATGAAAGATCAAAGCTTAATGGAAAGTCTAAACAATGACAGTTTCAGAGACACCTAATCGTAATGAAGTTGTGAAGAGAATGAACCGCACAAATAATGATAGAATCGGATGCATGCTCTCATGCAAATTTTCCTAAAGCTTTATGGGTGACTGTAATGGACTTGATTAACCTTTCACCATCCATTCCTTTTGATGGCGATGTTCCTAAGAGGGTATGAAAGGGGAAAGATGTTTCTTATAATCATTGGAGAATGTTTGGTTGCAAAGCATTTGTTCTCATTCCTAGAGATGAAAGATCAAAGCTTGATGGAAAGTTTAAACAATGCATCTTCCTTAGCTATGGTCGGGATGATTTTGGTTATAAATATTGTGATCTGGTTGATAGGAAGATCGTTAGAAGTTGAGGTGTTGTTTTTCTTAAGGACCAACTTGATGTGAAGGATTGATGAAACATTTCAATTCATTATAATATTAATGTATTAACTTATGTTTCTAATGTTTCAAATTTGTTTAGAGTTGTGGGTAGGACCAGAGGACAACAAATTGAAATAGTTTATGCTAAGGTTGAAATTAATTGATTTTTAACTTATTAATTTGTGTATTTAAAATTAAACCATCATATTTGACTATTTTCTTTCCCATGTTTACTGTAATAAGCAAGCAAATTTTTGGGCATGCAGGTATTACATCAAGTCATGGATGAAGACAATCATTCGAGTAAGAATCAGACAATATTGGATTGAGGTAATAATTTACATTTGAAATCTTACAAATCTCAATTAACTTTACACATTAGAATGAAAATAATAGTAAAGTTTCCTTGATTTTGCATCGGTTCAACAATTCATCTTCATTAACAAATGCACAATAAGAAAGCTAAGACGAGAATAAGCATACTATTTTAATAAAATTTTTAATTAGGCTAGAATAGTTTGCTTTTCTTTAAGTTCTTTTTGTTTTGATATTGATAGCTTTAGTTTTAGTTTTTAGTTTTGATATGGTTTCAATTGTGAATAGATGAATTGTGGATATATATGCATTGGAAAAACTGATTTTTTGATTTTTCAAGTGTAGTAAAATTAGGAAAAATGAATGACTTTAAAAACAAACACTCAATTTAATGTCAGCCTATACATTATGGGTATATTGACGTCAGTCAGTGCATTAAACGATGTCCAATTCCTTCCAGTCCACACCCAAAGTAAAATATTACTGGGCGAGTATTAAAATACCCCAAACTCGTTTAGAAGTGAGTATTAAAATACCCGCTATCTGTTACCTGCGGGGAGTAACTACCCGCTGCTACAACTGTCAAAACGGGTAACCCGGATCGACCTAGCCCGGCCCACCACGGGTTGGTCACTTAGTGAGGCAACCCAATTCGGCTGACTTATTAGCAAGCTGAAATAATTCAAACCTGGTTTGACCCACCACGGGTTGGTGGGTTAAACGGGTTGGCTCATTGACTCATTTAATTATAAGTTTTTTTTAAATACAAAAATTACAATTGTTTTTTATTCAAATCTAAATAAATGTTACTCTAAAATGATATTAAACTCCAAAGACAATTAAAAAAAAATATTATACAATCCAAGCGAAATCCAAAAACATGTACAAAAGGTGAACAAATAAGTTTTTAATATTGATAATTTTTGTATCACTTGTTCATTTATAATATTAAAGTCTTGAATAGATAAATCTATAATATTTTTCTTTCTTGAAACATCTTTTTCTTTGTCGCCATCTACAATATAATTAAAAAAAATTGTTAACTAATAATATTGAAATACAAAATAATAAATAATTAAATTAAATTAGGTGGATTGGTGACCCAACCCGGCTCACCATGAGTTCAACCTGGTGAGCCGGGTTGAAAAACTAGCCTGCATAAAAAAATATATTTTTTTAAACCCAACCCGACTCAAATCCATAATGAACCAGATTGGTCCGCAGATTACAACTCATTTTGATAGCACTACCCACCATGGATTTTACTCACAAATACATATCCACAAATTTTGTTGTCATCCCTCATCATTCTCCCTTTTGAAATCATCGTTAGTATCTTGTTGTCACATTGATAAAGTCATCTTAAAAGATTCATGAACTTATTTGAAATGTTCATAAATACTTTTATTATAGGAAAAGTGAGGTAAAATAAAACTCACCTTCTCCATAAACTAAAATATTTTTATGAATAATATCATTTCTTTGTTTTTTTCTGTTCTACTAAAAAATTGTGTATGGAAAAGTTTTTTTCTAAGAAAACTTTACTTTTTTACTTATTATTTTTTGAGAGACATGTTCCTAGATTATATTTAATATTTGGATCAAGTAAATATTCTTTTATGTGTATAAAGATATTTTTTAGTAAATATATTTTTTTAAAAGATAAATTTATACTTTACAAAATTCGGTGGAGTGAGGCTAAGTAAGAGTCTAATTATTATATACCACACATTTTAATTAATATATTATTGTTATTGTAACCATTTTCTAACATTTTATTTCCACTAAACTTTCTTCCTTTGTCCATCATGATTCTCATACCATATTTTTCTATAACATCTTAATTTATTTTTATCTTTTCCTCTCTTTAGACACTAACAACCCAAAATCACAAAATCAATAAAACTAACAATGATATTTATAAATTCAAATTATCATTTAAAGCTAAAAAATAGTTTTGATGTTTACAAGAAAAAAAAACACTCCATCATCTAATTGGAAAAATTGAACTAAATCTCACTCTTTAAAGTTAATATGAGTTTGTTATGGTTGAAGTTAAATAGAAAAAAAAAATTGAACAAGAGTGATTAAGACATAGATTTTTTTTTTTGGAAAAGCAATAACTATGAAAAAAAGGGAAAATATAATTTTTGAAGGAACAATTACTATTTAAGAGAAAAAAAATAAAGGAAGAAAAATATTTTCAGTAATTTTTTTCATTTAACAGTTAAATACTATATTTTTCCACTAAAGATAATTTTAAGAAATTTCATGTTACATGAATTATCCATACATATGACTTCTACTTTCATAGTTTTTCTTTTATTTTTATTCAATAAAAATGCAATATACAATCTTTATAATTATTACAATGAAAGATGCAAGCAAGTGAAATTTTGCCTCCCCAAAGCAAATTAGGGTAAAAGAAAAAAATATCCAAATGATAGAGGCATTGGTGTAAGTGAAAGAAAGAGAAAGAGTGATAGAAAATTTGAAAATATAGATAATTCTATTATTATTATTATTTATTGTTGTGGTATTTTCAATTTTTTATAGCATAGTGGTGCATTCCATCATCATCATAACAGACGTCTCGGAGGCGAAATAACGCAACCGGCAATCCCGACATGTACGGCGGCGCCTCCTCCAAGCTCGGCCGCGGCGGCTCCAACCGCCGCTCCTTCCCTCCTCCTCCGGCGCCTCAGCGTTCATCCGCTCCAGGAGGCCGCCTCTCCCTCGGCGCATCCTCCCGCAACGCCGCGAAGGAGACGGCATCGATGGCAGCGGTGGAGGAGACTTTCAGCCTGACCTCTGGCAGCAACCCGCTTGCATTCTCGATGATCATACGGCTTGCACCCGACCTCGTGGAGGAGATCAGGCGCGTGGAGTCACAGGGCGGCACTGCGCGTATGAAGTTCGGCCCCAATCCTCACAGCGGAAACGTAACGCTTTGCGCTCTACTTGTTTGGTTTTCAGCATTCGACTGGTTATTGCATCGAATCGAACTTTAAAGTGTTTGTTTATTCCTTTTTGTTGGCTGTTAGTTATGCTCATTTAAGTTTATTCGGAGTAAAAAGGCAAACGTTATGAAGAGTAATGGCAATATAGACTAGGGGTAACCGGGTATTCATAATTCAAAACAGAATTTGAATTTGAAATCATACGTCTATGCTTATTGTGAAATGTATGCATACTGTGAAGTTTTGTGAAATTCATTAACGGAAATTGAATTTTACTGATTCTAAATCTGTATCAGCATTACTTCATTTTGAACAGTGTTGTAATGATAGTGCTACTAGGAAGTCGGAGGGTCTGTTTGTTTAATTGTGTATTTGTGTTCCTAATTTGCTACAGTTTGCAATGACATATGCTAAATGACCGACTTTTAAACTTACCAACGTTGTTTCTATTCGAGAGTGAAATCAGGTTACTTTTGTCTTCTGTTTCTGTGCTTTTGGGTTTTGTTAAGCGATTTCTGATTAGTAGTTTGGAATGAATGTTTTATTTGTGCCAGATTATAGATGTTGGTGGGAAGGAGTACAGGTTTACGTGGTCAAGGGAATTGGGTGACCTCTGTGATATTTACGAAGAGCGTAGGAGTGGCGAAGATGGTAATGGTTTGCTTGTTGAATCTGGGTGTGCCTGGCGCAAACTGAATGTGCAGCGTATCTTGGATGAGTCGACCAAGAATCATGTCAAAAGGCGCTCAGAGGAAGCTGAACGCAAAATGAAGTCTCGCAAGTATGTAGCCATAATTGGGGATATTCCTTACTCTTTCCTCATGAACTTCGTATTATGCATTTACCTTTGAAAACCTTGTCTTTTCAGTGATCTTTCGTATTTTTTCTTATTAATTTGTTATTGTTGCATTTCGTTTGCATTTATAAGAAAATGCACATGACTCTTATGCTCAAAAAGAATAATATGTTTGTTCTATGGTATCTCGTGGAGCAATCTATTAAAGTATTTTCAGAATTTGAAGGTATGCAATACAAGTCAATTGATACATAGGTTTTGGTTCTCTAAAGTCAGCAATTCACTTTTTAGTGTAAAGTAAGCAATATCAGTTATTGGTGGCAAATTAATGGTTGATGTTAGAGCCTCATGCATGATTAATCATGTGTCACTCTTACTCATTAGAGGGTCCAAGTCCAAATTTCAAACAACCACTAGGGTAATAATATTGAAGCTAGAGTTTTGAACTTTTTTTGCTTAGTTTTTTGTAAGTCTTATCTATGCTTGCTACACCTTTTATTTCTTTCATATTTCTATTGCTATTTATTTAATAAAAGGAACTCGCAAGATGAGTTATGGGCTTTGATAGTAGATGTTATTGAATTGGGGTTGGACTTAACTTGATCCTAAAATTTAGTTCATAAAGCAAGAATTGCTCAACCCTTTATAAGGGGATATAAGGCTGACTCTGAGCTAAAAGTGGAAGAGAGGGAGGGATAGGTTGTAGGTTTGAGTCCTCCCGCCAACTAAAACTACCATTAATATCTACTGTCTGCTGATAAAATAACTCAAAGCATTTATAAGCTCTACAGTGTTTATAAATATCCATTACAACAACGTTGTAGGGCTATTGCATTAGGGATTCCTTGGATCCAAATTTATGATTCTGTTTGCTATTGTGGCTGTCATGGTCGTGATTTTGGCATGCAACCTGCATTCTCTTGTCATCACCAGCGAGTCTTCAGGCATTTGAACAGTTGATATAATATCAATAATTTTTTTATTCATTTTATTTTTATTTGTGTACAACATGATTTTTTTATACATATGTAATTGATATTTATCATATATTTGAACCACTGTGACTTCCACTCTAATGCAAGGCTATTTGCTATGTGGTATAGTAGATTATTGGCTTTTTTCCATTTTGTGTGCTCTGCAATACCCGTGAGTCAACTATAATAGAGGTGATATCTCGACACACACACGCCTCATTCGGATTAGAATCTTGACATCTAAAGTGTGAAGATTTATTGCACCAGGTGACAAAGTAGATTGCACTAATAAAGCTGCAGGGCTAAGTATATTTTTTTTAATATTGCCCGAGTAAAGCTGTCTGGTTAGGTAGAACTTTTGACCCACTATCATATCTGTGATAGACTGCAGTACCATCTTGAATTTGGTTAGGTCTTACTCAACCTTAAAACCAAGTGTGGTGAGAATTGCCCTATCCTTTACAAGCTCTACATTGTAAATATCTATAGCGGATTGAATTTGTATTATAGGCAAACAATGTATATGAGCATAGGGGGAACATATTCTGGTTCAGTTTGCTATTTACCACACAGCAGTTCGGTTGTCTTGCAGCGCTCAGTTTGGTGGAGCTTCTAAATAATTTGTTGAACGGGAGCTTGAACCAAAATAACAGGGGTGAGGGAGGAATAGTAATATAAGTGTAGGGGTTGGACTGACTTTTGAGAGTCTTGAATCCCTGGAGTTGAGAGAGGTTTCATCATATCTTTTCCTCTTGGCTTTGCAATCTTCTTGATTCTTGGTTCAGATCCAAGGATGCGAGTTGATGTTAATCTGTCTGTTTTCCTGCCTTGTACTATTCGATTATGTAACCTTACGACATACAATGACACCAACATTCTGTTAAAGCTTTATTTGCTTGAAATATGAGGAATGTTTTTTGCATATTATTCTGTGATTCAAAATATTCAAGCTCTAAAGTTAATATGTTGGCTAACCCTAATAATTAGAAGGCACGAAATATGGCTGTACAATATATTCTAATAATTACAAAATACTTCTGGAATATGTACAGGAAACAGTAAATATTCTATCCTAAATTAGAGTACTTACATAGTCTCAACACAACATTTTTCTTAAAAAAGTAAATGAACTGTTGTTGACATTATACTCAGCCAAATGTAACAGAGGTTCTTGGTTCAGTGCATACTCTATTTCTATTGTTAAAATTAATCAACTCATCTGTTTCTTTTCCAAATTGGCCGATTAGATATTTCTTGTCATTCAATGAATTTTCTTCTTTTATTCCACACAGTGATTGTTTATGGTGTATTCATCCTCTTCCCCCCACCCTGTTTTCTTCTTTTGGCCAGTTTTTCATTTATTTGTGTTTTTTCCAACAGAGCCATTGTCTTAGAGCCAGGGAACCCGCCTATGAAAAGTCAGATAAAGGAATTAGCAGCTGTTGAGGGTAACTTTTCTTTGTTTCTTGTATATTTTTCATGTAACATTTTCAGAGTATTGTTATTTCTTATTTCATTGAGATGAGTAAGTAGAGTTATATATATATATATATATATATATATATATATATATATTGAGCATGATTACATGCTTATCACCACTCTATTTTCTTCTGCCAAGGCTTTTCATTTTTACAGTCTTTAGTTTAATAAAATTTATATTTGACTATTTTTCTGAATAGCCTTGTACTTCCCTTGTTCAGCTACAACATGGAAGAATTACAGTAAGAAGAAAGAGGCTGCTGCACTTAAGAAAAGAAAAGTGGAAACCCTTAAAGGTGATTGAAGTTTACATCTTTCCAACATAGTTTCAATCAATCTCGAGATAGCATCACTTACCAGTATTGAAACCTTCCTTATAAATTTCTGTTAGCTCATGTAATTTATCTGTAGTGTATGGGATCTTTTTTAATAGTTGGTGGACCCCCAAAATCTTCCCATAGATCTGGATTGACATCTACTAATACCAATACCAAGGGCAAACATTCCTCTCCTCTTCCGTCTCCACCAGATCCTTTTGCTGCTTCTTCCTCCCCACTGGTAGTTGCAAATATGTCTAAGAGCTTTGAGGATGCTATGCCCGTACAAATGACAGGTAAACAAGATACTAATGTTGTCTCTGAGAAAGAAATCTCTACCAGGACAAACAATGCTGTGAGGAATACACCAGGAGGCAAGGGACCTAATGGGTCTAAACTAGCAGATTTGCAGGGCATGCTAATTTCTCTTCTAAAGGATAAACCTAGTGGAATGACATTGAAGGTGCTGTAGAGGATCCAGAAATTGATTCTTCTTAGGCTTATTTTTTATTTCTCTAACTTTGATTCATCTAATTTATCTTCCGAACTGCCTCCCCCCTTATTTTATAGGCTTTGGAGAAAGCTGTTGGAGATACACTTCCAAATTCCATAAAGAAAATTGAGCCAATTATAAAAAAGGTAAGTAGTGGATTTTTTGAGGCTATTGTTTTATGATACTCTTGTTGTCTAATATTTCATTTAATGTTGATGTTCAGATTGCAAAATATCAAGCTCCAGGAAGGTATATATTGAAACCGGAAGTGGGTTCTGAAAACTTAAATAAGCCTCAGATCGAAAGTGGAAGGTGCCTTTTATTTATTTTTTTAAAAATCTTAAATAGACCAGTACAACAAGTATCTCACTTTTGTGGGTCCCTTCGTGCATTTAAGGTGTATATTTTTTGGTACAGTTCTCCTGATGATAGTCACAGCCAGATGCCTACTCGTGAAGAGTTTCATGATCAGACATCAGCCCCGCAGGGAGGGTCTGAAGAAAAAGTTCCAAATGTTGATATGGAGGAAATGGTTAATGTAAAATCCAAAGTAGAAGATACAAACAGCTTGGAAAAAATTGATGCCCAACATACTTCACCTGATATTCTTGGTGACAAAAAAGGTTCTGATCACAGTGAAGGCCAGGCAGGCAGCTCAAGTGATAGTGGTAGTGACAGTGACAGTGATAGTGACAGCAGTGATAGTGGCAGTGACAGTGGAAGCCACAGTAGGAGCAGAAGTCCTGCCGGATCAGGGAGCGGGAGTAGTAGTGACAGTGAAAGTGATGCATCTTCTAGCAGCAAGGAGGGACTGGAGGGTTCTGATGAGGATGTAGATATTATGACTAGTGATGATGAGAAAGAGTCAAAACAAAAGGTCGAAGTCTCTGATCAAAGGATGCCCTTACCCATTCAAGGAAAATCTCCTGATGGAAGATCAATGCAGAATGAGGTTGATGAGAAGCAGGATGGTAATGAATCTGATCCAATTGAAATTGAAAAGGACTTACCTGAGGAACCGGAAGCTGAATTGGATCTACCTCCAGCTACCATTCCAAATAGAGGTGGAAAATATGCAGAAGAGACAAGACCATTTTCAATTGACCATGAACAACTCCAGGAACGCCGAAATTATATAGGGAGTTTGTTTGATGAAAAAGAAAATGAAGTTAAAGATAGCTCTAGGCATGAACAGTCTGACAGCTCGGACAGGTTCTCTAAAGGTAAACATAAGAGGGTTTCTGATGTGAAGAATGTAGATGAGAAGTCTGCAAAGAGGTTGAAAGCAGAATTGTCTCCCAGTATTGATGCGCAGACATTAAAAAATTCTCGGAACTTGTCTCCTTATGAATTTACTGAAGACATTGGTAAGGGACCTAGTGTACCAGTGTTGAACAGAGCTGACAGACAAGCAAATTTGAGTGTTGGCTTACAAAAGGGACCCAATCGAGCATTTCCTGGAAAATCTAGTTCAGATTTTCCACAGAAGTCCTCAGCTCAAACCCCTTTGGAAAACCCTTCCTACTCATGGGAAAAATCAGACAAACAAGGTGAAAGTGTAAGGCACAGCAAAAAACACTCAGGAAATGACTTCCCTGCCCGTGAAGCTTCTTCCGTGCAGAAAGATAAATCTCATAAAGATGCATCAAACGAAGATATTAATGCCACTGAGAAAAAGGTTTCAAGGAATTCCAGGGATGGTAGTAATGGAAGTAAAGAGCCTGTATTTGTGGATTCTCATTACCAAGAACAAGGTGAAATAGTTGGTAAATCAAGGGAGCGCCGGCAAAGTACACAGTCTCACTTGGGAACATCACCTAAGGAAAGCGACAGAAGGATTCTTGATCAATCCCCTGTAACTAATGGGCAAGGTGTCTCTCTTCAAAGAGAGCTTTCAGATTTGGAGTTGGGTGAACTTCGTGAGTCCACTCCAGATGAAACTCATGTTGCAAAGCAATTTGAACGAAAAGGTTCCTTTAAACAGTTGGAAAAGAAAGCAAACACATCAGAGGATAGGAATTTGGATATCACTAGAGTAAAACCATCACTGAAGGCAAATTCAGATTCAGGAAAACAGTCCTCAGCCTTTGTAAATTCTGGTTTTCCCAGTAATTTGGACAGCACTTACAAAAAGAACTCAGATAATCATTTTGAGGATTCAACAAAATCTCGTTCTAGAGTTATGCAGACTCATTCACAACATTTGAAAGCTGATAACGCAGAAGTTGGATCTCAAAACAAATTGGTAGAAACGAGTAGTAAATATAGAAATAATGAATCTGGGGTGAGTCGAGATACTGACTTGGAAGGTCGTAGTGAAAGCAATAGAGGAATACCTGCAAATGCATCTAAACAACAAGATGGTAAAGGGGGAATAGTTTTCTACCCTGGGAAAGAAAGCAAAAGGCAAACATCTAATTCAGTGGAAGATATGGCTGACGGAGGAAAGGATTCTGGATTTGCTGATAGAAATCATAGTGATCAAAAGAAGAGAGAGTCATCTTCAGATGAAAATAGTTGCTCTTATTCAAAGTACGAAAAGGATGAGCCTGAATTGAAGGGTCCAATAAGGAGTTTTTCTCAGTAAGCAATTATTCTTAAGCTTTTTTAATTATATTGTTGTTTGAGTAGTTCATGTCGTGATAGGGTACTCCTTGAGTTTGCACTTGCTCTTTTTGGCATCTGATACATTTTTTCCTATGCAATGCTAGATATAAAGAATATGTCGAGGAATTCCGAGATAAATATGATAGTTACAATTCCTTGCACAAGATTTTGGATAGTTACAGGTAAATGCCCTTACAAAAATCAAGGTTTCATTGCTTCTTCGCTTAGACATTTAGTTTGATCACCTGTCCGATGTTCTGTTTAACATCTCTACCCATAATTTATAGGGACGAGTTTCAGAAACTGGGTGATGATTTAGAACATGCTAAAACCAGGGATACGGATAGATATTATGAACTTCTGGGACAGCTGAAGGAATCCTTTCAACACTGTGAACCGGTATGTTCTATTTTTCTCCATTCACTGGGTGCAGTATTTTGTATAGTTGTGGCAGAGTGCAAATGTTGAACAAATCATGTTTTAATACATGATTGTCTGCATTTAACAGTTTCTCAAAGAACTTACACGCTTAAGCTACTTCTATAGAATCTCATCCATTTACCTCTGTTGGGATGATATAGTCTTTGAAAATATTTGTACTCTCTAAATCACACATACGATAATCTTGAAGGAATTTGTGTTTATTTAAAGTGATTGTACACGAGAAAATTAATACCCTAGTTGACGTTGATGTGTTTATCTGGTTCGTCTTATTATATTAAATGGCAACCTTTATTGCATTAACAGCAGTGGTAACTGACTGCCAGTTCCCTAGTTCGACTTGATGTAATTTTAGTTGGGTTTAACATTAAACTAATTAGTGATTTATCTTTTGCTTAAGAATTTGTGTTTAGGATATTGGAGTTTTTTTTCCTCCTAGTGCATCATTCATGTGTTACCTTATTTGTATAGCTCTCCTTGTATATATTAATATTTCTTTTTAACTTGTGAGCATGATGGAATTGCAGAGACACAAGAGGTTGAAGAAAATATTTGTTGTTCTTCATTTGGAATTGGAGGTAATTATTTACATTTTCTATAACTTTGATTTAGAACTTTATTTTTACAGTGAATATACAATTTCATCTTTGAAAGTATCATCCTATAATATTGATCTGGTCCTGAAATTTTGCGTACACACACACACACACTATTTAATCCTTGACTATGTCAATCTCATGGCAAAGTAGATCTCCGATAAGAAATTGACTAACTTTAGAGTCTAAATTTTTCATGAAGTTGACAGGAACTAAATTAACAAAGAAGGATAAATTCATCTTGAAGTTAACTGATTCACGTAAACTTAAGGAACAAATTAGCATTGATTGTCGTTTTTGGATTCAAAGTTCTATATTTTTTCTTTTTATTAAATAATAAACATTTTTGTCTTCTCTCGTAATTGCTTTGTTTTACTGCTTCTTTGTACATGTTCCTAACGCTTCTTTGTTCTCGCTTTTATGCAGAATATTAAACGAAGGATCACGGACTTTGCAAACTCGTATAATAAATGATGAGAGTGCAAGAGTACTATATTGATAAAACAGAAGCCTGTTCATCAAGGTTAAGAACTTTTGGGAGACACACGATGTGCAGTTTAGATGAATTTTTGTGTAGGTTGGGTATGCTCTTTTTCATACTATATATTGGTAGAGCCGTCTATCTGTGTATAAATGAAATTTTGTCTATTTTGGTATTACCTATAGGTCTGCCATATTTTTTTTTTTATATCAGGCTGTCCTTCGTTTTGTTTTTACGTCTTGATAAATGTATATTATTTTATTTCGTTTAACAAATTAACCTAGCTTTAGTTTATCTCTCAAGAACTTCAAATTTTGTTCATGATCTTTATTATCAATAACAGCATTTGATCCTTAAAAAAAATCTGAAAGATTTATTAGTTTTAAAGTTTTCAACGAATTTTTTTACACTGACTAAAATCAAAATATTCATTTTATAAAAACTTAGTATTTAAGTCGTGGGTTAAGCATGATTCAAATTTTAAATACGAGCATAATTTTCTGCTGTTTTTCTTGGTTAAACTTCTGTTCGTACATTAATTTAAAGGGTCAAAAGATAAGAGTGATTAAATTGAAATTAAATTCTAGAATAACTCATTCAATTTAATTGCATTAGTTTTATTTATTTATTTTTTCCATCTTATTATCCAATGAACTAGCTATTTAATTCAACTTTGATTTGATACATTTCACTTTTGAATAATTGTTTCTCCTAAAAGTGAAATTAGTTTTTTTTATGAAATGTTAAAAATGTTGAAATATGAGATTTGTATAGTTAAAATAAAGTAGTAAAATTGAGTAGCAATTTATAGTTCAAGGATTATTCTGTTATATTATTTATTTAAAAAAAAACAATTTAATCATTTTTTGTATTTGACTGAAGATATAAACAGCATTTGTTTTTATAGTTCTATAAATCTTAAAAATTAATTTCATTCAATACTTTTAATAGTTAGTAGTTTATTGATGTATCGAATTATAATTTCTCTTACTCTTTTTCTCCTTTTATTTCTCAATTTTTTATTTACCCACATAAATTAGGTATCCACATTGAACTAATAATAATTTAGAATGCTCTCTCCATTTAATTATCTTAAAAAATGTTTTATAAATTTTATGAATCATAATGTCTCAATAAGCTCTAAGTTACAAAATAAACTGTTCGTTAAAACTTTTTACTCTTTTTCATTACAATTGTGGTAGAGTTAAAAAATGATTTTGCTTATTTTAAAATAATTATTTTTTATATTAAATATTCTCATACACCATGTAAAAATTTGAATAAAAATAAGAAAGTTATTTCACTGGAAAAACATTTCTGAAAAAAAAAAAAGCATTTATATGTCCGAAAATTCTTTTACTTCGTATGAAACATGCATGCTGATTTTAAAAATTCATCCATGGCCGATCCTATTACGTGTGTTAATCTCCGTTAGGATTGAACTCTACCTTCTTTTGGAATCATATCACGATCGCGGCACTTTGCACACTGATGGATGATGATCACACGCACAATCCACAACACATCACATCACATAACATCACCATCCATACATGATGATGGTGATGATGCGTTCATCCTCGTCACTCCTCACTCGTCCCACTTTCTTTGGTTTATGAAATTCCCAGCAAAACAAACAGTCCCAGAAACAATCATTAAACTCCCAACTACGTTTTTGTTCCACCCATCATCCCACTCCACTCTCCAACCTCAATTTGGAATAAAAGTTTCTTTCTTTCACTGTTTTAAACTCGCTGTTTGATCTCACTCCAACCACGAGATGCTCAAAACTTGCGCCTTTTGAGTCTGTCACTTTCGTTAAATTTCTTAAGGTATTTGAGTTCAGCGGTCAATTTCAACTTTTGAGTATTTCTGCAAATTTAATTATCATTTGTGGGTCGTTGGCGTAAAAAAGGTTTTTTTTTTCTCCATCACTTGTGGAGTTTGTGTACTATCGCCTTTTGTAATTGTGAGGATTCTGAGGTTCATGCTGTGCCTTGGGGTTTAAAAGTTTGTCAATTTAAATGGTTGAGTGAAGTTTTGAGAGAGTTTCTTAAATGTTGCCTGATTACAAGAAATGATGTTCATATTTGGGATTTTTGAGTTAATTGCGGTTTTGGAGAGCTGAAGACTGGCCCAGACAGTATCACTGTTTTGATTTCTTCGCGTTGTAGGTTAGTTGATGACGTGGGTCTAATCCAACTCAATTGTGCAGTGCAGTCTAGCATATTGTTATCCTGTAAATGAGTTTTGGTTGTTTCATCCATTAACTCTTAAATAGGTAAATTGGTGATTTGATGTCTTTGTTTTGACAGAAAGCTTTTTTAGTTCGTTGAGAGGGCTGTCATGCTGAATGTTGTTGCCTATGAGTGGAGTAATAGGGATGAATTCTTCAATGGATGATATGACTTTGATTCAGCAAAGCCAGCGACATCACTTGATTGTGAGAGAACTTGGTGAGGAAATTGATTTGGAAATTGGACCTGGGGAGGATGACCCTTCATTTGGTAATGGTGCTCTAATTGGTGCACCAATGCGGGAGTCCTCTGCTGAAGAACATGGTGAGAGCAAGCAGATGGGGATGGTTTCTCAAATTCGTAATGATTCTCAAGATATGTCCAAGAACCAACAGGTGAAAAGGAAGAAAAAGGTTGTCAAAAGATGGAGAGAAGAATGGGCAGACACCTATAAATGGGCTTATGTTGATGTGAAGGAAGGGACACCTAGGATTTTCTGCTCTGTCTGCAGGGAGTATGGCCGGAAGCATAGAAGAAATCCTTATGGGAATGAGGGCAGCCGAAACATGCAGATGAGTGCCCTGGAAGAACACAATAATAGTTTGCTTCACAAAGAGGCTCTTCGTCTTCAAATGGCCTCCAAAGATAAAATTGTGGTTGACAAGCCTGTTTATGTAAAAGGTTGGCTATCTCAGAATGCTGCAATAACTGTCATGTACAGATAATATTTTTATTCTTTTTAGATGTTAATGGTTGTATATTCTGCTTTGTAATAGTTGACTTGAACTATCTGTTGTGTCCTTACCCTATTCATTTTAATTTCTGGTCATAGTTTTATAAAAAATATATTTGTTAGTTGTGTTTCAATATGCTTCACTTCTGCATTCAACATTTCAAATTATCTTTAGTTCATGAAGTGCAAGCATTGTGTTGTTTGTTAGATAGATCTGAATGTTATTGTGAACTACTATGCTTCCTGTGGCATACAACCATATTATTAATTTTATTTTGTTGCGTCCACTGGTTTAATGATTGCTTTACAAAGCTTAGTTTCCCTGGACACTTTTAATTTCGAGTGCTTACTGTCTCCTTTTCTTACTGAATAATATAATATTAATTTTACATTTTGTTTATGTTGAAATGTAAGCTCTTCAAGTGTTTACAACTGTATCTGTATGCTGACTGTATCCTGGAGTTGTATATTGTAAGCTTAAAAACATGGTATATGCACACTCATTCTGTTATCCAAGAGAATTAACCAGCAGATCAGTTTAACTGTTTAGTTAGTGGCTCAACTTGTTACAACTGAACTACAGCTGCAACCGTATACCATACACAGTTTTCTTGTATATTTGCAGCTGTAGTCAGACAATAGGGTTAATTCATTTTCTACTAGAAACGGACTAGATCATTTTCAGACTCTCAAATTTTTCTCCCGGGTTCGCCTCCTTTTCTCTTACTGTTTCCTCCTTTCACATAATGCTGTATCAGAGGATCTGGTTCTTAATCCCTGACCTCAGTGTAAATGATTCAGATAATTTTAGTTCTTTTTTCTATCTTTACCATATATATCTAACAATCAAGATTGTATTATCATCATTATGGTATGTTTCTTCTCATTTCTTTTCTTCTGAGTGCTATAATTTTTATTTACGGTTGACACAGTCAATTTCTTGAGATGAGTTTATGGAATTAATTGGAAATATTCTTAATATTTGACAATCAAAAAGTGCATTATCTAACAATCAAGATTTGTTTTATCGTTATTATGGTAAGTTTCATCTTATTTTTGTTGTTCAGAGTGCTATAATATGTATTTTACAGTCAACATAATCAATTTCTTGAAATGGGTATATGTTAGTTATCTGCTCACTAAATAATGCGTGGAATTTATTACAAGTAATCTTGATATCTGACTATCAAGATTTGTATTAGCTAACAATCAAGATTTGTATTAGCTAACAATAAAGATTTGTATTATTACCACTATGGTAAATTTTAGCTCGTTTCTACTGTTGAATGATAGAATTTGTATTTTACTGTTGACAATCAGTTTCTTGAAATGAGTATATGTTCGTTATCCACACACTGAATGGCGTGGTATTGATTAGAAGTAATCTTGATACCTGACAATCAAGATTTGTGTTATCACTACCACGGTAAATTTCAGCTCATTTCCGTTGTACTGTGTGATAGATTTTGTGTTTTACAGTTGACAATCAATTTCTTGAAAAATATTGGTTATCTACATGTGGAATATATGGAATTGATTAGAAGTAATCTTTCTTATAAACATGCTTATTTTCTTGAGTATTGTCTAACAATTCTATAATTGAAGTTGCCATGTCAAAAACGGCTGGATCAATTCTTGAAGCTACTCTGAAAAGGGACCCTCATGAGGTTGAATTCATTCAAGCAGTCCAGGAGGCAGTTCAAGCCCTTGAAAGAGTCATTGCAAAAAACTGTCGGTGTGTTTTATTCAAATGCTATAATTTTATATTGGGTTAAGTATGTTTTTAGTTTCTAAACTTTGATGCAAAAATGAAATTCGTTCATGTCCGAAACTTTGATACATTTTGGTCTCCGAACTTTAAAAATGAATAGATATAATCTTTTTAATCCAATTATGTTAAAAAAATTTTACTTGCCAAACGTGTTTCCGAATAGACATTGAGGGGGAAACATGTCAAATGGTGTAAACAACTAAAATGGTAGCATTAAATGCATTTGACACAAAAAAATTTAACGTAATTGAGTTAAAAGGACTATATTTATTCATTTTGAAAGTTTGAGGACCAAAAGTATCAAAATTTTGAATAGGGATTTTGAGTAATTTTGGTATACACATACCAAAATGAATTTCAATTTCTTTTCAAAGTTCAAGAACTAAAAACATACTTAACCCTTTTATATTTCTTTATACACAAATGATAAACACAAGGCTATAGTACTGGATTCATCTCACCAATATTCTCACATTTCAGTTATGTTAACATCATGGAGCGCTTGTTGGAACCTGAAAGAGTGATTGTTTTTAGGGTTTCTTGGGTGGATGATAGGGGCGTCACACATGTAAATCGGGGCTTTAGGGTACAATATAACCAGTCAATGGGTCCATGTAGGGGTGGTATTCGTTTTCACCCATCAATGAATTTAAGTGTTGCCAAGTTCCTTGGTTTTGAACAGGTATTATGAGTAATTTTGGTATTCATATATTACATTATTTCCCATGACTAATGACTTAACTTCTGTACAATTTATTCTATTTTAATACTATCACATTTTTTCCATGACATGAAAGCAATTTGTGCTTCTTTTGCTATTTGTCTACCACAAGAATGCACAGAAGATTTTTAATCTATTATTTGGGAGATATGTTACACACTGAGTTTTTTACATTTCATTACCATGGTATAGCCACCCTTTTCTTTTTTATTATTTTTTTAATATTGAATGTGATGTCACTGTTAGGACTGTGTGATAGTAGTCTGTCTTTTCTTTCCTTCTTTTAAAAGGAGAATATATACATTCAAATATGGGAGAATAAATATTAAGGATATCTTTGAAATGTTTCTAACATGCCTTTATCTTGTGTGATCAATGTACATTTTGTAAGGAAATATAATGATTGGACAGAAAACCTGTATTCACTTCAAATACTAACCATACAATGTCTTGAGTTTGGTTGAGCAAGGATGTTTATATCTAAGCAAGGATTTCTGTGTTGGACCACTTTATAGTTTATATGACATATCCTTCTCTACAGACTTTAAAGAATGCCTTATCACCATACAAATTGGGAGGAGCAGCTGGTGGGAGCGATTTTGATCCAAAAGGAAAAAGTGATAATGAGGTGAATTCTCAACTTATTCAATTCAATCTCTACTTAATTAGTTTTATAATTACTAATTGTTACTTTGATAGATTATGAGATTTTGCCAAAGTTTCATGAGTGAGATGTATCGCTACCTGGGGCCTGATAAGGTAACTAAAATCATACTTTTCTTCATTATCGATTTAGCCTTTTTCACATTCAAGGCCTATTTCATGAAGTATTTTTGAGGTGGATGTCTATTATTAGGACCTTCCATCCGAGGAAATGGGTGTTGGCACTCGAGAAATGGGGTATCTTTTTGGACAGTATAGACGTCTAGCTGGTCATTTTCAGGTAATTCATATATTCTCAAATCCTAACTATTTGGTAGAAATATTAATAACTTACTTTTTTCTTATATATTTCCACCTCTATGCTTATCCCTCATATCCGAGTTCCTTGATGCACTTTTTGGAAAACCATTTATACAGTAAACCTTAATGGCCAATAAAAAATTGAATAGATAGAGCAAACAAAGAGATATGCATCTTACATTTGCGATCCTAGACTAAGCCTTATTTTCTACATATTTGTAATTTCATAATCTCTTTAGTCGTTAGCTTATTTCCTTTGAAGCACAATGACGTACAAGTCCAAACAGCAAAAAATATCATTAATGAAAATAAATAAATATTGGAAGTAACCCTTGTAAATAACCCTTTCAGTTAGGATATAGGGTGATTGGGGATATAAGGGTATAATTGGAAAATGGGATTAAGACAGAAAGTAAATGAATTGTATAAATAGATTGAGTGGGTAGTTAGAAGGGAGTTTTTTGGAGTACTTTGTTTGTTGACAGGTTATGACCTGTGGAGAGGGTTAAGCCTTTGAATTCTTTCTGTACAGATACTATTACTGGAAATAATATTCATTTTTCTCTCTTTCTTGTGTCTTTTCGGTGAGTGAGAGAGTCTTCGATTAGGTTCCCAATTCAGGAACCTATCAATTGGTCCGACCTGCCGGATCCATTGACAGCCGATCGTGATGGAGGGAAGAGTGGTGACGGTTGCGGAGCAAATTGAAGCGGTGGAGGTGGCGTTGGCAGAAACGAAGGCGGAAACCGTGTACCTGCGGCATGAAACCGGGACGCTGAGGCAGAACTGTGAGATGATGCGCCAAGATATCCAAGCGATCTTGACGATCTTGAAGGACCACAAGATCGACAATAGAGGGGTGCGACGGGATGGTAGTGAATCGTCTGTAAATGAGAACGCCGGAGGGTCAGGAGACGATGGGGGACAAACCGGAGCAGGACGTACGGGGGCGATGATCAATTGGCGGAAGCGGGTGGAATTGCCCGTGTTTGAAGGGGGTGAACCCTGGAATTGGATGAGTCGGGCGGAAAAGTTTTTCGAGGTACAAAAAGTGGAAGAAGAAGAGAAGATGCAACTGGTGTTTATCAGCCTGGAGGGGTACGCAGGAAGCTGGTTCCGATTTTGGCGGGAGAAGACCAAGAACTATTCTTGGGAAGGGTTGAAGAGAGCGTTGGGAATTCGGTTTGGCGGAGGAACTCGGGGAACGGTATATGAAAAACTATCGGCGATCAGACAGACGGGGCCAGTGGAGGGCTATGTCAGGGATTTTGAGGTGTTAGTGGGTCAGACTACTCAGATTCCAGAGGAGCAAATTCTAGGTTACTTTATGGCCGGACTCCGGGAAGAGGTGAGCGACCATGTGAGACCGCATGACCCTCCAGACCTCATGACCGCGATGCGTGTCGCGAGGGACGTTGAAAAACTGTGCAACCATTCGAAGATCGGCGGCGAACAGACGGCCAGGAATCTGGATTCTTGGGGAGGCACGACGAAAGTAGTGTCGGGGAGTGAACACAGTTGCGAGATTCAGGGCCAAGGGGGGATCACTGAAAGCACGGGGTCCGTGAAGAAAGAGGCGACCCAAGGAGGCAGCACCGCAAGAACCACGGAGGACGGGAAGGAGAGGAATACTCGCAACCTACCGTATTCGGAGTTCGTAAAAAGGAGAGAAGAAGGAAGATGCTTCCGGTGCGGTGGGCCTTTCAGCCCCGACCATCGATGCCCGGAAAAGGGATTACGAATGTTGATATTAGTCGAAGCAGAAGAGGAAGGAAGCGTGGCTTAACCAGAACCCAAGCCGCCTGACTTGAATTGAGGGCATAGTCAGTGGGTTCCCTTCAAATGGTAACCCGATGAGGAAAGACCAAGTTTTCCGATTTTTTTTCCGATTCCAACCTTGAGGACAAGGTTGTTCTGAGGGGGGTGTAATGTTAGGATATAGGGTGATTGGGGATATAAGGGTATAATTGGAAGATGGGATTAAGACAGAAAGTAAATGAATTGTATAAATAGATTGAGTGGGTAGTTAGAAGGGAGTTTTTTGGAGTACTTTGTTTGTTGACAGGTTATGACCTGTGGAGAGGGTTAAGCCTTTGAATTCTTTCTGTACAGATACTATTACTGGAAATAATATTCATTTTTCTCTCTTTCTTGTGTCTTTTCGGTGAGTGAGAGAGTCTTCGATTAGGTTCCCAATTCAGGAACCTATCACTTTCCCTCTGGATCCCAAAGTCAAGCTCCTCACATAGATAATCCTCTTGTTCTCACTAATAGAAGCTTCCCTAAAAACTGATTCTCCCCACGCATCCCACTCTCATATGCTATCCCACATGTATTTCCCCTTATCCATTAACTTTCTCAATACTGAGCGTCCTCATACTTTTCTTTCCCTTTCTTGCCTCTCCTCAAATACACATGCCAAACTTTGGGTCCACTTGTATTTTCCTTTGGGTCCTTTTTTCGATTGTCTATCCTGTCATACAATGATGTAGATTGGGTTTACATTTTTTCCTTATTTCTTTCTCGTCCTTTAGAGGACCAGTAGAAGTTCTAATGGGTTGGGTTGAGTATGCATGAAGAAGATCTACAGAAGCCCCTGCTGGCAGAGTAGATATGTTCGTGGATAGCCTAACCACTAGAGGTGAAGAAAATCTTATAGTCAAAACCATCAAGAAGGGTTAATATAAAGACATGATTTATGATACAACCAACTTCATAACTAGTTTGTTCCATGTAACTTATTCCCCCGTTGTTATTAATAACTCCCTATATTGGCACAATAGTAATGTAGTGGTGTTCCAGGAGTCACGACTATGACTTGAAGCCATTACCCCCAAACTGTTGATGTAAAGAAAACCCCTCACTACCACCGTTTCTGATGCTGGTGTCTTACTTTTATATTTACTTTTTGTATTTTAGTATGTATATTTCAAACATAGGGTTTCTTTTACAAGAACAGCTACATTTCTGTTCTGATAAGGTAGAACAAACATGAGATCTAACAGCATTACAGGCAAAGAGCACTTTTGGTCTGTGGAAAACATGTGCATTTGTGGTAACCCTCTGCTGTGATGTCAATTCCATTGTTGTTTCTGACTTTTTGGAGAATTGAGGCATGTTCTACCCTTTTGTTCTGTTCTCTCTCTCCAACCTAGCTTTCTCTATTCTCCATCTATCAGATTGACATTGGTCTTTTATTTTTCTTTATCCTACCTTTTTCTTTTGTCTTCTAAGTTCTAATTGAAGTCTTTACCTCTTTACATATTTCTTTTATTTTTCAACTTGTCTAGTTATCGTGTTGTGTGCTTAGCGTAAGACTATTTGTTTTGACTATTAGTTATAATTCCTAATTTTGGTTTTTATTTCTAATTTTTTACCATTTAATTACAAATTGTATTTAAATTTTTAAAATAACATTTGTCTTTCTATGTGCTATCCCGTATGGTGATTTTGGGACTGGCTGCTCTTGGTTTCTAACCAAGATTGACAAACTATGGACTTAATTGCCAAATCTAACAGTAAAAGAACTGGTTGTTTTTTGCCTTTATATGGGCTTGGGATCATTGCTTTACTTTGCAGAAAATGTTACATATCTTGAACGGAACCATCATGTATAGTGCTACGCGTAACATGTCTAATCAGTTTAAGAACATGTTAGCATTTGTGGCAGAAAAGAAAACTATGGTCTTTTTTGCTGGCTATTTCTCACGTGTATTCCTTACTTATGCAGGGAAGTTTTACAGGGCCAAGAATATTTTGGTCTGGTTCCAGTCTTCGACCTGAAGCTACTGGCTACGGGCTGGTAATTTGAAATATTTAATTCTTATTCTTTGTAGATGTATGTGAAAATTTGAGTGGTTACGTATGAAACCTACTCCATGTAGCCATTCATTTTCTGTCCCTTTATGTTTTGGTATTTCTGTAATGAGATAACCTTTTATGGCAGGTCCTGTCAATTTCTTGTGCATATATTCAATATAAAAGAAGACTAATCTCTAACCATTATTGCCTAAAATCTCATACCACCAACTCATCTTTTCAGAATAAAGGGCATCTAACATAAAAGTGCATTCTTTCCAAGATCATAAAAGGTTCTTTGCATCTATTATTTCAAGTAATTAAATTATTAACAAATTTGTCATGTGCTTCTGCAGGTTTTCTTTGCCCAGCTCATGCTTGCTGACATGAATAAAGAACTTAAAGGATTAAGGTTTCTATTTAAATTTAGACCATTTCATAGACACTGTTGCTACTGAAGTTCAATCTTGGTGCTTCTAACTTTCTGATCATCATTATTTTTATAATTAAGTATCCTTATGAGGATTTGAATCTTTTTGTTCAAGTTGATAGTCCTCTTTTCTTGAATTCAAAATTCCAATAATATTAGAGACTTGGAAACTCCCATTTTCAGTAATTTCTTCTGCGAACTAGTTAGTTTTTTTTAAGACAATTCTGTATTGTGAAATTTATTACTTTCTTTGATTTCATTCATTCATGATACTGGAATATTTTCATAAATTATAATTTATAATTTATAATTTCTTGTAGATGTGTTGTGAGTGGTTCTGGAAAGATAGCAATGCATGTTTTAGAAAAGCTAATTGCTTATGGTGCTCTTCCTATTTCAGTATCAGGTAATATTTTTTTTTTTATGAATATTGGGGTTTACTGCATGTACTAGGATGCAGTCTGTATTATTTTATTCTAGCAGAAATGAAATTTTGTGCTTGTTAAATAAGTCTAGGATTCTCATTGTCTTATAATTTTGAGTACCTTTGTGTGTCCTGTCTCTTCAAGGAGTATTTTTAACAAAAGCATTTGTCAGATTCCAGAGGATATTTGGTTGATGAAGATGGATTTGACTACATGAAAATATCATTTTTGAGAGACATCAAAGCTCAGCAAAGAAGCTTGCGGTCTGTATCATTTCTGTTGTTTGTTTATGCTTTCTGTTTGTGATTTTGTATAATTTTTCTGTCCTTGTTCATGAATTGACAATATGCAGAGACTATTCAAAAACCTATGCTCGGTCCAAATATTACGATGAAGCAAAGCCATGGAATGAAAGGTGTGATGTTGCATTTGCCTGTGCTTCACAGAACGAAATTAATCAATCTGATGCCCTTAATTTGGTCAATTCAGGTTGTCGTGTACTAGTTGAAGGTAGTTGTTCTCTTAAGATGCAAATGCAATATTGGCCCCATGCTGCCCCCTACCCGCCTCCATTTTCTTGTTTTTCATTTCAACGTGGAATTGACTTGTTGACTTTGAATCCTAGGTTCAAACATGCCTTGTACCCCTGAGGCAGTTCAGATTTTGAGGAAGGCTAGTGTTCTCATTGCTCCTGCAATGGCTGCAGGTGCTGGAGGGGTGGGTTTTTTACTTTAGTTTTTCTATGTATAATGCATACATATTCCCACCCTAATCACAGTGACATTAATGATTGTGCTAGTGGTGGTGGTTACAGCCACTGCCATTCCTAATACTACCACGAACGAAGTGCTACCTTAACTGAAAATTTATATTATATCAACCTTAACTGAAATTATTGATGCAAAGTTAGTTATGTATTAGATTCTGTTTATTAGGCAACAGTTGGGTTGAAGATGTATAAAATCAGGAAAGGACATGGAGTGATTTTCAAATGTTGGGTCATTGTGTGATGAATTAAGACCTTTTTCCTTCACTTAGATTGCTTTTTTTCTGGGATATTAATTGTTTAATAAATACTTGTCCTTGTTAAACTTTCATTATATGCAAATATTTAGTGGTTGCTTGTTAAATTGACGAGCACGAGACTTGACTCAATGAGTTTCTTCTCTTTACGACCTATGGTCCTCGGTTAGACATGGAAACAGCCTCTCTCTGTCCATCAGAGTTTGTGTTTTTTTGACTTTATTGAGACCCTACAATGGTGAGGTGCACTTACATCTGGTCTTGTTAAACTAATATTTATTTATCCGAAGGTTTCATTTGACTGTGATTTAGCACCACAACAATTGACATGATCCTTATGGATTAGTATAGGCTCATTTTGAGCGTTTTTCATATCACCATATAAAACATCAGATTGAAACCGTGCTCATAAGTGTATAGGATTGGTTAAACTCATTTAATTCGTGTTATTTTCAATCAATGACAGCTTCAATTTCAACATCAATATTAGCCTTGAGATTTGTGTGGGCCTTTCTTAAATCTTCTGTTCTCCATGCTAACTTGCTTGCAGGTTGTGGCTGGAGAACTTGAACTGAATCATGAATGCAGTTTGATGCACTGGTCACCGGAGGACTTTGAATCTAAATTGCAGGTAGTTTGGTGAAATCAACTGGTCGTACAAATCATATAGTTTCCTAATATTTGTGGTTTGGGGCTAACTCACCCCAAAAAATCAGTTTTAAAGTAAGACTTGCCTAATCATATATTTAGTCGATATAGAATCTCTAATATTAACAATCATGTTGAGAATTGACATCTAAAGCATCAGACTAGATATTTACATTTTTAATGATTGTAAATGGTTGCTAGATTTGGTGTTGTCTAGTTCTATGTTGTTCTTATTGACTCTTCCTATTCAATTGAACTTATCTCATTCTTAAGTTATTTGAAAAGAATGATACACTTTCCCTAAAATAAGTTATGTTTCTTCTTTGCAGAGGAATACATTGTAATGTGTTCTTTTAGTTAACACATGTTTAGTTAACAATTTTTCTCTCACACTGCAGTAAACATTTTTAGGAAATCCTACATCGTCTGCCTCAATGCTTAGAATGTGACTTAAATATCTGTTTGACAACTTCACTTAATATAAATTATTTTAAACTGAAATGTGACATGATACCAAAGCTTATTATAGCTTATATTGGTATATTGCTTATTCTGATTCTAATAGGTTCATCTGGTCTGACAGAGATTAGTGGAGGGGGGTAACTCAATTTTTTGAGTGCGGCTTTTTTATATTTGATGGGAAAAACTTCACTAAATGCTAGTTGGTTTTAAATTGAAGTCTTACATGCATAAACGGCATACAAGTTACAACTTTATGTCAACTTCTGTCTTCAAATTTGCCTGTTTCTTGGGGCAGGATGCAATGAAGCAGACTTATCAGAGAGCTATCAAAGCTGCAACTGATTTTGGTTATCAAAAGGAAAGTCCCGAGTAAGTGCTTTCTTCATTAACCTTACAACAACAATGAAGACTACTACATAAACTTTAATTCCCAAAATTAACACTCCCCGGTATAAACATAGTAGATATGTGAATTTCTGAGATGCAGTGTTTTTCTATTGTGAAAAAACTTAAAACACATATTAGCCATCCTTGTATTACTCTTTTATACAAAAAAGTAAAATGAAACTTTTAATGGCAACTGTAGATTCTTGTGGGTGTAGTTTCCTTGCAATGGATTTGTAACATTCATCTTGAAATGTCTTCTAAATTTGCAGCTCTGATTTAATATTTGCTTGTGTTATGTCAGGGCTCTGGTGCATGGAGCAGTAATATCTGCCTTTCTAACCATTGCTCAAGCCATGACTGATCAAGGCTCTGTATAGATCATATTGCCAAGTTTTGAATGCATCCAAATGCTGATCTTAACCAGTTAGCACCGTGGCTGGAAGTCTGCATTCACTATTGCCAAAGCATATTTCCTTGAAAAATATATAAGAAAGTTAAGCTTAGAAAAAGAAAGATATTTAGAGGATCATATTTAGTTTAACAACAGAAGAGACATCTTCATTGTTGCCAAGAAAAAGGAGAAAGTGTCCTTGGCTTATTGAACTCATCTTGATGCTTGTCCCGAACTTGAGATTATAAATAAAAGGTTAGCATTGAAATTGAATATGCTTTCTTGTTTAGAAGTCTTTCTGCCAATGTGAGAAAATCAGTCAATGGAGATTGATAGATATGAGAAGGATGATCACATATCTACTATGTCTATACGCATTATATAATGAAAGAAATATTTAATTATTAACCAGTTCCTTACTAATTATGTTTTTAGTTAAATTATCAGAACATATTAACTAAAAATCATATTTTAGTTAATATTAACTAAAAATCATATCAGGAGTTGGGTAGTTAAAAAATCATATTAACTAAAAATTAATAAATAATAACATTTTCACATTTTAAATATTCTATGAAAATTCTAATGCGATATATAGTGGAAACAATTACGTTATTTGTCCATGGTTTTTAGTAAAATTTTATTAAATTATTAAATATTTTTTATTAAAAATTATTATAAAAAATAATTTGTATATTTTTTTATTACAAATAATTATTTGAATTTAAAAAATATTTATTGAAACAATAAAATGGAAAAATAATTATTTTAATTTATTAAAATAATTAAATTTAGATTAACAGTCATTTAAAGAATAAAAATGAAAATATAATTATTTTAGTTTAAAACAATGATTATCTAAGAAGTAAGATTAAAAGAAAAAAAATATATACACCAAAATAATTATTCCTCTTTATATATAAGTATAGTTGACATGAGAGTGATGAATATATTATATTTCTTTTAATCAAAATTTCATTACATTTCAAACCAAAATTCCAGTAAAGTATGATATTTGCTTTTAGCTTTTTCTATTTGATAGCAAATTTGATAATGTTAAAAATTAAAATATGATAAATAAAATCTACATTTCATAAAGGTGTGTTCACTTGGGAGTGATTGGGAGAGAGTGATTGGGGGAGAGTGATTGAGTGAATTTGAGGGGATTTGAGGGTGATTTTTTTTGTGTTTACTTGAGTGGATTTGAAGGTAATTGAGAATGGATTTCGGGTGAAGTTTGTGAGAATTAGTGTAGGATTTGATTGATGTGACAGTTTTAAAAAATTTGTTTAATTGGTAGAAATTAAAGATTACCAATATACCCCTAGGTATTAAATAATTTGATTTAAATTGTATTTAAAATTATTATTTTTATCTAAATTTATATTTTAAATAATTTTATTTAAAATTAAAAAAACACAATAACATGTAAATGACTGATACTTTACTGAATTTAGGTAATGAATGCAAGCACAATAACCACGTGGTGTTTTTTTATTTTTATTTTGAAAATCACTTCTAAGTAATGAGTTAGCATATAAAAAGGAAAAAAGAAAGAAAACATTGAAGACATAGAAATAGTAACCATGCAATAAATTTTGGGATAGTAAGAGAACAAACCAATCTGAAAATGAAACATGAATTTGTGGAACTAACCTTATTTTAGAACCATCATTAACTTGTGAAGTGAGAACACTGATACCATCTTCTCTAACCCTCAGCAAACCCTGAAAATCATAATTTTGAGAATGTTCCCAACACGTAGAACATGTTTTTGATAACAGTTTTTCAGTTTTTGCTTACAGTGGTAGCGTCGCAAACAATGATACCACCTTCTTTAGATTCTGTGACTCCTACCAAGTTATCAAACGTGTTTCCGCAAAGACTTCCAAGTGCAAGAATGGTACATGGACGTCGTCATGTCCGCTGCATGCATCTCTGTTGTCCTCACCGCTCCTCATGGCCACCAACGACGAACATCATAACATGAAGACAAACCCAATGCAGGAACCATGAACGAAGGATGCAGCAAGCTTGAACCGTGCTTGTAATCGAATCCACCAACTCGTAACCGGATACAACACTTAAAACCAAAGGTTGTAACCGAATACAACCAAGACGTAACCGGATACAAGTTTCTCCTTTCCTCTCACTTTGCAGTGTATCCGAATACGCAAACCCATAACCGGATACAGCTTCATTTCTGCAACCGAAAACGCGAGCCTCTCCATCATCAACGCTTCTTCCTGCTTCAAGCTCAAGTCCCTCATCTTCAACGCATCTTCATCATCAACAACACCACCAGCCACGGTCGACGATCACCACACACCATTCTCCATTGATATTCACCATGATTTTTGTTTTTTCTCAGCTGTTGAAGGAAGGGCATAAAAGTCATTTCGTTGTAATTCACTGTAAATCTTCGCGTATGTGCAAGTGACACAAAAAGGTGAAATTTCGCAATTACGCTTAATTAGTTGCTCGATGTTCAATGCAAGTGAACACAATTTCATTTTCAATTCATCGCCCTCTAGTACGCGAATAATGTTTCACCCTCAAGTGAATATTAAAGGTATCTCTCTTAAGCAATTTAATAATATGATGTCTTATCGAGATATATTTTAAAACTTAAAAAAAGTCGTACATTTTTATTCATGGCACACTTTATTTTATGAATGGTTTTCAATAAGTTTTAATTAATGAGAGAGAGAGTAAATTAAAAATAATATGCTGGATATCATGTTCCTAAGACTGCAACTAATTAATTATTAAAAAAAATTACCATGAAAAGATCGTGTTTTGATATATAATTAATCATATATTCATGAGTCATAATAACTTCAAATCATTTTAGATCATTTCTTCATTAAAATTAAAATAGCAACCTGGCATTTTATGGAATACAATACTTAGTTCACAACTACCTTGTTATGCTCACATTTTAAAACGAAAAAAAAAATCGACAATTTTCATTAATTTTTTTTATAAAACTAATACTCTTAACTAAAAGTAATTTACCTACAATTGTTTTTAAAAACTAAGCAAATTTGTTTTTCTTCGTTGTACTAAAATATTTTTCTTATTTTGAAGATAAATTAATTTATTTTAAAAGAAAAATATTGCTCTATAATAAATAAAAACATTGAAAATTTAAATAATCTGACAAACTATATGTGAAAATTATTTCCGAAAAAATATAGATCCTCGTCACTCCTCACTGCCCCCACTTTCTTCGATTTCTGAAATACCTAACAAAGCAAACAGTTCCAGAAACAATCATTAAACTCCCCAGCTATGTTTTTGTTCCACACACATCAAACTCCAGTCTCTAACCTCAATTTCGAATTAAAGTTTCCTCCTTTTACTGCTCCAATCTCCCCTCTTTGATCTCACTTGCACGAGATGCTCAAAACCTCCACTTTTCTAGTCTGTCACTTTGGTTCAATTTCTTAAGGTATTTGAGCTCAGTGGTCAAATTCAACTTCTGGGTATTTCTGCAAATTTAATTATCATTTGTTGGTTGTTGGAAAAAAAACATTTTTTTGCTCCATCAGGTGTGGTGTTTGTGGACACTGGCCTTTTGTGTTTGTGAGGATCATGCTGTGCCTTGGGGTTTGAATGATTGTCAGCTCCGATGGGTGCTAGCTAGAATGGGGTTGAGGGAAGTTTTGAGAGAGTTTATTCAATTTAAATGTTGTCTGCTTACTAGAAATGGTGTTCGTGTTTAAGATTTTTGTTAATTTTTGTTTTGAAGAACTAAAGAGTGCCTAGACTGTGCCACTCTTTTGATGTCTATTCGAGTGGTAGGGTACTTTATGTTGCCCATCTCTATTCCAAGTCAATTGCGCCAACCGATTCAGACATGTGTTTGTCTTGTAGATGAGTTTGGTTTGTTTGTTCCGTTAATTCTAAAATAGGTAAGTTGGTGATTTGATGTATTTGTTTTGCAGAAAGCAAATCATTTAAAATTGGCTTTGAGGGCTGTCATGCTGAATGTTGTTGCCAACCAGTGGAGTAGTAGGGATGAATTCTGTAATGGATGATATGACTTTGATTCAGCAAAGTCAGAGGCATAATTTGGTTGTGAGAGAACTTGGAGAGGAGATTGATTTAGAAATTGGACCTGGGGATGATGACCCTTCGTTTGGTAACGCTACTCTAATTGGTGCACCAATGCGGGAATCTTCCGCAGAAGAACATGGTGAGAGCAAGCAGATGGGAATGGTTTCTCAACTTTCTAATGATGCTCAAGATATGTCCAAGAACCAGCAAGTGAAAAGGAAGAAAAAGGTTGTTAAAAGATGGAGAGAAGAATGGGCAGACACCTATAAATGGGCTTTTGTAGATATGAAGGATGGAACACCTAGGATTTTCTGCTCTGTCTGCAGGGAGTATGGGCGAAAGCATAGAAGAAATCCTTATGGGAATGAAGGCAGTCGTAATATGCAAATGAGTGCTCTGGAAGAACACAATAACAGTTTGCTTCACAAAGAAGCTCTTCGTCTTCAAATGGCCTCCAAAGATAAAATTGTGGTTGACAAGCCTGTTTACGTAAAAGGTTGGCCACCTCAGCATACTGACTGGCATGGAAAAATAATATTTTGAGCACTGTCTATGAATATGTTGATGGTCGTATACTGTGTTTTCAAATAGTTGAATTATATCACTTGGTGTGCTCTTTACCAATTTATTTTACATTGTGGTCATTAGTTCTTAATAGATATTTATGTAAATTATGTTGGAATTTTAAGAAAGATGCAGTTTATCAATTTTATAGGATAATAGGAATCTGCCTCGCTGATCAATTCTGTTAGCTCCTTCTTTATACTTAAACAGTGCTACATTCTCTGGACCTGGCCCATAATATTCAAATCTGAATACATGAACAGTAAAGATAATTTCAGTTCTTATTTTAGTTTTTCTATCCTTTCCTGATATTGAAGAGTCAGACTTCAGATTGTCATTACTCTGGCAAATTTCAGTTTATTTCTGTTGTTCTGCATGATAGAATTTCTATTTTACAATTGATATATTCAATTTCTTGAAACTAAAAGTTTTTGGTTATCTACACACTAAATAGTATGTTGAGTTGATAAGAAGTTATCTTCTTTCTTATGATGGTACTTATGTTTTGGGTATTGTCTGACAATTCTATAATTGAACTTGCCATGTCAAAAACAGCAGGATCAATACTTGAAGCTACACTAAAAAGGGATCCTCATGAGTTTGAATTCATTCAGGCGGTCCAGGAAGCAGTTCAAGCCCTTGAAAGAGTCATAGCAAAAAATTCTCGGTGTGCTTTTATTCCAATGGCTATAATTATGTATTTATCTATCAACAAATTATTTTTGGATGCATCTAATGAATATTCTCATGTTTCAGATATGTTAATATCATGGAGCGCTTGTTGGAACCTGAACGAATGATTGTTTTTCGAGTTTCTTGGGTGGATGATAGGGGTGAGACACATGTAAATCGAGGCTTTAGGGTACAATTTAACCAGTCAATGGGTCCATGTAGGGGAGGTATTCGTTTTCATCCATCAATGAATTTAAGTATTGCCAAGTTCCTTGGTTTTGAACAGGTATTATGAGTATTTTTGGTATTCATATACATAACATTATTTCTTATAAGTAATGACTTAAATCTTGCAGAATTAAGCCTTTTTTAATGCCATCACATTTTTGTTTCCATGAATTGGAAGCTAATATACTTCCTTTTTAATCCTTTGAGCTATTACTCAACAAGAATGCACATCATATATAAAATATTTTCTTCCCTCTTTTTTTGGGGTGGACAAGGTGGGGGGAGTCATGTAATCGTTAATCCCCCTACATTTGGGCTGTATGTTAAACACTTACTTTTTACATTTCATCACTATGGTAGAACCCACCTTTTTCTTTTCTTATTATTCTTTTAACATTATCTGATGTCACTAATAGGGGGTAGTAGTTGTCTGTATTTCTGATTTTAATAGATCAAACACATAATAAATGAGAGAATAAATAAGCAAATACGAGTGCTTGCATATGCAATGTCCATATAGAATTCAAGGGTGTAGGAGTAAAACAATGAGAGAGAGAGAGAGAATAAATGCCAGAGTGATATTAAACAGATGGTAAGAGCACATAATGAATACGGAGGGGGCAGGGTTAGTGTTGGAGTTCTTTTAAATATTCTCTTTAGGTGACTTTTGCGACATGGATTTCTTAGATGCCTAAAATTTGTTGGTACCTATTACACTAACATAGATGCATGAGTTTGATTTATTTTATGTGTGTGTTTGATTTCTTCTACCAATGTATCTTTACTGCACATATTGGTATGCTGTTTATGTGCAATTGATAAGCAAACCTTCCAATTTCTTATCTGCCTAATATAATTCAAGGCAGTAAATTAAATATGTGAAAATCAGTACTGTATGCCATACCTCTAAAATATTTCCTAATATAAAGATTGGCAAGATCTTCGAAGTATTTCTAACATGGATAGATCTTGTGTGACCTATTTACTTTATGTTAGGAGATATAATGATTGAGACAGAAAACCTGCATGCATTCATTCAAAATATTATATTTTTTTCCCGTAATAAGGTGTAGAGTTTAGTTGAGTAACAGTGTGTATCTTGAAGCCTTTCTTTTTTATTCTGAGTTGCATATTTGTTTTGATCCACTTTTAGTTTAACAATACAATCTTCTCTACAGACTTTAAAGAATGCCTTATCGCCATACAAATTAGGAGGAGCAGCTGGTGGAAGTGATTTTGATCCAAAAGGAAAAAGTGATAATGAGGTAAATTTTCATATTATTCAGTTTAATCTCCGGTAGTTTTATAATTACTAAATGTTACTTTGATAAGTTGGCAGATTATGCGATTTTGCCAAAGTTTCATGAGTGAGATGTATCGCTACCTAGGGCCTGACAAGGTAACTTAGCATATTATTTTTCTACATCTTTTAACTGTGCCACATCCAAGTCCTATTTCATGTATATTCTTGTGATGAATGTCTATTAGGACCTTCCATCAGAGGAAATGGGTGTTGGTACTCGAGAAATGGGATATCTTTTTGGACAGTATAGACGTCTCGCTGGTCATTTTCAGGTAATGCAACCATACCAAACTATTTAGTGTAAAAATAAATATTTTACCTTTTTCTTATGAATTTTCCTCTGTATGTTTATTCTGTTGGATACAAACAAAGTCCCACATCAGAAAAAATAAGAGATGAACATGGGTTTATATACACATAAGATACCTCCATTGATAAGAAGCCTTTTGGAGTGGTACCAAAAGCAAATCCGTGAGGGCTTGGCCCAAAACGGACAATATATTATCAATGTGGAGACTTATGTGTATGTGTAAGTGTGGAATCCCTCCCTACAAATGGTATCAGAGCCCATGGTTCAGGTCTGGTAACCAGGCTCAGACGAGTTTGGCCCAAAGCAGACAATATATTATCAATGTAGAGACTTATGTGTATGTGTGAGTGTGGAATCCCTCCCTACATATCCCTCCAACCTGAATTGCTTAATGCATTTTATGTAAAATGTCAGTAGAATAAATCTCATTGACCAAGGGAAAAGTGAGTAAATAGGTAGAACAAACTCAAAGACATGCATCTTCCATTTGCAAACCTAGAGTAAGTATTATTGTCTACATATTTTGTAATTTTGATCATCCTTTTGTTGTTAGCTTATCTCTTTTGAAGTACAATGATGTAGATCTGCTTTAACTTTCCCCTTAATTTTTCCTATCCTCTAGAGAATCCCTCGATGTCCTTATGGTTAAGGTTGGGCATGTGTGGAGAAGATCTACCAAAGCCCTGGTTAGGAGAGTAGATCACTAGTGGCAGGGGGAGATTAAGAAAAAATTGTGGTGAAAACTGTCAAGGAGTATGTATGGGCATGATTTATGATACAAAATTAGCACATTGTTTGATTCATGTAATTACGACACCATAGTTGTTAATAGCTCCCTTTAGCGGCCCAATAGTCATGCAGCAGTGTAAGCTAGCATCTGAATGCTATCCAAACATATAGTGGAGCATTTTTATGTAGCAGGCTAGCAGGAGTCACAGCTATGAATTGCTTCCTTCAGCCTAGAAATTTGTGGTCATTGTGCCTGCTACTGTTGACAAAAGGAAATTCCCTCACTCACTACCCTTTTTCTTGTTTTTCTTTTTTGGTATTTTTGTCTGAGATAGGGTTTTTTTTAATAAGAATGGCTAGGTTTGTGTTGTGAGAAGTTCAGAACAAACATGAGACGTAACAGCATTGTGGCCAAAGAGCACCTTGATTTTGGTAAACATGTCCATTTATGGAAACTCAGTTCTTATGGCAGTTAGGGTGTTGTTTCTGTCTTTCTGGTGAATTGACATCTTGTTCTACAGTTTTGTTCTGTTTTCTCTCCAACACAGCTTTTTGTGTTCTCCATCCATCAGATTGACATGTGCCCTTCATTGTATTATCGTATTTCTTTTTCTTTACTTATAAGTTTTAATTTGAGTCTTGAGCGACCACATGACTACTATGTTTTTTTATTTATTGACTTTTGTTGTTATAAGCTTGTGTACTTAGCTTAAGACTCTTATAAATATTGACATTTGCGGAAGAAAGAAAACTATTTCTTTTGTTGGGGAATTTTCATATGTATCCGTCACTTATGCAGGGAAGTTTTACAGGGCCAAGGATCTTTTGGTCTGGCTCCAGTCTTCGACCTGAAGCTACTGGCTATGGACTGGTAATTTCAATGTTTAATTCTTGATATCTATGGGTGTATGGTGGGATATGAAATTTGGAGTGATTATGTATGAATTGAGCTCTTTGGTAGCCTTCCATTTTCTTATGCATTTCCTTGTTCAATAAAAAAGAAGAGAATATCTAACCACTATTGTTTAAAATCTCAAATAAGGCAACTCATCATATCAGAGCAAAGAGCATGTAAGATGGAAGTTCATTCTAGCCTAGAAGATCATCATAAAAAGGTTCTGCATTCCTAGTTTAAAGTTATTAAATTTTTAACAAGTTTGTCATTCTTTTGCAGGTTTTCTTTGCGCAGATCATGCTTGCTGACATGAATAAAGAACTTAAAGGATTAAGGTTTCTATTTTAATTTTGATCATTTCATAAATATTGTTGCTATTGACTCTGTTAATAAGTGGACTTTAAGTCTAATTCAATCTCACGAAACTGACTTGTAAGATAAGGCTTTCATCCACATATATACTCTAAATTGGCCTTATATCTAGCCAATGTGGGACTTTCAACACACACCCCTCACGCTGAGATATATACATCTCATGCATGAAACTAGATATTAATAGATAGTCCGATAGTGGGTAGAATGATATGCCCAACAAACACAAATCTCACTATGATAGACTGTAACTCATGGCTCTGATACCATGTTAAGAAGTGGACTTTAAGCCTAACTCAACCTAATAACACCAACTTATAAGGTGAGGTTTTCACTCATATATATACTCTAAATTGGCTTTATCTATAGTCGACATGGAGCTTCCAACAAACTCATTAATTATTGGTGCTACCTTCTTGATCCTCATTTCCTTGTTATAATTAAGTATCTTTATGAGGATTTGAATATTTTATTTTCAATTCGGAAGTATTTTCTTGAGTTATGAATTCCATTAATGTTAGAAACTCGAAAACTCTCATTTTCAATAATTTAATTTATTAAATTATTAGATTCTTTTTAAGACAATTATCTGGTGTGAAATTTCTTGCTTCCTAAATTGGTTTCCACTCATTTGTGATCCTGGAATACTCTTCTAATTTATAATTTCCTGTAGATGCGTTGTGAGCGGCTCTGGAAAGATTGCAATGCATGTTTTGGAGAAGCTAATTGCTTATGGTGCACTTCCCATTTCAGTATCAGGTAATTTTGTATTTTAATGATTTTGAATATAATGGGGCTACTGCATCTTCTAGGATGCTTTGTCTGCGTTCCTTTATTCTAGCAAGAATGAAAATTTGCACTATGTTACTGCCTAAGTTTTCATCTTTATATATAGATCATCATTAAGAATTGTAGTAATTGAATCTAGAGTTCTCATATCATTTTGGGTACCTTTGTGTATTATGAAATAGTGAAAGAGATGGGGAGAAATCTCTTTTGTGTTGAATATACACATAGGGTCCTCTATTTATATTAGAAGAAATATGATAAACAAACTAAATATAATACAAATAAGAAATATAAACAAACTAACTAAAGATAAGAGATAAATATAAACTAAATATAATATCTCTAACATGTATCATCCTGGTCAAGGAGTATGTTTTCTAAAAAAGGCATTTGTCAGATTCCAGAGGATATTTGGTTGATGAGGATGGATTTGACTACATGAAAATATCATTTCTGAGAGACATCAAAGCTCAGCAAAGAAGTTTGCGGTTTGTATCATTTTTGTTGTTTGTTTATGCTTTATGCTTTATGCTTGCTTACTGTGTATAATTTCACTGGTTCATAAATTGACAATATGTAGAGACTATTCAAAAACCTATGCTCGGTCCAAATATTATGATGAAGCAAAACCATGGAGTGAAAGGTGTGATGTTGCATTTGCTTGTGCTTCACATAATGAAATTGATCAATCTGATGCCATTAACTTGGTTAATTCAGGTTGTCGTATACTTGTAGAAGGTAGTTGTTCTTCTAACTTTTGAGACATATATGGCTTCTGTCCTTCCTCTTCTTTCTGGTATATTCTAATGGAAGCTACTTGTTCAATTCAAATACCAGGTTCAAACATGCCTTGTACCCCTGAAGCAGTTCAGATTTTCAGAAAAGCTAGTGTTCTCATTGCTCCTGCAATGGCTGCTGGTGCTGGAGGGGTGAGATTAAAATTATTGCATACTATTGCCCTCACCTTAACCGAAGCAACACAACATTGATGATCATAGTGCCGCCACTTTTATTTTGAATGCAACCATGATGAAAATGCTAACATAATCCACCTTAATTGAGAATGTTGATGGAAAATTAGTTCTTTATTGTAATTTGTTTATTATCCATCAGTTGGAATGGGGACGTAGAGAAAGAGGAAAGGAGATGGAATAGTTTTGTACTGTTGGGTCCTTGTGTGCAGAACTTAACATCTTCAATTTCCCCCAAAATTTCCAGCATAGCATTAGTTGTTTAATGAATACTTCCCTGTATCAAATCTTCATTAGATGTTAATATTTAGCAGGTGATGAGCGTGAGCCTTGGCTTGACATAAGTTTTTGTTGTATGACTAATGGTAATTTAGTTCTGGTCAAGCAAATAGCCTCTCATGTGTACATCTGTCCCACACTTTCGTACATGCTAAATCAATACCATCATTAACTCGAAGGTTCATTTGACAATGATTTAATTGACTATCAAACCAACTATATAATCAGTTGAGTTAGCACAGCAAAGCAGTCCATTGATATCTCTATTGTGGGCCCTTGTGGAGTGCTATATGCAATTACATGAACAACTCTTTAGAATTATTAGATCCTCTAGTCAAGCTGTGCCTGAATAGGCTTATTTTAATTATTAACATTAATCATTTAACAGTAAAATATCAAATTGGAACCCTGATTGCAAGCTTATGTTGGATTGGTTTACATCATTTAATTGATCTCCTGTTCAACTTGTAGATTCCATTTCAACATCAAACATTAAACAAGACATTTGGATGGACCTTTCTTCAGTCATCTGTTTTCCTTGCCTGCAGGTTGTAGCTGGAGAACTTGAACTGAATCATGAATGCAGTTTGATGCACTGGTCACCGGAGGACTTTGAATCTAAATTGCAGGTACTTTTGCGAAATCAAATTGCTTTAACAAACTATATTGTTTGCCTTTTAAGAATAGTAAATGGTAGTTTGGTTTGATATCATCTTTGTTGTATGAATGCTCTTATTTACACTTCCTATTCAAACTGAACTGAGCTCATTCTTCCACTCTTCTTGAAAAGAATTATAATGAACTCGATTATGTTTATTATGTGCAAAGCAATACATTATGGATTGTGATGTGTACATTTGTGCATGTATTTGCTGTGTTCTGCTTTTGGTTTTGGGCTAGGAGTTTGACAATTATAGTATACATGAGGCACATTAAGAATGTTATGACTGGTGCCAGATGAAATCTGACATATAGCTTAAGTGGAAATTGAGTCATCAATGTTTAATATGTTTTCTTTCACACTTATGCATCATTATGCATCAGTCACATACTGTTTTTATACCAACTCATCAAATTTTCTGTTTCTTTGGGCAGGAAGCAATGAAACAGACTTATCAGAGAGCTATAAAAGCTGCAACTGACTTTGGTTATCAAAAAGAAAGCCCTGAGTAAGTTTTTATTTTCAGTAACATTACAACAATGGTAACTGTAGATTCTTGCTATGGATTTTTTTTAACGATCATTCATCTTGAAATGTCTTTCGTTTAAATATGCTGCCGTAGTTAATGTTTACTATTTGCATATTGTCATCCCAGGGCTCTGGTGCATGGAGCAGTCATATCTGCCTTTCTAACCATTGCCCAAGCCATGACTGATCAAGGTTCTATATAGAAGTTTATATTGCAAAGTTTTGAATGCATCCAAATATTGATGCTTGCAATTGGCACCATGGTTGAAAATCTCCATTCACGGAATAGCCCAAAGCATTGTTGATTCTAGTGTCAAGTTGTCAATGATAGGTGACACTATTGCCAAAGCATGTTTCCTTGTAAAATATGTAATCAAATGTAAGAAAAATTAGACTTAGAAAAGAATTTAGAGGACAAATTTTAGTTTAACAACCAGAAAATGCATATTTATTATTGCCATGTGAAAGGAGAAATTGTCCTTGGCTATTTAATCCGGCTTGAGAAATATTTGGATATTGAGATTTGAAATAAAAGCTGAGAGTTTGAAAATTGAAATTAAAGTGAGAAGAAAATCAGTCAATTGAGTTTAATTGAAATGAGAAGAATGGCTACATCAAGTTTTGCTTATTATATGTATTTCAAAGCTTTCTTCCATACACTTTCCTATATTGAACTTAAAGTGTGAGCAATTAGATACCTTAGGATAGATTCAATGTGAGATGTTAGTTTATAAGGTCATTGATTGTATTCTTGTTATTAGCAATCGATTTTAGATGCTAAATTTTAACCTAGTTTCTCTAGAACACGCTGATTTCAATTAACTTTGCGAATATTTTTTGTTTATACTTTCATGTACTTTGTTTACTTTTTCATATTCTTTAAAAAATAAAGAAAAATACTATTCATAAACTATGTAACACTTCCTTTTAAACGCATTAATATTTACTAAAATTTACTGAAAATCATATTTGTTTACGTTTTATACTTGTATTTAATGACTCTCTTGATTTTGTAGTTTAATAAATTTTAACTACAGATATACATACTTAAGGGTTATTCTTATTTTCTGGAGTTTAATAAATTTTAACCACTGATAAAAATGTGCTTAAAAAATGAATTAGATAACAGGTTGTTAGAAATTCTCATAAATATAAAAAAAAATTGAAAGAAATTTATAAAACGAAATAGTTAAAACAATAAGGAAATATCATCTTTCTCGGCAGTAATCTGGAATATTTTTTTTTTCAAGGAACATATTTCACAATGCATTCAACATAAAAACTCTAAGTCAAAGCAAACACGTAGCAAGTTTGTCTTCATCTCTTTAATCTGTGTAATCATAACCACACCTTCAACTTTTTTTTATATATGAAAACATTTTCTTTCTATTTGTTTCCTTATTATGTTCGAGAATTCTTATTTTTTGCTTTCTTCCATGTGCATATGCTTCCGAAAGGTACCGTTCGCAATTATAACAGTAAGTTTAAGCCTAAAATTCCTTTATATAAATTTATATTACTTTAACTAGTGATTTATAACTTAAATCATGTTTTTGAAATATGATGAGATATGTGATACATGAATAAATTGTTATATTATTGAATGAATATGCCTGCGGTGTATTCTTTAGTATTTGTAGCCCCTGGAAATGTAATGCAGAAGTTGAATAATGAATCCAATCCAAACTGTAAAGCTTGAATCAGATTCAATATAGTAGTCAAATCAAAATATAATTTATCGTTACAATGACATCGAATTACTTTTAACCTAAACCACAAACACCATCACTTCGAAATTCACATTATATGTAACAATGGCACTCGCTAGGCCAGACTTGTTAGTTTAACATTTGGAAAAGAAATTATTCGTTGACATCCAATATATAGACACTTATAGAAAAAGCAAAAAAGATGTCATTAATTGACGACTTTGTTAATAGAATGTTAAAAAATGAGTGTCACAAGATACCACTCTTTGGAGTGTCACTGAATCGTAATTTATGGGAAAAGCTATCTGTCACCTGTGGCCTTGCACTTTGGAAGCTATTGCAAAAAAGGGCAATCCCTCGGCATATTTTAAAATTAAACTACAGGTAATCTAGTTCTTAAAAAAATATAACTATGGTTCAATAGTTGTTACACATTTATAGCTTACATTAAATGCAGTAATAAAAAGTGTTACTGTGGGCAAGTTAGAAATGTTCATTACAAGTGGTTAAAAATAAAATGGAATGCCAAATATTTTTTCCTACTCTGATGACGACATTCAGCCGACAAAATTGGTCAAGGAGTTCGTATTTCATTCATGATATATAACCATTGAAACAAAATTTATCTTATTTCTTCTACTTCAAAATGAGTTATAAAGCTGTTTATCCATAAGACACTGATTTCATTACAATTCAAGGATGATGACTACAAACAAAAAATATTTCTTTTATATCAAACGGTGCTCATGTGAAATAGAATATCACACATCAAACACTTTTGCATTGTACCTGATAATATCATAAACCAAATCACCCCCACTTCAAGAAAGATGGCAGAAACTCCCTCTCCCTCAGAGTGAGAGGCAACATGTAAACTCTGCCAGATATGCAAACTGTAAAACTCTGCCGGATATGCAGCAGCATATTCAATTTAACTAGCTCTCCTGGAAGAATGTGCGGATGAATCAGATTTTTCAGCCAGATAATGCTCAAGCATATCCTCCTCGTCATCATCTGCCGAGACAAACATACAACACTTACAAACTAAGAGGATTTGTTTCAAAGAAACAGAAAGAATGAGAAGTGTACCTTCAAAATCATCTTCATCAAAGTCAATATCTTCCTCGTCCTCCACATCAGATTCCTCATTGACAGCAGCCACACCTTTCTGTGAATGAACAAAAACAGCTGGTATATTTATATATGTTCACAAAATTTAAGAGAATTATAATGGGAAATAGATTCTATAAAACATGATCCATTAACCAAGTGTGATGGTTAATGGAATTTTAAGACAATTATCCGTTATGGATTGTTCTATAGGCAAGATTAATTAACAAGGAACCTTGGATAACAACCGGGATGTATTAGACACTGCTGTGGTTAAATTTTGTATGAAGTAAATTAAGAGGTAACTGGGCCACCAGTGATAAATTTTACATCTCAAACTTTGCAATAATAATCTCAACTCTTTCAATAGGAAGGCACCATTTTCCAACAAATTCTATAGTCCGTGGACCTTTTCTCAGACATTATCAATTAACAGTTGGAGTTTCTCTTTAACTAAATATAAAACAATTTCAGGTTAATGGTTTAGTTTAGTAGAAAGTACCAAATTCCCTTGAGTTGTAAAACGCTAACACAACAAATATTAATTTAGGACAACTAGGTACGAATAAGAATAGTTAGGAAAAGAAGGTACCGCTCTTCCACTTTCAAACCATTGTCTACCACTGAGCTTCTTTTCCTTAGGCGCTGTGAGCACAGATTCGGGCATTAGCCTGAAATTAGAACAAATTGATTTGCCATTAAAAGGAAAGTAGTTGCAGTAGATTATCAGTAGTTTCTAGTTAGAACTCGTGAATAAAAAGAACTTGGTTAAGAGATTGACTAACTCGTTAATGATTCTACATTTCAAATTTATAATCCACCCACCCCCATTATCTTTCCCCCGTCTTCTTCCTGCTATATATGATACATACGTTTGAAACCTCTACCCCATCAGATAATCACGAATCAGGTGTCGTCACATGGACTTGTGAAGTACATTGATTAGCCAACAGAAAACCTTTGTCTTTCAAAATTGTGGATATGAAAATACTTAAAAAACTAAAAGGAGCTTACTTGGCTCGTTCCAATGCTAGTTCTGCTTCAAACCTTTCTCTCCATGCCAAAAATGTTTCAACAGTAACTGGTTCTCCGTGGGGTATCACTATCTAAAATGTTAGATAGATAAAATTATCAGGGAGCTTTTAAAACACAGTTTCATAAGCAAATGCATAAAATTATAAAAAGAATATATTGCAGAGGAAATACGACATCCTAAAATGAATCCAGTTACTACAATAACTAATATGATAATTAAGAACTACAGGACAATCCTTTAGAAAACATTAATAGACAAGTAATTATATGAAAAAAAATAAATGTCTAGTCTATAATTCTACATGATCATTTACTAACTGCAATCTAGTGGGAAAGCTTTTCTGACAATCCCAAAGGAGGAAATCAGACAATAAAAACATCTACCACATAGGATAATAAACACTAGTGATTATTGAATGCAATATATTACAGAGAAAATGATTATTTTCCTTTATAGTAAAAAACATAGGAAGCTACGAGGCATCTAAGCTAAAATAATATCTTTCACTGACCAAATCTACGATTAAAAAATTAAAGCATCAAATCCAAATGCAAGGTACAAATATTATTGGAGATACCGTTACATTCAGTAACAGTGATCTTGTTAGTATTACTCATTAATTAATGAGCCATGAATTTTAAGTTTAATAACTGGAATAGAGCAATTTCTTAAAAGTATAGGATACATACGTGAAGCATACATTAGCCTAAGTAATTAAAATTATAGTCAGTGTGTAACAATAATAATTTTAAAACGTTTTAGGGATAACAAGAATTACACCTTCAATTACTTTCTTATGTTATTTTTGTGTGTGGAAGTTCATTTTTATGCTTTTAAAATTTCTGTTCAAATTGTAGGCTTGTAGCAATCTCATTTATAGTCTTCACTAGTATTCGGTGTATGTAGCTCTAATCTTGGCACAAGATGTTATTCACTGCCCATGCTCAGAGCCCAAGGCTTTTCGCATGAGAATGTGCCAGATATGTAAAAGATTAAAAATTTCAAGAGCCTCTACCTAACCTAATAGCTTATGTATTTAGAAGACTTGGTATTCGAAGAAGGTATTTCCAGGCAGCTAATCTTAGGTATTTAGAAACTATACTGTTTACATATACAACTAAAGCTTTTAGCAAATAATTTCCTGGAAGTACAAGTCAGCTCATGGCCCCATACATCTAAGGGAAGGGGTTATATCCCTTCCAATACTAAATGGATAAATTCTGTATGTCATGGGGGACACAAGAATTAGGGTGGACCACCAATATGTCTAGGAGAGGCCCATTCTCAACAAAGGTTGCTAGGAGGGAAAAGACTCTATCATGCATGGTAGTTATGTGTCTCGTAACTGACTGTTATGGGAATCTGGTTCCTGCATAAGTCCTATGCGGTTGCCAAAAGAGTAGTCCATCCACGCTTATAGGCAAAAAAACTGAGCTTTGATAACATACAACCCAATGTAAAGGAAAAACCATTCCTTAAAGGTAGGCAATTAAGAGAGGCAGGACATTCTCTACTTTAAAAGGGGGTTCAATGTCTCAGCTAGTCATTACAGGACTCAAGCTCCTGCATCACCACACCAGATGGGGCAACCTATACTATAGACCTCTCTTTTTAAGTTTTACACTTTCAATTTTCATAAGGATCCAAGTCCATTTGAAGGATATAATCCCCGATCAATTTCTCATTAGTGTTTAAAGGGATCAAATTACCATTCTCTGACATTGATGTCCTATCAAGAATCTTCACCAATCTACACGTATTAGCTTAAGCATCCTTCCTTATCATGTTAACTTACTCCATCCAAGCTATATATCTGAACTCTAAAGTTTAATCATTTATTTATTCTATATCTTGATACTCTCTACATAAGTATATCCATATTGGATACTATCCGATTCCAGCAGACTCACATGTGCACTAATTCATGCTTTGCAGCTAACTGACAAACAGAAATAAATAAAAAAAATTTACAAAAAATACACTATTTTTTGCACTTGAAATGTAGAAAGCATTGAACTAGATCCGTGTTCGGATTAGATACATTTTAGATATTATAATATGTTTTCATTAAAAAATGTTTATAACATTGTTCTCTCTTCTTTGGTAATATTGGTGAAAATCAGATAATTTTAAATTTTTCTATTACAGAAAAAAGTTATTTCCAAATAAGCAAGATTTTAAAGATTATGATCAAAAGAAAAGCTAAGAAACTATTTTCTAGCCAGCTTCTGTTTCCCATTTAACACCAACAATTGAATTGATTAATTTAAACGCAGAGCCAACTCCTACAAATGACTTCTTATTCCATACCAACTTTATCGCAATTTTACTATAAAATTTTTTATTACTTTAGATGATTCAAATGAAAGATAAACTACTTTTCACCCAGCATATCCAACATCCAAAACTAAAACTCATTTCATAAAATTAATTATAATAATCATAGGCTTTATCTATAAGTGATAATTGAAATAGTCTGTAAAAATAATTCAATTCAAGTAGACTAACTAAAATTTCTAAAGAAATTTAAACAGACAACATTCTTACATCATCTTTGGCTGCCTCTTCTACTTCAGTACTCCCATCAACAGAGTCTTGACAGAACCGGTCAGACAGCCACTCTTTAGCTGAGGTAACAAGTGTGTATATCATAGCCATACCAAGATTTTCAGAAGCCTGTGGAACACAGGTTTTGCATTAAAATATCCATAACCTAGCCAGAATCGACCACAAATCTAGAGTTTCATAACCATCAGTTCTTGTGCAAAATGAAAATTCACTAATCACTACAAACATATTAAATTTATAGTGGCTATTCAGATGTCTTTCTATCTGAATAACAACCAGTGCAAGAATAACACACAGACAGTATCTGATCAAACATTAAATACCAACACTAAATTGCAAAATGACTACCTCTTGTAGAAGTTTTTCTTTCAAAATCCTTAGATCTTCAACATGTATTCCTTGCAAACTGTTAGTATAAATGAAAAAAAGACATATCATAATATTAGTGTTTGATAAAATGAAACGAAAACATCATAATGCACATGAAATTAACAGGACAGACAACCAAAAATATAATAAATATTACAAAATTATAATAGCAATACTAACCTTTTCAAATTTAAAAGTGGAGGTTCATCGGGATATCTTTCTGTGTGTGAAAATATCAAAGCCAGTTGAGCTGAAACAAAAACATCAAATGCGTCCTTCATACATTATGCAGTAAATAATCTCCATCCAAAAGTAAAGTACTATCTTGGGAAGAAAAACAAGATATTCAAACATCTAAAGTACGTGTCCGATCAAATTGAACACCAACATGGAAAAGAAAATATACGAAAGAGAAAGAAAACACAAACCTGGATTAGTTATTGGCCCATCAGAATCATCGTCCTGTACAGATGAATAGTATTTAGATAAATATAAGGGTGAGTTTTGCTAAGTTATTTGATTGGGAAGACGTCTCAGTTCCCTACGTACATTGCATCAGTCGGGGGGAGTGTAAATAAACCCAACTTCTAAATCTCCTAAGGCTAAAACTACAGGAAACTTTGCCCAACAAGCTACATTTAACCAAAAGATGAAATTAATATTATTCCAATTAATTTCAACGAGTGTCATCAGTGTGAACATGTTATTCTCTTCTTCTCAACAACAGAAGAATTTCACTAAATAGAAAAAGAAAAGTAAACTAATATTCCAAATATATGGATTAGAACAACACAAAACACCAAATGTCTCCATCATATAAATAAGCGGCATAAGAGGAACTATCATGGTTATCCATGGCATGAATTTCACCAACATAGGCACTTCCCACCAGGTAAGAATGAGGCCAGCTATATGGAGTATGAATCAAACAAACCCACTGTGTTCTGTTACAAACCAACCCTTCAGACTTGCAAGAAGTACATAAAAAAAGCAAAACACGATAAACCATACTAAAAGGAGTAACGTTTACCTGCGCAACAACCTTTATTTGGAAGCACCTACTGGAAGTATTTAAGCCACTTTCACCAGAGTGTATTTCTACCATGGAACGTCAAACGAAAAATAAAGCCTTTTTACTCAGTGAAAAAAAATTCCGAATGCCAAGTAAATTAGCATGATAATGTACAAATTTTTTAAATGCCATTCATATAAAAACAAACCTTTGAATTCATCCATAAGTATAGCTTCTAATGCTTCAATCTCCATATCTTGTTCTTGTTTGAAGTCTGCGTAAGAAAACACGGCAACAAATAAGTCCTAATTAACGCTGTTAGGAATTTACCCAGAGTCCAAACATAGTAGAATGATCAATTTGCAACCAAACCCATAGAATAAAGTTAACATATCATGTAATTGCAAATGAAAAACTTTAAAGAGGGGAAAGGTAGAAAGATTAAGATTAAAGAAATACCCGTCATGGTTGGAAATTGATGCGAGTGAAAGTGAAGAGAGAGAATTGGAATAGAAAAGCGACGTCAGGGCAGCATTACAACTAGAAAGAGCACTGTGCAGAGGGTGTAGCTTGGCACAGAGAAACCTAACAACTGAAACACTGCTTCCCTTGAAACGGTACGTTTTAACGAGGGATTCGAGCAGTAACGAGATTTAATCCCTACGTTTTTTAGCTTCTTATGTTCACGAGACAGTGTATTCTTTAAATTTAAAACAAGTGTTTTTAAAATAATTATTTATTTGAAAATATATAGGATGGATTTGTTTGTGTTTTCTCACTAAAAAAATAAACTTTTATTTTTATGTGAATAAGTAAATATATATATATATATATATAATTTAAAATAAGTGTTTTTAAAATAATTATTTATTTTAAAATATATAGGATGAATTTGTTTGCTTTATATTACCTATATATATTCTTGATATTCTTTTTTAACCATTTATTCTCTAACTTATCTCTAAATCTCTATTCATATTTTTCAAAGTTAGCTTATACTTTAAAAGTCATTTTTAATCTTTTAAAATAAGGTGGGATATTAATTATGGTACAGAATTTTCATTTATTTATTTATTTATTTATGATTTTGTTATCAATCATCAATATTGTTTGAAATGCATTCAACTCTTAAGATTTGAAAATTTCTGTTCATAGGGTTTTTTTTACTTTTTGTTATAGTATAAGTTGTCGAGCATCGGTCTTTTGTTAAAGATCACAATTCACTTTGTATCAACGAAATTTACTTTACATTAATTTATTTGGTTTTTCTTTTTCTTGTTTATTATTATGTGTTTCGCGTGGCTACTTTTAATATATCCAATTAGTGGGGATTAACAATTCCAATGCATAATAAGATTTTTTTGGAGCTTCTCATTTAAAACTCGCCTTTAACCATTTATTGCAGATATTGTATTTGGTAGGAATTCTTCTCATGACTATTTTTTAGTCATTCAGTTGGGTTATGTTAGCATAACTTTTCCTTAATCGTTTAAATTAGATTATTCAAGCAAAGGTTTCTTTTGCATAATTTTTATTGAATCCGTAGTGATTCATATAATATATAGTAAGAGTTCTTAAAATTCTTTATTAATCAATTAGAACTGACACACTTAATTTACACATAATAACTTTAAATATGATTTTACTATTTGTTCCAGACATCACGTTAAAATCTATCCAGCCAAAACCCTATTTAGAATTCTGCTAATTTATTGTTGATAAATTGATGGTCATTATCAATAATGATCGTATGAGGAAGACCAGAACAACATAAGATGTTTTTCCATACAAACATCTGTACTTGTTGAGTGATTATGGTTGTCAAAGTTTTTGCTTCTACCTATTTGGCAAAATAGTCTATGGGCATGAGCATAAACTTCTCATGAACACGATTGAAAGAGAAAGGTCCAATAATGCACATTTTCCATTGGACGAACAGTCAAGGTGAGGATATGCTTGAGGGGGGAATGCTTTTGACACCTTTTACCCTTCTCAACAAATGTCATTGGATATGTTAAACTTGAACACTGAATAATGCTTATTTTAATATCGTTCGACCATTCTAACACAATTCCATCTCCTTTACTTTTCTTGTCAGATCCATCAACATAAAGTTTCCAGGTTTGATCTCAATGGTCGCCTAGTCCTTGCAATTCAATGACAACATTTGTCAAGTGTTGTGGCCTCTAACAAAGCTACGCAATTCAAAACGAAGGTCGAACTTTGACAGTTCCACATAAAAACTGGCCATTTGACTGACCAAGCTTGACTTTCTTAAAATATTTGCAATTAAGTGGTTTGTTCGGACAACCACTTGATAACTCTGAAAGTAAGGCCTTAACCACCTTGTTGTTGTTAATAGTGCCAATGTTACCTTTTCAATTTGCTAGTAAAATGTTTATGCATCCTACAATACCATACTAATGAAATACACAAGTTTTTACCTGGGATCTTCTTGAATCAAGGATGCGCATATAACTTCTTTTATTATTGCCAGATACAACTGCAGTCCATATCTAGTGACCAGTTGAGTCATCACTGTATGGTTGGTCAATATGGTATTCACTTCGGTGAAGATAGCCTCGCACCGATCGTCTCACTTTTCAAAAGTTTGTATCTTCATCATCTACAATATCGATATGTTATTTTCTACAAGTCTAGCCATAAATCTTAATAGGGAGGTCAAATGTCCAACTAGCCTTTGCACCTCCTTTAAGCTTTGTGGGTTTCTCAATTCTAAAATATCGCCACACTTATCTGGATTCGCTTTACCATTGTGTTCTTTAAGTTGAACAACATAACTTCTCAACAATAATTAACACGTTTGGTGACAAAGACGATTCTATCTTTGTCCGGATGATACACATGTATCTGATTATATCCAAAATAAGAGTCTAAGAAGCTAAGAACTTGATGATCCGATGTATCATCAATTAACCTAACAACGATAAAGAAGAGATACACGTCATAAGGACACACTTTGTTGAAATAAGTGAAGTATCACATCTTCCACCAGTCATTCAACTTCTTTATCATAAACATATTTGCAAGCCATATGATATATGTGACAAAGCCAATTTTTTATAGTTTTTTAACTTTTACCTCTATAGTTCGACGTTTTTCATTTCCTAACCACCACTTTTTCTGCGAACTTACTTAAAGATTGCAAGTTTATGAAACATGATTTCAGAATGAATGTCTCACGTATCAATAACTTTCCATACAAATAGGTTGATGTTCTCTTTCAATGCCCATGCCACCCTCACTCTTGCCGTGTATCTTTGTTTATTTTTTAAAACCAACATTTGCATATATTTATTTGTTTTGTTTAATTTCCATTATTTCTCACAACAAACACAAAAGAACAAATTTTTCATTTTCTCGAAATAAGTTTCTTACTATGCCTCCATATTGATCAATTCATGCTTTGAATTTGAATTTAATATTTATTGTCATGATGATTTTTTTTTCAGACAATAGTAACGTGTTTCAAGATAATATCCAACTAATAACAATTAAAACATACGTGTTTAAAAATTAAAAGATATCACAATTGAAACTAATATCTTCGTAAAACCAATATACACTAACATACAATATTGTAAGAATACAACAGCACAAAATTCCAATTATTACACAACATCACTAGTAAATTATTTGCTAATATTGCGTATTTGCCTGTGACCATACATTTTACAATGTTAAAAAAAACATTTTTTAGATAAATAAGTATAACAATGTGTTTGTTTATTCTTTTGTTGGATTTTACAGACAATATAGTAAGTTTTATGTGATTCTGTAAAATTAAAAAAAATCCACAAATATTAATTTACTAACATTGTAATTATTTAATTATTATATTAATAATATTAATCTAGTTTGATACAATTTAGATTATATTTTAATATGTGTGTCTATTTATTTATATGAAATAACACAAATTTCTATCATTGCACCACATTATCTATAAATTATTTGCAAACACTACTTATTTAGTAACTGCCACCATCTTTATTGTGTGATGTAATGTTAAAGGAAAACACTTGTGGGATATATACAATTATAATAATATGCTTATATTTTTGCTGTTCAATTTTGTGAAACATGCATTTTTTGTAAAGCATGGTAAAGATTCACATTTATGAAATATTAATTTATAGTCATTGGAATTATTTAATTATTATATTGAAACTATAAATTTTGTTCAATATTTTAATATGTATGTAGATTTATTTATAAGAAATACAATTTTTCTAATATTAATTTAAATTATAATACAAAAATCTAATTATTACAATTTGAAATACAACACAAATATTTTTTGAATCATATCAACTGCAGAAGTGAATATACCGTAAAGGAGCAAACATAATAAAATTAAAACAACATATTGATATTTTTCAATCTATTACCTTTAACTTTAATTTCTAACGGTTTTTTTATCCATTATGTTTTTCTCTTTTCGGCCAATGGTATGCTTGTTTGTTAGCTGTAACTTCATTCAACAAAGTTTTTCACTTTCCAAAAACATAAGCAGAACAGAGGAGAAGGTGAATTGACATTTGAATGTGTTCAACTGAAAAAACAAACACAGAGATTAAAAACCTAAATATCTTACAAATCATACATGGAAGTGTAAATCATTGTAAAGATGAAAATGATAATAAATACATGTAGGCTGACAACAGAGGTGAAACCTGACAACCTGTGTACTACGAAACACTATTTTTTTATTTTCTTAAGAAAAAAAAACCCAAAACACCAAAAACGAACACATCGCCTCACTGCCTCCCTCCCTGTTTCTGTAGTGTAATGTTTTTTAATGGGCCATCGCCTAAAGATACCAAATGTCACGTTTTGATCCAAACAACAACCCCAACTCTCAACCCCTTTCTCTCTCTTTTTCTCACGGAAAGAAAGAAACCACTTCTCTCTTTTCTTCTCTCTCTTTCTCACTCACTGCTACTCACTCTATGTTGTCCGTACCCTCTGTGTTTGCCACGGATGACCACCACCATCCTCTAGTAGAATGTAAAAAACCCTCACTTTCAAGCTAGATCCCTCATCCCCTTTTATCCTTACCAGCTCCTAGATCTTTCACCCTTTTCTACCTGCATGCACCATTACCAATTCTAATGGGGTTTTAGCCTCTTAGCCTTTCTGGGTTTCTTCTGTTTTGCGCAAAAGCCAGGTTTTTGGGCCCTTTCTCAACATGGGTACCTCTGCAATGATGGCGCGTTGCGATTGATATCCTCTTTTTAAGAAAAGAAGGACAAAGGGTTTAAGGGTTTTTTTCCTTTTCAAATGGGTAGCTCAGGAAAGTCGAACGTGAACGGAATCGATGCGTCGGTGGGTGGGTTGGTCTGGGTCCGGCGAAGAAATGGGTCGTGGTGGCCGGGTCGGATATTGGGTCTTCACGAATTGTCGGAGAGTTGTTTGGTTTCTCCGAGATCGGGTACTCCCGTCAAGCTCTTAGGTCGTGAGGATGCAAGCGTGTCAGTCCCTTCTTCTTTTTTTGTCTCAACTTTTTTTAATGCTTTTGCTTATATTCATGTCTGAACTTTTTCCCCATCTATTTTCATCCTTAATTGCTCAACTTTTCTTAATGTTTTTGCTTATACTCATGTCTGAACTTTTTTCCCATCTATTTTCATCCTTAATTAGAAAGTGTTGGAGTTGTAGCTGCATGATATGAATCATATAATATTGGTTTGATCATTGAATTTTTTTATGTTTTTCTTTTGGGTGGTGTAAGGGGGGCAGTTTTTGGTTGAAGTGCCATTTTCACTGCAGATTAGGGAATTGGGAATTAGAGATACACAGGGCAAGTTTTTATGTGTCCTTAATGAGATGTTGGTTTTTGCCAGTGATGTGGACCATTGCTTTAAAGTGATTTTCTAGGTAGTTCTGGTTCCTCTTATTATAGGATAAACTTGTTTTTCTTTCATCTTCTTAATTATGTTACCTCATCTTCTCTATTGAGTAAGTGTTTTTCCCCAGAGTTAGCTGAGAAATTTTTTAGCCATTGAGCTTTGGAGCTTTTAAAACAGGAAAATGAATATTATTGGTCTACTTAAAATTGTACAAGGCGGAAGAGGTATTAAAAGGTGTTTTCCAATAAACTTCTTTTGATGAGACTGAGACTTATAAAGTTGTTTTCTCTATTGTTCAGATAAGTGGATCTAATGTACAGGGTGTCATGACATAGGTCAAGAAATCACCTTGTACATGCATCCGGAATGTGAAATTGAACGATACAGACTTTTGGAGGAAAATTATGATGACTACTTCCTATATGGCCATATAGGCTACAAATAGATTTTCAGAATAACTAGATCTGTTTAAGAACTTGGTTGTTGTCACCACTATTTTGGATGTGGGTTTTCTTTCCAGCAGAACTGTAACCTGTTTGTTAATAGGGAACTTAACCCATTTTCCACTGCAACTTCAAATTTGATTTGTTGTCATTATATAAAAAAACTATAGCTTGTGTAATACAGTTGACTTTCTCAAATTTGTTTGAGTTATTAAGGTGTATTTAAATTTGGATAAGGTCTTATTTTGAGAAAAACTGCTCTGTGATATAGGGATTGGTATAATCTTGAAAAATCAAAGCGGGTAAAAGCTTTTCGCTGTGGAGAGTATGATGAGTGCATCGAGAAGGCAAAGGCATCAGCTGCTAATTCAAACAAGAAGGCAGTGAAGTATGCTCGCAGGGAAGATGCCATTCTTCATGCTCTTGAACTAGAGAGTGCTCACATGGACAAAGAATCATTAAGTTTGTCCTCTGGATTAGATAAACCTGGTAGTGAACATGGAGAATCAGCTGGGGAATTACCACTCATGTCTAACTCTGAAGATGTGACTGGTGATTTGAGTGACTCTGATGACAATTCTAATTCAGCTCCGGAAATGTCGCAATCTGTTATATCTTTTGAAGTGCCTAATCACAATGGTTCTTTAAAGATGCATTCAGTGCAAGGAAGGAGGAGAAGAACACCTAATGATTCAGAAGATGATGGATCTGAAGGAGTCAAGCGAATGAGAGGACTCGAGGACTTGGGCATTGGTGTAGTGTCAAAGAAAAAGGTCCAAGGTACAGGTGCAACTGAGATTGGTCAGCACATTAGTGCTTCACTCAACAATTCTACCACAGGGAACTGCCTGGCAAATGGAACAACTGTAAATGGTGGTAAAGATTATTCTTCAACATTGAAAAGGAAGAGATCACAAGTGACAAATGTTCACGAGTTTTTGAAACGGAAAAATCGACGCCGGCCCTTGACTAAAGTTCTGGAGAGTACAGCCATGGTGTCAGTTCCTGTCATTTGTGATCAGCTTCCCAGTTCAAACAGTTCTCCACTATGCGGGGTAACTGATGGAAGAATTTCAGGATTAGATTCTAATGATTCAAAGAAAACTTTTCCAATGGCAACACATAATTCAGATAGTACTGAGGCTGCTTGTGAGAATGGGACTTCATTAATTGTTCTTGACCATGGTAGTGGAGATGATGGTTCACAAATTAATCATGGGGTCAAGGAGAATGAAACTTGTGGCCAACCAGGGCTAGTTGGCAAAGATTCTCCTGATAAACTATTTGATGTGCCGTTTGTTGGGGTTCTTGAGGAGGAGAAACACACTCCGGGTATGCCATAGCATCTGAATATCTATAGCATATTCTCTCCAAGCAATGTGTTTGCACGTATAATGTTTACAATTTTCATCAAAATGCCTTGCGGTTTGTGATCCCCCACCCTCGCTTACTCATAAAATTTTCTTTACTTTTTCTCCAATACTTAAGTTTCACTTTTAGTTTCATGCTAGATTTAGCCCTTTAGATGGTATGTTGTGAAAGCAAGCCCAATAGTTTGTGTTGTGAGGCCCTAGCCACAACATATAACTTAGAAACGAGATTGGAATGTAAGTAGTTCCTGGAAGAGGCACAGTGATCATACATACATATTGATTAGAACAGTTGAATAAACTGGGTTGAAGCATGGTTTTATCGTTGCCTTCTTTGTAAGGAGAATATTGAGATTCATTGACCTTTTGAACAAGTGGCACTTGTGTTGCTCATTTTTCAGAAACTGTTTTATCTGATGTGTATAATTTTCCCCCTTCCCCACCGTCAGTTGCTTTTGTCTACTTTTTCATTGCTTATGTCCCAATATCATGTGTGCAAACTGATTATTTAAAGTTGCATTACTGAGCCCTAGTGTAAGTGTAAATATATTAGTTTTATATGTGATTGTGTTCCTTTTCAGAGTTTTGCATATTTATTGCTATCCATTTTATATTCAATCTATAAAAGCTTCGTTGAGACTTGAAAGCTATAAAATATTGCAAGTTATATTTTGTCTCTAGTGCTTTAATTTAGCCGTACTACAACTTTACCTTTTTGTGTGTCCTGGTTTGAAAAGATGTGGGCTGGATAATTGACATTCACTGTTGTATTTTCTTTTGCCAGCTTTGTCGCCCATTTTGGTTTCATGTTCACCTGACAAGCCTCAACTTAGTGCATTGGGACAACAATCTTGTAATGTTAGTCAATGTGAAGCTGTGTCATTGAGAGATGAGGGCAAGAACGAACCTGGTTGTACCAGTTCTGCTGCTGGTCACAATATTGTTGGCCATAGACAAGACAAAGGTAGTTCAAAGTGGCAGTCAAAAGGAAAGAGGAATTCAAGACATACAAGTAAAAATATAAAACATATCTCAAGAAAATATGTGGACACAGACCACCAATCCAGTGCTTCTTTGCCAGGAATAGGAAATTCAGATGGAACTTCTTACCAGGGTGCTGGTTCTAAAGTTGATTGGAATGGAATAGATGCACTGCATACTTCATACAATTGTAATTCTCAAGTTAAATGCAAACCTGTAGCAGAAGGCCAACTAGAAGGATTTCGGGACTTGAACAAGCATATCAAGGTTACAACAACAGAGGCTAAGCTATTACCTGATGGATCTCTTACACCTCAAAGATTACTTCCTTATCGCCATTCACGCTTCACTGTCAACTCCAGATATCAAATGGCAGATTTCCCTGGAAGAAACTATTGTTCTGATGCTTCATTATACGATGTTAAGCTAGAAGTTAAATCCAGCTACCGGCCACAACACGTTCCATTGGTTTCTCTTGTGAGTAAACTGAATGGCAAAGCCTTCATTGGGCACCCTTTGGCAGTTGAGGTTTTGGAAGAGGGTCATTGTGATAAAATGTTGAGTGGCAGTGGATGTGACATGGAAGCTAGTGATGTCTTTTGCATGGCCAAGCCAAACTTGGTAGCCGGAAGAATACATTCCAAGAATTCGACGCGATTTTCACCTAAATCGTCGAAGATGAAAAAAACCGGACTGATGAATAAAAAGATTCGGAAGTTGTCTTCATTGACAGGTCACAAGCAGTCAGAAGAGGAGAGAAAACCAGTGGTAGATAAGCTCAAGGGTCCTGTCATAGCTTGCATTCCCCTTAAAGTAGTGTTTAGTAGGATAAATGAAGCAGTGAGTGGTCAAGCACGGTCTACGCACCGGGCATTACCAACATCATCGACCAACCCATGACTTGTGTTGTTGGGAAGGATTTACAATGAATGGTGGTGCGGATAGTTGCTTCTTTGGTAATTTGAGAGATTTTGGTTTACTTCTGCAGACCATAATATTATCTACTTCTTTTAACTATATGCACAGTTTGCAGCCCCACAAATTCTGCCATGAAGGTTGAATCTTCTGTACAATTTGAAGACCATTTTCATGTAGAACTGTAGGTGTTAAATCATCTGAGGCTTCTCTTTGGCTCTGTAAATAATGTAACATTGGATGAGGTGTAAAGAGGGATGATCTAGTATTAGGTGTTTTACCTGATATTAGGTTCTTAAAAAGTAATGAATTAGGATGTTACGGAGGTTCAATAACCACATTTTATACTCACCTCTATGAATCCTACAAGGCTAAAAACAAACAAAAATGCAATTATGAGAACATTTGGATCAATCCCCATTTCAATTTATTGTGTTTTGTATGCAAACTTGTTATCACATCAATACATAATGCAGGTTCCCCACATAAAATTCTCATCTTTCATCTCTGTATGTTTCTTCTTTATTGTGGGTGTTCTTTCATCGTTCTAAGTATTTAACTAGCTGGTAAGTAACATGCAAAAGAAACAGGAGAATAATTATTCTACTACAGTATCATGTTGGAATATTGATAGTTCTAGAACAAAACGATTTAACTGTACTTTTAATTTTGGTGTTTCTTGTTGCAACTGTTCGTGTTTCTTCCTCATCGTTTTCCAATTGATTGAATGAAGTATCTCAGCCAACTTTTCATAAAAAGATTCTTACAAATATATTATATATCATTGACTTGTGTAGGAAAAAAATGTAAATAAAAAATTTAGACTTATGTTACATTTTACCTTTTTATTTAAGTATTTTATTTGGAATTATATTCATCACTATGTCAATTTTTGGATGTAATTTTTTTGGTGAAAAACTTGCTTTGAAAAATTAATAAATTATAACAATTAGCCAAACTATGAAAATCTCATTAATAACTTTTATAACAATGAATAATCTATATCAGTAAACTAAAATTACAAACAAGATAAGAAAAATATTAATTTTAATTGATCTAACAATCCTAAAACAAAGATAGTTGTTGGACGGGTATGTTTGTGTATATTTAATAAAAAATTATGTTTTTTTATGCGTTTAATATACTTAATTTTAAAAATAAATAGTTTTTTAAACTTATTTTAATAAGTGAATCTTATTTACTTTTAATAAAGATATACTTCTATTTCATCATAATTCTTGTTCGGATCACGTCGTTGTTTGAATTTCGTCTTGCATTTAAAATTCAAATAAATTAATTAGTTAAATTAGCATGTATTTGAATTTGCTTAGATTTCAAGATTTCTATTTTACTCTATGAAAAAGTTATTGATAATTTTTAATACAAATAAATTAATTTAAAATATGTTCAATGAGAGAAATGGTTATTATTGTTTTTTTTTAACAAAAGATATAAGGAATATTAAGATTAAGATTTTTATTAATCTGTCTTCGTAAAATAAATTAATAATTTTAATTACATGTTAATGGGCTATGTGAATCAGATCCAAACCAACACTTCACGGATCTTGATTACGGATTAACGGGTCGAACTTCCGAACCCGGTTACCTCATTTTGATAAACTTAGGGTTTCTTCACTGTCCTATATAAATATAGAGCCTAACGCAAAACCCTAGTTGTGAGTTGCAGGTAGAAGGAGCAAATGGCGACTGTTCCAGGGCAACTCGTGTGGGAGATCGTGAAGAAGAACAACTCCTTCTTAGTGAAACAGTTCGGAAGAGGGACTCAGAGCGTCGAATTCAGCAGAGAGTCCAACAATCTCTACAACCTCAATTCGTTCAAATTCTCTGGTATGTTGCTCTCTCTGATTTTTATTTTATTTTTTGGGAAAAAAAATGGAAAATTTTGATCTTTGAAATTGGGTACAAGAAAAGGCAATTCTTTTCGTGTTATAATATTTGGGTAGGTAGGTAGAGTTTGGGCATATATTGAAATTCTGAAACTTCTGAAATGTTGTTTTTGTCTTTGATCACCGAGTTTGCATCGTCTAAGAAATCTTTTATGGATAGGATCACACTGTTTCAATTTTTTTGAAGTTGAATTTGTTCTTTCACTGGCATGTTAGGTTTGGCAAACAAGAAAACTGTTACCGTTCAGCCTGTTGGTAAGGATCTTTCTGTTTTGTTGGCTACAACTAAGACAAAGAAACAGAACAAGCCTGCTTCGTTGCACCACAAATCTGTGATGAAGAAGGAGTTCCGTAGGATGGCAAAGGCTGTTGAAAATCAGGTAAATGAAAAACCAATGTCTCTTAAAGCTTCGTGGTTTTTATGTTTCTTGTATGATCTTCTCGTTCTAATTCCTTCATCGTTTGATTCCTTTGCTATTTCCAATAGCTATTCCGTTCTTTAACGTCCTTGTTGTAGACGTTTCACCATTATGTCAGTGACTGAACACTTCTAAGATCTCAACATTGGTGTCATTTTCATAAATGAAAACAATATTTGTGCTATTGATGCCCATAGCTTTGTTGGAGTTAGTGCTTATGCGTTTTCACTTTGGTGATTATTGTGCCTTGTTTTGGGCGTATTGTGCGCTAAACAAATGTCTTTGGGGCTTTTGCCTCCAAGACTCAGTGGTGGTGATGAGCCTCTAACATATAAGAAGAGTCCTTTTTTAGGGTTTCTTCAATGCAATATACATGTTACGCTTGGCTTCTGAGCTTCGAACATTCAGGAATTCATTCATGAATTTATTCTTCAGAGAATTTGATTCTATTATTACGTCAAATATATTTTTCTTGTTTGCTTTATTTTCAGTTAATTATTGTTTGATTTAATGTAACTAAATTCAAATGGAATTTGTTCTTAATTTCCTTATATTAGTACATTTTTTTCCTATTATCCAGTCATTGCATAGTCACGAGGTGACAACATGGTGTCATTTTCACTAATGCGAAGAGAAGTTTTGTAATCGTTCTTTGATTTGTAGAAGTTACCTAAGTGTATGTATTTTGGATTTGGTGATTGTTGTGTATTGGTTGGGCAATGTACCTTTCTGGACTTTTGCCAGCAAGACTCAGCAGCGGTGATGAGCCTCTAACATATAAGAAGAATCCTTATTTTTGGGATTCTTTAATGAAATATACATGTTACGCTTGGCTTCTGAGCTTTTTATTTTTCAGGAATTCATTAACCCTATTTGTTTTACTGGTTATTCATTCTCTAGTGTTATAGCATCTAAAATTTCTTCAATATATATGGCCTTCGTGTGAATTTGCTTGCTCCAATGAGTCAGCCTATTTCAGTTTTTTTGCATTGAAAATAGTACTGCTTTTACTCTTAATTTTTAATCGACTTACTCTTGCACAGCTCTATTTGGTTTTAATGTTATCCAATTTCACGCCGTTTCTTACTTAATGGTTGCTCGTATTTTGTGAACTGTTGCTGCCAATGCTTTTTGTTCTATTACCTTGTATATTACATTTATCGGATTTCATTTTCCTAAAATATACAACAAATTTCAGGTTGCGGATAATTACTACAGGCCTGATCTTAAGAAGGCCGCCCTTGCAAGGTTGAGTGCTGTTAACAGAAGCCTCAAAGTTGCCAAGTCTGGTGTCAAGAAGAGGAACAGACAGGCCGTGAAGGTCTCTGGTAGGAAGTGAAAGGGAATTGAGAGAGTTAACTTGCATTCAACCCTCGTTTTTGCCCTCTTTTTGTGATTTTAGAACTCCTGTCTAAATTTCCTGAGTTGTTTTGGAATATGCAATTATTTATGAAGTATTCAATATGAACTTGAACTAGTATTTCATAGCTTTCATATTTATTTGTTTCTTGGTATATTCGCCTTATGGTTTGTTTCTTGAAGGTCAGCCGACAAAGTGGCTGGATTTTATTATTTGTTATTAGCATTAAAATCCCTATTTAGAATTTTACTTCATTCTTCACTCTGATAATGAGCGCAATTTATTTTAGAACTTTAAACCGGAGTTGGCGCGAGGTTTGGGGTTAGTGAAAACATGATAAACACAATTGCACAAATGGTTGTTTTTTGTGATGTAAATATTGATTTGTTAATCAACTTAAAAAAGGGAGATCTTTGGTGGGATTGATTTCGAAACTGTAATATAGGGATCTCAGTTGTTTGTGAAAGAGGTTTTGCCATTCCGGTCTAGCGGAAAGCAATGATTTTTCGTTGCAGGAAAAGATGACAAATATCATAAGTTGCAACATCACTGATTCACTGGATGGTTGTGAAAGCAACTTTGCACATATATAGATCATAATGCTTGAAAATAAGTAACTATAAGATAAAAAAATCAGTTGAGCTACACCTTTATTAGTGCTAACGGAACAAGTGAGATAGTAAGCTTATTATTAAGTATGTAGTTTTTAATGAATAAAATAAACATCCCTTTCAATCTTAAGTGTTTGTCTAACCGTTTTTTTAATGTGGTTGTGTTCATCTTATTAAGTGGTTATGTTAAACATTGCTTTTCGAATTTAAGAAGAGTCCAACATTTAAAAGCCATTTTTGTATGATATTTCATTTTATAAATCATGGTCCGATTTTGGCTATCGGTTAATGAATATCGTCGGAGTTAAAAAAAAGGCTTATATTTGTTTTTTCCTTGCGTAGCTAAAACTGCCTAAGCCACTGTTACTTGTTCAACAAGTCCGAATTAGTGACTAGCTAATATTCAGCTCTTCAGAAGTTTCGCACCTAGTAAAAACTTTGGAGGGGATTTGCAAGGTACACGTCGTCACAAAATAACAAAGTGTAGATTTGTTAGTATATAAAGACAACATCTAGAAACTAGAAAATTTCCTGCCTTCAGTTTCGTTACATTACATCTATAAATGAATGTTCTATGTTGATGTCTGATGTTGCTAACATTTGGTTGTGTCATCATGGTCAGGCTAGATGGTTGACTGGCTTGTCCATGCGTGACGATCACGGTAGTCTTAAACCTTCTGCTGCTTAGTGTTAATTAGAAAACGTTTTGATTACAAATTGATTATTTGCTTTCAACCTCTTTCCTGTTTTCTTAATGAAGTTTGGTATGTAAAAAATGTTTGTTTTGAATTTTCCCAAATAATCAAACTTTCTACCGTTCTTCTAATAAATTGTCTTAGTTAAGTTACCGAAGTTTTCCTCATTGTCATTGATGATTAGTGCTGAAATCAAATTTTGAAAGGTAAACAGTTTTCTGTTCCTATGGATGCCAGCCTTCATATATCATATTAGCCTTCATATATCATATTCAACACCACAATGTTTATCTTATATACACAATAAGAAGATATTGTCTTCGTTTAGTAATTAAATAGTTAATTTTTGGACAAAAGGAGGAAAATTAGAAAAGAAAATTGAATATTACAAGGTACTAATTAAACTTGCTAAGGAATCCTTAGAAAGAAGTGTTGACAAAGTCTAAAGTCAATGAAAGCACATTATTACACGCATTGGAATAACACGTTACTTGTCTTAGTGTAATTCGCTAAGCTTATAAATGATGTTAGATGCAATACACAGTTTCATAATTAGTTTGGTACTTACTGTATCATAATCTCTCACGCACTATTCTTCTGGCTGCTGACCACACAGCAGCCATGTCTGTGAAGAAATCTGTGTCTCTGAATGGTGGCAGTGCCATTGCCAACCTTAAGGGCAAGAAATCTTCAAAACGTAGGCGTTTTGATCGTCCTTTCTCCTCGGTTGAATTGTCTATGGAACCAGGGAAGCAGCTGAAGGACATGGATTCCAACAAGTTGAAGGCTGATATCAAGAAGTGGGCTAAGGCTGTTGTTGCTTATGCACGCCAAATCAGTGGCAGTTTTGGAAAGTCTCGTGGCTAACTCACATTCAACATGATAGAATAGCACTTTGTTGCACAAGGGCAAGATCACAGACACGGGCATTGGATTTTGTTAATGGAAGAAATGTTGGTAAATGAAAATGAGCTTTACATCAAATGGTTGTACCTAGAAATTTGTGCATATTATATATGTTCAAGTGGTGAATGTAAATTGTTTCAGAAGCAGGGTGGATCAAATGCTTGTCTTTGGGAGGGTCTTGCATCCATTTGTGTTATGATACCTTTTGTATTATTGTAAATATATGGTAAATATAATCTGGAATTAAGAAGTAATATTTTACTCTGCACTGAACTGCCAAGTGCCAAAAATTTTCCTCTGTCAGAGTACAACAGCTACTTTGTTCTAAATTTGAATGCCTCAAACACTATTTCTTTTACTCACATTTTGATAAAACTTGAAGTAATTTGTAGTCTTAATATTTACAATTTAAAACGGGACAAACCAGGCCAATTAAAGCAAAATCCCTTCTTAATATACAATTCAGCCATGGGAAAGAAACTAAGACAACACAAATACAATACAGCATAAGGATTTTCTCTATCTCGTGTGTAAGTTGCATTGAAGTAATGATAATAAGCTGGAAAGGCATCAGTTCAATTTCTTCTCTCCAAAATTCTTGTCCACTCCAGAAATAGTCCTTAAAAGCTTCTTAGAACACATATCCTGTGCCTGTGTGTTGCGTTTTGCACGGGTCGCTCTTACCCAAGCAGGTTCCTGCAAAGAATACAGTACTATAACATGCTATCTTTCATAAATGAGCTTTGAAATGAAGAAATAATTATGGATGGGAAGTGAAGAAGCCACCTCAGGAACGAATCGAGAGAAACCAAACTTAATCAACAAGAGAACATGCTCCATGATTAAAATTGCTGCAAGTCCAGGCTCTATTTTCCATTTCCCTTTCTCATCATATAGCCACGCTAAAAGGGCACAGTTGGTGCATATAGACATCAATATGAGAAACTGCAATATTGAGCAGTCCGTCAAATCAGTGACATTAAAATTAAGTACAAGTCAATGCGAATGACTCGTGAAAGTGTAGAGTTTACAGATGAAAAGCTCATTCATGTTAAAGGACATGACAATTGATAGTTCATACTATCTTATCTTTAAAATGGTTGCATCCAGAGAATATCAGTAAACAGACCTTCCATATAGTTGGTTATTTGGTAAACACAAATTGTAATTTATAATTCATGTTGTAAATAACAGGATAAAAAACATTCTCAATATTTTCTATAGTAATTAGAAAAAAAAATATCTTCAAAATCTTTCTGTTTATTTCAATATATTTTTATTTCATTTTTTTAAAGGTTTTGATTATTTCAAATAGAGATGATGAGAATGCAGTTCGTGCGATTGATATCATTAAAATATTTCTTTTCTCTTGCTTCCTTTCCAAGTTTATTTCTTTTCTCTCCCTTTCCTTTCCAAGTTGGAATCAAAGTTTATTCTAATCAGATTCGTTATCGTGTCACTCACCATCAGACCATTCACAAATATCCAATCCCATGTGTAAGATGTACATTTCTTGGTGTGAGAAGGGTGCCTTATTAGAGACAATGATAACTTAGTATATAAGTTGGAGTAACTCTCACCTTACAAATCAATTTTATGAGGATGAATTTGGCTTAAACTTCCTTCTTAATATGGTAAGTGGATTGTTCAAGATAATTGACAAGTGCCTTCAAAATTCCAGTGTAACTAAACAGATACCTGAAATATGTTAAGCCAGGCTCCTACTGTTGCAGCAGCCCGAGGAACAGGGCGCCTCAAAATGGCTAGCAGCTTCAAAGCATCTGTCCTGATTTCCATAATATTGTTCTGAACAGTAAGGTAATAAGTTGTCAACAAGTGCAAGCAAAAGCAAGTGCAAAAAAGGGAGGTGGATGACAGCATTTATACCACAGCAGCAAAAACAAATGCCGGTGGAAATGCACAAGCAAACATCAAAATCATGCCAAACTGCAATGCCAATTCTAAGAAATCTGCAAACAGTACAGGTAAATGTCAATCTTGGATGTTTCTCAAATATGATAAGAAATTGAACCTAATTAGTTTTTACTTCAATATATACATGTATATCTAAGTGAAAATACTTGTATTCCATATGATAAAAAATTAATTAAATACCACATAAAAATCAAGAGTGTAATGAATTTAGAAGTACCATCAAACAATCCATCTTCAAGATCCTCTCCAATGCTAGCAGAGTAAGGGGGCTTAAGGTATTCTTTCTCTACTCTAGAAGTAAATTGGATTTTTTCTCTTGCTTCTCCTTTCGCTCTCTTCTTATGTCTTGAGAAATAAAAGATAGTTTAGCAATTGCATAGTGGCAACATGTTAAACAAAGTAAATCAAGCATAGTCCGTGTCCAAGGGAATGAAAAGGCTTACCGAACCCTGTACTTTTTATAGGTATACTTGAGATAAGGCAATGAATTTTCCAGTAAGTTTTCCAACACCTGGAAAGATGTTTTCTTTTACATCATTATGTTAAAGGGAAACCCCCAAACTAAACAGAAGGAAAGTAAAGGGAAAATGGGAGAAGGAAGAGACATAGAAAATGGAAATTTTTTACTCAGCAACCTCGGACAGAAGAAGCCGCTGAATCAACACTTGACGTAGAGTTGAAAAATTGCGATGCAACAGGGCATGATAAAAGATTCCAATGTATGTCTGCATAAAGTACAGACCAAAGACCTGCAGGAGAATGTAAACCCGTAAGTTCCATTTTTAGGACAATGGGGAAAACTTGGACTAATTACCTTGTAGACCAAGCTGTCAGCTCGTTTTTCTGTGTTTTCATTGTTTTCTTTCATGATAAGTTTGACAGACACCTTGCCACCCATCTTGGTAATACACTGAATGGCGAATAGGTAAACAGCAGTGAGTAGAAACCTGAAAAACCCAGCACTAATATAAGAGTCACATCAATGAAACATTTACTCAACTAAATATAAGAATTTATATGACTAACAAAAGATACTTTTTAGTATCAGATTATGGATTATTTAGTGGAGAAAAGTTAGTCCCCTTCTAATGGGATGCAACTCCACAACTCCAAAGTCATTCTACCACCAACAAGAAAAGGCACTAATGAGTTTTATTAAATAGACAACTGAGAGAGAAGCTTTTAATGAGAAATAGAACGTAAGTTAATTTCGCAACCTTATACTCTCGTACAACTACAACAACAAAAAAGTCCACATTGGCATGAATGAATCATGTGATGGATTGCATCCAAAAAAAATACACTCAACAGAAAGATGAAAGCTATTCAAAGAAGAATGGTATTCAAGAGCAAATTGGATCAGTCTGTCAAAGATTCTTGAGGCATTATGCTTCACTTTACAAGATGGACTTTAACTTTTTAGTTTGACAGAAGCTACAGGGCTGAAGTAAAGTGATCATTATAATTCAAGAGTCAAGGAGGAAAAATGAAGTCAGAAACAGTCACATCAATGCTCAAAGGAACTGACATACAAAATAAAAAAATTAAAAAACGCAAGTTTGAGGGCACCATCTCAGTGATGGGAGGAAAATAAATGTTTCAGTAACTAATAATTATATGAACACAAAAGAAGATATTTTAATTGTTGAGACTCGAGAACAAAATAGAATTATCGGAATGAGAGAACTATACTGAAAGAAAATCCAAAACTGAAATAACAGAATATTCAATTAACTAAAAAGTAGAAGTACAGAAAATATATGATATGCATTCTTACTTAATTATATCAGAATCAAGAATTTCATAAAGATGGGCATATGCCAACTCAAATGGTAACTGGAGGCATATGATGCTGAAGATAATAAAAGCATCATTTCTAAATCGCATGAAACGCCCAAGCCACTCAGATTTTTGGAATGCTTCCTTCTCTTTAATTCTATCAGACTCAAGTACTTTCATGAGTTCCATTGGGGGCTGCCAGGAGCTTTCCTTTCTGCCAGTGATCTTGTATCCTCCGTCAGTTATGTCTACAGAACTAATAGGCCATCTGCAACACAACACCAAAACACGAGAGAAAGGGTGTGAAGGCAGAAGTAAGAATCAAAGAAAGCAAAAGAGTAAATTGATCGCATTGATCTCAAAATAAGTAAAAAGTAAAACATTACCTAGCTAAAAGTGCAGAGTTTTTACGCTTCCAGAACTGAGAAAACATTATAGCCCAAAGTATCACCATGACAAAGAAGACAGGGAGCACCACCAATTTCAATGACCTAAAATGTAATAGGTAGTCGTAAAACTGCTTAAATAGATGCAGAGCTAAAGAAGAAGTTGTAGTATAAACAGAAACCAACAGACAGATTGGCCCACCCAAAATCTATCAATTGCAAAGTAAGCCCGAATGCAGCAGGAAAGAGCAGCCACCGTGTGTACATTCCAAGAAAAGCAAAGTATATTGCAATCTGCAGATTATTCATTCCTTCATTGGATAAGGATAATGGACAATATCAATTTCATACAATATTATAAAGCTCATAGAGTCAGGGTCACATTAACCTTTGCCCCATAATATGTATAAATCTCATCTATAGGCTGATTTGTGAAGTGCCACCAATGAAGTGCCCAACTCTTGAGAAGCTTCTTTCTCTTTTTTTCATCTATCAACCAAAAACAATATTAGTTCAGGCTTCAAGACACACTAATCTAGAGAAAACTTGATGGCACGTGTGAGTAAAAACACCATGCAAAGGAAAGACTTGCTTAACAATGTTCTCTGATTCCAATTTCAGAATCAGATTCTCCCCGATTTCCCAATTGACTTCTTTTCCATCAAATTTAAGGACTTTGGCGGACTTGCTGTTGTTTACCTGCAAGTTCAAGTTACAAGATAACCAAAATGTTACGGAATGCCAATAGGGAAGTTCACACAAGACTGCATGGTCTTAATCTGAGAATGCACTTTGCTAACATTTTCTTGAATTAGAAAAAGCTAAGGCACCTATAATCTGAGAATCATATGAAACAACAAGCGGTATGTGTGGAGCTAGCTAACAAACATAATAGAAAAAGAGGAATTTTGACTCATTGACACAGAGGATAGCTACGGAAAAAACTCACTATTCCATATATTAAGTGACAGTAGCACTGAAAACGCTCACACCAACTGAAAATGGAACCATCCGGTTGTTTCACAAAAGCTTCGACCTCCTCCACCTCAAATAGCAAATCCATACCTGCCATTTATTACAAGTCACATGCTGGTTAGCACCATTTACATAGTGAACTTAAATAGTAATAGGCATAACAGATAGCTCCCTTTGTGGGATTTGCAATATACCAATAAGAGTCCGTTTCTTGATTTGCAGTTCAGCTGCAGCCCTCCCCAATGTTTCCAAAGGTGCAGCCAACTAAACAAATGGAAAATAAGTTTTAGCCACTCACCAAAAAACTTAAATTGGACAAAGAAAACTGATTATACTACAACACTGAAATAAAAAATAAACAAAAAGGATTTTCTTAGGCATACCAAAAAGGAAAAGAAATTCAAAATACGAACTGTAAAGAAAAGCATTGGATGAAAGTGAGTGACATGAATGAAACATACAGAAGAAATGAGAAAAACCTAACCTTGATGAACTCATCTGCAATGCCAATAACTCTCTCAACTTCAAACCCCACCTTCTCAAACTCCTTTACAAGGACGTGTGCACAGTCACATGATTCGTCCTTCTCCTGAATCACTGTCCTAGGAATCACCACCCCCATCTCAAAAACACGTTCTTCATTTTCATGCTCGTTCATCTTTAACCTCACTGACCCAATGCAAGTGAGAAGAGCCAAATAAAAACAAATCCACCACCCCTTACCTCCTTCACCAATTCAAACAGCCAAATTATGGACTTTGTTTCAAAAGGGCACGAGAAAGATCCAGTCTTGGCCAAAAAGATTTTTAAAAAGTGGCATAAAAATTAAGAATTCCTGAAAGGAATGGGAGAATTGCGTTGAAAAAGGTGTCACCGTCCAGGTATGAAAAATTAAGACAATGTGTTGTATATGTGGGTTCAAACAAACTTAAATTGCGAGAATCCCAAAGGAAATGGTTGAATTTGAATACTATAAACACAAGGTGATAAAAGAGAGGAAAATGATAGAAAAAAGGAAAATAGGATGATGAAGGATTTGAACAAAGGTGTCCCAAAAACCTTTCATGAGGGAGAGACAGACACACAAACAGAGCTTTTTTCCACGGACATACTTGCTACTTTTGTGCGTTTTTATTTTTTTATTTTTCAAAAGTTTTCTCAAATTATTATATACTTTTTTATCTGTTCATACAATTTGAACTTTTTCTTTTAATCTTTTCTACAACTTTTTTTAGTTTTTCCCTACATTAATTATTTTAGTTCAAAATAATAAATATCAAAACATATTATTTTCTTTTGCTATAAATCAAGATTACATAACTGAAGACTTCAGTTTTAAAATTTACCACAATTATCATTTTATACATTCATTGAAAACAAATTTAAAATGATTATGATCACAGATAAACTAATGTTATCATCTAAATTTATATATATATATATATATATATATAAATTGATTATTCATAGAATATTAAATATTTTATAGTATATTCAATAATTATTCATGCATGTATTTTTTTTTCATTTCTTCCATTTGAGATTCAATCTAGTCTTAACATAATCGAAATTAAACAAATCAAGTTTAAAAAAACACATGAAATAATTAAAGAATTTCAAGATCTTAGAGTTCTTGAATTATATAACCAATTACAACTGAATTTCAAGGACAAAAATTAGTTGAAAATGCCACTTTTTCAAACCATAACACATACAGAAAAAAGAATAAAAATATTCTCAAAAAGCATTAAGTTATATTTAATTTTTGGTCGGTTAAGAATGATTTAAAACTGACCAATTATTACAAGCTAGAATCTAATAGAGAAGAGAAAAAGAGAAACGGAATGAAAATTCAAAACAAATAAAAAAAGAAAATTTAGAAAGAGAAAAGAAAAAGAAGATAATATCCATGAAGAAAAAGAAAAAAAAAAGTTGTATAATTTGAATTAATATATGATTAAAAATTAAATAATCAAAATTACATTCAACAAATATTAATTGATTTATGGTGGATTTCAGCAAAAACCAGTCCAATATGTAGTTTTTCAAAAAACAATTATACAGATTGAGGTGCATTTAATTTCTCCTTTGAAAGAGATTTATGAGCTAATACATGAATGGAATACTAATTAAACAAAATTTAATTTGTCACAAAAAATTTGGTATGTGTAGCTATTCAAACTGACATAAATAAGGTAGAGAATGTTTAATGTGGAATAAAAACCTGCCATATGTGCAGAGCAAATTCCCCTTCTGATGTGGATGGTGTCTGCTACTGTTCATTATATTTTCGACCATCATACTTTAAAAATATTTTTTTATAACATTTTATTATCATTTATGTATTATTATTATATGATTTATACAAAATTATTTCATCATCAATGATAATTATAACCAATCACATGATACTATATATATAAATAATGTTAAAATGTTGTCAAATATTATTATCTTATATTTTATTAACTTTTAATATATTTTTTTCTTAAACTGAAGAAAGTAATTTTGACACGAGTTCTATAAATACTTTTTCTTTATTTTTTTATATTTATGAAAAAGGATAAATTTTCTTTAACTCTTTTTTCCCCATTTTTCTTTGGAAAAAAAGTGAGAATTTTTTAATTTTTATATTTTGATGTGAATTTTTCTTTTCAAACTTTTATACAATTTCTTAAATCTTAAAAATACATATAATTACTTTAATTCATTTACTTTGCATTTTTTTAATATATAAATCTGTTTTTGAGATGGAGAGAAGATTTAAAGTTATCTGTGCTGAATTCCAAATTTTAATATAAGAGTGTTGATCACACCCTGTTTGTCATCTACTGTGGTTCATTGTTCTTCTTGCTCTCACCCATTTACCATGAATTTCTTCAACTGGCTCTCTTTGTTCATCGTTTTTCACGTCTTTGCTGCAACACCTCGCATCTTCTCGTTAACAGATTCATCCACACAACTCCCTGTCAACTTTCTAGATGCTGCCAAGAAGCCTGAGGTATTTGACTATATGGTCAGAATTAGAAGGAAGATTCACGAGAATCCAGAATTGGGTTATGAGGAGTTTGAGACCAGTAAATTGATTAGAGCAGAATTGGATCAACTGGGTATACCCTATAAACACCCTGTTGCAATCACTGGTATAATTGGCTTCATTGGGACTGGAAGATCGCCTTTTGTTGCAATAAGAGCTGACATGGATGCTCTCCCCATGCAGGTCACATAACTTCTGCGTATTGTTGATTTGTATGGTTAGACAGTTTAGTGGAAGTTTTTTCTTGATATAGTAAGAAATTGAAGGAAATCCTTGTGTTTTCTTAAAAATTTGCGTATAAATGTTTTATCGTGCTTTTTTGTTATTATATAATCCAAATAAATTATGTTCTCAGTAAGTTAGAGAAATGGGGTGACTATATATATTTTTTTTGTAAGGGTGATATAAACACTACTTAATCTGTACAGTATCTGTGTCTGTACATAATCATCTTCTTCTTCGTGTGTGTTATTCCTTTCCCTACAAATTTGTGTGCATGAAGGACCCACTAAAGTGTGATGGTACTTCTGTGTGATAAAGTGTAGTTTATCTGTCTTGGGCATTCCTCTTCTGTGAAATCTTTGCAGAGTTCAAGTGGTGAAGCATAGTGGGTTCAAGTGGTGTTGTTCCAGGAGTCTTACCGTTGGGTGAAGATAATGCTATTTTTGGCTTGTCAGGATTGGGTTTCAAGAATTAGGAAAAAATACTATCAAGTAGCACATGGCAACATAAAGAATTCAGAAAGCTTGACTGTAAAGCTCGCATTCTAATTCATCAGTGCGTCGATGCTGCAGTCTTTCAGAAGATCTCCAAAGGTACAACAGTGAAACAAGCTTGGGATAGGGGTTGACAAAACAAAGAAGGTGAAGCTCCAAACTCTTTGAAGGCAATATGAGTTACTTTATATGTCTGATTATTTGTCTATTGTTGATTACTTCTACCAAATTCAAGTATTATCAATGAGATGCAAAGAAGAGTTAACAGATTCATAGATTGTTAACAAGGTGTATTAAAAGTTTAATAGAAAAACAGAGTGGCTGCTATGTAAAAGTGTTACGAACCGGTGTAGGTGGTGAGTATCTGTCAGACGAGTTACAAAAATTTGGGAGAGGAAGATATTGTGCATGAAGTAACATCACCTTACACTTCACAACATAATTCTGCTGCTGAGAGAAAGAACATGGTGAGGAGCATGCTCAAGAGTAAGAAAGTTCCTACTTATTTGTGGGGTTAAACAGCCTGCCCTGCTGCTTTCATTCTAAATCGAAGTCCAACCAAAAGATTGAGTGGTAAGACCCCCAAAAAACACATGGGCTGGTATCAAACCGGATGTGACTCACTTTAGAGTTTTCCGCTTTATATGTTTCTGACATGTGCCTGATCAATTGAGAAGAAAGCTAGGTGATAAGGGAGAGCAGATGGTTCTTGTTGGATATTGTTCTACTGGTGGTTACAGATTCGCTAACCCAAGAAATGAGCCAGTTGTAATCAATAGAGATGTTGTGATTCATGAATTTAAGCTGTGATTGGAACACAGAAGCTGAGAAGGGATCATGGGATGCTAATAGATCTTAAAAGTCCTAATGAACATGAAACTGACACAGCTACTGGATAGAGGAGATCAACCAGGTCCAGCATCAGCCCGACATGACTATGAAATGATGCAAGATTCTGCTGCTGATTCAGAAGGAGAATTGGTGCAATATGCACCGAATCTGATTCAATCAGTTCTGAGAAAGTAATGCAAGAGCCTAAATGGGTCAGTGCAATGGAAGTAGAATTGAGTTCTATTTAAAAGAATGAAAGATGGGAGCTTGTCATTTGCCTCATGGAAAGAAACCTATAGTGTTAAAGTGGGTGTGTAAAGTGCAAGTGAATCCAAGTGATGAAGTGATCAAATATAAGGCCAGACTTGTAGCCAAAGATTTTCTACAAATGCCAGAAGTTGACCATGGGGCAGTCTCTGAACATGTTGCAATATTAGAAAGAGTGAGATTTATGGATGTTATAGCAAATTTAAGAAAGTGGTCTATGCATCAATTAGATGTGAAGTTGGTTTTCTTAAATGTACTACTAGATGAGGAAGTGTATGTGATTCAACCTCTAGGCTTTGAGATATCGGGACAAGAGAAAGTACACAAATTGAGGAAGGCTTTTTTAAGCAAGCCCCAAGGGCTTGACCCAAGAGAATAGGTAATTTTCTAAGCCAAATAGGCTTTGTTAAATGCATGTCTGAGCATGGAGTGTATCTAAAGGTCTTGGATGTGGTCACTGATACAGATTTGTTAATTGTTTGTCTCTATGTTGATGACTTATTGGTGACAGGTAGCAATCAAGGGGAGATTCAAGACATTTTTTTTAGCAAGAGATGGTTAAAGAGTTTGAAAGGAGTGATCTGGTTCCTTTGTCTGATTTCCTTCGCACTGAATTTAATACAACAGAGAATGGTATTGTGATGCATCATACTCAATATGCAACTGACTTATTAAAGAAATTAACATGTTTAAGTGCAACTTCACTGTCACACGAGCTGCATCTAGATTGATACTTGAAAAAAAAGGGACTAAGGAACTTATTTATCCTACATGCTTCAAACTAGTTGTTGGATCACTTTGTGCAATACTATGCCTAATTTAGCATTTAGTGTTGGCTTAATGAACAAAATCATGGAGACATGAAGGAAACCTCACTTATTGGTAACAAATAGTAATGTGCTATGTGAAAGGAACCTTGGATTATGGAATTCTATCTCCTAAAGGAAGTGATAACTCAGAAACTGAATTGCTTGGGTACTCTAACTCAGATTGGTATGGTTATAAATCTGATCCAAAGAGTACTGCGAGTTATGTTTTTATGTGTGGAAAAGCACCAATCTCTTGGTGCTAAAGAAGGAATCTGTGGTGGTCCTATCTTCATGTGAAGTTGAGTATATAGCAGCTTCAGTGAGTGCTTGTCAAGCTTGTGTGGCTTACATTAATGCAAGAGATCAAAGTGAAGAACTTACGAGAAGTCAAGCTATTTGTAGATAACAAATCAATAATTGACTTAGCAAAACATCCAGCAGCACATGGGAGGAGTAAACACACAGAAATAATATTTCACTTCCTCAAAGATCAATTGAATAATGGTCTAGAACACTTCATAACAAAATTATGAGTAGCAGGTATCTTTACAAAGGCATGGAGAAAGGTTCGGAGAGCTAAGAGATATGTTAGGAATTGTCTCCTTGATTCATTTGAATTGAAGGGGAATGTTATTAGATAATTCAAATATCTATGGTAGTTAACTATGTTATGAGTTAGTTAGAGTAATGAACATATTGTAATTTTTTCTAAGTGTGACATAGGTGTGCATATGTGTGTGTAGATAATCAATACAAAAACTTCTGTAATATTCTTCTTCTCTGTGTGTGTGTGTGATTCCTTTCCCAACACTCCTGAATTTTGAATTATGATGGTTTTACTTCTATGGGTTGGTTATGGGATAAGACAACAAAAGGAGTTTTGCTTGCCTTTCCTCAAAATTTTGTGATGTTTTGTACTTTTTTAATTGACTTATTACTATATCTAACTTTAGGAAATGGTGGAGTGGGAGCACAAGAGTAAAGTACCTGGAAAGATGCATGCTTGTGGTCATGATGCTCATGTGGCTATGCTTCTCGGTGCTGCGAAGATTCTTAAACATCATGAAAAAGAGATACAAGTTTGACTTTTTATATTGACTTCTTTATTTTCAATTCCTTCCTGGATCTTCTGCCTTGTGGTTTTGCTCCCTTTTGCGGATACTGAACTTCTTATCTCCGTTTAAAACATGTGATCACTACTCATTGCTGTCCAGTTTGTCATATGCTCAAGAAATTTGGCCCTCTTAACGATTTTATGTTTCTTTTATGCAAACTTTTTGTTTTATGATTCCAATCATGTTCGTATCAATCATATGATCTGTTTATAAGGCGTTTGTGAATGAAAAGTAAAAGAAAGTTAGCCACTATATCATTCTAATTGACCAAGACAGTCTCCCATATCTGCTACTTTATTATGAAATATCAGTTGTTGTGCTCTCTTGGTTCCACCCCGTCATGTATCCATGATAATTTCATTGTTTTGATGTCTAAATAGGGAACTGTAGTTCTTGTTTTCCAACCAGCAGAGGAAGGAGGTGGGGGAGCCAAGAGAATTGTAGAGGCTGGAACCTTAGAAAATGTTACAGCTATTTTTGGATTGCATGTGTCACGTGAATTCCCATTAGGTGAAGTGGGCTCTAGGTCTGGTCCAATGTTGGCAGGAAATGGTTTTTTTGAAGCTATAATAAGGGGAAAAGGAGGCCATGCAGCCATTCCTCAACAATCTATAGACCCTATATTGGCAACTTCTAATGTTATAATTAGCTTACAGAATCTTGTTTCTCGCGAGGCTGACCCTCTGGATTCCCAGGTAAGTTCGCTTTAACTACATTTCTTCCTTTTCCCTTGCCACCAACTACTCATTTCTGCTTTCTGTTGTTTTCCTACAATTGAGATTTAAAAGACAAAGCTCCCACTTAATTAGTGGGTGACAACCAGGCCAACTAATGTTCTTATTTCATTGCTAAATAAAAGAATTTATACAGTTTTCTCAAGCTATGAAAAATTTGTGATTGGGCTAGAAACCTATTGCTTACACTTCAATCAAACTTGCCTTGTCATTTAAGTAAACTTTTCCTTGTGTTATCCACATAAACTTTGGAAGCACCAATTCTACCTTTTGGTCACTTGTTTGAGACCTTAGATATGTATATATTCTTGTATTAAATACTAGAAGAGCTACTCATGACATTGATGCAGGTGCAAAAACCTTGAAGAGAAAATTTATCCTGGTAGTTTTTTATCTCTTTCCAAATCTTAAAATTGAATGACAGCTGATTTTAAACTTGGGTTTGGATTGTAGAGAGTAAGGGTTTGTGAAACACAGACATATGGGTAACAATAACATATGGGTATACACTAATCCACTCCTTTGATCTTCTTATGTCTAGACGTCTGTTGTCAAGAGTAGAGATTGTAATTCTGTATAAAGGCTTGATCAGTTACATTTAGTTTACATACCTCGGTACAAAAAGGTTTCTTGTGAAAAGGATGAGATGGCTGAACCTTTGGCCTTTTGGCACGCATCAGAACATGTTCATATGTCAAATGTGATTATTACTTATTAAATATTACGAAGTGCTGTTTCGAGAAGGAATTTGAATCCTCTGTGCCTTCCTAAAATAGAAAGCATCTCCACACAGGTTGTGACTGTAGGAAAATTCCAAGGAGGTAGTGCATTCAATATCATTCCAGATTCTGTCACGATCGGTGGCACCTTCCGAGCTTTTTCAAAAGAAAGCTTCCAGCAATTAAGACACCGCATTGAGCAGGTATGTCATGGAGAAGAATAACATTTATTTTGTATGCATAAACTAAAACAACGAAAATGGTCAGAATTTGTTTTTATATTTAGTCTTGTTCGTACATTTCTTAAAAGTAATTATAGGATCAGCAAATAAAATGAATTAAGCTTCTCCTTTTATATTAAAGTCAACGAATGCACTTGAATGCTTACAAAAACTCTCATTCATCTTCTACAAACACAAGTTGATTTTAATTTACAAAAAATGTTCGATGTACTTTGCCCTTTACTTTCATCTTTTCTAAGTGTACACAGAAGGCATGTTCTATATCGTCAAACAATGATCTTCTGTTATCCTTTTTGTTTATTGTTTCTATAAGCTCAACCTTTAGCTTAAAAACATGACACAAAGTGAAATGAAGATATATTTTTGTAATTATCAACAGAAACGTGTTACAGTAAAAATAAGAAACACCCTTACATGATAATTTCAACTATAACATGGATTCACTCACATCATACAGTTTTCATTATACGTGATCCTGGCAGATGCTAAGGCCAATTCGTTTATGCAGGTTGTTATTGCACAAGCTGCTGTGCAGAGGTGCAATGCAACAGTGAACTTCCTTCAGGAACAGAATCCTTTCTTTCCCGTAACCATAAACGATGGTGACTTGCATGAACATTTTCGGAGTGTTGCAGGGAATTTGCTTGGCGTGAATAAAGTAAATAACATGCAACCATTGATGGGAGCTGAAGACTTTTCATTCTATCAAGAGGTTATACCTGGATACTTTTTCATGGTTGGAATGCAGAATGCCTCACATGAAAAACTTGAGCAGGTACACTCACCCTACTTCAAAGTCAATGAAGATGTTCTTCCTTATGGAGCTGCACTTCATGCCTCATTAGCTGTTAGTTATCTTCTGAAACATCCGCAGGACATAGCCCCTGCAGAGGGGAAATATCATGATGAATTGTAACAGAACTTTACTTTTTGTTGGAAAAAATGACTGTTAGTAGTCACTAAAATAATAACAATATATATTTTGTTTCTTGTAGCAATGACATTATGAACTGGTTTGTATTTAAATTTTTATTAAACCTGGTGTTGAGCTTATGCATGAGCTTAGAAAATAAAGCTGTTTTACATTTTAATAAACTACCGATTTTTTCTTGTGAAAATTTACCCTTCTTGCTTCCATTTTTGGAACATAGTATCTGTTTTAAAGTTGTCACAGTTGTCATCTGGATCTCAACCGAGGAGGATCTTTTAAAGACCCTATAGATCTGGTTAAATGTTCTTCTGAGTGTTAATTTAGTTCTTCAACATATGAAGATTCTAATTAAGTCCTTGAATGTGTGCAAAGTGGAGTAATTATGTCTTGATAATGAGTTTTGTAAAACTATTTCATCGTTAATATTTCTAGATGAAAGAAGGGGGAAGGGGTGGAATTTGAGAAAAAAAAAATGAATAAAAGGTTAAATATGTTTTTGTTCTTTTAACTTTTAGTGAAGATTGGAATTAGTCTATCTTCGAAACTTTGTATTAATTTAGTTTTTCATCTTTAAAACTATGAATTTAGTTTTTTTAACCAAATTTTATTAAGTTTATATAAGGTTTTAAATGCATTTCTCAACTAATATTGAAGAAAAAATATGTCAAATAATGTAAAAAACTTAAATACTATCATAAAATGTATTTGAAATATTAAATAAATTTAACAAAATTAAATTAGAAAGACTAAATTCACATAATTTCAAACTTAAAAAACTAAATTAGATCAAAGTTTCAAAAATAGATTAATTCAAATTTTTACTTAATATTAAAAATTCAAAAACATATTTAACTCTTAAATAAATATCTTTTGATATACTTTACCATAATAAAAGAATAAAAAATAATCATCACATCTTAAAGTGAGTTTATATTTTTTATAATAAGGAAAAAGAAAATGTTACTATTTGTTTCCTATACTTCATTTTAAAATGTGATTAGTTATGAAAATAAATATCTGGTTAATATACAATAAATAAATAATAAAAGTTAATTTTTGACAATTCACTTTTAATAAATAATAACAACTTCATTTCAGTAAAAACATTATATTTAAGTTAATTAATAAAAAAAATGATTTAAAATTTAACTAAGTTATATAATGGTATATAGGATAGATTGGTTGTGAATTTCTTTTTTACTTTGTTTGTGTTAATTTGCTTTCATTGCATATAAAACAAAATTGTAAGGACACTCTTTTTATATTTAAAGTTTTCCATCTTGTATCTAAAATGAGTCAATGTTTTCTGAATTTCATTCTTCTGTGACATTCAATCTTTTTTACTTAATTTTTTTTTGTCTGTGAAGCTTCCTTTTTTGAACATTTATTCCGGCAGAAGTACTTTCTTAGAACTTATGACAATGAAGAATTGTAATGAAGAAAAAGTGGTTCTTGTAAACAAAAATATCACTTAAAAGTTTTTATTGAATGAGAAGTACCAATTATTTCTTAATTTTAAAATAAAAATGTCAAAATGCTTTTTTCTTTAACAAAAAAACTAAATGAAAGTTGTTTTTCTTTTTCAAACAATTAAAAATACATGATACACTTTTATATTTATTTAATATAAAATACAAGAATAAAATAGTCATAAAATATAAATTTTTATATTTCTTTTAAAAAAGAAAAAAAAAGTAAAAAGTAAAAATAGTGTCATACTTGATATTTTTCTTTCCAAAGTTTTACAAAAACTATTCTGTCATTCAACACTTTCATTTGATTCATTCTGTCACAATAAACATTATGAGAGAGTAAAGTAGCTGGAAAGATGCAGACATGTGGCTATATTTGCTTCTTGGTGCAGCAAAGATTCCCAAACAGCAGCGAAAAGAGATACTGATATATTGCCTTTTTCATTTCTTTCTGTGTAATCTTCTGCATTATTTTTTCCTTTAAACTCTGCTCTTCTGATAGAAATTGAAAACATGCATGTGGTCACCAGTCACTCCTCACTACTTTCCAACTCCAACTTGTCATCTTTATTTTAGAACTTTGATCATTTTGATGAATTCAAAATAATTTCAACCTTTGGTTTATTAATTACTACATCTTGTTGGTTAATTGATGTCTTTTGACAATTATAAGTGCTAGTATCTTCTGTTAAGAAGTGTATCCAAGTATATTTAGTTTATATATCATTTTTAACATACTTTTATATATATATATATATATATATATATATATATATATCTTAAAACATGGAACAATATATTTAACAAGAAAATAAGTTTTATTAAAATAGACTTTAATAATAACTTTAATATGAAATAAATTTTAAATTTAATTTAATTTCATAAATCTAATTTATAAAATGAGATTTACACTTAAATAATTTTTATATTAAACATAACAATTGAAGATAAAATAACATATTGGTGAGCATTATCGAATAAAGGATGTAATAAGCAAAAAAAGCCAAAATTCAATTGTAGCTTTTTTATTATTATTTTATAAATTTGAGTATTTTTGATTGATTTTATTTTAATATATTAAGTAATAAAAATTTTATATTTTTTCATTTAAATTTTTTGTTAATTAGACTATGGATTCTTATCTTTTTCTTATTTTATTACTTATTTATTTCTGCTCTGCTGGGTAGTTGATATAAAATTTTATGATAAATATAAAATCCTATTACAATTAATATAGATTTTGATTGTTTTTATTAAAAATTCATTAGATAACAAAAGACCCATCATTTATCAGTGGTGATACTGAGAATTCCTTAATTGCAAATGTGAAAACCATATGTTCTTAATATGTAAATACAGATAAGGTAATAAAATACAACAGTAACCATGTTACCAAACAAATTAAACAGCATAAACTCTTTAAAAAAAAATCAATTAAAAATATCTAAATTTATAAATTACTTTAATCTTAATTAACTTAGTTAAGCTGTCTTATCATCGCATATGAAACATGTGGCGTTTTATATGATAAAGTTATCAGCTTACAGCACCTTGTTTCTCATGAGGCTGATCCTCTGGAACCTAAGGTAAATTTGGTTAACTTTGCTAGATTTTTTACTGCTCACATGATGATGTTTTTATGATATTTGAATCTGTGACTATGGAATTGGCTGAGCAGTCTGTATGTTTACTTAAATTACATGTGGAATTCAAAAGGAAGAAAACGAAGTAAAAGGAAATTATAAGCAGGGTCTATGGTTCCAATCTATTCAGGAAAAACTTTGGCCTGCTTTATCTGCTTCAGATGTAGAAGTTGTTAGAGCTTTTCAGCAGTTGAGAGAATTGGACATAACTATAGTTTCAGTGATCATTATTATTAATACGAAAAGTTAGAACACTACTATATTTTATGCAACAAACTGACTGAATGGCTTTGTTGGAAAATTGATCTTGGATGAGCACTCAGAATTGAAAACCACTGTACCTTTTGCCAGTCAAATCCATCCAGTATCTGCATAACAAGATAAAATGTCTTGATTACAAGGAATGGGAAAAATTTGATGACTTGGATACTAAGTAATTAATGTTGGAAAATCCAAGCATAAGTTTAAGTTTTATATTGAATAAAAATATGAAAGTTGAATATCGTATAAGGATAAAGACTCATAAATTTATTATCTTAAAATTTTATATTGAAGGTAATGTCAATTCTTTATATGTAGATTGAGCTTATGTCACATTGGTATTGAAAATCTAGGTATGTGTGAGTCTAAGTCTCACATTGATGAATATCTCATAAACTATATTTTTGGTGATCTTGAGGTGTTTACCTTTACAAAGTTTCAAGGAGGTGGCACATTCAATGTTATTCCAGTTAAAGTAATAATTGATGGCACCTTCTGAACTTTTTCTAGAGAAAGATTGAAGCAACTTATACAATGCATTGAGCAGGTATACCTTGAACTAAATCCACTTACTAAGATGATATTAGACGTTTATCTTGATCAAGTTCTTTAGAACTATCATTTGTGGATGTAATGAGGTATGTAGGACATTCCATACTATCTGAAACTAATGATATCTTCAATGATATACAATATCACCTCACACTAATGTACTAATTTTTTTCTTGTGGTTGTTGTTAAAACTAATAGCTTGATTATAATTGCATTGGTTATTAAAATGATGTTATTATTAGATATTGAAATAGAAACAAGGTTTAAATTGACCTAACAAAACACATTTAAAACCAAAACAGAAAATAACACAAGAGAAGAATATATCAAACAAAAAAAATCCTATATACAATATTATTGTTTGATATATTTTTCTGTTATGCCATTTTTTGTTTTGGTTTTACATGCGTTCTGTTAGACTAAATTGGATTGTGTTTCTATTATATTGAAAGTCTATTTAAACGAACTTATGAGTTTTGAGAGTCAACATTTTCATGACTCTAAGAATAAGATCGTGGGCGTTCCCTTGCCAAACCCCGTAATAGTTTGAACTTCGTACATCTCGCCTTTATACACAAGCTTATGAGTTGTGTTGCAACAAACATAGATTGCACTTGAATAGTATTTGTTACTTTATTTGGGTTAGGGGCTAAGGCCGATTCATTTATACAGGTTGCCATTGGTCAAGCTGCTGTGCAGAGGTGTAACGCAACTATCAGATCCCTTGATGAAACGGAACCCTTCTACCCTCCAACAGTAAATAATGAATGATTTGCACAAGCTTTTTGTTGATCTTGCTGGGAATCTGCTTGACATCAATAAAGTTAATACTGACACTTCATTTGGGTTATATTTTCCTTTCAAACACTAGTTAGTTTACTGTTATAACATGTCTTCCGTTTCTGTCATGTTTGGCAGTGACACTGGTACCACAACTATGCAGCAAAATAAGGTAAACAGAGGGGCTTGTTGATGTTGCCAACTTGAAACAAAAGTATAATTCTGATATCTGGGTATGTTTCATAGCGCTGGCCTTAGCATCTTAGTTACAAGATAAACAAAGTAGCATATGGAAACTGCCAATTGAAAGAACCACAAACTAGATGCCTCAAAATAGTATACTATTATAGGTGCTAATGCATTTTTCAATGATCAGAAAAACAACTAGTGTTTACACATTAATCGCAAGACATATTCCAAAAAGATACCTACAATATTTATTTATCTAATGAGAGATCCAATAAAGTATTAGTCAATATTTTGGCTAATACCAGTAAAAAAATGTGGTTTAGATTCAATGTCCTACACAACTAAATGCTGGAGGGGCAGCTCAAAATTTCCGCGATGCAGGGATGATGAATCATGTGACTGTAATGGAGTAGCAGATGACTAACTAACATGCTCCAGTCAGCGCTCCTTCGAAGATACTGCTTATCAGTCAGGCACTTCTCAAATTCCTAGAGTTTTGGTTGCTATGTCTAAAAGAGGGCCTAAAGCATTAGGTGCAAATTTTCTTGCAAATAAGAAGCAAAGCGAAGATGGCTGGTTATTATAAAGACATGTCTGGTCTTGCAAAATTTTCTTGAAGAATTCCTCTTTGATGTCATCCTTCCCAAAAGTAGCTGGATGAGCACCACCCCTTGACCAGTCCACAAAAGTGAGGCTTCTATTTGCCAAAAGATGAGGGATATTAATCGTTAGCATTGTTTGGAAATAGTGCTCATCAACGTAGCATTTGTGTGGAACGCAGAATTCTTTGAGCTTGGGATAGTAAGTACTGTCTTCAACTATCCTAACGGCGAGTTCCCGGTTAACTTCAAACCACTGAGACCCCTTACGCCAGTCACTCATGTTGATCTCAGGTGCCATATTTTCCTCATAGCGTCCTCTCCCATAAGGGCCAGGTTCATCGACTGCACCCATAAAGCTATACCTTGAGCGTGATATGTAACGGTACACAATGCTGAAGTTCTGCAGAGGAATGCAGGATTCGGATAAGAGGATAAACCATTCATTTGAGATATCAAGCAATGCATTGGCCAGAAGTCTTCTTTCAGCATCACACATACTCATCATTCCCCATTCAGCAACCTGTGAAGGAGAATGCTGATTAGAAATTTCTTAAAATCACAAAATATTCGACCTTGACCTATTCTTTGTTTAACAGTCACATTGTGAAAATTTAGAAGCGGTGCACAATTTGATGAACATCTCAGGGAGTGGGAATTAATATTTTGTAGTTAACCATTGAAAATAAATAAACTTTTTAATGATTTTGCAGAAATCCCTGATTGGTAAGAGTTAAAAAGTGGCAGACCATAGAAGAACTAATTCAGTTTCGTAGTTAAATGTGGTTATTATGGCCAAAATCTTTATTAAAAGAAGACTTAAATCTACTTTTGATCCCAATAGTTTCATGAATGTTCAGTTTTAGTCCCTATAAAATTTTAAATGTATAGATTTTGTCCTCCAATTTAACAAAACCAAGTAATTTTAATCCACTATTAATGTACCATCTAATTGCTTACAAAAAATGCTACATGTATGTAAGTGATAATAGTGTCAATTACTCGTTTACTGATATATTTATAATAAATTTGACAATGAACTGTAATACATGTCATTATGACGACTATGATGGAATGATATATTAACGGTGGTAAAAAACTAATTTTGGAAAACTGGAGAACTAAATTTGCAATACATTTTTTATCAGGAAACTACTGTCACCAGAAGTGGACTTAAGCCTTTTTTTTTTCTAATAAATATGCCAGTCTTAATAACCATTGTTAACTACAAACTGAATTAGTCCTTCAAAGGTTCATCACTTTTTAACTGCTAACAATCACAAATTTGTGCAAAATCACAAAACAATATCCGTGGAAAAATTATTACCCTAGCACACATTATATGTAGCATACTAAGATGGAATGCAGTACTTTTTAAGAAAAATCAATTAAACAGACCAAAGTGAAGAAATTTCCTTTTACCAGGGTATAATTCATACACGAAGAACCAGGAATGTTAATTTTTCTTTTCCTAATAAGATCTTATCCCAAAAAAATGTCAGAGATCCAGACATTGGATAATTCCATGCTTAAAATGCAGAGAAAAGTACAAAATCTGAGTAAGACAAATTTGTTATGAAGAGTCTCCCAGTTCTATTATAAATATAGAAATATTATACAAGGGGTTTACTCCTAATTAGGGACAGCGTGTTGCTACAGTAGATCTATTAGACCAAAATCACAGGTTTAGTCAAGACCAAGTTTTAAAATCAATCAATTTGCCCATCTGGATCCACTTTGACAGTGTAAACTAGGGGTGAACACTAGTCTGGGTGTGCTGAACTTAGGGATGCTCAGATCCAAAACTAATCAATGTCCGTTGGTTTGGGTAAGCTCAGGTTTTTCAATTAAATTTTAGGCAACTCAAATCAAACTGATCCAATCACTTTCAAGTTGGTTTAAGTTAAGTCATAGCATCTACTAATAAAACAGAAAAAAAAAATAGAAGGAAAAATAAAATCATAATTAAATGAGACAATGTTGATGAAAAGTTTCAAAAGTCAGAATTGTAGAATTGCCCGGACTCATGACCACCCTAGTGTAGACCCAGGGTCGTCGATTGATAGATATCCTTGGAGGTAAAGGAACGAGGGTTCAAGTAGCTTGGAATCTAAAGTTATCATCTCATCAATCATAACTTGTCTACAGGTCGCGTAGAAAAGTGTTTTCTATACAGACTTGAGAATAGAGACAAAAGACATGACAAAAAGATAAAAGTAAAATGTAAGGTGATAAGCGATTATAACTACATAAATTATTAATGGAATGAATTTTGTGAGTAAAACAGATATCTTTACGGAGAGAAATGGATTGATCATCAAGAGTCAGACAGTTTTGCAGTATATAAAAAGACTGGGGTAGGAGATGAGTTATTTGTACTCTCCACAAGGTGTTCTTTAATTGGCATAGGGGGATGACATTGATCAGTGATGAGAGAATGAGGATTGAAAGGCTTTAGATTGGAGAAACAAAAGCAGAAAGGAACATGTGTGTAATACTTGGGAAATAGAATCCTATTCAACTGAAGATGCAAAGAAGGGACTATCCTTGAAAAAGATAATATCAACAAGCATGTGAAAGAAATGTGTGGAAGGAGAATAACAGAAACGAACAATTTATCAAGATCATGAAAACATAAGCCAAAAACCCAAGTAGGAATATGAAATAAAGGTACATCATGATACCATATGGAGTGAGGTAACTTGTCAATAGTAGATGATATTCAACTTGTTAAGAGAGTGGGGGAATTTTTCCTTGTTATTGTTGTGTCGCTGCAGTTTGTCCTGGAGAGATATGTTGCCTTCAGTAATTTGATTAATGAAAACTATTATTTGAGCACCACCATTGCAGACATTGTTACACACCCACATGTGCAATTTTTTATAAGCAGCCTTTGCCTGCACATGGGGTCTACGCATCTCCTTTCCTTGTCTGTTTGTCATGTTGTAGCATTGGTTTGGTTCATCAACCCTCATTTGTCGTTAAGGTTTTAGTCATTGCAAGCACTAGAGTGATTAGACCACTGTGTCATTTTTCAGTGCTTTCTCCTCTGCTCGTTAAGGTCCCAGCTGCTACGAAGCCTTCAAGTGAAAGAATGGCTACCACTGTTCAATTCAGAGGCCACTGATCATCCTTACGTTCATGAGTCGTGACTAGAGGTTCTTTCATGTGACTTTTTGTGTTGGGAGTTCGTCAATATGTGGGGCAGTTGTGCCACCTTATAGGTGCTTGTTTGTGAAGTTGTATCCTCTATTTGACTACCTGTGCAGCTGTTTCTAAGTTGCTAGTTGCATTTGTCGGAAAAATTTTGGTCTTTAGTTGTTGTGTTCGTGGCTGAATCAGAGGTTTGTCTCATTCATTTGATACCCAAGCTCTTTTCTTTCGGCCAAGGGCTTCAACAATTACAAGTGTTGGCCAACTTGCATAATTGATTCGGTTGACAAGTGGGTCTTGCGATGTAAGATCTCAAAGGTATGTTTGTAACAAGCTTAAAACTTGATAAGCTTTAGTTTGCGAGCATCAGAATCTAAAAATAACATCTATAATTTATTATAGAATGTCTAAAATTACCTCTTAGCATTAGTTTGTTATCTTAGAGTATCTTATCAAATCGTCCTCGTTGGCATCTTGCCTTTGCAGCAAGCAGAAAGAAAGAGAGGAGGGAAGAGAGAAGTGTGGGGTTAAAGTGGGAAAAAAAAATAGGAAGGAGGAAATATATAGTATGGAGAGGGCTAGTAGGAGTGGCAGGAAGATGGGATCCAGATACATACCTCATGCTTTAGAATAGTCTGTTATCCTAGGATTCACATATTTCTTAGCAATTATCGTGATTTGTTTTCCATATTTAAGTACAATTACCAGTCTATTAGTTAGAAAATATAAGGGTTAGAGTGTTAGTCTTTTGAATAAAATGTTGTATTAAGCCTTAATCATAATGTTTATAGACCTTTTAACAAACATATATGAAACATAGGGAATGGGATCTGCCCATCATTTAATATGACCATAAATTAGCAGCACCCATCATAAAACTCCATAATAAATGTGGATGGGTTGAAACACCAACAAATAAATGGCATTGCATTGCTGTGGCCTACGGCTAATAATATAGAATTTGGATGAAAAACGAGCTGATGAACAATTGTAAACAAGGAAATCCATATAGATAATGATTTTCCAAATGAATACGTATAGCACCTAACACCATGAGACATTCAAAGCAAAATTCACATCAAATAAAGCTGGATTATACCTGGCTTGGGATCTGTGTTTTATGAAAAACTGATGATGGTGGAAAATCCGCGCTATAGGAAGGCAGCGAATGAACATAGATTGAATAAAGCCTCTCATTCCCTTTAAAGAACTTCTCCCAGAGTGGTGCCATTGGCAACGGTCCCTTGGTCAAGAACATGAAGGCAATCTTGGGAGTTCTTTTAAAGGGGTAACTCTTGATCCTCGGAACAAAAGTAGCTCGCCAGAAGAGCTCAGTGTCGTTCATGGAATGCAGTAAACTGGATGGAGGCCTAATCAAACTTTCTATGGTCACCGGCTGCTCAAAGCAAGGTTTAATGGTAGACTGTATCAAAGCCACATTATGAATACCAAAATGCCTAATCATGTACATGCTAAGAAACGAAGCACCCAGACCAATAACCAAAAATACCAAGAAGAACTTCAGAAGCCTCAAAGGGAAGGGCCTAGAGGGAGTAGTTCTCAATGCAGCAGGGTCCTTCCCTTCTTCCATTCTAGACTGCATGGTTTTTCCTCAGCTATCTACCAATCAAACCAAGGATCACAGTACTGTTTCTCCTTCACACATAATCAAATCTCACAAACACCTCATACGCATCAAAAGTCTCACTTTTCAACACAAAACCAAATCAACACAAACGTGCCATAACATTCAAATTTCTACCACATGGGGCATCCTTAGTTCTCTATTGGGAGAACCAACGACAAGCCGTATCAAATAACAGATCAAAACCCAAACCAAGCACGAGATCACATCAAACAACGAAACAAAATCAGCTTCCAACAAAACGAACAATGCTCACACCGTTCAAAAACCAGAAAGACCCGACTTACGAACAAATCAAAAGCTTGGTGCCCCGTTTTCTCGGAAAGGGTGGAAACGGCATTGGAGGGCGGATTGGTGAGGGAAGAAAAGCAAGGAAAAATAGGCAGAAAAGCGTGAGAGGCGCATTACCATGATGCCATGTTAAAAAGCCAGTTACATACACGGTTCAATCAATGGAAAAGAATAACGTTTGGTGGATCCCTTCACGCTTTTCTCCCTCGCTCTTGAATAACGCCAAATTTCAAAGGAAATGGGAATTATGCTATCTCTGCACTTTCATTCGTCACTGTGCAGAAAAACGTGCTAAGTGTTGTTTCTAATTTTCTCTCTGTTTTAGGCTTTGAATAGAGCTTAAGTTAAAGGTTGAAACGGGTACTCCTAGATAGGAGAGAGAAAAATAAAAAATAAAATAAAACAAAATAAACGGCAGCATGATTATCTTAAAACCTATTATTACTAACCTAAGATCAGTTTCATAGATTTTTGTCTGTTACTTTTTGAGCTTAAGTTGTTGCTGTCGTTTTGGGTTGGTTTGATTCGGCCCACACCATTCATGTTGGTTTCTAGTTTCAACATTCATATATACATTTAATTTTTCATTCAATTCATCTACAACTATGATCCTTCATTAAAAGCTACTTAATCTAGTTTTTATACACACAATTTCCCGTTATTTTAGCATCTACAATTTAAATTATACTATAAAAGTATAATCCTTTTAAAAAAATGTAATGGATGTAGTTCTGTGAAAATGTCAGGTCTATCATAGATTTAGGTTGGGTTGGATTAAAAAAAAAAGAAATTTTGATATAAAGCAATTTTGAATTTGATTCACTAAGAATCTGGTTCATTCAAAGTTGAATATGTGACGAGACGAATTGGTTCACTAACCCACTTAATTTTATTTTTTGTGCTTTTTTAATATTATATTTAGAATTTAAGACGGTTTTGGATTGTGATATTTTTTTTTATTTTGAATTGTCTTTTGAAATTTAACACAATTTGGATTGAAATTTATTTAGACTTGAATTAGAAAAAAATTGTTATCTTTTATTTGAAAAAAAAATCTTATCATTAAGTGAATATGTGAATCAAATCATTTAACTCATCAATTTATGGCGAACTCGAATTTGAATTTTTTTCGACTCGCTAATAAATAAGTCAGATTGAGTTGGTTTACTAAGTTACCAATCCGTGATGAACCGAATCGAATTGGTTCGAGTGACATGTTTTAACAACATTAAATGCATGCATAAAAGTTATAGTTAAAAAAAACTTCAAGATTACGAAACAATAAAAAATAAATAATGAATTAGATATCAATATAACCATTTATTTTATACATTCCTTTTTTATATTTTTTCTTTTTATACCATATTACCAATATTAGAAATTAAGAGCAAATACTTTAATGCAATTTTGAGTTAGAACCTTGTAAAAAAAAATATAACTTTCCTTGTAGCATTTTACCATCTTTGATAATCATAGATGTTGGTTATGTCTATGTTGTTAGAATTTTGTACAAGCACATGTTGGTTGAAAATTCCCCATCATGCCCCCATATTGTACTTGTAATGTGATTTTCTTTGATTTCACTAATTGGTCATCTGAGTCCAAGTTCTTTGGGATGGGGCAGTTTCTAGAGAAAGTAAAATTGTTGTAGGTTGAGTTTAGGGTTTTCCTTTTATTGTTGTTGATTTTTGTTTTTTTGTGAACATTTTTCCCAATCAAAGTGAGGCATGGTAGAATAATTGGTGGACCACCAAACTTTTCAAGTCCATTAAGAATACATTCACCACATTATTCTCTTTCTTTCCTTCAAAGTTTTGATGATAAAAATGGCTACCAAGTTATTACTTTGCTTCTTTGTTAATTAATGCTTCAAATATGCTCTTTCTTGAAATATGCCTAAGAGTCTCAAGAGTTATTGAACAATGAAATTATAGTATGTTTCACCTTTTTTTTTGCAAACAATTGATAAAATTTTAAAAATAAATATTTTTTTTGCTCCTATAAATATTATAATTCGGTTTGATCTTTATAAAAAAAATTCTTTATATTTTATGCTTCACAGTTTAAACCTAATTATTATTATTTTCTTTCGTAAATGAATAATTTTAATCTTGCATAAAATATTTTGCTTTATTTTTAGTTCTTTCAAAATGGCGGAAATAATCATTCAATATGCTCTACATATTTCTTACCTTAAAAATAAACATATTCATAAAAAAAATAAAAAAAATAAAAAAATAAAAAACTCCCTAAGTTAAAACATTACTAAGTTAAGTCTTAAAGTTTATTTTGAGGTAAATATTTATTTTAGAAAATTAAAGATATTAAATATTCACAATATTTAAATATTATATGGAATAAATGTTTGTCATTTCACAAATCGTATAAGTTAACGAGTATAACATATAATAAAAATAAAAGAAAATATTTGATTAAGATTTAAGTTTATTATTGGATATGTTTAATTAATTAAGTATTTGTTAAAACTTTTTATTTATTAAATATTAAAAGGATTTTATACTTATTTGTTACTTTTATATGTTAATCTGTGTTAATATTAAATGATTTAGTTTTGTAATTAATATAAAAGTATAACATTGATTAACTAAATATATGTTAATCTATCTAACATAGTAATTAACATAGATTAACTACAAATCTATGTTAATCTATCTAACTTTTTCATTTTCCTTTACCTTTATTTAACATATTTTTGTTTTTACTTTTTTTTTTCAATCTCATATGTTTGTTTCATAAGGTAATGGTAAGATAATACACTTTTACATTCATATACACTACAAAGATAAAAGAATCATTAAAAAAATGATTTTTTATAGTGAAAGATAACAATGTTGTTACTCAATTTATTGAAAAAAAAATTAAATAGTTGAAAGTCAATTGAGAATTATAAATTTTATAGTGCTCGATAAAAAAAAAATTAGCAAGCATAAGAACTCTCAAATTTATCATAGATTTAAAATTTGATTAAAAATATAAAAAATAACTTTTTCAGAAATGAAAATTAAATAACTTTTTAACAAGAACTAAAATCAAAGTTTGCAGTGACGGTAAACATATTTATTTATTTTTAAATATGAAATATTCTTAATTTAACAACCATCTTCCTTTTGGAAAATTTAATTTAATTTAAGAAATATTAAAAGACAAAAAGGTACTTTACTTGTTTATTTTATATACAAAAAAGATAAATTTAAAGTAAACAAATTATTTTAACAGATAATCTCAAAATAAAGATAAAGCTAAACATATAGACATTTAGAAATCGGACGCATAAATTTGAATCAACTTTATAATATATATATATATATATATATATATATATATATATTTATATTGATAGTTCATATATAAATTCAATAAAATACTAGTAAGCATTTTAAATTTTGGAATTTTGCTAATTTTTAACTCTAAAACTATTTAACAATTTTACGTATAATAATTTTATTATATTTATTCTATATTTGTTAGATCTAGATGTTTTATGGGTCTAAGTTTAAGAATTAACATTTCCTGAATGAATGTTTGAAAAATATGGGATAGTGAGAAGCAAATTTCAAAAAGAAAACATATACAGTTAAGATATTATGAATAATTTGAATAACATGTTTGTACAAGGCCGAAAGCGCTGCTAATCTCTGCATTTCTTCAAGTGATTGGTACAAATATTTTTTTCTCTGTTTTCATGAATTTACAATGCTGCTGTTTCTGCTTGAGCTTCCACCCATGCAATATTATTATCAGACAAAAATGGTTATAGGTACATACAGTGTTAGAGTGTCAAACTAGAAATATCAGGAATAAACAGACATGTCATGTCATGTCACGAGACAGACCATGTTACTAGTTACAAATGTTTCCTTTCTTCTTGTATTGATCTGAATATCCTTGCAGCCGATTCACTAGCTGATTTTGGATTATGAGGCATGGCTTTGATTACTCTTGGCTGCAGTTCAACCTGAGTATGCCTCTCTTCTGATTGCCAAAATGTCGGAGCCAAAGGAAACAAAGGAAGCACTTCCCCAGCACTTGTCCTCTTGGAAGGACTGCTGGCTGTGCTTCTATGTGGTTCTTTATCTTTTGGTGATTGGTGAATTGAAATGTTTCTTGACATCACTTGGCTTGTGGGGCTGGATATGTTAGATGAGCTTTGGTATAGTATGGCAGAATTGACTTCTCCACATGAGTTGTGGTTTTCAGGACCATTGGACTGCCCCATTTGCTCGACAGCTGAAGCTGACATAGAAGATGGATTGTGGATGAATGGTGGTGGTAAGAACTGGGGCAAAGATGAACCGGAAAGGATTCCAAACTTTTGGTGAGAACTTGGAGCAAGAGCTGCTGCTTCTGAAGAAGCATCTTTGCTTAAAGGATTGAAGCTAACCGAGCCACAAGTGCCGTATATGGGTGCCATGAAGCCTGCATTTGGAGGGCATGGCCCTATGACTGGTTTGTATACTAGGCCTTCGGATGGTGACATGACAGGAACTAGCCACTGGTTTCCTGGTGGAGGGTAGACATAGCTTGGGGACTGTTTGGAATTTGTATCCGAGGAGGCTATTGGAAGGTTTGCTAAATGATGGCCATAGTTGGGCAGCTGATTAGCATGGCCTTTGGTTATGTTGTTGACACAAGGAATGGGAATCTTCTCAACTGCACTGTTTGTAGCATGCTCAGCAGTAGGGGCCTTCACGGATTTACTGTCAAGTTTAGCAACTGAGGATGGTTTTTCACCAACAAAATCAGATTGAAATTTCTTGGTTGTGGATTGGTTTGGTGGTGGCTTGTTAAGTAAAAGGTTATCTGCAAGAAATATGTGGGGTGAGCCTGCAATTAATCTTTGCACCTGTTACAAGAAATGTGTAGTTACTTCTCATATTATGATGAGTGAAGACGAAGTTAAAAGTGTCTAGTTTGGCAATTACCTTTATCAGTCTATGCAATTCAAACACTTGCATGACAAAGATTTTCTGTTGGCTGAAAATAGCAATGTCAGTATCAGTTCAAAGTATGGAACAATCATGTTTAAAAGAAAAATGGATGAAAAATGAACACATCAAGAACTAGATCACTATATTCAATCTGCATTGAAATTTGAGAATTGCAAGGCTGTAAGTTTGTCAGAGACTTGTAAAGATTTTCAGCAAACAATAACAAAATCAGCAAAGTTCAGAAGTAGTTTAACAGAAAGAGAGCAAGGTCAAATCATAAACACATGTTACTAGACAGGTAAACTAACTTGACGATAGTTCTTCTGGCTTTCCAAAATTGTTGTTCACCTATAGCTCCTACAACATTGTCAGGGGAAATATGCATAACCGATGTCTCCTCATCTTCGTTCCCAGCTCCCTTGTCAAGGAAGAACCTTCTACCAATCTCTAACTCTGCAGAACATTTGTGCACATCACTAGCTGCTGGCTTCTCAATGTGATGGTCCCTAGAGTTGAATTTGTCCCCAAAAGCTGCATGTTCTTCATGTGTATGAACACTGCTACCTTGCAACGTTTTCAAGCTATCTACTGAAATATTTCTAATTTCATCCTTCAAAGATCTATGTTCTTTATTCATTGATTTAGAATCCCTACCTTTCACCAATGAGATTAATGATGCATCTGTCATGTCACCAAAACCATCTAACGAGAGCACTTCCTCTGGCTTCTGACCATTTTGACTCACTTTTGTAAGCTCCTCCATCTGGATCTTCCCATATTGTGCTGACTTCAGGTCTACCACACCAGGTGAATTCACCTTCTTTCTAAATGAACTCAGATTTTTAAGAGAACAGCTCAAATTACAACCGTCTTCATCTTTATTATTTTGGATGATGGTACAGCATGAGCTTTTTCCATGTGCAGAACCAGAAGTTATAAAAACATCTTCACCATCAAGTGCTTTCAGAGAATTCTTACTATTGATGAAATTGTCTTGCTGAAATGAATTGTGTTTACTAGTAAATGACAATGAGCATAATAAGAAGTTTAAATTTGGTAACTTGTAGGCTTCTTCGTTTCTCTCACTCACGACTCACCGTGTATTTGGTTAAGTTACTCCTTCTAAAATTGTAAGCTTGACTCTTCTCAGCCAGAATAGAAGGTGCATTGGAGTTGAACTGGATGCTTTGATTACTACTGATCTGCAGCACAGCAAAAACATCACAATTAAAAACGGTTGCAAAGGATGAGCAGAAAAACTTACTGGTATAAATATCTAACCATGTATCACCCCCCTCACGTCCGAAGGTATATACATGTTAAAAAGTGAATTTTAAGCTTAAGTTAACCCTACAAAACCAGTTTGAAAATGAAGTTTACATCCACTTATATACTTTAAATTGATTTTATTTCTAGTCGATATGGAACTTCCAACAATGTTGAATCAAATTTTTCACAAGTTACACCTCTAGTATTTGATGGAACAAACTACGATCTTTAGACTATAAAAAAGGAGGCTTGTCTAGAGACTTTGGATCTTTGGGAAGTTGTTAAAGAGGATTATGAAGTACTTCCACTGTCAAACAATCCTACCATGGCCTAGATAAAACATCAGAAGGGAAAAACAAAAGCAGAGAAGAGTTTACAACCTCCAAGATAAAGAGTGTTGGAAATGTTCCTAGGATGATGTCAAAATAATTATGATTTTGATTTTTAATAAGTGAACTATTAAATTCATAAGAATCTTGATTTTAGTTGTTGGTGGATTATTTAATTTCAGATTCTAGTATTCAGTCACCATTAGCAACTCCTAAAATCATGGAGCAAAATTTATATTTAGTTATTTGAGCGTACTTAGATACAAGCTAAACTCAACAAAATTTGTAAGCTTCTTCAATTCAAAATGTTTTATATTATTTCCTAACCCAAAAGCCAATTGTACTCCATGCTAGACAGAAAGCATAACTACTTGAGAATCAAAAAGATGGCACTGCAACTTCCCTTGTTTCCATAAGAAAAAAGAGTGATATTCATAATTCAAAGATCCAAGACAAAATTTAAGGGGGCAGAAACAGATAGGTATTTGAGAATAAGAGAAAGAAGTTGCTAAAAGAAAAGAATACTTCTGTATCATTGAAGAATACTTCTGTAATTTGTCTATCACTATTACTTAAACTATGTTTAAAATTTCCAAGTTTGGTGCAAAATGTCTAGTACTCTCATGAATTCACGCAACTTAATACCTTTATCCAAGCTTAACACATCAATCAAAAGGATAGAAATAAGAAAAACAGAGTTCGGTTCCAAATATCTGTGATGGTACAGGAAATTATCAAAGGCAACAATTTGAAGAACTTGACTTGACTCACGTGGCTTGATGATGTATGAGCTGTGTAGTTTCTGAGCGGGAGTGGAAACAAGGATGCTGATGCTGGTGCAAAACTTTGAGAAGGGATGCTGAATTGTTCATAGAGTGCCATCTTATTCCTTGGGGGTGCTTTTGGTCCTCCTTTCTCAGCATCCTTAACATGCAATCTTGGAAACATTGGACTAATCTCCTTGCTCTCTTCAATGCCCCCTCTCATCCTATTCATGCTTCTACACACTATCCACATGCAACAATTTTACATCTCTGCCAATTTCACAAAACATACTTTTCAATCCTCTCATACAAAAAAGTACGTGTTTCTCAGTAGCATAAACCACTTCAGAAGTATCAGAAACTCAAATCCACACCTAAAGAAACAAGTTCTGTAGGCGAATTTAACCAGCAGAAACAATTCCAACCATGTCAGAACAAATCAATCCATCCACAAGCAATTCGTAGTAAATCAGAACAAAAAGCAAAAAAATAAATTAACCAGCTCCAAAGCAACAGTTTTTTTTATCCCATCCCACAATATCAACAAGGACGAGGAAAACATCCCGAAACAGAGCAAAAATTAGAAAGAAAAAAAAAACACAAATCCATGTCTACCCAGTTGACAAAAACTAAACTTTTTAGCTGAAAACCAAACGCCAAACACTTAGAAAAGCACAAGAACCCTAATGAAGGTCAGCTAAGACGTAAACAATAAGAAAATCAAAGGAAAAATCTTGCAAGCACAGAAGAGAGAAATAGATTTTTTTTTTAACAGAGAAAAAGGAATATCTGAAACAGATAGATAGATAGATAGATTGAGCTGGAAAACAAGGCCACCATGAAACCACGAGGGCTTGAGCAATAAAAGTAAAAGAAGTGAGAGAAGATTAAACTTGGAAGGTAACAACATGGGGTATAGTTAAAGGATAGAGAGAGAGGGTTCTGTAATGTGAAATAATATACCGAATATTGTTGGAAGAGAAAGTAGTGTTCCGGAATGAGTATGAAGAAGAAGAAGAAGCAGCATGCAAGAGCATTCTTAGTGACCCTACCATGTTGTTGAATTGATGAGGAAGAGGAGGCAAAGAGTATAAGAGGGAGAGTAACATGGCATAATGAATGTGGATGATTGGAGACAGAGGCAGTGACCGAGTCTCTGTTTCTTATTTTCCTTTGCACGCACTTACTTTCGGGTAAGAGACTCCATGGTTACCACACATTATGTTTCCCCAATCTCAAGAAAAAAATCTGTTAAAAATCGTGTCTTTCTATTTTAGCATTTTTTAATGTTTTTTGTCTCTTCAACTTTCTTTCAACAACAAAGATTATGATGATGTCTGATTTTTCTTTATAAAGCTTTCTCCTTTTTTACTAACACGTGATTACTTTGTCTACTTTCGATTTTACTTAGGTTACGTGGCACACGCTCATGATGCTAAATATTTATCATTTTTGACACGTTTTGTAAATTAACTACTGTACAAAATAATTGTAAGAAACTCGTTTAACTTCTTTTTTTCTTTTTTTTGTATTTTTCTCTCATAAAATATATTTATACAAAAATGTGTCCACATTGCCAGTCAAGTAATATTAGTTTTCAATTTTTTTATATATGAAAAACAAAATATACTTACAAAAAGCTATCACACTGATCAATTTATTAACGAAAATTAATTATCAATTAATATTTTACTGAAGTTTCTTACAGAAAAGGTACACTCGTGTTATATAATTTTCATATCCAAAAAAAGTATAGGTTAATCAAAATGAAATTTTATAAATATAACATTATTATGCTTTTTATCTGTATTATTTTTTTTTACTGAATAAGCATTTTTATCATGATCTTTTTCATGAGTGATAATTTATTTCAAAATAAAACATAGGTTATATTCGGAGAATAATATTATTGTTATGTATGTGACTTTTGTAGCAAGATTACATTATTTTTTGTTATTTTTAGAAACTATACTTCTCTGGTCAAAAAAAAAAACATGTGAGCAATCTTCAATTAATTTTATTATTCTCTTTCCATTTTCATTACAATTTTTTGAGCCTCAAATTTTCTCATTCTCCATCCTGATTTTGCCCAGTTAGAATTAGTATTATACTTTAATAGTTTTATAATGATAAAGAAAGTAAACACAATTATTTAATTTCGAAATTTATTTATTTTTTTGTAATTTATTTGCAACCAAATAAATGAAGAAGCTATTTGCCTTTCACATCTATTCTCTTTCTTTTATTCATTGTTTTAAACAGCTTCGAATATCTGTTCATTTTCTCATAACTTTCTTTAATTTTTTTAATTCTTATGCTCTTGTACTTTTTCACATTGTTATCTATCATTATCTTTATTTAAAAGATAAAATAAATATTTTTATTGTTTTTTTTTTTTGTGCAGTAGGATTGAGTTGGGAATACGAGCCCAATCACAAGCTGTTGGTCCAATCCAGCCCTAGATTGCACTTTTCAATCGAGTCGGGAACAGTATATTGAAGACTTTTTCTTCGTGCATTTCCATAATTTTGTTGTAAAAGTCACTTTTAGAACAAGATTTTAAAAATTTTTGAATATGATTTTTGAAGCAGGATTTAACACAGTAGGACTTTTGGACAAAGTTTCTAAAACACATTTTGGAATTAGCTTTCTGAATAAAAAAATTTGGAACAAGTTTTTTTACACTCATGATGTTTTTTTTGAATGAGTTTTTTGAACAATTTTTTTAAAACATAAATGATAACTTTCGAAGCAAATTTTTTAAAAAAAATAGTTCTTTTAACAATTTTTGTTGATAATTTTTTTATAATCATTTATGTGGTAACTCGTGATTTGTCTATTTCAAATATACAGATTAATAAAAAAAATGACACATAATATATTATTAAAAAATTATTAAAAAAAATTATTAATATAAATTATCTTTTCTAAAACAAGTTTTCTTTAAAAAGTGCTCTCTATATTTTCTCTTCTTCTCACATAATGCAGTGGAGATTGAAAGTAATGTAGTTGTGATAATATCATCAATAACACTATTGATGACATTGTGCAAATGAAGAACATATTTGTCCTTTTTTAATACGCTTCCTGCAAATGAAACAAAACACTCATTTTGGAAAGTCTTCCATAAATTTTGAAAAGTTATTTTTGGAACATTTCGTATAAGATATTTGTGTAACATGTAATTTAAAGTATAGTATTTGTACTCTACCAACCAATACTCATATTGACTGAACTTATTGTTCAAATTGGGATGAAACTGATCGGTCTTCATCATATTCAGTTAATCATTAAATAAGCTAAACAGATTAGTAATTAAATTTAATATAATATAGTTTTAATTAGATTGACTTTTATCATAAGCTTATAAAAAACCTATAAATACAAGTAAAAAATATGGTTTTATTTATATATATTTTTCTTTCATACTGATTTGATTATTGTTTAATATGTATTTGTCCTCTTATATCACTATGATACTTAATAAAAATACTTTTTACTAACTTGGTTTGGTTCAAGAGATTTAATTTTAATTCACATGAATATGGGTAAATAGTTTATATAAACAACAATTCATAGAACAAAAATATTTGGAAAAGTTTATAGATAAGGATAAATTTCTTTATACTAAAAAAATAAATCTTCTTTAATAATACGAATTTTAAAAAGTATTAACTAAATTGCTTTATACATATAAAAGAAGTATTTTAAACTTTAACTATTCACAATATAATTTAATTTAAATGAATAGGATTAATATCATACAACCTGATGAGAATGTGCTTTTAAATAACAAGGACTTATTTGTGTAGACATTGACTGACATGTCAGACATACATTCAGTGGTAATGTCGAACAAACTAGTTATCTTCAATGAAACCAGACCGATCACCTATAAGAAGAGAAAACCAGAGGATGAAATGAGGAAGGCAGCAAAGACGAAGGTGAAGAAGTTATGGGAGGTGGGTTATATTAAGGAAGTGAAATACATTACTTGGTTTGCCAATGTGGTGTTGGTAAAGAAGTCAAGCAGTCAAAAACTTCACTGATATAAACAAGATGTGCTATAAATTGATCGGCTAGTCGACGGAGGATTCAACCACTAGGTGTTGAGCTTCCTGGATGCGTACTCAGAGTATAACCAGATAGCCATATACCATCAAAACATGGAGAAGATTGATTTCATCACTATATGAGCAATTTAATACTATGAAGTTATGTTGTTTGAGTTTAAGAGTGCATAGACCACCTATCAATGACTCATGGACAAGATATTTTATGATCAGATTGGTCGAAACATGAAGGTCTACATCGATGACATAGTGGTAAAGTCACAATAGGTTGGCAACCATGAGAAGGACTTGGTGTCGATCATCCAATAGATCCAAAGGTATAACACCTAGTCAAATGTGTGTTTGGCGTGGGGGTCAAAAATTCTTAAACTTCATGTTCACTGCTCGGGACATAGAAGCGAACCCAAACAAGCACACTACAATCGTCATTGGCAAACTAACTTCTCTATCCAGGTTCATGGTTCATGCTGATGTTGAAGAGAAAATAAAGCTCATATGAGCATAATGAAGAAGAATTTGAACATAAAATGGGATGAGCGATGCGAGGTTGCATTTGAAGTGGTAAAGATAACCTTTTTATATGTCCTGATCAATAGAGGAAAAAAATGTTTAGTTGTACCTATCAGTATTAGATGAAACGATAAGTGCAATGCTCACATAATAAAATTATGAACAAAAATTTGTATACTTCATTAATCGAGCCTTGTTGAATGTCGAGACTCAATATCAATTAACTAAAAATGTCATATTCACGTTGCTAATTTATATATATTCTTCTTGAATACTAATTTGAATACCTTTTAACGTGTATTTATCTTTTTATATCACTATCATGCTAAATATATCATAAAAATACTTTTTACTAACTTGGTTTCACATAAAGGATTTAATTCTAATCTACGTGCATATGGACAAATGATTTTTATAAACAAAAAATTTTATAGATTAGGATCAATTTCTTTAAACTAAAAAAAAAATTCTTTAATAATACGAATTTTAAAAAAATATTTACTAAATTGCTTTTATACATATAAAACAAGTATTTTAAACTTTGAGTATTCATAATATAATTTAATTTAAATGAATAACATTAATGTCATAATCCACCATTACTTAACTACAAATTTTAAAATCACAATATACTTTAACACTACAAATATATTATACATTTTGGATTCAAATAAATAAAAACAAATATATATCACGAAGCTTGTAGAAACATATAAATCTATAGCTCATCAGTTTGAAAAACCATGATTTTCTTAATGTGTCAGAAGTAATTTTTGTGTACATACAAAATAATAAATTTTTTAAAAAATAGAAAATAAATATATTGTATTTTGAAAATAAAACTTTAAACCTGCTGCCAATAATTTTTATTTTATTTCTTAATTATTTTAAAAAATATTTTAGCATTATTAATGGATTAAATTTACTTTGACATTGATCTTATCCAAATTTATGTGAAAGATTTTAGGCCTGAAACTTTTCCAACTTATTCACTCCCCTGAGATTGATAGATATTGACAGATATACTTATGACTTAATATATCTTAGTAATTTTTTAAAACTTTTACATTGTTTAATTATATTAATGTTAACATTATTTATTTTTCAAATTTATACATGATAAAATACACCTTAATTTTAACTTTATATTCTTATTTACATAATTTAATTATGTAACGGTAAGGTTAATAAATATCACAGTACATAAATTAGATCAATATGAACTCATAGATTATAAGGTTTTACTAAGGAATAAGTTATCATTTAGAAAATTATTATTTAGTGTGTGCAGTACTAATATCAGTCTTGGCTTAAATCTTTTATTACTCCTCATATTTGTGTGCAAATCTTAGTTTGGTCCTTTGAACTCTTTCAATTGGGTCATAATTTTTGTAAAAAAATGCACATATTTAACCCTAACCGTTAAGTTGTCTCAAACGGCGTTAATTGATGATAGGGCTGGGATAAATATTTTAGGCTTAATCCCTTCCTTGATCCTTATGTTTGTGTGAAAATCCTCCAAGTTTTTTCTCCCAAGTCCTTATTAAATGCAAACATTTTACAACATTTTACCCAAACCGTGTATTGAGACGACGTTAACTTTGAACTAAGCTGTATTTTTTTTTTATGTTTTAAAATCATTAAATTCACGTGACTATGGTTTTTTTTTTTTTTTCCTTCCAATCACTGATCACAGTTCACTCATTCCTCCACCCTCAAACCCTCAAACCCCCCGATCGCACCTTTTCTCCCTATGACCCAATTGAAACAGTTTAAAACTTGAGGACCAAACTAAGATTTACAAACAAATACGAGGACCAATGAAGAGTTTAAGCCTTAAGTCTTTGAAGTCTATGACTTTGACTGTATCAAGGATTATTTAGGATTTAATTAAATTCTAAGTTTATTAAAAGTTTTGATATTTTTAATTAAGTAATTTTATGTGTTGAGTATTTACTTTTTTTTTAAAATTAATTGAGTTTTATTATTTAATTTTTTTTATTGATAGATAGCGTGAATGATATTTTGTCACCTTATTTGATTATCTTTAATATTAAAATATCATAATTAATATAAAAGTATGTTGTAATTAATATAAACAAATATTTTTTATTATTTTAGTTGAATTCGATAATAAAACTGTCATATTTTTCATGAGTTTTACGTTGTCACTTACAACTACTAAAGGAATGTTTGTATAATATTGATAAGACCATTTTCGTTTATCCAACGTAATTTTAATGAAAATAATGAAAGATATTAATATTTTATTAATTATAATATTATTTTATATAAACTATAAAATTTTATATTTCTTGACAATAAGTTAAATACATTAAACAACAAATATTTTCAAATGAAATAGTGATAACGGTAGGTAAATAATAAGGGTGAATAGTTTCCAAAAATAGTAACAAACAAAGAAAAAAACATGATTGTGTGGGCCTGTCTTGTGCACGTGGGAGTCAACATCATATTATCATCATCCACCTTGGCCAAAGCCAGCTTAGGAAATTCAAGTATAAAACCATATAATATATTTCTAAAAAAGGGTAAGAGAAAAATGTGATTTATTATGAGAAAGTGATAATAGAGTCCCAATTAGGTGGTTGTTGACCTAAGGACATTCAATGTGACAAACTTAACTCTACAAGAAAAGAAATTGATGTTCACAATGTCATAGAAAAACTAGATTGATTATTTAGTAAATTAATTTAATCTAGTTTACTTATTAATTAGTCTAAAAAATTTGAATTTGGTTTAATTTATAAGTTGGTGAATTAAATTGTTTTGAGTATAAAGTTGATCACATTCAAACATTCATTGATACTTTATTTTTAGTTATTTATTGTTGTCTTGAGTAATTTTAGTCAAATTTTTCTATATTTTCATGTCCAAATTTTAATGATCAGTTGTCACTCTAACGTTCAAATTAGTATTTTAACTGACCAGTTGTCACAGTAAAGCCTTAAATTCATAATGAATACAATTACCTATCTCTTTATCTCAAAATTGTATTTACAAGTTTCGATATGGGTTTATAATTAAAACTATTGTAATCACGGTCCAATACCTAATAAGTAAGACTTATTTGTAAGCTTAATTAGTGGTTATGCAAAATATTCTTTAGAGTTTGTGACCATTCGATCGTCCCATTCTTCTGACTAACCGGTCATAATCCTAATCCGTACGAATATACGATACAAATTGTATGATAAATTTTAATATAATTTAATTTTCAAACTTTAAAAGTTAATAATTTTTCTAATCAATTGAACAATATTTTACATATTAAACTATATTCCATACTGATGTTTAAAATATTAACACTTCTAACACGCTCAACTTAAATATGATATAAAACACTATTTGACAACTAAAAAAAAATAAACAAATTTTAATTTCACTTTAAATTTAATAATTATCAACATATTTAACACTTTATTAAATTCACTTATAATTTTTTTTCTTTCTTTATTAATAAAAACAAACGATTGTTTATTTTGGTGGCTGATAGGTTATAATTTTGTTCCAACGAATTTTCTTAGAGACTAAGGAAAGAGAAAAACTAAAATTATCTTTTCATAAACTAACTTTTCTGTTCTTTTTCTAACTTTTATTTTTAAATTATTCATAAACAAAATTTATTTTATTAATATTTATGTACACATCAAAGTTGCCACTCGGTTAAATCTTCCAACAATTGGTTGGTTCTTGATTGGGTTTATCACTTTATCAAAAACTTTATCATACATACATATACATACATGTAATATATATATATATATATATATATATATATATATATATATATATATAATTTTTAAATTATTTTACATTGAATTTCAGCCATTCAATTATTGAACTTTCTTTTGAACAGAATGCAAAAAGCCAAAATTGTTGCAGTAATTGTTGAAAAAGAAAGTTCACACGTGAAAAAAATAGTTTGATTTATTTAATTTATCCAACAACCTCTCGTGTATTTTTTATATATATATATATTATAGGCTGTTTTTGAGAAATATATATACTTTTCAAAACGTGAGAATATTGTAAAATGATTTTTTAATAAACAAATTCAAACATACGTACGTAATTGTTTTATACGTAGACGTGTTCAAAATAATAGTGGTTTTAAATTGATAAATATTTTAAATCGGAAGTGGAAAAAAATCAATCACAAAACATTTTTTTAGCCTATTTAGGTTTGTTTTCCAGTTTTATTATTAAATTTAAACCACGTATTTACTATATTTATTAGATTTATTTTTTATTTTATTAGTTGTGAAGTTAAAATGATTTTAATAAACATGTATAAAAAATTAAGTCCAATAAAGTCAAACTCCAAAGAGATCGAGTTCGTTTAGCTTTCTAATTTAATATTACTTTTAATATTACAAAAATAAATTATATATATATTTTAAGTTTTGGGTTCAGATTTTTTTTTTCTGTCTTAAAATATTGAGAATTTTCCTTCTAGACAAAGGACTAGTTATTAATTTGGTGAATGAACAATGAAGAAAATTAATGATTTTGATTCTGAAATATTAAGTTTTTGTGATTTTTTTCAATAATATAAATCATTTCAATATATTTTATATAGTTAAAAATATTTTATTTTAATAAATTAAAAAATATTAAAGATTCAATATCAGCTAAAAATAAGAATAATAATATATATCTCATCTACTTAAAAATTCATTTCATAACAAATATTTCTTTATTAAAGTTACTTGTAATAACATTTTGTTTACATTGTATTATAATCATTTTAATAGAATTTAGCTTTGCATTTCTATTTACAGTTTTTCTATTACTAATATTTTTTTTTATTTTTTATTTCATGTGAAAATATTCATATAGTGCACGATATATTTGACAAATTTGTATTTATTTGTGTTTTGATATATTGCTTTTATATTCATTTTTAAATAAAGTAGATACATCCTTTTTTTAAATTTCCATCTGCAAGTCAATTTGCTTGAAAGCAAATTGGATATTGACGCGTTTTTCCATCTAAAAATATAATATAAAATAGTTTGAATTAAAAAAATAAATAAATTTGATCCATTCAATAACAATTGTTGATTAAAAATATTATTAAATTGAGTAATTTTATAGAAAAGAAAATGTCTTCTTTTATTATGATAACATTATTAAAATATAAGACATTTTAACTAGCTAAAAACTGTATACCCCAACCATTTGTATTAAAGGAGAAAAAAATAAAATAAAATACAAACATATATAGAAAACAAAATCAATGTTTAATATATTCTGATAGTTCAATTTAGTTTTAAGAAAGACTTCACTTACAAAAGAAGAAAACATCAAACTATCTAAAATTTTGTTTAAACCAACTTAATTTTTAGATGTCAATATGAGTAGATATTCTCAATAATTTATTAAAATATTATCTTTTTAGAAAAATAATTACTTATTACTATTCATAGATGTTAATATTTTATGAATGAAAATATATTGAATTTTTTTTATGTAAAAGATGGTGAAACATTTATACTTAAAAATATGTCATATTAATTAGGCGAGTTTAATAACTATGAATAATCAAGATTAAAGTTTTTGTGTGATTAAATAAGTCTAATTATTTTTATAAAATCAAATTATAAAGTAGAATTGTGACTTCATATTTAGCCACTTAAGTTAATGGTGGTTGTAAGATGAAGATTACTTTTATTTATATAATATAAAATAAATTTATGATAGTTCACCAACTTCAACACATTCTCTCTTATGAAACTATATATTTACATGTGAACTAATAAAAATATAATATCTAGAACATAATAATTCAAAATAATTTGACTATTATAAATCTTGATAACACTTTAATAAGTAAAATTAAGACTATGTCATCTTCAATGGATAATGAATTTAGTAATTGAAGATTATTAATATCTATATATTATAAATTAGTATAATTTATAGGTAAAAAATGTAAATTAAGTGAAGGGTGTTTTCTGATGATAGTGATAATGATATGATGATATTTTAAGATATGATTAAATGAGTTGATGATAATCGATGCTTATAAATAAAGTAATAATATTTTGACATACAATTTTTTATCTTTATTTGATATTATTTTTTATTAATTTTTTTATTTTATAAATACAAAAGTTCCTCTTTTATAATTATTTTAATATTATATATTTATAAGTAATGAATTTGTATTCTTAATTGTGACATAAGACAAAATCGATTAGTAAAATGAATAAATGAAAGTAGGAATATTGTAGCATTTGAAAAGTCTTCACAATTTTTAAGCCACTAATACCAAGGTGGCTAACTTGAATGCAACTGCATGACATGACATGCTCCTTGTATTCATCTTGCATGCCACGTGGGGAACCTCTATCAAATCAGACATTCTACGAATGGATGACCGACACGTGTTAAGAGAACCCTCACTTCACGTGCGAGGACTTTTGTGATTGAGCCGAGCCAAGCCGATGAGCCGACAGCTCACGCCCGTGTTGGCATTGATTGAGATTTTGACATCCTCATCAAAGACAAACCGCTAGGCCCAATCCATGGGCCCACCAAATGCCCCAATAACTATTCAATGGAACGTTCCCGATTCACGACTTAAAGGTTCATAAATATATATAATTTATTACAAAAATAAATCTCTATATTGGAAAGGAATTTATAAATTTATTTTAAAAATTTTAATTAAAAATTAAACTTTTATCCATAGTGTGTTAAAATTAATTTATTTTAAAAAATGCTTAAGTTTAAGTAGGATTTTAATGCAAAATATTCATAGACTATACGGTATAAATATAATTTTTGTAACTTGCTAATGCAAAAAAGAAAGACTTTCTTCGCAAATTTATTTATTCACATCATACACCAAATAATGTTTATTTTTTTTTCTTTTTGCATATATTATTCGACGAGTGCAATACGTTTCTCTTAAGATAATTTTTATTTCCAAAAAGACTATTTGGTGCATGGACTATGGATTAATTTCACAATATTATACTATTCCCAGCATCTTTATAATATCATAAAGCTGACGTCATAAATATTAGATTAAACATTATAATGTGGTAATTAATATTATAAGTTGGTGCATTTCTCTGACTCTTTGACATGTATTCATCACTCTATCTGCAGCTGAAAAAACATAAGAGATGGGAACCCATTCACTCACCTGGAAAATGTAAAGATGGGGTGCATGTGCATGTTATATATACATACACACACACACACACATATATATATATATATATATATATATATATATATATATATATATATATATATATATATATATATATATATATATTACATGAGTTTAATCAGGAGAGATCAGAAGTAACCTGATCCACACTGTGAACAAAACAATGGCACAACAGAACTTCAAATAAATGTAAACAAAGATTATAACTTTCTCTCTGTGCTAATCTGACTGCTGCCAACTTGTTTCTGCCACTGTGGCTTTCTCCACTATCAGGTAAACAATTCTATCAAACTATATTTTGCAAAAACAAAATCTTTTCAGATTGTGTATATTCTAATAAGTTTTCAGGTGTCATTCCTATAAACATAACACGCTTACTTTATGCATTATTTAATTTACTATTTCATATGTTAATTTGAGTTTCTTACTGTAATAGTTAGTTTTTTGGGTGTATGAAGATAGAGACATATGGTGGTAGAAAGTGAAAACATTTGCAGGCTATGATTAAAACCATGATTAACACAGAAAGCTTTTATAAAGAGGGTATTGGTGTCGAAAGATGCAGTTTTTACTAAGCAAGTAAAAGGGGGTCACAGCTTTCTGCACTTAAAAAGAATACAAAAAATGGTTGTATGCGATAAAATATGAGGATTTAACATTCAAAAATGCCACTCTGAAGTCTCATGCTCACTGTCTGCTGCAGAAACAGTTTTATTTATAGACCCACCTAACTGATAAAAAAAGCATTATCCTTTTTGAAATTGCTCTAAACTGTTAAAACCAGATTATTATAACATAATATATAGTAAAAGATAGTCTCTTTTTTATTTTTCTTTTGGGTATTTTTGTATTCATGTTGAAGGAGTTATTTATTATACAGTTTCCTGACGTAATTGCTCAAGTACCAATATTTGTTTTATTATAAAAGCATGTACCTTTTGTTCTTCCTACCTATACAAGGTTCTCCACAACAAACACGGTGCATCAGTTCTGCACTTCTTCAATGGCAGCTCAAGGTACAACCTTAACCTTGTTGTCTCACTTTCTATTCTCTTCTCCTCTCTTCTCTTTCCAGTTTGTTAAATGTACCAGGACTAGTTATCTTTTATAAGGGACAGAAAAATTCTCTTTCTTCTCCAACTTGTACTTTCACAATAGAGTACTGCATAAAATTCAGTTTCTCAATCTGACCTAACCCTTTGGTTTTTTTTTCCACCTCCTCCTCACAGTTATCTCACATTGAATTTTAAGAGGCAAGTTAATGCCACAACCAGATTGTACAAAATCTTGATGTAAAAGCTGGGTTTGGTCCTCTGTTTTATCTCTAACATTGAACACTCTTGAACAATTATTAAGGATTCTAATCTTGTTCTGGCAGCAGTTTGTCTACAAGTGTGAACTGGTAAGGCCCTAAGGCCTTTCAGGTCAATTTTTATTTTTTCTACTGATACAAGTATTTGGGTTTTGTTTATTTTATCTGATGTATTATTGTCTTCAACATGATAGGTAACAAGGATCAGTTTCTCCTCCAAGTTTCAACTAGATTTTTTCTTGAAGCAAACATCTATGGATGGTTTGAGTTGGGATACCTCTCAACTTGAAGCAAACACACCAATCCTGTGGAGTACTATTGAGCCACCACCAGATTTTGAAGGAGGCTACTCCATGCCCAATGTTGTCAATCAAATACAAGATTTGCAGAAGGCTCAAACAGGTCATGCAGATTCAAATTCTGAAAGAGTGATTTATCAGTCAGCAGATGCTACCACCGCTTCTTCAGAGATAATGGATGAGATGCAAAGGCAAAACACAAATCTTTTACAGCATGCACCAACAATGATGCCGGTGAAATCAGGAACTGGAGCCAGTTGGGGAGAAGCTTTCACATCTCAATCATACCCGTCTCTGTCGGTCAATGGATCTCAAAGGATGAACCTGATTAGCAACTACATGCCAGATTTCAGCATGCCCCACCAACAACAGCAGCAACAACAACTTGTCAATGGCTCACAAAATGGGAAGGGTGCTTGCTCTTTTGAGTCTTTTGACTGCTTGATTTCAGCTACCAATAGCAACACAGACACATCTGTTGAAGATGATGGCATCTCGATGATTTTATCTGACTGTAGAAACTTGTGGAACTTCAGCTACGGCAGTGCAGCTTCCACTGGTGAATCTGAGAGTAATGCATCCAATGGTAGAAAGGAAGACATGAAGTGTCTGGTGAATGAAGTTGATGAAACAGTTTCTCAAAGCTCCTTGGATCGAGGAAAAACAGTACAATCAAAGGCTAATTGTTCAAAGAGGAGCCACGAGGAAACTGAAATGATCAAAGTTGGTGCCACTGGCAGTGCTTCCTGCTTCAGTATTGTGCAGAATTCTTCTTCTGTTGAGGAAGGTGGATTCAGACTTATCTCAGATGATCCATCAAAAAGCAAGAAACCCAGATGGGAGAAGAGTTCCTCTTCAAATAACATCAATTTCCAGCAACCGAATTCATCCATGTCATCATCCATTGAGGAACCTGACCCAGAGGCCATTGCACAAATGAAGGAAATGATATATAGGGCTGCAGCTTTTCGGCCTGTGAACTTTGGCTTGGATGCTGCTGAAAAACCAAAGAGGAAGAATGTGAGAATATCAACTGATCCACAAACTGTGGCTGCAAGGCATAGAAGGGAGAGAATAAGTGAGAGGATTAGGGTTTTGCAGAAGCTTGTGCCTGGAGGAAGCAAAATGGACACAGCATCAATGCTTGATGAAGCTGCAAACTACCTCAAGTTTCTCAGGTCACAGGTTAAGGCACTGGAATGTCTAGGAAACAAAGTTGAAGCAATGAATTGTCCTCCTACAAGCATTGCCTTCTCTTTCAACCCTTCTTTTCCCATGCAAACATCTCTCAGTCAAATCCATCATTCCCAGGGTTGATGTTGTTACTATCATGGGGTCAAACACCCCATCAACTCTAATCATTTCGTTGCCAATCACAATGATTAACATATCTGATCTTCATTTTCTAGCCAAAGAAAACTCTAATCAATGACTTGTATCGTTGTATTGTAATTGTCTTTAGTCTAATCATCAGTAGTGACTTGTTTAGAATTACATCAATGATGACATTCTCTTGTTTCTATCATAATCAATCAACTGCACCAGCACCACCATTCATGAGCAAATACGGTTTTCACTTTTTTCTGTTACAGTGTTGCTTAAAATGCTACCACTGTCACTGCCATTTTATAGATTGAAGTGTGATGGTGAACTGATCTAGACTACCCGGAAGTAGTTAAAATAATGAAAACGAGTTACCTTAACCTTTAGCATGCAGAAAGGCCTAGCAATTATAACAGCCTATTATTGAGATAAAGGGCTAGAGAAAGTGATTGTCACTTTTATATGTTTTATATTATAGTTTAAGGTGCATTTTTCTTGGAGAAACCTTTAACAACATATTTTAATTGATGTGCTTTGTTAGCTAACCAATGCAAGAGACATTCTCTTAGGATTAGTGAGCATAGTCAGTGGTCCTGTCTCCTTGATCCGACCCAACGCGTGCTCTTGAAACTCACTCCAAACCAAACGCATTGCTCAGCACGTGCTTATCATATTCTTCTTTTTTAGCAGAAGTGTTTGTCATAAGTAACACTATACAAAAGCTCTCTGTCTTATTTAAACGTACCATTTTCTCTTATATGAATGCAACTAATGATATTGTTAATGATGATTATTATGACGACGATGGCTACAACAAAAGGTGATGTGTGCCTTGTGCCGTTGTCATCAAACAGGGGTTATTTTAATGAGCTGAAATATCTTCACTAAGCACGTCTTAGAGCTACTGTTACTGTATATGCATGTGGTTTTTTCAAAAGTGAAGTTCTTTCCTTCTCCTTTATCTCCTTTTGTATAAGAAACATTTCCACTTTTTGGTCACTTTCTGATCACGAACACAAAACCCAATTATCGCACTAATTAACTTTTTTTTGTCCCTACTCTGTAATCTTGTTTATCACCTTTGTACAATCATGGTAACGGATTAAAAAGTGGTTTTTAAGTCTAACTTAATTTTACAAAATTAACTTGATAAGATTTACATTCATTTATATTTTCTAAATTGATCTTATTTTTAATCAAAATTGCCAACACATCTTTTTATGTCGAGATATATACATGTATTGTTTGGCCATACAGCCATATAGCAGAATCGACCAGATCAGACCATCAAAAAAAGACAATCGGCTGAATAGTTTTGTGTCAGCCACCAACCATCATTTAATTTAGACAATTAACATATCTTTCGGCCATAGAAAAAGGGAGACCAATGGACAACTTACAACGATAATCCTCTCTAAACATCGCCTCTAATTAAGTTTATTGGTAAGAATTACTTAGCAGGTGATGGGTCATGATTGGACCGTAATTAGGGTTTCACTAATCTCATGCCCATCCGAAAACCTATAAGTAGATATCAAAAGTAACAAGGTAGGTAATTGCATTTACTGTGAATTTAAGATTTTATTATGATCTCGATCGGATTAATTACTGACTTGAATGTCAGAGTGCCTTGGAGAAACATACCCAGACAGTTTGGAAGACGTGCAAAGAAGAACTTTGGAGAAAAAACACATAAAAATACCTAAGCTAATTTGGAGAAGAGCCTGAAAGACTCTTTTGTGGAGACAGTGGACCCTACACCCAAAATAATACATTTTATGAAAACATAAATTGATGATCCAGTAACAACAACCTAACGGGTGAAATGATACTTACATATAGTTTGTTTTAGGTGCTTTTCTGATTCTTTAATTAATACTTGGTTACGTTTGAGAGAAAAACAAAAATAGATATCAGACATGTTATTAATTTCACACTGCCTTAAGAAAATTAAAGAAAGTTGAAGCCAATCAACGACTTGATCAACTTGATCAATGGGGTTTTCAAATATGTGGGTCCTGCTATTGCAGTGATTGCTTGTTTGGTTCTTCAAAGTGGAAATGGAATTGAAGGGTTGCCATGATTGGATCAAAAGGGGTTATAGAGATTGAGTTCTTTGCCAAATTAGGAAATTTTGTTGTGACATGGAATAGTAAATGTTTTGGAACAAGTTATGTTGTAATAAATTAATAAAGCAATTGTGAATAAGCACCCATTTGGGTCTTGAAAATGTCAATCGATAACCATTCTTTTGTAGGCTTTTCAGAAGTGAGAGAGAGAGAGAGAGAGAGATGACAGAGACAAGACTTTCCTTCACAAACAGTTGTGTTGTAGCTGTTGATTCTTCCCATTGGCTAAATATATTTGCAACAACTCATTTTCTTAGTTGTCCAAGATCCTTTAAATCAAAGTTTAATATTTATACAAGTCTCAAAGTTTCATTTTTTATAAGGAAACCAAACAGAAGATAATAAAGGCAAAGGAAAGTTTGTGTTTTGACACATCGGCACATTCATGTTTATTTCTCTAGATTCTCAAAGATTGGGATTTCAGATTTATCACTTCAGAAAAACATAACCTAATTTAAAATGAATACATCATGTGCATTTGGGTTACCGAATATAGTTTAGATTTGTAAAATCAATAGATTTATCTTTACTGATAAATATAAAAATGTTTGTAATATGATGATAAACGTAGATTTATGGAGAAATGACAAGATTCTAGAGATAGTTTTAAGAGTGCTCGTGAAAATGAAAAATGAAATTCTTTGATGTTTTGAGAAGAAAGACTTTCTGATATTTGAAAAAAAAAATCTAAGATCTTGGTGAATACAATGAAAAGTGAATATTCATTAGAAATTACTATATATATATTTATAGAATTAATCAGGAGTGCAATGAAGTAATAAAAGTATAATAATATTATAATAAATAGTAATATAATAATAAATAATAATAATTTTATTAAATTGTTGAAATTTAATTTTGTAACATCCGACCATTTACAAAGAATGTTAACTGTCTCCATACATCAAACGAGATTTTTCAAAGTGTTTTATGATTACGGATTAAGCTATTAAGAATTGTACTTTGTACCTCTCACACACGATCACTCCCCATTATCGTCTAATATATATAGTTAAATTAAAGAAAAGTTTCGTAACAAAATAACTTAAATTATTGAGTTATATTTTTTAATATGTCAATTAAATCGGATAAATATAATGTATTTGTTTAAATCATGTAACCTTATTTAAATTGCATATGGCTAAAATTAATCCCATTTAAAACCTAATATTGTTACTTGGTTAAATCCTCAAATTATTGGTTAGGGTTATTAATGAATAAGGGAAGAAGTAAAATTGTTAAAAAAAATAAAAAAATAAAAGTTAGGGAAGTGGTCCAAGATGTTATCTTGATTATGTAGAACAAAATTAGCTAGAAAAATCCATATTTGAGTCGGCATCATGTTTGAAAATAGAAGCGGGTATTATTTATTGGACTAGAGTTTTGCAATTATTATATTTCAACAAACTCTTTATTTCTATTTATTTTTTATTGTAATTTTTTTTATTCAATTATTTGATCGAGTATTCCTTTTTATTTATATTATATATAGTTTTAAATTTGTAAAAGATGAAAAAGTCTAAGCTAATGGAAAGGACAAATATATAAGTAAACCTAAATGATCATTTTTAACATAAAATATTAATTCAATGTATTTATGAATTTTCTTGTACATACAGGTCATCACTCAATTAAATTTATAAATCGTCTTAATTTCCAATTTCTTACGTTATTGAGTAAATTTTCTAACGTTTTAATTTTAATTCCTTGTTAATATCTTTTTTTTTTCAAAATTGTTATAAATCCTACGTATTTGATTATTTTTTTTATGAATGAAATTCATCAAAAAAATTTAAAACATAAAATTAAATTCATTTAAGTAATTAATACTTTCAATTCAAAATATCAAGACAATATGTTTGTAAGTATTTTTTTTCTTATATATTGACTTTTTTTCATTTTTAGTTAATATCAAACTTAGATTTAAACAAAAGAGAAAATAACTTTTAACATCTTTATATAAGTTCAAGTTCTTAGAAATTTTCTTTTCCCATTTTACTTTTTCTATATTATACATTCGAAAACTATTTTTTTTTACAAAAGAACTTTTAGATGGTAGAATTTGAAAGTTATTTTTGACTTCTAAATTGAGTAAGTCATTTTTTACTTTTTGACCAATATAATTAAAAAAATATTTTTAACTTTTGAATGGTGTAATTTGGAATATTTTTTTCTTATAAAATATTGACTTCTCCAAAAAGGATAAAATGGAAAAAAATTTACGGGGGTGCAGGAAGAAAATTGTGAGAATACACGAGGAAGAAAATTATGATGAAAAATAGTTAAAGCCCACCAACAACCGATTCCAGACAGCACAACCAAAAGTAACAGCGTATGAAAAAATGCAAGAAAAACACATTTTTCTTCGGTGCAAGTGTTGGGACTTGTCACTTGATTTAACAAAGGATTAGTTAACAATTTTTTTTAATAATTTTTTGATAATAGAGTAAGTATCACTATTTTATTGGTTCATATATTTGAAATGAATCAATCATAAGTTACCACATAGATAGTTATAAAAAAGTTGTTAAAAAAAACATTTTCCTTTCACAAAGTTGTAAAACAAGTGGCTACAACTTTAAAATGTCTCTCAAGGTAATCCAATTTTAACATCTGATATATGATTTAAAGATAGCATTACCATATTTATCTGATAACATCTGATATAGATGCTTATATGACAATATTTAACACTTTGATCAACTAAGAAGGATTATTAAGTTTGTTATGTTATTGTATTGAATATTAAATTTGAAGTTTCTGGTCTTAACATCTCTGTGAACAATTGGGGCTTGCAACCATTATGAAGGTACTCCAAGTCTATTGATAAAGTTTAGTGTGTCACATAACATAATATTAAGCAATTATTTTTGTATTTCTCTGTTCAGTGTGTTACATAGAAGAATATTAAGCAGCTGCTTATTTTTTCTCTTGTAATCTCCCATCATCTAGTGCAATTTGAAGTCTTTGTTTCCAATCTAAGACTTTGGACTTTCACCTGCATCCATAGCGAAAAGATTTAAAAAGGGAAGGTTTTGGTGCCAAAGTACACATTTTTTAATGCACATGTGATATACTTGAAATTAACATGCACATATCACAAATTGAAATAAAAGGGTTAGAAGTCTCACATTCACTAAATATAAGACTAATTTAAAATATATATTTGGTGCAAACCTTACTTTGCAAACCGATTTAGTAAGGTTGAGTTATGTTTAAAGTTCACTTCGACATGAGAAAATTGGGTTGGAAGTTCCACGTCAATAAGAAATAATACCAATTTAAAATATATATGTGGGGTGCAAACCTCACTTTATAAACTAGATTTGTGGATTGAATTAAGCTTAAAGTCTACTATTTAACACGGGTTCCAACCCATTTTGATAGCACTAAATAACCATATATTCGACTTGTCTTTATAGTTTTCTCCATGGGCGTCTGATTAAAGTCGACCTAATCACAGTCTAATTCTGTTTAAACTTGATTACTGACTTGTTTAGATTAACTAGATGATTAGCTGATCTAATCGTGATCGATCAATCTCCTTCAGACTTGGACGATCGATTATGCAAATTTTGATAGTATATACATGTCGATACATATACAATACACAGACCATTAAGTCTTGAGCTTGAATTAGGACCACAAGCGAAAATGATTTACTATTGTTCGGGTTATCCTTGAAAATATGACTATTGATGGAAGGTTGTGCCACTTTGTGAATTGTGTCAATGCTTCATGAACAGCTACATCCGCTTGACTCACCCTCGAAAATATGATCGTTGGTAATGGTGGGTTGTATCGCTTCGTCATTCGTGTTGTTAGCTCTGACACCAGATGTGAAGCGTTGCATGTCCTTGTCGTTGGATGTTGCTAAATCCGACGATTGTGAGAATGTTATGTGTTTTCAAAATTTTCTATAAGTAAGGATCATGTGATCCCATCATTTTCACTGTTTTCGCTCAAACGCCTACTTCTTCACCATTTGACTTCACATTTTTTTCATTTAAGGTAAAAATGTTTGCCATCGAGATCTCTTTGGAAGGCTCTTCTAATCGGGTGGACAAGGGATATGCCAATGACGCCTCTATATTGTATTCATTGCTCAGATCGTCAACCAGGGCTCAGGAATCATCCAAGCAAAGTTTGACTTTTGTAAATAGTGTCACGACACATATTCAAGCTACCAATAAAGGTCTGATTGGGGACCAAGGTTAGGAGGAAGCCATAGGGGAAAGGAACAACCATACAGTTGGGGAGATCCGTGTCGACACAACTATTGAAGGGGATTGGTAGAACCTTCTGGAAGTCCCTGGGTATGGTTGGGCTGCACATGAGGTGCGTGAATATGCTACCTGCTTCAGGTGGGACAATGATTTGGTGGACTTTGTCAACCATACCTACATATTAAGAGATGACGTGGAAGACGATGTTGTCCATCTAGGCGTGTGTCGGGCAACGATCGGGTGTGTTACAACAAGGAGAATTCAAAGTTGAATTTCTTCTTTGTTTACTTCTACCTCTTTATAAGCCTATTCAAAGTTGGATTTCTTCTTTGTTGACCATTAATGGGACGCAAACTTCCCCCGCTCTCATCCTCAACATCCCTCCAATCACCACCGTACTCGCCACTCCAACCGATCAGGAGGAGGAAACCCAGAGGAAGAAAAACAAACCAAAGCATGTAGAGTGGTCTACTTCCACCCCTGTTCTCCTAAGCACAATCGTTAGGGTGGGGAGACTTCAGCCTCCCTAGTTGGGGGATTTTTTGGCACGAACGTGCAGATTGGAGACAATGTTTCCTTCCACCTCAACCCCGACGAGAAAGAACTAATAAAAGGGTTGTCCAAGGTCGAGGTGCTGACAATGTTCCTATTTCAAGTCTTCTGAGTGATATCATTATAATTAATAAGTCAAGATGCTCTCTTACAATTTTATCCTTAAAAGACTTCTCAATAGAAAGAGAAAATAATATTTAAATTATTTTAAATTTTTACATAATATAAGACTATTTAACGTGGTAGGAACAACGTATAGGTATGTAGAAATGAAATCTACAAATTATTAGGAATTGATATGTAAACTAAATTTTAAGTAATATTTATAATAACTATTATTACTTAAAAAATAAATACAAATTTCGGAACTTTCACATGTTTCTTATCTGATATTGATTAGCAGAAGTTGCTTTTTCATTAATTTATTTTTCTAAACATCATCGTCGTGTGCACATTTATATGTTTTTCATTATATGCAACTGTACGGGGTAATTACAGGTTAAACTCTAAAGATTACTTTGCTGTAAAATTTGTAAACTTTGTATGAGAAGTTAATCCCCAAAAGAAAAATTAGGCCCTAAATTAAAAAAGATACCAAATATATATAAAAGGATTGGTTAAGTTGGAAAACTATTGATAGTGTTCAGTTCTTAAATCCCTTTTCTACCCTCAAACACAATAAATAATATCATTTATACTCAAAGAAACAGGTTTAATCAGTTTAATTTAAATTACATTCAATTAAATTAAAAAAAAAAACTAATTCATTGATTTTATTTAAAATTTTACATTAATAGAACAAACACTCCTTATTATTAACCGTTCTAATTTGCTTTCGGCCTTATACTTAATAATAGCAATAATTTCTCATCATTCCATCACATTTCTATTATTATTACTAGTAAACACACAGACATCTTCCTTATTAATTGTAATAAAATAAGTACATAAAAATAATTATTTTTTTTAAGTATATAATAAAAAATAGTTAAACTTTTCACATGAAATCATTTCTCGTATATTATGAACACTAAAAAACTTTAGTTAATTGAACTACAAAATGTAAAAGAGATTATATATATAACGTTAAGAAATATTTTCTTTTTTTAATTGTATACCATATTATTATTTATTTAATGTGAGACAAAAGTTGATGGTCAAAGATGAGATGAGAATCTGAAAGAAACAATAATAAGTTGTGACGTGGATCACATTTATGATACGGAGGAACCTAAGCCATATCTTATTTCTTCTTCATTTATAACAATCTTATTCAAACTCTCCATTGTCATATTCCAAATATCAACTTTCAGATTCACCATATAACTTTTAATTTAAAATTTTAAAATATTATATTAATATTTTTATATAAAATATCCAATCTTCTCTCAATTAAATTTCCAACACAACTTATGTATGGTTTCAATTGACGTTTACATTTAACAAAAAGTACCATAAATTCAAACTCAAATGGAAGAGTGTCAACTTTAAAAGAAAAAATAACTTTTTTTTTTCATGTTTTTGAATAATATTTTTCATTAATCGAATGGTTAACATTTTCAGAAGAATATTAGGTGTGAGGGTCATTTTCAATCTTAAGTTTCTGTAAACCGAACGACTATTCAACAAATCGTTCAGTCATACATTTATTAGACACCCACATTACAAATTAAACGCATTTACAAGTAAAATACATTTATCAATTTTTAGGATATGATTAGGTCAATTCTAATTAAAAGTCCATTTAGAAACTTATAAAATAAAGAAGGAAAAAAAATTTTTAACAACTTTTTTGTTACAACTTTTTTACAACACATATATGGTGGTTTGTGATTGATCCGTGTCAAATATCTTTTTGAAAATAAATTCAAACAAACCAATAAACTGGTGATACATGTCTTATCATCAAAAAAATTGTTAGCATACTATAATCCAATAAAGAGATATGTGATTACATAAATTTAAAACTTTATTATGATAATCGATCGATCATATAACTTGTCAACTTGTCTCTTTGACAAATGTACTCACCCACAAGATTTGTAGTTTGAATATTGGAGTTTAACATGCAGTCTTTCTCAAAAACAAAAGTTTATCACTATTAAGCCATAAATAATCGATACAAAGTTAATTAACATTGGTTGATGATATAAATGTTTAATTAAAGAACTATAATTTTATGTTTACGTAATAATATAATAACCTAGGTCAATTTTTTTATACCTAATTAGGAATGAAATTGTGTAGACTGATATTGACTGTGAGAAGTATTAGAATATGCTGAAAATAGAAACTTTGCCGACATGAAGAACATGATTCCATTCAACAATGTTTTTCCACACAACTAACACAATCAAGCAATAGCAATAGTCACTATACTTGAAAAAACCAAACATTGAATATCATGGATTATGATTTAGGGTAAGTTTGCTATAACAAGAAAACTAAAAATATGGAAGTAGAAAATTAAACATTGGTTAAATAGTTATATAAGTTTACTTAGAATGAAAAAAAAAAAGTGAAAGGCAATAAAGATTAAACTTGTAAGAAAATACACTATATATTTCATATTTCGAATTTGGATTTTTTGATAATTTTTTTGTTTAGCTTATTTATAATGATTTTCAAATTCATTGTTTTTTTTAATGAGCACATATTCTTCATTAAGTTGTACTAAGTTTTATAATAGTATATGTCAGATTCTTTTTAGTGAGCACAGATTCTTTATTAACTTAATATTGATTCATGTAATCTATGAAATAGCTTTAAAAACTTATAATGTGATACTTATTAGATTACAATTATATTAAAGTTATCGAAATTATTTTAGAGATATGAAAATAAATTTCTCCTCACTGAAAATATTATAGTCTTTTAATAAATTATAAAAGAAAGAAATATATCATTTGCCTTTTTAGAATTTATGTTTATTCTAATATGAAGTTTTTACATTTTCTATATCTTTAGGAAAGTCATTAAAGAAAGTAAAAAGAATGGAAAACATCAATTGTTATAAAAAAAATTGTAAATATATTATTATAAGTTCTTCAAACATTTTAAAAGTATATTTTTATTATATTAATGGTTTTGATATGTTAAAAAAAGTTAAGAAAAAATACAATTTATTTTTAATCCAAATAAAAAAAATATTACATGCATATACCGTTCAAAATTTCATTTTTCTTTTTTGAAATCTCTCACTTTTACTGTATGTAATCCTCTAAAGATAAAGGGTTGATTTGTTTGTTCCCATTTTGATTAAATTAATAAAAGAAACACATTTGTGTTTGTTTTATGTATTCATCTAGTCTTCTTCGTTTAAATTAAAAAAAACAGATTCAACTTATTTTGACAAAGAAATCATTTTTCTTTTATCTAAAAAACAAAAATCATATTTTAAATTTATATAAACTGATCCATTGACACATTGGTACTATATATTTTTATCACCATAACTTTCACAAGTTTCCAAATTTAAACACATACATGAATCTGAGGCAAAAATTCAGCTGACAACCACACATGCACAGTCGTAAATGAAGTGTTCACTAACAACACACACTGTGGTCCATCTTAACACCCATCATAGTATGTGGACACCACTTTCAAAGTTCATCATTATTAGAAAGTTGGTCCAAATAATACCAATTTATAAAACTAATTTATTTATAAGATGAAGTTTATATCGGATATAAATTAAAAAATAAATTTAAAATCTAATTATTTTTATAAAATCAACTTATAAAATAAAATTTATATTTCCTTATATATTATAATTTAGTCTTATTTTTAATTATGTAAAACTTTTAACCATCATCACGTACCCATCCCATTAGACAACCAGACACAACCTTCTCCATCACAAATCCATTTAGGGTTTAGAAATTGGTGGTGGGATCTTGCAATCCATACACATTGACCTAATATCATACCTATAAATAGAAACTGAATGAATCAATAACATACTTAGTTCAAAAATCAGAAATACATTGAATGACTTTATCATGTTTGGTACAGATCCACTAAAAGAAGCTGAACAACCCTGGATTAAGGATTTTAAAGTTCAAATAAATAACACCAAAATGTTGAAATCTTGAATGAGTTAACAATGATATCTATCACTCCAATGACCATGAGAGTAAAGAAACAAGCTGCCATCACTTGTCAGGTCCTCCATTCATAACATACAGACAAGATACAACTTCAACTTCAAACTCTGTACTTTAGATTTTCTCTTATCATCCACACATACCCTTTTATATAATCTAAATATAATACACAACAACAACAACATATGAAAACTTTCATATATCTTCAAAAGCTATCCCAAAAACAAGTATCAAATTACATCTGATCAACACTGTCACCACAACATTGTCTCTCACATATCCAAAAAAAAAAGAACTTTTTCTCTCTCTTTTGTGATTTTCACCATTGGTGGATTTGAAGAAAACCAATCACTACCATATATGATAAATTGACAAAGAAAAAGAAGCCTTTACCTAAAGGATGCTGCTTCAGTGACCTTCTGGTGTATGTATGTATGAGTATGATCCTCCATAGCATGCTACCAATAGGCTTGATGAAACTATGTAACTCTTTACACAACCATGGTATCTGAGTATATTGATATTATATATAAGAACAATCACTGTAATTCATAAACTTCACTATAAAACTTGTCGCAGAAGAAAACTAAAATGTAAAATAAATTAAGTTTCCCTTATAAGGTGAGATTAACAGAAACTTAATTTTGAAATTCTCTGAAAGACGAGATCCGTAATTTGAGAAACTCAATTTACCTTATCATTTTATTTTTCTTTCTTCCTACAACTGTTCATAGAGAAATTCATAAACTAAAAACTATTTGTCTTTTCAGCAACTTCTATTGAAAACTCGGGCGAGGTGTGTATATTGCAAGATCAGACCAACCATGACCACCATTCCAACAGGTTGATTCCCCATTCTGCATACCCAGAAAACCGTCTGAACTCCCATTACTCTGAAGCTGCAAACCCGGGTTTGAACCCGAACCCGAACCCGAACCCGAATTCAAACCCAGGTCAGAACTCACACCCTGCCCAAATTCACCCATTTTGAGACCTGACCCAGTTGGATTCAGACCCTCCAAGAGGGTTCCAAAGTGGCCAGATGAAGCCAACAGGGAACTGAAGGTGCCACCAATGTTGAGCGCCCCACTGTCTTGCTCAACCGGGTTGGTGCAAATCCGGGTCGGGTCAGCCTCAGAAACCGCAGAGGAAGCCGGCGCAGAGGAGCGTTTTGAGGTTGAAGAACGTTTTGTGCTCTTTCTGCTTCCACCCCCGACAGGGATGTTTCTCAAAGCACCACCCTTTGTCCAGTACCTTCTGCAGTTCTTGCAAAAGTGACGCGGCTGAGAGAGGTTGTAGTTGTTGTAGTAGCAGAATTTGGTGTTTGTGGAGTCACATCGCGGGCATTTGAGTTGTTCTTGTTCGGGAAACTGAGGGTGCTTCAAACCTTGAAATGCTGTCGGATCTTGCATCCTAGAAGAACCTGAACCTTAACACTAAATTGGTTCAGAATGGTGGTATGCTGAGAGACGAATGAGTGGTTGGTTGGTGCAGAAAGATCCAGATTAACCTTAAAAAAAAGGAAAAAAAGGTTCTTTGTTAAGTAATAAAAAGGAATTGAATTGAGTTGAACCACCAATGAGGAGAAAGTGGGAACACGACAAAAAGCTTGGATATGGTTTTGTTTGAGGTATAGTGTAACAAAAATCTTCAATCTAGAAGCAATTTCAGGGAGTTAGGAACATAGAATAAGAACGAAATGCAGAGACAGCGAATTGAAGTTAGAGATGAAACATGTAAGAGGAAATGCAGAAGTTAGAGATGTGTGATATTCGGTGGCAGAAAATGTTGACAAAGATGAAGATGAGCTATCTTTCTGTTCTGTCACTCTGTTTATCCGCGTGGAACTGACCACAAGCTTCCAACTCAAATACAATCACAATGAAAATGTTAATTAATTAAGTTAATACTAATACTATGTAAGAAAATAGAATAGATTTTTTCAACTAAGTTAATTAATTCAATTAACCCACCAACAACTATCAACTAAAAACATGATTTAATTTAATTATTTATGGTATTAATAAATTTATAAATAAAAATAATAATACAATAATTAAAGAAGGGCGATGAGTGGGCCAGGGGAAGGTGGCGTGCGAAGAAAGCAAAGGGGTATGTATGATTGTGTCTGTTCAGAAGATCTGAGCCGTTGAATGAAGAGGGATCTTTGGATTGTTGCGTTGCGTGGAGTTAGCGTCACCCCCCAGCTCAGCGTGGCGAGAGTCACCCGCAACACGTGGCGAAACCCCCCAGTGAGTGAGAGTGTGAACGTGCTTCGTAGGAATAGTTTTTGTCGTTTTGTAATGATGACGTGGAATGAAGTTCGGTCTCTCTCTCTCTCACAGGTGCATGTTCTCGTCTCATGTGCGTACGTGGATCACAAGCTTCTTACCTAAGCAAGGTCAAATTCTTGTAAATGTTTCTTTTTAAAAATAAATAAATTCGATCCAACATTATTAATTGCTGAAAACACAATATTTCCAAAAAAAAATTAAATAATTTTATTTTTTTATTATATAGGAAGAAAATGTTTAACGAAAATTGAAGAAATGTTTATATAATTTACTCTTTTATTTTATTATTATTATTCTTACGAAACTGGCTTAATTTAATAGTAATAATAAGGAATTAGAGTGAAAATTAAAGTAACACTTTATGTTGATGAGTGATAGTCTAATATATTTACAATAAGGTGAATGACTTAATAAGATGTGAAGCTCGCATTTAATACTACATACTTATTATCATGCTATTGAATGGGTTAGATACTTGATCGAATTCATTAGTACCAAAAAAGAAGGTTAATTATATCAAAGATGGTGTAACGATTAAATGTAGAGGGGGGAAATTATATGTCAATAACATAAGTTTAAATATAAATACTCCATTTTTGTACTCAATACAAGACCAAAATTACAATACACGTAGCATTCTACGGGGTAAACTTTCTTATACCGTATAATTAATGTAGTTTGTCCCATTCAGTTCATGCCAGAGATTAGATTGTTTTGAAAACGTAACTACGTCTTTTTAATTAATGTTTATAAACCTTTCTTAAATAACTAATAAAGGTATCTGGTTTTTTCAAAATAAGTTATACTAAATATGTGAAAAATGCTTATTAATAATGGTTGTATTATACAATATGATCTAATAATAAAACTTTAGGAATGAAAAATTGATTAATTTTTACAATAATATCTTAATAATATTTGAGAAAAAAACACTCAAAGAACAAAACAACGTGTGTATAAACCAAAACAATTATGTTCGAGCTTCAAATCAATTAATGATAAGAACAAAATAAATAAATAAATATAGATAGACAGATAACCTTCTTCATTTTTCAAGATTGTGATAGTTCCAAACTTCTTATAAAGTTGCTATTAAACTTTATTATAAATTATTTAAAAAGCAATCTACCTTCACAACAAACTTAATAACATGGACGTGTGCATATATAAATGAGAAACAACGGTTACTTTACATTTTTTTTAAGTATTAGATCTAAATTCTAAAGCAGTTCAATGATAATTAATTGATTGACAATATAAAATTCCTACCAGGCTAAATTATGAATGTGAAATATTATTTACAAAAAATTTCAACAATTAATTTTTATTAAACAGTCTGACTAATTCTTTCTATGGAAATTTCTTTCTCAAAATCCAAATAAATAAATGGTATAATTTTAAATTTAATAGTATTTTGTTAAAGAAAGGAATATTTTAAAAATGATAGATAGTGATTTTGATTGAATTAGTTAGGGTGTGGTGAAGAGATAGGTGGTTGAAATAATGGATTGGGTTGAGCACTAGGAAGGGTGTGGAGCCAGGTTTTAATGAAAAATAATGGAAGTGATGAAATGGAAGAAGGATTGGGTAATGAAGAGAAACACAATTTTAGGGTTAGGGTTTCAGTGGATGGAGAATGATGGTGATGATTATTATCTGAGCAAAACGTGCTGGTTATGATTTCATGAATGTGCTCCTCTTCACACAACTTCATCATCACCCTCTTCCAATTCAAAATCATCTCCATCTTTACATTCAACAAAATAATGAACTGATTCTCTCTATTTATGCATATACAAAGTGCATACAGATACTAAACTAGAGATGTAAAAATTTATGTGATACAACTCAGATTCTGATTCTGAATGTGATTAATTTGAACATGTCATTTGAATGGCCTTAAGTTTCTGATACGTATTTTTAAAGGTTGAAACATGTGCAAAGGATTAATACAATAGTGTTTTTATTGGGGCCTGAACGTGGTTATTTGAACAGGTGATGTTATTTGAATTATCTTAATTTCTTTATATTCTTAAAAGTTGAAACAGGAGAGCTGTAAAAGTTTATTTTATTTAAAGGATCAACACAACTGTGCTTTTATAGATGTTGAATGTGGTTTCCACGTATAGAGATTGACATCACTCTCTATTAAAAAACTTAAGGCAATGAGTTAATGAGTCTTTCATTTTATATAATGTTTTACTTTCTTATTTTTATCCAATGTGAGACTTAGACTCACACTTGGATTCCCAACACGACTTGTTGTTCGAGTGTCATTGTTTAAGGATAGTATTTGCTTTATGCTATCAACTTTGGTAGGCTGCGTTGTCGCCTTAGGTAGGCTTTATGTTGATTGTCGAGTTAGGCAAACTTTATGTTGGGATGCCGGCTTGGGAAGGCTTTGTTAGGTGTTGTCAGTTTGGGCAAACTTTATCAGGCGTTGCTGGTTTGGGCAGACTATGTTACACGTTTGCTCGAGTTGATGATAACTTTATTGGTGACTTACTACAAAAATACATGGAATTATCGACGGCCAAAATTTGTCGGAAATGTCCAAAATCTGTCGATAATAGCATTTTACAGATGGATTATCGACGGTCATAAATCCATCTGTAATAACGTTGTCGGTAATATTTACCGACGGACTATTATGTTCGTCGATAATTATCGAAGGTAAAATCTGTCGGTAATTATCGAAGGAAAATTTTGTCGGTAATTACCAAAGAAAAATCTGTTGATAATTATCGAAGGAAATATCCGTCGGTAATTACCGAAGAAAAAATTTGTCGGTAAGTCCGTCGGTAAATATATCGATCTGGTTCATCTTCTTCCTCTTTCCCCTTCTTCTTTTTCTTCAGATTTCAAATTTTTTTTATCAAACTTTCTTTATTCCTAAACCAAAACAACAATCCAATTCATTCCAAAACCAAAATCAAAGACTAAACTTAGGTTCTCCAATTGTTTTAGAAATCCTAAAATTGGGAAAAATCCTAATTAGTTTTTTAGCATCCATGGCAGCGGTGGTGCGGCAACGGTGGTGCGACAGCGGTGGTGCGGCAGCGTTCTCCAATGACAGCAGTGATATTCTCCAACAACAACGGTGGTGGTCTCCAACGGCAGGGAGGTGGTCTCCAATGGCAGCAGTGGCAGTGTAGGAAGATGGTTGCACGTGAGAGAAAAATGGTTGTAGAGAAGGTGAGAAATGCTTTTGAGATGAGAGTAAAGAAAAAATGAAGAAACTCATTTGTGTAAGAGTAAAATATAGTCTTCTTCGCACAGAGAGAGGGGAAAAAATGGGCAAGAATTTTGCTGCTCTTTTTACGGACAAATGTTGTCCGTCGGTAACTACAATATGCATTACCGACGGAATATTTTCTTCGGTGATTACCGAAGGATTTCTCTAAGGATTTTGTCCATCGGTAACTCTAAGATAAAATACCGACGAATTTACCGAAAGATTTCGACCAACGGTAAAATTCCGTCGGTAATTCCATGTGTTTTTGTAGTCTAAAATATCGCAATGATTGTCTCGCAGTGTGAAATGTCGTTTCACATTAAATGACTCTGATCGAGATTGATGTGGTTGCATCACAACGGTTGAACTCAGAAAGTGAAATGTCAAAAGTTACATGGAGTAAACTTGCTTTTATACTAGATTTTGTTATTCATTGTTACTTCATTTTGATCCTCTTTGAACATTCGTCACATTGTTCTTCGCGCTTGTCATATGTGTCTTTTGTTTTGTTTTCGAGTTTTACTTACTATCACAAATATGTTCTAAGATCCAAAAAAATATTTACATGAAATAAAATAAATAATAGATATTAATATTTAAATTATTATTATTATTATATTAAAATGTTGTAATAACTTATTTAGTTAAAAACCTATGTTAGAAGATAATGTTTTAGGTTCAAGTCAAACCTATAATGTTTTGATAGAAATGTGGATAATAGTATTAAATCTTATAAAAATGGTAAGTAAGATAAAGAAATGCGGTGATTTAAATGATACAAGTTTGTGGTGATAGGAATGTCATAAGTTCAACTCCCACTTTGTGATCACTAATAAATGTGAGTGTTGTAATAAAGTTCCTTAAATCAAGGTAAAGAGAGTTAATTAGTTTCTTTTTTTTATGACATATTTTTTTATTTGTTTTATTTAAATTAAATTATATATTTATGTTTTGGTTAAATCAAACTTAATGTAATATTTTATTCTATGGTTAGATAATATAGCACTGGTGAATTATTTTCATTATATAATTTACATACAATACAATGTAACATAATAATGTTTTAATATATGTTACAAATAAAAAATTTATGTGTTGTGATAAATTAGTATTTTATTTTTAAATAAATATTATGAAATTAATGTATTCTAAAAGTTAATAAGTTTAAAAATTATAACTTTATTTTTCAATTATATATGTATTTAAAGATTTAAAGTTAATACAATATACATTTTTGGATATAAACCATCTCATGATTCTTTTATATATGTTATAAAAACATAGTTTGATATATGTTAAGGATCTGCCTAATATTGAGCGCGTAAAGCTTCAATCTTCTTGCGGATTTTGACTATGGCACCGACCATTCCCAATGCGAATGCGACGAGCCTCTGCTCCTACACTACTTATCCAATGGCTGCCACCACGAAGCGCGAAACCTCCTTCAAAATTCCTCCGGAGATGACCTTCACGCACGCGTAAGAGGAATGTTGTTTCCTGGAACGCGATGGTGGTGGCGTTGCTCAGGAGTGGGGATTTCGAGGATGCGAGGATGGTTTTTGAGAAGACTCCTTGCAAGAATGTGGTTTCGTGGAATGCTATGATTGCGGAATATGTTGAGATTGGCAGAATGGCAAGCAGGTACATGCTTAGTTGATTGTTAACAGCTAGCAGATTGATGATTATGACGGTAGGTTGCATAGATGTCTTGTTAGGATGTACTCTGGGCTTGGTATTATGGATTATGCCCGCCATGTGTTTGAAGGTAATTTGAAAGACTATGATGATCAGTGTTTCAATTCCATGATAAATGGTTATGTTCGGGCCGGTCATTTGGCTAGAGCTCAAGAGTTGTGCACTTTGATTTTTGGCTAAGATGGTATATCTGTCTTACTGTTTTAAAATGCATGCTTTTTAATTAAGCGACATTTACATTACTTATATGTGTCTGTTCTTTTTGCGAGAATCTGATTCTATAGAGTATACATAATAACCCACTTATGATTGCAATTTTCATGGTCAAAGTTGAATTAGAACATGATTGCAGTCGCAGGCTTAAACTCTAACAAAAAGCATTTCTCTCTCAAACATACACCAACTCCTATAAACTATCACACATACTATCAATAAAATGTATGCAAGAGGGGCAGTATATTATACGTATTAGGATGCAAGTGGAGGAGAGAGTGAGACATGAAAGTGGACAGCAGAAGTACTCCCAATAAAACACCTCTAATTGTCTAATAACATATGGCTGTCTATCCAACCATAACCACACTCTTCCTAGACTAAATAATAACCGATACATGTAGAAACAACTGTTAATTGTCAAATTATAAATATAACCTTCCCACACATAAATTATAATTGCCTTTTACTTTTTCTGAGATGATAAATATAACCTTGCTAAATGTTTTTATCCAGAATCTCCAACTTCTCGGCACCAGGCTTGTCAAGTTCTTCTAAAGCTGCCCACAATTTTGGATCCTCATAATCCTTTATCAGAAAGGCAGGTTTTGCTTTCATCAGTAAATCCTCCGGGTTTCGTGAAGCTATCCCAATAACAGGCATCCCAGCTGCCACTCCAGCTATAATCCCAGAAAAAGAATCCTATTACAGAAAAATACAAAGTATGTCAAAAGCAGGTCTAGAACAACTTCTTCTTTGGTCAGACATCACAAAAATGCAGACCTCAAATACAAATGCATGATCCTTCGATGCCTTCATAACTTCAAGAGCTTTCAAGTAGGGATCGGGATGAGGTTTACCACGTTCACATTCGTCACCAATGATAAGAACATCAAAGAAGTTCGAGAGACCAAGTTTTGAGATCATGAGTTCTGCATTTGTTCTTGGAGAATTGGTAACTGCAGCTCTCTTCAGACCACGGTTTTCAACCCATGTCCTCACTTTATCAAGGCCTTTCACAGGCTTCAGTTGCTCTCTCGCCAATCTGGACAGTCCATAAGAGAATTGTCTTCTCAACCTTCAAATCAACCACATGGAGGAAGGGTATACACATAGAGAGAGCACGGTTTACCTCTGGAACATGGCTTCCTTATCTGCTACAAACTTCAAACCTTGTTCCAGATCATCAGGAAAGGCAACCAAGGCAGTGTCAACGTTGTTCTTGCCAGAAAACTTTTCAACAAAAAATTCTTCCGTTATGGGAACACCTCCATTAAAACCAATCTGACAGCCACCAAGGTTCGTGTTAGTTTACTAATAGCTAGATCATGTGCTTGTGATGGTGGTTTGCAAATACCACAAAAGGAGTATTGCAACAAATTAACTAAACTTATTTTCTATATGTTTTTTGTACTGTATGGCTCTTGGACAGACCAAGATTGGTCAATTAATCGACCGCAAGGTCGTGGAGATGGAAGACCAGAGCAATAAACACTCCTAAATATTGTTCTTAATCAATATTACTGGTAAGAGTTATTTAGGAGAAATGGGTTATGATTGGAGTTTGATTAGAATTTCACTAATCACAAATCCATCTCAAAACCTATTAAAGGTTAAAAGTAAGAAAATAATTAATTATTGCGAATTTAATATTAGTGTGAATCTGGATCAGATTAATCATTAATTGAAGCGAGAGAGGAACGTCCATAACTACTTAAATGACTCGGAGTAAAGTGTGAAAGAGTATTTTGTGGAAATATTCAATCCTACACCTGAAACATTTTCCATTGAGATTTTATACTAAGAAAAGAAGCAGTACCTTTAGGAGCATTTCACGCAAAGCTTCGTAGTGGAGTGGATCAGAGTCACAGAGTGTTCCATCAACATCAAAGAGCACAGCTTCAAGTGGAGCAAGTCCAGTGAGAGAACTCATGCTGCTAGTACAACACGAAGGTAATGAGAAAAAAGTTCAGCAAATGCTCAGGAATTGGCTATGTGCTAAATTTTCTTTTTCTATCACAAAGCAAGCCACAAACTAACTACTCTAAAGCTTGAATTGTTGCATACTACCACCTGAATGGCTTATATATTCGACATGCCCCATCATGCTTTACCCCTTTTGACTTAAAACAAACACAATATATTGCAGAAAATATAATAAAACAAAAGTAAAAATCCACAATTTTGCTTGAAAACAAAAAGGGTGTGGGTAGTGATGCGTCCACATAATATGAAAGAGGCAATGCTTAATGAACACCACATCAATGAAGATCTGTTAAAGTGGTCCCAATGGAAGATATTTACAGAGTAAATGCGGAATAAATTGCTGAGACAAAATTGAATAAGAAAAGCTATTGCATATTATCAGACAAAAATGTTTCACAATTAAAACAAATTCACCCAACACAAAAAATGACCCAAGACTTGCTTTTGTGCCCTCATTTACTCAGTAGTCACTAAACTATTACAGGCACTAAACCATGAAACAATTCATTATAATTTAGAAAGACAATAAATAATAACAAAAAAGCGTCAAACAGAAACAAACTTCTCAAACTCTTAACAGAGTTTGTGAATAATGGAAGGTAACAACATGCATGAAAACGAACATACATGAAGAAAACAACAGTGTCCTTGAAATTCGAAAAGGAATCGTAGCTGCTAGAACAACATGAACTACGTTGCAAGTTGTGGAAGGAAGCACCTTGGGAGGCAATGCAAAGAAGAAGGTTTGGTGAATGTTTGTGCGAGATTTGTTTTGGTGCAGGCAAGGTGAAGTTTTGTAGATGGACAAAATTTTACCAACGAAGGTGAAACGTAGTTAGGGGAGCATGAGATTCTCAAATGGGTCATGGATAACGAAGTCCAAGGGTGTGTGGTATGCAGAAAAATAAAAGATTGTTACTTCAAGATAAGAAGCATGGTACACCGTCAGAGGTAACATGTCATTTTTGTATTATGTTGGGGCAATGATAGTCTGACAGATTTTTTTTATAATATCACATGTCATTTTTGTATTGGTATATCAGTATAATATCAAATAAATAATAAATTAGGGAAAAAAATTTCAATCTGGCCAAGTCCCACATCGACTAGTTAGTTAAACTTATTTTGCTTTATATATGACTTTTAGCCTCTGTTTGTTGTGTTCGTTAAAAGGAGAGATGGTTGGCATCTCCCCTGACAGGGACGGGAACAGCCTTCGGGCTTTCCTATACACATCGGTTAAGGCTACCCACCTTTCGTGGATCTATAACCAATTTTTTTTTTTATTTTTTCGCAACTAAAATTCCAATGAATAATAGGTTTTGTTCGTTTGCACGTTAACTGTTTGTTATAAAACCCAAATGATCATTCGCAGGTTTAATTACTTGTTTGATATGAAATTAAATTTAGCCACCATCATGTTAGACTATTTTGAGTTATCAAATTCTCATCTCTAGCCTATCTCTCATCAATTCAAATTTCAAACCATTACCTTCATGCTTATCATTGAAATTGAGAAAAAAGCGTATGGAAGTTGAAGTTGTTTTTATACCATTTGTATGCAATATCCACCAGATTCGCTGATGACTAATCTTGGTCCAGGCTGGCCACCTTTAGTGTGGTATCCCCTACCAACCACGATTTCTCATCCCCAAAACTCATACTCAAGACCTTGCTTAAGAGAATTGAGTTTAGTAGCACTCGAACCAACTACTCTTGGTATTTGGAAGTTCATATAATATAATGAAAACTCTCAAAATATTCAAAACAACTAAATCTAGTTTGACAAAGCCCAGAGTACTTTTACAAACGATACTCAACATCTTCATGATTCTACCAACAAATTGACATCTCTTATACAAACAGGTCATGACATGATAACATAATCTGTGCATCTTCTAAGATAACTTTGTTATTTAAACCGTGTAACATGTCGAGCATGTGCTATGTGCTACAGTGGCAGCAACAATGTGCTTCTGACTTAAGATAGAAAGGAAGTGATAGGTTGTTAGGTGGCAACATTGTTCCTAATAACTTCTGTCATGTATTCTCTGTTAATGCTGTTTCTGGGTAGTTGGAGATTGCATTTCTAACCAATGAAAATTGGTAACTTATACCAGCATCTGTATATAGATTCTGAATAACATATTTCAGATATCACTCTCACTCCTTCCAAATTTCATCTTAAATTTTCTCTTATTTTCTGTCGTATAAACATGGATGGCATTAATTGATAAATAATTCCTCACTCATTAGAAAACATGTAAGTAGTATTTAATGGGTACTAATTAATAAACATACATTTGTATGTAATGCATTCACGTAAAGTTGCCAAATTTTGTATGTTATTCAATTGAAACTACAGTACAGTTACGATGTCCTTGGCTTGACCAACGGGTTCATAACTAGCAATGAAATTATTGCTAAGAAAGAGAAAGAATGACTGTTTGCTACCGCAAAGCAACACCAATGATGGACATGTATTGTAATGTGGCCACCTACAACAATATTACGCAGTTGAACCTATGAATTTAGTAAGATTCCCGGTTTCTGTGAAGAAATTCTACCAGTTTCACTAGTAATTCAAACTGAAGGAGGACCACTAGCCTTGTCAAGTTCTTCCAAAGCATCCCACAATTTTTCATCATTATAATCCTTAATCAGAAATGCAGGTTTTGCTTCCATCAAAAGCTTTTCTGGGTTTCTAGTAGCCAAACCAATAACAGGCATCCCAGCGGCAACTCCAGCTTTGATCCCTGAAAAAGAATCCTACCAAAAAAAAAGATAAAATAATGAGTCAAGAGCATATCCAGAAAATTTATTCTTCAATAAGACATTACAAAAGTGCAGACCTCAAATACAAATGAGTGATCCTTTGATGCCTTAAGAGCTTCAAGACCTTTCAGGTAGGGGTCTGGATGAGGCTTGGCATGTTCACATTCACCTCCTATGATAACAGCATCAAAGAAATCTGAGAGGCCAAGTACGGAGATCATGAGCTCTGCATTTGCTCTTGGAGCATTGGTAACTGCAGCTCTCTTCAACCCACGTCTTTCAATCCATTTCCTTACTCTATCCAAGCCATCCAAAGGCCTCAGTTGACGTGCTACCATTCTGGAAAATCCATCAGAGAATCATGAATTATCTTCTAAAGTTCAAATGGACTACATGGGGGAATGGAGGAGAGAGGAATGTAAACAAAAGCAAGCATTTCTTACGTCCGGAACTTGGCTTCCTTATCATCCACAAACTTTAAACCTCGTGGCAGATCATCAGGAAAGAGAGACAAGGCTATATCATCATTGTGTTTGCCAGCAACAGTGTCAATAAAGAATTCCTCGGTTATGGGAGCACCACCATTAAAACCAATCTGACAACAGCAGAAGATTCTATTAGTTTTTCAATAGCTATAGATCATGAGCTTAGTTATGCTGATTTGTAAAGACTGAACGGAATATTGCAAAAAAAAAAAAGAACTTTTTTTCAATATTTTGAACTTAAAAAAACGTTTCTACTAATAAAAGACACACGACCTCTTGAAGCATTTCACGGAAGGCTTCGTAGTGGAGAGGATCGGAATCACAGAGAGTTCCATCTATATCAAAGAGCACTGCTTCAAGAGGAGCAAGTCTGGTAAGAGAACTCTGGCTGCTGGCACAACAAAATAGTAATAATGAGTGACAAGTACAGCTACGAATATACTCATATACTAAAATTTCTATACCGTGAAGTATGACAAATACCCAGTAAGCAACTATACCAAAAGCATAAGCTATTGGGTATGGCGTATAACTGGTTTATATATCTAACGTGTTCCTGCAAGAGTCCTTTCGAATTAAAATTTAGATAATACACAGATGTACCTTCCATTCTGTAGAAACTTAACTTCTATTTGGAAGAATCAAGTTAACAAAAATCGAGTTTTGGAACTAGGACAAAGTTATAGAGGCTTTAATACCACGATATCAAGGGTTTTTTATGTCTAACAATACAAAACATATCTGTTATAAGTATCCAAGCCCCTCAACACCTGGTCAGTTAAACAAGAAAACAGTATTGTAATGACTGAGAAAACGACAAATCACACGCGATGCATTCAGTAATTTGGGTATTGGATGTTAATTCATATAGCTGCAGCAGTAAAGGCATGTTGAAACCGAGGCAATAGACAATCCAGCAACTGATAATTGGGTATTTCTTTGACAATAAAGCTTAAGATACAATAGGATATGCATCAAAGATGCCATCAAAAGTGGCTACCGGATTTCTTCTGGCAAATCATTATGCTGTGTTATCTGCTGCTATGGCTAGCTCTGACTATCACCCCATTGCATACCTACTCATGACAGGACATCGCAAACAACTTGGACTTTGTCAATGTAATAACCTGTGACCTTTTCACATGACACATGAATAACTAACAAGGCCACCAATTGAGCGCAGACACACGCAGACACAGGTACCTTAGTACAGCTTAATATCAGATGAGAACTTGGGGCAATTGGCACCTAGGACATGTATGATAAATCCAACATTCATGTTCTTCACTCAAAAGGCTCAAAATTAATCCGAAAAAAGACTCTTGTTTTAACTTTCAAGTTGAGAAAGGTAAACCTAACAGGAAATCTAATACGGATGCAACCCCTTCGTTCTCCATTGATCTTGATCTCAACCAGAAAAAAAAAATAGAAAATCATAAATCCATCCATCCATTCATAAAATATTTTTTATTTGTAAGAAAGGATTGATCCATGTGAAACACCACTGAAGTTCCAATAACAAATACTTATGACAGAATGACGAGTGACCCAAAGACCAAATACAACTCTAGATTTCAGAATCGAGCCATTGGCATACAGAAACATAGAAAATGGAAAAGTTTTATCACCCATTACAGAAAAGTCAGAAGCTAGTGTCCCTGAATATTGAAATTGCTCAGTATAAAGAAAGAATGGATACCTACCTTGAGACGCCATTCACTGAAGAAGAAGTCATTGCTGAATGCAGAGAAAGAATCCCAAGATAGCTGTGATAGAGAGAAAGCAGAAATAGTCCAATAGAAATAATGTTTATGGAGTAGAATCGAATTTGCACAAAAGCATAAAAAAAAATATAGTAAATGGCGGATATGCCATATGCTATACCTCAACTGTAACATCAATTTTTAGAAAAACTATATATTATCTTAGTTTTTTTTTTATCATTTTGAGTCAACTCATTTTATTTTATTTTTAATTTTAAATACATCAATATAATAAAAATAATGTGTTATATTAAAATATTATAAAAAGATTATATAAATATATATTTTTAAATAACTGATAATACTTATTTAATTACTTTTTATAATTTTTTATATAATTAGTCAATTTTCATATTATTAAATGACTTCCAAACCTTAAACTTATTACTTTTTACAATAATTACCTTAAAGAAAAGCATGTCAATCATAATTTTTAGTATCCATTATAAAAATTTACACACTTAATGTCAAAAAATTAAAAATCATAATAAATACATTTTAAAATAATATTTATATTAAATACGTTGTTTTTCACCCAAATTATTATAACAAATTTTGTTTTATTTACAAATTAAATTATAAAGTATTTAATTATGTATTTTATAAAATTTATGTAAAATGTCATTTTTAATAAAACAGTTATATTATAATAAGAAAATTATGTTACCTGTTTTTTTATAAAATACAAAGGAAAGATAATTTTCTTACAATAATATAGATTTAGAAAATTATGTTTAATTTTTAATAAATTTATGAATAATAAGTTTTAACTATTTAAATTTATATGAAAAAGAAATTATATTCTTAATTGATGAAAGGTGACCCAATTTGTAGGAAAGCAAAGAACCAATTTGCTTGGTCTTCTTGTTGAGTCAAAAGTGAGTGGCTAGGCTTTTCTGTAGACAAGAAACTTGTTCTGTGCGGTCGATGTTGGCCTATCAATTTCATGCATCACGTGCATTTTATATTTTATTATTTAATAAATATATTTTTAATGTGTTTTATGATTAACTTAAAAAATATATAATTTTTAATGTATTGTTGAGCACTGTACAATCAAATAGACCACACCCTAAGAAGTTTCTTTTGTTGCATCAGGTTAGGGTAATATGGTCTTTTAACTGACATAGGGTGTATATGAAATCTATGAGGGTGTAAAACGAAACTATCAACTTTCCACAAAATGGCCAAAACCAACTTTATAAGCCCACAATAAGTATATAAATATTACTATTATAATAAGGGATGCAGCGATTTTTCGAATTCATATTAAATGTTTTTATTTTCTTTTTCAATAGGGATTTCATCTAAAAATCCATGATATTTTAATAACTTTTTGATAACAAGTTATATGTTATTATTTTATTAGTTTGTATATTTAAAACAGATTAATCACAAATTATTATATAAACTATGGTAAAAATTATTAAAAAAAATTATTAAAGATATATTTTCCTAAATAAAATACCTTAATTTCTCAAAAGTTCTAACTGTCGGAAGCTTAAATAATTTACAATAGTAATGTTATGCTTTAATGTCCTCCAAACTAAGCTTAATAATAATTGTGGAGTAAATATGTAATATTCTAGAATTGATATGATATTATATTATTTAATTCACGATGAAAAATAAAAGTGAATTTTCTAGTGTTTATAAATCAAATAAAAATAATAATAATGAATTGCTAACTAAATAACTGAACTTAGGTTTCCAAACAAATACTTTATCTTGTCACAGGCAATAGACAGAAGAAAACATAAAGGTTTTGTGAGGGAAAAAAGTTAGTCTTTTCTTTAAATACTTTTAAATGGTTAATTGTTCTATAAATTTAAAACTAAAAACATTTAAGTTTAGTCTTTTCTTTAGTATTATAGCAGTGAAAAATTGGTAATCATATTTTAAAACAAAAGATTAATTCAATTTTTTGTAAGTAAAATTTTGATTCATATATTTTAAATAACAAAAAATAAAAACAAATTTTCCCTTAAATTTATAAATTTGGGTTTGGGTTTGGTTTATTGATAATGAAAGAAGCATTTTGTCTTTATCCAAACGTGTTATTGGTTGAGGTGCCTATTACCATATGATTATCTTAACTACTGAGCAAGCCACCAATTGGTACATTACACTACAACAAAAGAATTAATGCCATGAAATTTTTTTTACAATCCCTAAACTTACCTTAATTTTCAAGAAAAAGAAAAGTATCAACCTTTCAATTGCCAAGTCCCACACCGAATAGTTATATGAACTTATCTTGCTTTATATATGATGTTTAGCAAACGTACATTGTGTTCGTTAAAAGGAGAGATGGTTGGCATCTCCCCTTTATTGGTAATGAAAGAAGCATTTTATCTTTATCCAAACGTGTTATTGGTTGAGGTTCCTATTACCATATGATTATCTTAACTACTGAGTAAGCCACCAATTGGTACATTACACTACAACAAAAGAATTAATGCCATGAAATTTTTTTTACAGTCCCTAAACTTACCTTAATTTTCAAGAAAAAGAAAAGTATCAACCTCTCAATTGACAAGTCCCACACCGAATAGTTATATGAACTTATCTTGCTTTATATATGATGTTTAGCAAACATACATTGTGTTCGTTAAAAGGAGAGATGGTTGGCATCTCCCCTGACAGGGACGGGAACAGCCTTCGGGCTTTCCTTTACACATCGGTTAAGGCTACCCACCTTTGGTGGATCTATAACCAAATTTTTTGGGCTTGGGCTTTGGGAATGTTGGTTTTTCCCACAGACTGAACATCCAAAGTGTCACCATTTTTACACTTATTTCTTCCTTTTTTGTGTACATTTAAAATATGAATAAAATCAAGTTCATATTCATCAATTTAATAGTTGAGTTTTCATCATAATTAAAGATGAAAAAATAATTATCCAATACACATAAATAATGAAAGTTTCAGAACAGTTTGCCAGACAAATGTTTTCTCCTTATTTATTTACAAATCCTTTTCAATCTCTATGTTGTTTGTCTGTCACATTTTCTTCTACATCAAATGAATAAGCAAAAACAATGAATGTCACGAAGATTTGTTTTTAATCATGTTTGAGCCACATGAGTGACTGTGGACTATTGTGTATGCTTTAGTATGAGCTTTTTAGGTCAATTAATAATGAGCAGTGCTCACTGCACCTCACCTCCTTCTCCCTGCACCTCCAAATTTACCTATTTGTCCTTCATTTAATAAAAGTCAAACAATAAATTCATACTTAATAATTTCTTAACCCCTAACAAGTTTCCTAACTCCCAACAACCCTGTCTAATGTTATAAACCCTACCCTGCACCTCCTTTGCCTTTCCTGGTTACCATCACTATAGCTTAGCTTTTCGTTAGTATCATTGTAGCTTAGCTTTTTGTTATCCAGTTCACTGTTATATTGTCTAGAGAAGATATACATTTGTGATCTGTGGTGGTGATACTGTGGTGGTGATACTTGCTAGTGGGTGATACTTGCCGGTGGGAGGAGAAAGAAGAAGAGAAAGCTCCGTCAGGTTAGTCAATGGAATAAACAGTTAACCGCCGTTCGTCATGCGGTTAAGCTTGCCGCCGTTCGAACGACGTTTTTTCTTTGCCGCCGCCCATCGAGTTGCGGTTTCTCCCAACCGCATTTGGTGTTGCGTTTCTCCCCAACCACCCTTCGTGTTGCGGTTTGTAGGAGTCGCACTTTGAAGTGCATTTGTACTGTGCACTTTTATTTGAATATAATAGTATGTATTAGGATTGTTGTATGGTTGTATGGTGTATTACGAGTTGATAGTGGGAGTGTATTAAGAGTTCTTTATTTAGTTCCCATTAGTTACAATGGATGTAGTTATTTATAGATTATGATATTGATAATGTTACTGGTATTATAATTTTGAATGCTTGGAAGGTTAGGGTTTATCTGAAATTAGGGTTGTTGACGTAGATATATTTTTAGGTATATATATTTCTAGTTATTTAATTTATATTTTAATCTTTAAATTTGTAAACTTTGTTTTAATTATTTTTAGAAAATCATAATATGCATAGGTGGAGAAATTATGCGGTTTAATTAGCTTGTATTTAGTTTTTGTAGTTTGATTTTATTTTTAGAAGTTTTTCTTAATTTTTTATTTGTTATTTGTTAAATTTTATACTTTTAATTTTTAATGTAGGTTCTATTTAACTATATAAGATGAATAACTATTCATTTTTGGATTCTCAAATGAATTCTGATTTTATGTCGGAATTTTCTTCTTTTATAAACGAAGTCGGTGAGGGTGATTACACAAATAAATTTTCCACTGATCAAATATTCCCATCACGCGCCGATATGATTGATTGGGTTCGAAAGATTGCATTTGAGCTTGGATTTGTGGTCGTGATCATAAGATCTGACACAACAACTGGTGAACATGGAAGAAAGACATTTGTTGTGTTAGGCTGTGAAAGGAGTGGGAAATATAGGAAGTATAAGCAAGACGTTCAACCTAGTGTGTCTGGCACAAGAAAATGTGAGTGTCCGTTTAAGTTGAAGGGTAAACCTAAAGGACACGGTTGGGTGTTAAAGGTTATGTGCGGCTATCACAACCATGAATTAGCAGAGACTTTGGTTGGTCATCCTTTTACAGGGAGGTTAAATGCTGCTGAACAGTCAATTCTTGTTGACATGACCAAGAGTCAAGTTAAACCCTCAAATATTCTTTTGACTCTTAAAGAACATAATGAAGATAACGTGACGACTATAAAACAAATATATAATGCGAGATACACTTACAAACGATCTTTGAGAGGGTCGAGAACTGAAATGCAACAATTGATGATGTTGTTAGATAGAGACAAATATATACAGCATAGTAGATGTTTGGAAGATGCTGACATAGTAAGTGACTTATTTTGGACACATCCTGATTCAGTGCACCTGGTCAATTCATTTAATATTGTGTTCTTAATGGATACGACGTACAAGACAAACAAATATCGTCTTCCGTTGCTTGAGATCGTTGGAGTCGCGTCCACTGGTTTGACATTCACTTGGGCATTGGAAATGTTTAAAAGATTACTATTGACAACAGAGGGCGGTCCACGCGTTATTGTCACTGACAGAGACCTTGCTTTGATAAATGCCATTACCAATGTCTTTCCTGAGACATATCATATGCTATGTACATTTCACATTATGAAGAATGTGAAAGCGAAATGTAAGATGTTAGTGGATAATGTTGAGGCATGGGATAGGTTGATGGAAGTGTGGCAAAATGTGATGGACTGTGACGACGAGTCCAAGTTTGGTGGTTATGTTTATCGTTTTGAGTATGCCTCTGCTGCATGGCCTTTATTTTTTGATTATGTGAACCGAACCTGGATCATCCCGTATAAGGCATACTTCGTCAAGGCGTGGACTAACAAAGTCATGCATCTAGGCAACACTACAACAAACAGGTGATTGTTATTGTTAATTTTTTTACTTATCTATTTCATATTTTTTGTCATAGTATTAATGTGTTTTGCACAAGGTTGAGTCTGTGCACTGGAACCTGAAGAGATTATTGGGGTCTAATATGGGAGACCTATGCTCGTGTTGGGATGCTATGCATAATGTCATTGTCTTACAACACAATAAGATCAGAGCGTCCTTTGAAAAAAGTATTCACTTAATGAGTGATGCTTATAAAGCACTGAGATATCAAAGACTTGTTGGACGTGTTTCACGATACGCTCTAGAACTTATTGCTGATGAAGTACAGCGAGTGAATAAAATAGGTTTGGACAGTGGTCGTTGTAGATGCATTTTGAGCTCAACGTATGGCCTACCATGTGCTTGTATATTAGCACGATACGAGCCTGGAATGATTCCTCTTGGTGAAATACATGTTATCTGGACCCGTTTAAGCATTTCAAGAACTGTGTGTACTGAATCGCTTCCAGAGTTTAGCCTTGATCGTGAAGTTCAACTGGTACAGGAACGATTCAAAAATGTCGATATTGGTGAAAAGGTCAACATCAAACATAAGATGCTAGAAATTGCTTGTCCAGAGATGACATCTATGCTTGCTCCGTCGCATAAAATGAAGACAAAAGGTGCACAGAAGACTAAAGTTTCACGACATGAGAGGTCTACGAAACGTGACCCATCATATTTTGAGCACGTTGACACTTTTCATTCCAGGACAGAGCCTTCTTCTTCACGAAGATCTCAAGTGAAATCGAAGCCGAAAGAATTTGCGCGAAGGCCAGTACCATTGTTAAATCAATTTCATCCGATTTGTCAACCGTACATTGTCGATGTTGTTGATGTTGTTGCCGATGGTCATTGCGGTTATCGATGCATTGCTGCTTTGTTGGGTCTAGGTGAAGAGGCATGGCCCATTATCCGACATGACCTTTATGAAGAACTAACTCAGTGGCGTGATCAATACGCAAATTTAGTAGGAAGCTACGACCGATTGGAAGAACTACGTCAGTCATTAATTGTCCACGATCGATCACAGGTATTTCTTCAAAACCTCATAAAAATTACCTCATTAGAAGGTATGTATCGTGAAGCTCGTGGATGGAGGTCTGTGTACGTATCTGAGAATCGCCTCCTTCCCATCCCAGGAAGGTGCTCATATATCCAACTCTAAAAAAAACATTACTTAATTATATTATTTTATACTTTATACATTCCTAAAATATATAAAAAAATACTATGTAAAACTTAAATGTACCTGTAGAAGAGTGGAATATCCAGCTATCTGTCTGACACCATTGAAGCTAGCATCTCCTAGCTGCTCATAAGTGTGTGCCAGTGCAGCTGCTCCCCAGGCAAATCTCAAACATGTATTTAAGTCTCGCAACAGAAGAAGGTACGAGACACGAATCAATGTCCCACTCTTATTAGTAAAAATTGTGCATCCAACCAGATGCAACAAATACGCCCGAGCAGCGCACTCCCAAAGCTCCTGTTGAATGCAATCGTGGTAGACCTCGCGGAGCCAGCTCAGCCGCACTTTTGGACCGCGTGACTTCTTCATCTCGGCTGAAGCTTTGGCGCGGTCGACGCCAAGCAAGTCCATAAGATGAGATCTAGCATCATCGTACTCTAGGTTCTCCACTTCACAAAATTGCCCCATGATAGGTAGGTGGAGCAGATTGTGAACGTCATCTAATGTGACGCTCATCTCGCCTACCGTAAGGTGGAAAGTATTTGTCTCTAGGTGTCATCTCTCTGCAAGTGAAACGATCAATCCACGATCAACATACTCGTAGGATAGGTTGACTAAGGAAGCCAACCCCGACATGGATATATATGGCTCGATAGCCTCATGATACATTCCAAAATTTTTTAATTTTTTACCATGGGTCCTCAATTGAATCTCCCCTCGATCCTACATAAAAACACTTAATTATATAACAAAAATAAATAAGTAATTAATCAACAATTAACATTTAGGTTGATTGCCAACCTGGCCTTGCCATATGGCATATGCAACATGCTGGGAATAGTGTGTAAGCAAGGAGGTGTCATGTGGACCTCCTGGAAATCCATCATCTTCAACTTCATCTCCATCTTCATCTTCATCTTCATCTTCTTCCTCACTATAGTCATCTTGCTCTTGAACATCCTCATGCTGAACATAGTCCTCCTCACGATGTCCCTGCTGTATAGACTCCTCCTCGTCCTCATAATGATGCTCATCAATGACGTCCGTGCGATATTCCTCTACGCGTCTTCCACGACCAGAAGTCGTAGGTCGTCTCCTTTCATCATGTGATGAAGATGATGGCTAACCACGAGACGATGAAGTCTCTCCACGGTAAGATGATGCGCCTCTAGTTCTTACCATTTCTATTAACCAATTATATTATCAATATATTCTATAAAACAAAATTAAAATGAAAAGAAATCAAATAACTAAAAAAATCTATAAACAAATATTGAAACAAATAAAGTACAAATAAAAAAATTTTAAAATTAATAATAATATATAAAAAAAAATAAAAGAACGAAAATTACTTATTATAATCCTTAAATAAATACAAAAAAAAATATAATATTTAAGAAAATCAAATTACGAATAATAATAATAATTTAATTAATAAATAATTTAATAAAATTTCTAAAGAAATAAACAAAAATACAAAAATTAACTAAAATTATATACATAATAAATAATAATAAAAATATTTAAGAAACAAATAAACCATTAATAATTAATACTTAATCTAAATTATATTAATAATAAATAATATATAAAATTTTATAAACTTAAAATAATTAACAAATAACCTAAAATTAAAAAAAAATTGAAAACCAAACTAACCGCAGTCTGAGCTGCGTTTCGAACAACCGTAGTCTGAGCTGCGTTTTTTTCACACCCCCAAAACCAAACTAACCGCATGTCCACCGGCGGTTGGTTTCAGGCGCAGATCCAGTTGCGGCAGGCGTTAACCGCGAAACGATTTGCGGTTCCACAACGCACCCCCCAAAACCCATCCGCTGTTCGTACTGCGACATGGGTTAACCGCAGTACCATTTGCGGTTAACCCTCCCCCGCCGGTTCGCACAGTAAAAAATGCATAAACATAGATATGGAGAGGAGAAATATCTGGACAAGCAGAAAAAAGACTTCAAAAAAGAAGAACTACTAACCAAGCACGCTAACAGCCCACGCAACAGAAAGATAGCACCTGGTGTTGGAGAGATACCGGTTGTAGAGATTGGATGGAGGAAGGGATGAATGAAAATAAGGGGTATAGGGTTTTTTGAGTTGCGGCAGACCCATTTCACTTTTTATAAACCCAATGAATAAGCTCACAGTGTTACAGGGGTACAATCGGAATTAAAACAGAAATAGGAGGTGCAGGACGAGATCATGGAGGTGCAGGGAGGAACACTCCTTAATAATTTATGTTTGGATTTTATAAGCAAGCTTGTAATAATAACATCCCATGGTTGTTTTTTCTTGCAGTGTTCGCATATGTTCTTCTACCAATGTCTTTGTTGGATCCAAACACTCAGTAGTTAAAAATAAGTTTTTTATTACGCAATGTAAAGACAGTTAAAGGAAAATTATTGTTTAACAAATAGTTTAATATATGGATAAATAAAAATGAACTTAATAATATGCTTAATAAGTTAAATAATTATGGAAAATAAAATGACGACAACTAATAGGTGGAATTTTCTTTAAAGAGTTTTGATAGGCTAAATGTAGAAAATTGTGGAATGGAACTGTCATTGAAATGCTTTAAAATTATTAAATTTTTATTCTGGTTTGCTCGTGCTTTTTTCGCCTCATAGATTTTCATTATATTGCTCACGCCTCTTTATCTTCCTCATTCCATTACTCACTAGCGGCCTCCGTTAACGAAAACATTGACGTTACTAAACAAGTCGAACATGTAACATCACATTTTGGAGTGTCACTTGTAATTTAAAAATTTAACAATGTAATGTGTTAGAAGCTTATGAATGAGAAGTGTTTTTACACGTAGGACTTGGCGTACTTTTCATTAGACGATATTCTTCATAAGACGTTTTCGCTTATAATACTGATTTTAAATGTAAGGTATTAAGCTTCAGTGTTTTTATGATTCTTAAGAATAGATGTTTCAATCACAGAGCTTGAGAAGAGATCCTACTGTTTTGCACATATCTCTTAGACAGTACCTTTGTAAAATATTTTTCTTTTCATCACTTCATGAATAGAAATCCTTAAGATTATTATCATAAAAGGTTCATGTAGGTTTTTCTTATTGATCAGACGCTTGGTGTAAACAACCTATTAGACCATGTAGGATTTAGAGAAACATTATTTTGTATGTTCTTGTTTAGAAAAGACTTTGTATTAACAATTGGACGATGTGTGTAACTTCTCGTATAAAACCTTAGGCTTTAATTTTGATTGAGCAAACACTTAAACGCTTTGGGTTAAGTAGGCACTTTTCTTTCTGAAAAAATATTTCATTTAATGTTTATTGTTAAACTACAAAACTTAGGTTGCTGATACAGTTTATTGTCTGGATGATTTTTTCTTAACAAAAGTTGTGAAACATCAGTGTTTCTCTACAACAGAAAAAGAAGTGGAGTGATTGTGGCATTTGTGCTTTTGGCACCTAAATTTCAGAGATTTATTCCAATTAATGCAACACACAGTGGTTAATGGCTTACCTTGGCTAATATCCCCGAAGTAGTATGCCAATAGTGTGTCCAATGCAAACAAACCAGAGGTCGTTTTCAAAGTTTCCTACCTTAGAAGACGTTGGAGAAGTTGGAGATTTTGTACTTAAATGTATGTGGTCCTATACAAACTGAAACTCCAAAAGATAGTATAGATTTGGTAGTATTCATTGATGAATGGACTAGAAAAACAAGGTCATACTTACTCAAAATAAAGACTGAAGTTCTAGAGGTGTTTTGAAAGTTCAAGCACATGGCTGAGAGACAAAGCAATAAAAAGTTGAAATTGTTGAGAACAGACGAAGGTGGAGGGTACACATCAGTAGAGTTCAAGCAATACTGTGATAATGAGGGAATAATACACGAGATAACCCCTCCCTATACACTACAGCACAATGCCACTACAGAAAGAAAAAACCAAACCATATTGAACATGGTGAGGTGCATGTTGAAGAGTAAAGAATTGGAAATTTTTTTGTGGGGTGAGGCTATTTTGACTACTATTTACATCTTGAATAGGACTCCCACTAAAAGGTTAAAGAACATCACTACATAGGAAGCATGAACCATAGTTAAGCCAAATGTTGAGCATTTGAAGATATATGGCTTAGTATGCTACAGGTATATATTAGATCAACTAAGGACAAAGCTAGATGATAAAGGGGAGTCACTAATACTGATCGACTATCATACGACTAGTGGGTATAAGTTGTATGACCTAAAGACAGGACAAGCTACTATGCGTATAGATGTGGTGGTTAATGAGAACAAAACTTAGGGCTAAAAGTCATTGTAGGAAAGAAATATAACACTTCAACTGGATGATGAAAGCCTTCAAGATATGATTTTGTTGTAACTCATGAAGGGTCTACTGACCAAGGAGGAAATATGAGGAGATCTTTTAGAATGTCACAATTACATCTCATTTGAAGGATTGTGAGTCATTCTATGAGGCTGCAATCACCTTAGAGGGAAACTTTGTGCACTATGCACTCATAACCAAGGTTGAACCTGTTACTTTTGAGCAAGTTGTTACAGATGCTAAGTGGCTGAAAGCAATGCAAAAGAAGATTGAATCCATTAAGAAAAATAAAATGTGGGATTGGCCAAGTTGCCTGCAGATAATAAGCCAATAGATTTGAAGTGGGTTTACAAGGCCAAAGTAAATTCACAAGGTGAGATTGTTAGATATAAGACTAGGCTAGTTGCAAAAGACTTTCTACAAAAAGCTGGAGTAAATTATGGTAAGGTATGTGCACCTGTGGCTAGGATGAAACCGTGAGACTTGTAATAGCTTTAGAAACTCGACTTGGTTGGAATTTACATCAATTATATGTGAAGGCAACATTCCTAAATGGAAGGCTAAAGGAAGAGGTTATGTTGTGCAGCCCCCATGGTTTGAAGTTAAGATGCAACAAGGTATGGTATAAAGGTTGAGAAAAGTTCTATATAGACTAAAACAGGCCCCTAAAGCTTAGAATAAGAGAATTGATCAGTTCATGAGTAGCATTGACTTTGAGAAGTGTTCTTCAGAACATAGTGTATATGTTTAGTGTAGTCAAAGAGAAGGAGGAGCTCAGAAATTAATAGTGTGTTTGTATGTAGACATCTTGTTAGTCACAGGAAGCAGTGAAAAACATAATAGATAAGTAAATCTATTTTATGAAATGCCTACTACTATATTGATCTTTAATATACATAGTTATGTTTTCTAATATTAAATGTTTTAATTTTAGTATTTTTAATTGACATAGTATGTTGAGTGATAAATCAACTACCAACACTAAAAATGTCAAATATATTTCTCTTAAGATATTTATATTACATTTACTTTTTTTGTATTATCATTTAATTTATATAAATAATGTTTATTTAGATGTAATGTAATAAACAAATTAAAAATGAAGTAAGATTATTACATTACACAATAACAATTGATTATTCATATAAAATCATATGATCATATTAATCTAAAACAATTTGTTTAATTCAAAACATTAAAAAATGTTGTCTTATGACTCAAAATTAAATTCATGAAAATTTTGTTTGAAAGAGATTTTAATTAGAATATATATATATATATATATATATATATATATATATATATAAAAGCCAGTTATAAGCATATTTAAATCTCAACAAACTATTTCAGAAAATCATATCACGTAATTAATTTAAATTAACATAATAAATGTTGAGTAAATTATTATTTATCACATCATTATTATCACCAAAGTTATATTTTACAAGTCCAATAATTAACAAAATAAAAAAGAAATTCAATTAAAAAATCAATATAAATAATAACTATTTTAGAGAGTTAAAACATATTTAAATTTGATTAGTTTGATTCATCAAACTTAATTTTAATTATCATATCCTGAGTCATAATAAGTTTAACAAGACTAAACTTAAATTAGCTCTATATACGTTTATGATATATAATTCAATAATTTATATTTCTTAAGACTATTCATAACTTTGTTTTTTTATCTTATTGTAATTTCGTACTATGTACTAAACATTTTCCTATTTCATCACATTTTAAATTAGATTATTAATATTATGTCGACTCAATTTGGATTGAAAAATAAAAAATAAAAAAAACCAAATCAAAATATTTGGAAAGAGAATCTTATCAAATTTAAATCAATTTGTTAGTATTTTTTTTATCCGATATCATGTTCTTATTTATCATATTTATTTTGAAACTAATCAAACTTTAAATACAAATTTATCTAATAAAATACGAGTTTCATATTTTGTTGAGATAGGACTCGATTTAAAAAAGTAACTTGTTCTAGAAACAAACACTTTTATCACATCACTCATATATAAGAAACACATTTTTCATGAAAATTTCAACAAATTAAATTAATATGTTAATCCTAAAATTTAAGTTTAATCTAAGCTAAAGATAAAAGCATATAAAAAAAACAAAATCTAAATTTATCATCGTAAATTTTAGATTGAAAACAATAACTTTCTTTCAAAAGATTCATCATGTCTTTCATACTAATTACGATTTTTATAGAATCACATACACTTATAATCTATAATAAAGTAATGTCTTTCTTATGTTATAGAATTTGATTGTTTTTCAATAAAGAAAAAAAAATCAAAAATTGACATACAAAAACATATCTATTTTTTTCCAAATAATTATTTTGTTAGGAATGTATAAATAAATAACCCCACGACCTTCGAAGAACATGGTTTGTTTTTCACTTTTTCTGCCAATGGTACGACACCCAAATGTTTGCTTGGTCATGATGAGGATAAGATAAAAAAACACAATGCAAATGAAAGAGAAAACAGAACAAAAAAGGTAAGACCAAGTAATTATCCTAGGAATTAAATTAAAGTAGCTTATAACATGTTGGATATTTGAAGAGCTAATTTTCCAATTTATAACACCTGTCAAATGGAATATGATTCTCTAACATTATAATTAATAAAAAATGAAAAATATTCCTTTATTTATCTAGATTTTTTATATTCATTTAGTATTACTTTTACTTATTTTTATTTATTTATTTTAAAAATATAAAAATTTATACTTTTAATAATATTTTATTGTTATACTCTGTATTCAGTATAAAATGAATGTAAAAATGTTTTAAAAAATATAACAAAAAAAAAGAAAAAGAAGTTTTGAAATGAGATTGAGAGGAAACACTTAACAACAACACATCAATCACATTCTTATACTTCCATATTCTATGCAAACACCATTCTTATCATTTGTGCAACATAATCTAAAGGGCTAAGGTTTCTTACATTGTTTTTTTTTTTCATTTTTTGTACATTGAAAAGCACTAGCAATTCTCAGCCGTTGGATCATGCCCTAGTCTACTTCTCCATGGCCCACTTTTCTGTAGTGAAGATCTCAGGAGGGTGGTGAAAGAATATCTGAGGGAGAAAAAGGTAAGGGCAAGGAAGTAATTTCAGTTGATCTCAGCTTAAACTTTTTTTTTTCATCGACAATTTTCTGGTTCTTTCACAAGTACTTTGTTAATTAATGAAAAATTCAACTAGTCTAAAAATTATTCTCTAACGTTACCGGCATTGATAACTGTTCTGTAACGGACGATAGATGTGAGGACATTTCAGCCACGCACCAATAAGAGTTGAACCAAAGGCGCAACTTTCAGAACCCCACGTGACCGACGCGTGAGGTTATCATGAACCGAGAAATTATATATATATTTTTACGTACGAAAAGAAGAAACAGGAACCTATTATTGAGAGGGAGTAGACAGAGAAGAGTGTGTGTGCGTGCGTGTGTTTTTTTTTTCATCTCCAAACCCAAAGAACCGATTACTCAGCCATTTTAATCCCCAAAAAATTCCCATTTTACTCCTTTTAGAGAGAGAAAGGACTGAGGTTTGAGGAGAGAGAAATAGAAAAAAAATTGGGTTTTTTTGGGCGTTCTAATGGTTGAACTGGAAATCCAGAGAAGGGGATGATAGGAGATTAAAAAATTTGCATCTTTGTTTAGTGGGTGTTTCTATGATCTTGTGAGAACCGGGAAGGAAACCTTCGATGCGCTCTGTTGGATAGAGATTGTTGGATTTTCTGAGAACCGTTGATTGAGAAATGAACGGTGGTGATGAGGTCGTGGCAGCTCCGGCGGGTCCACCGCAGCCGCTGGAGTGGAAATTCTCTCAGGTTTTCGGGGAACGTACGGCGGGGGAGGAAGTTCAGGAAGGTAATTGTTCCTACGTTGCTTTGTCGGATCCAGTTGTTGATGTGTTGGGATTAGGGTTTGGTTCCTTGCTTTCGATCTGTTTCGGATCATGTTTCGTTGCTCCCTTGTTGTTTTGGATTCTGGGTCATTGCCTAATCGGTGTGTGATTGTGAGAGTGTTTTTTTGATTTGTGGGGGAGGGAAGTAGTGGCTGGAGGTTGGGTTTTGCATTGTGGATTCTTACTTGGTTGGAGATATGAGTTTGAAACCGAGCTGTGGGACTTAATGATGGTGGTTTTGGTTAAGGTTTGCGTGTTTAGCTTGTGGACGTGTTGCTAGCTGTTTTTGTTGAGGTGGATTGGTTCGTTTCTTTTTTAATGTGAGTTTGGCTGCTAGGTCTTAGATCTTAATGGTATGGAGTTTGGTGAGTGGCATTGGAGTTTGGCTTCAGAGGTCGGGTTGGTGGTGTGTTTGATTCATTGAAGTATTGGTAGTGATTTTTTGCCGATATTTTTAAGAATGGGCGTGTAGCGAATTTGTCTGTATCGCAGAGGAAGAAACACCATTTTCTGTCAACAAAGGAGAATAATAATATATATATCGACAACAAAACTGAAGCAATGTTTTCCTTTTCTGTAGTAGTTAGTTAGATATTTGACCGTACTATAATAGTAAGGTGGCTTTTGGAATTTGGGTTGGGTGGTTTTGAGGAAAGATGAGGATGAGTATGCATCGAGCAACTAGATGGTTGCACCACAATATTTTATTGCAATGCTGTTTCAACATTGCATCTCTTGCTAGTTGGTATTTTTATTGCTGCAACTGATAACCTGTATGGTTTGGAAACATTGTCCTTCAAGTGCCTGCCTTTTGGCCATATTACAGAGCTTTGTTCTTAGTATGGTTAAAGAAAAGTAAACCACCAAGTATCATTGAAGTTCAATTTCCCAATCCTCACCAAAAATGGGAGTTAACAAGGACTCAGATTAGAACTGTTTCTTTTTTGGACACAGTGTGATTGAACTGTGAAATATATTCATATTATAAATTTTTTTATTTGAGGGAAGAACTAGAGATGTTAGTTCTCTTGAAGTTTTGTCTATCTAAACCTGTTTGATTCTAATTTTGGATAGCTCTGGAAATTTTTGACATAATACACCATAAGGCTACGATGGTACCTTTGTAGAGGTTTGGACTTGGAGAACGGACTTAATTTCTTTAAGAACTAAAACCTTCTGCTTTTCGAAAGTTTATATAACTCAATGCAAACATGGAGTACTCATCTCAAACTGTAATTAAGATCTATTTCATGGTACAAGGGTTTAAGACACTATAAAGAATAGCAATTTCAACACGGATGTTCTGAACCTGATGGGTTATTTTTGGGTATTTATTCTCAGCATATTGACACTGATAACTTAGTTTTCAAGTCAAGGCTTCTAGTGTGGAGTGATTGACATGATTGGGTTAGCTTTTGTTGCAGGTTAATGTGTATGTTTCCTAATTATTTGTGCAATTTTTCTTTATACAGTGGACATTATTTCTGCTATTGAGTTTGACAAGTCTGGTGATCATCTTGCTACCGGTGACCGTGGTGGCCGAGTAGTTCTCTTTGAGAGAACAGATACAAAAGATGTAAGTCTGATTTTTGCTTTAGCAATTTCTTTCATAAACAAACTTAGATTTGAAAGATTCGATCTTGCATCCTTAATTTTGTAATATCTATGTATACTACTATATCTTGCAGCATCGTGGATCAAGAAGGGATTTGGAGAGGATGGACTATTCTATTAGTAGACATCCTGAGTTCCGTTATAAAACAGAGTTTCAGAGTCATGAACCTGAGGTAATTTTCTGTCATCAGTTAATGCTCCCTAAGATACCAAAGGACTAGAATTGTTAATACCTATGGCTTGTAATTGTTGTTTCAGTTTGACTATCTTAAGAGCTTGGAAATAGAAGAGAAAATTAACAAAATCAAATGGTGTCAAACCGCCAATGGTGCCTTATTCCTTCTATCTACAAATGATAAGACCATCAAATATTGGAAGGTATGAAGTGAATGCTCCCTTATGTAATGTTGAAGGCTATTTAAAGTCATTTTATTTATTAATGACACGCATGGTTACAGAACTAGGCTTGGTTCCTTGTTTCACATGCTTTTAATTTATATCTGTTTGTGGTTATATGTTGTAGCTAACAAGGCTCATAAACATCTAAGTTGGAATGGAATCTATTGTTGGGCTTAACTTTTGCAAATTTCAAATTATGTTTTTAATCATTGGTTATGGCTGAAATCACTTTATAAGCTGATTTTGTAGGGTTAAGTTAGATTCCTAATTCAAGTGCAGAGTTGCATTTTTTGGGCAGATGTGTTTGCCGTCCTGCAGACCCATAGTCCTAAGTGTGAGGGAGAGTCTATGAGTGTCAGTTGGGCCTTTTTCTGGGGCTGCCTTAACTGCAGACTGAGTGGTGTTTAGTGCCACACTGGTTATAGATACGACTTAAATAAAGCTTGGGCAAACCTTATCACAGAAACCGGTTTCTGGGGTTGGGTTAGGTCCTGTGCCCAAATTCTAGGAGTTCCTTTATATTGAACCATTTTTTATGGTGCATATATTTGTCAGGTGTTCATTTTTAAATCCATTAATGTCATGACTTCCTTACTAAGCAATTATTACTTGAAATTACACGATTGAAACATTTTTTAATTCAGTATGTCATTGTAATGTCTAATTAATTAAATGACTGGTACTTTCATTATTTTAAAAGGCTAAGCAAATGTGCAAGATGGCTATGCTGTTCAATGAATCCCAATGGACTTTGCCCTTAGTATTTTCTTGAGCATATATTCAAATTGAATTTCTTCTGTGATTGGAATTTCTCTGCTTTTTTTTTTCTTCGTAAGATTTCACATGATTGATCTGGCTTATAGGCTGATTCGTATCTTTTCCTTGAGAATTAAACAGGTTCAAGAAAAGAAGGTCAAGAAAATTTCTGACATGAACGTTGATCCTAAAGCAATGGGAAATGGCTCTATTGCGAGTTCAAGTAGTTCCAGTAGCTCTAGATCATTTCTTGCAAATGGAGTATCTCCAGATGGACCATACAATTATTTAAGCAACGATTTCTCATTTCCACCAGGAGGAATACCTTCACTAAGATTACCATTGGTAGTTGTGTTCAGCCCTTCCAGTGTATTTATTGTTTACCAATATTTATTTCTTGGGGATAAGAAATTATGGTATGGTCTTTTACGGTAAACAACTCAAAAATTGATCAATTAACATGAAAGAGTCTATAAGTTCAGCAGTGCTTATGACGGATGAAGGATCTACCTCCTGTCTGGAGGTGATAGTGACAGTTATTTATTGTTGGAGAGGGGGTTCTCAAAATGGGGATGTGGTCATGACCTTTCCGAATGCTATATATCTCATGGGAGATATAGGTTGAATGTATGTGGGTTGTTGCAACTATAAGAAGCATGTTTGTTGGTTGATTTCATTGTGTTGCTTAAGATTACTTATTTTATGCGTTGTTTGGTTCAAAGGATGGCAGTGGAGGGCGGGATTCTAAAGGGAGGGGAGAAGAGGGTTATTATGTTTGGTTCAAGAGGGAGGGAAGAGGGAAAATAAGGCCATCTTACTTTTGAACCCTTATAGCCCACTCCTGCACATAAAATGTATGGAGATTTTGGTCATTTTATTTTAAAAACCTTGATGTTTAAACCCATATCTCCTCCAAATCCCTTCAATATTGGAGGGGATCCAAAATTTAGTTAGGAGGGTTTTTGCACCCCTTCCACTAGGGATGGCGAATAAACTTGTCCAGGTGGATATTGTTTGAACTCATCCCGATTTTGACTACATTGATTGCATATGGGTTGGTAATACTCGAATTTTCTTTTTAATTGGGTTTGAAGATGGGGACGAGTATCTAGATATCTTTCTTGTTCCTGTCCTCATATCCGTCTCTGTTTTTAAATTATTAAAACATCTATAGTTTATTAGGTAACCTAAACAATGTATCTTCGTTGTTCTCTCTTGTCCTTAGCTTTGTTTTATTTGGAAAACCATTCTTTTTTTTCTTTCTTGCCACACAACTTTCATTTTCTCAACCATTGTTCGATTCTTTGTGGTTTCATTCAAAAGATGTATTGCATCTCAGAAAACACAAACCGCAATTTCATTAAATCAAATAGTTTTTAGGGCACATATTTGGTTATTTCTATTTTTTTTTAATATTCTTATTTATTGTTTGTTTTTTTCACATGAGAATATCTTACTCTCATTAGTTTTTAATCCTGTAAACCCTTAGAATGTGTGTAATTTTGACATTTAATCCTAGATAATGTCATGTTTTATTTGTTGTATTTTTTTTTTGGTGTAAAAATATTATTTATTTAATATTTGAAATAGTAAAGGGCAGGTATCTGGACACTCGTTAGCTGAAGGGAATGTATATAATAAGGTAAAATTTTCATACTCTAAGTATGGGGATGGAGATCGTCAAAACCGCACTTGCCGTGCCCTATTGCCATCATGACCTTCCACCCCTCCCTTGCCCTCCACTTTCCCCCAACCTAATACCATGTTAGTTTGGGTCGGGTGATAAAATCTTAAAGGCCCAATTTATTTTAAATAATATTTTTACTATTAGAATGTCATCGGAGATGTTATAGACCCTAAATTCTAGTTTATTTCTGAAGAAATCTTTAATATACTAAATTACACATGATTAGGATTCCAGAATTTATATTTGAAAATGAAGGTAAATAATCAAATCCCTATACTGTATTGCTGAAAATGAAGGATTACGAGACCAATATTCTAGTAGAGGTAAAATCAGATCAGCTTAGAGTCTATGGTTATTCCAGGGGAACGAACTATGCATTTTGCCATGTAGAAACTACCTCACAACAGTAAACCGCTGTACTTTTTCAAAATACCCCCTCTCCCTCTCCTTATATTTCCTTTAACACTCAGCACCTGAATCGTAACCAACTTACATGTTTTCTTCTCAGTTGTTGATTGTTCCATCCTTGTTTGTGACTGTAATTTAGCATGTAGTGAAGCTAGTTTTGAAGCCTTGACATTTGCAATTACTTGTTTGAATTGTAGTTCAATTAATGCTAATTCATTGGTTGTAAAATATGTAGGTAACCAGCCATGAGACGAGTTTGATGGCTCGATGCCGAAGAGTATATGCCCACGCACATGATTATCATATTAATTCTATTTCAAATAACAGGTGATTTGAAACCTTCTGGCTTCTATTGTAAACTGTTCAGCATTGAATATTGCTTTTAGTTATCTTTATTTCTGTAAATGTAGTGTTGATTTGAAAATGTTGACTACTTCTATAGTGTGTTGTTTCACTTTTTTGCTGCACCTTTGTTTATTTTTTTGCCTATAATGATTTTCTGAAATCTGATCAAATTGGACTATGTTATGTTTCAAATATCTCCTAGCGATGGCGAAACTTTCATATCAGCTGATGATTTACGAATAAATCTTTGGAATTTGGAAATTAGCAATCAAAGTTTTAATATTGTTGATGTGAAGCCTGCAAATATGGAGGATCTGACTGGTAAGTTTTCCCTATTGTATATTTATGCTTTGTTGAAAATGTCCATCTATTGCTTACTTGGCATAGTTTATCCATTTAAATTTTAAATAACAAAACTTAGAAGCAGTATCTAGTTACTAGTGGGTGTTACTGCTATCTAATCAAATCAAAATATAATACTGGTTGCAAAATGCCAAGGAAACATAGCCTTTGCAGTTATTGCATATAGAATTTGATTGCAGCATATTGTCAGGCAGATAGCAATATGTTTGTAATTCTGATTTTTGGTTTAAAACCAAGCATCACACTAGTTTGAACAGACCTCCTATTAATAATCCTGCACGAATGAGTAAAATCCTAAACCTTTGCATGGACCCCATCATTTTACTAAACAATGCTAATATGTCAAAAATGGTGTGTCTATCATGCAAGGTGTTACCTTGAATGAAGTAAACAACACCCGAACTGTATGCATGCCTTTGTGGATCAAACAAGGCATGGTATAGTGCCTAACTGCCACCTAGGGACCCTTCCCCAAAAAAAGACCTAGTAATAGAACTTGTTCATTGTCATACTAAAACTTACTAGAATTTCAAAGAGATAAAAACTTGCTAATCTTGTGGATTGGGTTTCATAAATTGAAGGTTTTTTTTTAAGTTACTCTTCTCATTTCTAATTTTTTGTAGTTTTGGTTGAGCTTTAATCTTAGATACTGGTCTTGCAGAGGTTATAACATCAGCAGAATTTCACCCTACACATTGTAATACATTGGCATATAGCAGTTCAAAGGGTTCAATTCGTCTTGTTGACTTGCGGCAGTCTGCATTATGTGATTCTCATGCCAAACTGTAAGCTTATCTTTTTCATGTTGCTGGTTTACCTTATAGCTTATACTTAACAGTGTCGAATTTATTGGGAAAATTAAAGGAAAATAGATTATTCAACTCGTTCTTTACAGGGGAAACCGATTTTTGTCTACAAAGAAACATTTTTCTGGACTCTCGTATTATATGTATATATTTATGTAATTTCTCGTCCCTGGTAGACTCAGAAAATTGTTTATTGTACAGATTTGAGGAACAGGAGGCCCCTGGATCCCGATCATTTTTCACAGAGATTATTGCTTCTATCTCGGACATAAAATTTGGAAAGGATGGAAGATATATACTTAGTCGTGATTACATGACCCTAAAGGTTAGAGAGATTTATTATTCCAAAATTCATAAAGCTGTTGGGAGTATTTGTATAGTTTATTGAATTGAACCTCATGGAACATGGTTATTTGATCTCAATGAGACGGTTCTTGCTTAGGGTGAAAGAGTCATCAAGTTCAATTAATTTTATGGAAAATTTGGTATTTGTTAGAAAACAATTACGGTGGTTGATGATATCCATGGTCCAACATTTTTCTGTTCAATTTTTATTTTACAACTCTTTGTTCCTGGGACATTCAATTCAGAGGATCCTGTTGTCGTACTTTGTTTGGATACCCTCTCTACATGTTAGAATCTAAATCCCTCATCTCAATATTTCATCTTCTTTACTTGGATGTCAGTTATGGGACATCAATATGGATTCTGGCCCAGTTGCTACATTCCAGGTTCATGAGTATTTAAGGCCAAAGGTTAGATTCCCTTGTTTACATAAGCTATGAGCCGTGAATCTCTTTTGCTTTATCAAGTCATATTAACGGGCTCTATTTTTCTCCAGCTCTGTGATTTATATGAAAATGATTCAATTTTTGATAAGTTTGAGTGTTGTCTAAGTGGTGATGGATTGCGAGTTTCAACTGGCTCTTATAGGTGTGTGATTCAATTATATCTATCCGTGGTTCTGATATTGTTGAGCCTGCATCTTACTATTTTGTTTAATTTGGTGCCAGCAATCTATTCCGTGTGTTTGGTTGTGTTCCTGGAAGTACCGAGGCTACAACTTTGGAAGCCAGTAAAAATCCAATGAGGTAATTTTATTTATGAAGCTTTAAAAGTAATTGTGGTTTAATCAGGCACTGTAGCATTTATATGAACTTTTTCATTTCCTCAGACGTCAAGTTCCAACCCCATCAAGGCCTTCTAGATCACTGGGAAACAGTATAACAAGAGTTGTAAGACGTGGTCAGTTCTCTATTCAAATGCTATGTTTTCATGGTTTATCTTGTTCTTCCTGTAGTATATATCAAGCAAGAGTTGGGATATTTTGGTTATCTTGAACAGGAGCAGAAAGCACTGGAGTTGATGCAAATGGGAATTCTTTTGATTTCACAACAAAGTTGCTGCACTTAGCATGGCACCCAACTGAGAATTCAATTGCTTGTGCTGCTGCAAATAGCTTATACATGTACTATGCCTGAGGAAGAAAGATGATTGGAGGACATGTATCTGCTTTGGTTGACCTGTTTTTGGGTTGCTTGGAGAAGGCTTCTTTACCCTTCTTACCAACCATTGAGTTGGAGGCTACATTAACTCACACTACAAGTGCCCTTCAAAATCTTTAGCAGGAGCTTTTAGAAAAAGATCCAGAAGTGGCTGTTTCAAAATTCCTGGGTAGGCAGACCTTATTTTGTTTCTGGATGGGCAGCATAATCTTTTTTTTTTTTCTTTTTTTTTTCAATTTTCCTCCTTCCAACCCTAATATTCTTTCCCCCTTTTTTTCTGTATCTTCTTATAAAAAGAGAAGGTGCAGTCAATGCTTCATATTGTGTTTGGCTTGCAAATGAAGAAGAAAATGTGATTGTAGCTCTCCTACAACAAATACTAAAGGATGTTCAATATCTGCCACTAGGATAAAAGATAAAATGTAGTTCTTTTCTTTTTACCCAGATGTCTTGTGGGATGGAGCAGTGCAAACCTGCAGTGCATCATTTTTTCATTGATTCTTTTTTCTGTTGGGAATTAATGTCACTGTTTCAAAACTTTTGCTGCACTTAGTCAATTTTTGTGTAAAATGTCAAAAGGAAGTAATAATTCTAGGTTGCAATGATGTAGGATAAACTGGATTCTCTCTGCTCTACCAATTTCTTATGGTTTTTTCACTTGCTGGACTTTTTTCCTTGACTGCTCCCCAATCAATTTCATGATTTGGTTGCTCAGCAATTTTCTGTTAATTTATTTTTGAAAATGTATGATATTTTAATAGTGATCAATGCTTAACCATTTAATTTGAAATTTGTTATATTAAAGAACCATTAAGTGTGGAATAAATACCTCTTTATACTATTAGATGGTCCAATATCTTTCTTTCTTTCCCCCCTTAAATTACGGAATTTCTTTCTGCACCTCCATGTTTTCTTCCTCTACTTCCTAAATTTTCAATTATACCCTACTTGAAATTAATAGAAAAAGGTAGTTTAAGATTTTTCTTTCATATTTTAATTATAGTTTTGGATTCGTAAGCAAATATAAAAGATAAATTTCGAATATAAATTACATTAATTTATAATATAGATTTATATTTTAAATTATATAATTCGTAATATAAGTTTATATTTTAGATGGTATAATTTGTGATAAAATTGTTTAAATCGTAATTTAAACTCTAAATTTGAAAGTCTACGTGTAATATTTTTAATAAAAGTACTGAAGTTATTTTACAAAGACAATGAGGCAGAAAACATGAAAACATGGGGATGCACGGGAAGAAATCTCCTTAAATTATTCTATCCTAGTATTAAGAGAGTTTCTTCCTGCACCACCTTCATATTCTAAAAATAATTTTCTTTAACAGAAATCTGGTGAAACTTTCAAAAAATTCTTTCAACGAAATTTGTTAAAAAAAAATGAAATATAAATTTTTTTAAATGCAAAAGATAATTTTGAAATTAAAAAAAAAAATGTGAGTGTATGAAGAAATGTGGAATGGTGGTGTACGAAGAAACACTCTAGTTTTAGTTTTGGATTATACTCCACAAGTCAAAAATTATTTTTGGATTAAACTATCCAAATGTTAAAAATCACTTTTAAATTATATAATTTGAAAGTGGAGAATGATAAAAAAAAATATGTTTTGAGATGATATATTATTTGGAAATATTCATTTATGCAAAAAATTTGACATATTTATTTATAAAGTCGAAGAACTTTTAAGCCAGAAGTGTTATAAATTAATAATTGTTCCTTAATTTGTTAATATTATTTGAATTTTTTTTATTAATAATAACACTCAGAAAAATTAGTTTTTATTCTCTTTTATTTTTTCTTTTTCTTCTCTCCTCTTCTCTTTATTATCAGTTTTATTTCATAACAAAGTCGTTAATATTTTTGTATTTAATTTTGCATCACTTCCAAATTAATACGCAAATTGAATTTATCTCCAAACAAAGCAGGTGCCAATTTTGTCTGATTCAGCATAAAATGTCTGTTGCTGTGTGGACCGATGTTATTTTGTTTTTAAAATTACATTATTTATTTTGGTACGCTACAGAAAAAAATAATATTTATTCGCACGAAGATTTTAAAATAAATGAAAGTAAAATAGAATTGTTTTAATCATTCCAAATATATTAATTTTGATGATTTACACAATAATTAAAGTTATATGAAAAGTTAAATATAGTTAAATCTTTTACTTTTAAAAAAGTAAATAAAATAATTCATTTAATTTAGGTAACTATCTTCAGAAATATCATATATTTATGAAAAAAAAACTGAACCATAAAAAATATCTTTTTTATATTTATGTGTAAATGTCTTTATCCAAAACAAATTTATTTTCTTGCTTGTGTTACACAGTACAAGTATAAAAGAGAACAAAACATAAGATTGGGTTGGACCTACCCAATCAAGTGACATTAAGTTTAGTTATGCTTTGAATGAATGGAGTGAGAAGAGATTAGGTGAGTGAGATATATGGTGAAAGTGGTATTGGCCACAAGATCGGAGGAAGGATTCTGAAACACTCATTTCATGAATTATAACATGAATTTTATTCAATGTATGAATGAAAAGGACTGGTTCACACAACTTTAACCATGTGACTATATAAGATATACACATGGCTAAAGCAACACTCCCACAACTTCTACGTCTAAAATAATCATGGATTCCTTTTTCAAATTTAATGAAAGATAAAATTTAAGTAAATTAACTACATTTCAATTTTTTTAATCTATTTTAAATTGATTAAATTTAAATTCAAATCTTTTCATCAATTATATTAAATTTAATGAGATCGATGTAATAGATTTGATTTTTAGGTCTATTAAACATGGGTCAAACCAAATTGATTAGACATTAACTCAGATCGACTCAACTTGTTTTAGACTCAAGTTAATTTGGTTCGAATTGGGCTCAATCTGATTCAACTGAACTTTTGTCTCGAGTCAACTCAATTTGACTTAGGTTAGGACCGACTTGACTTAGCTCAATTTGGGCTTATACTGACTTGATTTAATTTGGAATCAAATCGGCAAGTGTTAACGTATAGGTCTAGTTCACTTGTCTCAACTTGATTTTGAGCAACCTCCCATGCACCAAGTCATCTTAACTTGGATCAGGACTAATTCACTCAATTCAACTTGAATCTGAGTTGACTAGATTCGATTTTTGGTCTGAGTCAACTTTAGTCAGCCTTTCTTAATCCTTTGATCCGAGACAACTCAGATCAACCTTTTGTCAGGACATCTTAGCCTAAGACTTTTGATTTAGACTAACTTGGTTCAACCTAATTCTCAGTTTGTCTTGACTCAACATTTGATGTGGACTAATTTGGCTCAACTTGATCAATTATCTTAACTTGATTTAGACGTACCTTGATTTTGAATTTTCAAAATCTAACAAATCATCCAACCTAAATTCAATTAAATAGATTAGATTTAACATCCAAAAATATAAATTTAAATTTAAAATAAATTTATTTAAATTAACTTAAAGTAATATAGATCTGAATTTTGATTTTTCATTTAAATTTTTCTTTCATCCTAAAAAATCATCATTTTTATTAATGATACTTAAATTAAAAAATAATATTTTACCTTTTTTATGTTTTTGATTTTTTTAAAATCTATTAAAATAATTTACTGATATGATTAAGAATTAATCTAAACTTAAATGTATTTTTTTTGAAATATAAATTTGATCAACTCATCATTATTATATTCTACTTTATTTATTACATAATGTACTACAACTTTTACATATACTCAAACTATCATATAACTTAGTGAGTTTCTTTAATATATTTGATTAGTAATTTGGTGAATACTATGTAATGCTCATTGTATCGTTTGAGGGGTTGACTTATGCTTTTTGGGGTTGGTTGTTGTTCTTGAACTATTCTCGATCGAGTGCTCTAACCGAAAAATAATAGGTTTTGACCATTGGAAACCATCTTCGAGAGTGAGTGAGTCATAGTGACATTTCTCCTTCTAGGTTGTCTAGCCTGGCCTTCAGTGCATGTAGATTGACTTTATGTTGTTGTTTCAATTGCTGAGTTAGGGTTTCAGTTTGGGTTCTTAAATTTGACTCTGTTTGTTCCTTATATTCCTAAGGTCAGTTTGATATTGTTTCCTGAATTGTTCGTTCTATCCAATAATTGTTGAATTTGATTATGAATGGTATTAATGGAGTTTAGATTCATTTTAAGTGTTTGCGTGTGAAAAATTTTCTAATATTTAAATAAAAAATAGTTTCATAGTTTTATGGATGGAAGTGTACGAGAAAAAAAAGTGAATAATTTAAGTAAGTAATACTACCTAATCTAGCTCTTTATTTATGTGAATGAAATATGATTGTTGGACCTAAATATATGAAAGATGATATCGAATAAATATCACATAATACCATAAGCAAGTGTTATAAATGATCTTTATATACGAAATTCTCGAATTTTAAGATGCATTAAAGTTTCCCTTTTAAATTGGGTATGTATAGCTTAATTTTATAAGTTCACACCGTTAACAAATATAACACATTGTTAATATAAGAATAATACTACAAAATTATATTACAGAGTATAGTAAATTTAATATTAATTATCAAATTAAATAGTTTCATACGAATTAGTTAAAATGTCTTATAAAATAAATAGAAAATACGAAATCATGTGTTAAAAATTAGTATTCAATCGATAAAGGAATATTTATTTTATAAATATAAGAAGACATATACATCCCCAAATACACTAATATGAAATACAAAAACCTATAATAATTTCTATTGCTAAGAAAATTAGAGTTATTATGTTGGGGTTTTTTATTATCTTTTGTTGAACGTTAAAAATACATTGATGTTAGTATATTAAACTTCTTAAATATATCTTAAAATATTAAAATTATTGTTTATTAAAAAGGACACAGACACATGAAACTCAATAAAAAAATCCAAAATAAAAACGTAGAAACTTGCAATCATGGAAAATTGCACAAACTTATCTCTTGTCTTGTCTTGATTTATAGTTTAAACGAATATACGTCTGCCAAAATGTTCTTTTGTTCCCTCACTCATTCACTCAGTGTGAATGAACGTAACTTAATCTGATTTATTATTGCATTCTCAATTCCGTCTTCCTACCCAACTAAATAGCTGTCACTCACTTATCAAAATTCATAAAGTTTTCTAATAAAATAAAAATAAGGAAGAAGTAGATCATTCAAGAAAAAGAAGAAGAAGCTTTTGTTAAGATTTCTTGGCTTTCCTTTAGAACACGTATATTTAAAAAACAAAAGTTAAAGAAGTCGAAGAATCAAGATTCGTTTATGTGATCGTATTTTTTACATTCATTTGACATTAAATATAAAAATAAAATGGTGATTGTTTTGGATTGTGAATAAAAAACTACTCTTTTACACTTTTTACTAGTCTTTTTATGTTGAATTCAATTTTTGTTACTCTTATTATCAATCTCCTTTGTTCAATTCTCATAATGATATATCTGTTAAAGACATTTCAACATTCAAGTTAGTTAATGAATCCGATTGGTTATTAAAATAAATACATTAATTTCATAATAAATACAATAATCTATATTCTTATTTTATTTTTGTATTTATAGATTTTAAAGTAAATTTTTAATCTTGATCAAATTATGATCCAAGAGTCCATAAACATATTTTATTTTATCAATCATGTTGGATTTATGTTGATGATTTTAATGTATTTATAAAAATTGTAACCGATTCGTTTATGCTACTCCAAAGTTTGAAAAAATGTTTATTTTTTGTATGAATTGATCACTCGATAAGTAGAAGATACATTAATGGGACGACTATACAATAAAATCATAAAAAATGATTTTTGTATTTAAAATAAAATAGTATGATATAAATATAAAAAAAATTATATGTATCAATTTTATTTATATGAAATAAAAAATCAACAACCACAAGCTTGAAAAAGTGAACAAGTTGATGCAAATGCTTGTTCTTTCCGGTGAACAACTTTCACGTTAGTTCGTGAGTGCCACGTTGAGTTTCCAGTGCGAAGTAATCCATACGTATCAAGTTAGAATAATAATGGGAAACATGTTGTTTGGTTGGTGTTATTTACTACGTACGAGAGCATGCACCGTGTTATGTTCTGCTGTCTTATAGATACCACGTGTCTTTAAAGACAACCAAAAATGGGACACTTTGCATTGCAACAATCCAAAGAAACAAACAAGGCTTTAAAATTTGTGGGATTTGGAGTTTGTGTGTTTGGCAGATGACAACTGACTTTGTCACTGCCATACCCTCAACTGTCAGGCTGCGTTTTCTATACGCTAAAGATCATGCTTAGCAAATGTTCTTCATAATTACTATTTTTCAATTCTATTTATATTCTTTATTCTTTAAGATTCAAGTTTAATTAATAATTTATTTGGTTATTATTCTCTTGTTTTATGTATTGTTATTCATTAATTCTATTTTTACGTTTGAAATGTTTATTCGATTCAAAAGAGATTTGTTAAAAGTTTTATGGTGTGAAGAGAATATATTGAAAGTTCTACATTGGATGTGAACTTCACCATTTTATATTTGTTTTTAATCTAATTGGCTTTTTATTTTTGTAAAAAACTTAATGTAACCTTTTGATTAAATTGGTGTTAATATCTTTAAAAATATTAAAATTTAAGTTTGTTAAATGTAAAAATATAAGCTATTTATTAATTTGAAATCTCTGATATTTTAAAACGTAATACGTTTTAAATAAAAATATTTAAATTTTGACATTTATCTAATCTGAATTTTGATAAATGACAAATAATAACGTTAAAAGTAATTTAACCAAAAAAATCAAATTAATATATATATATATATATATATATATATATATATATATATATTTTACAAATACAAAGACTCGTAGAATTGATAAAGATAAAAACTTGTAAATTAATGGTCTCAATATTTGAATTAAAAGTAACATTAATATTTTATATGAATATTAATTAATTTCGTGTTTGATTGATTTTGTATTATTTTTTTATCGTTTCCAAAGAACTTTCAAATTATAAAAATATAAAAAGTTTAAACAAATTTATTAACTAAAATAAAGTAGAATATTTGTGTTATGGGATTATTTTCTTATTCGGAGAACAACAACATTGATGTTTCCTGTATACTGAAGTATCTAGTTCCATTAATTTACACATGTTCTCATGTTTTGAGAGAATTTGTTTAATAATTTTAGTATTAAATTAAATATTTAAGGTTTAATTTTTCAATACAGATGCTTATGGTAATCTCGTGAAAGCGAAAAATTACATAAAAATCTTTCTATACAGGTTGAAAAATATTTTTGGCACCAATTCTCGAAACAATATAAAAATAATAATATCACAGATAATACGTTTTGGAATAACTTTAGTTGGTTGTTTTCTTCATTTAAATAATTAACACGTAATAGAATTTTTCATTATTATAGAGAAAATTCATCTTTATAAGTTCAAGAAATTGATTCACTAATAACAATATTAGAATTTAGTAATTAACCTTATGTTAGCTTAAAGTTAATAATTATTGTTGATAATGGATAATTAGTACTGGTAACTCAGTTTTGGAAAATAAGTTTTTAAAGTCAAACCAATATGTAATCTCATACCTCCCATAATTAATCTTTGCCTTTTCAACGTTTCAAATACCTATTGACATGAAACGTTTCAACGCACGTTTCAGAAGATTAATTGTTTTGCTTCCACACACAAATAATCTACCAATTCAATTCATACAACAACTGACGACTGAAGTCAATAGTTTTAATATTAAGCAATTGGTGACAGTTTGGATATAAATTAAAATCAATAAAGCACACGGATGTTTGAATTCAAGTTGAATTCCCCTCAAATATCACTTAACATAAATTTTAAATACGAAATTATTAAAAATATAATTAAGTCTAGATTTTTATTAACTAAATTAAATTTGAAGTAGAGATAAATTTTATTTTTTTATAAAAATTTAAAAAATTAAAAACATATTTAATTCTAATTTTAAAATAAATAAAAAACTATGAAATTAATTTGAAATAACTTCCACGACAGTGACGTTCCTGAGGAGGAAATTGACCTGATTGATTGAAGTGGAAAAGCTTGAAACAAGATAAAAAATAAAAAATATTTAATCACATATCATTTCCATTGAAAATTAAGCTACTAATTAATTTAATAAAAGTGGTGATGCAAAGAAACACTAGCAGAATCGTGTAGAAAAACAACATGCATGTTGGGTCCCTTTTTTGTCATCACCAACTAATGGTAATATACAACCTTTAATATAGAAATCATGAGATTAAAAAAATTCAAGAGACAAAACAAGGTGGCAGAATCACAATTTTCCATTAGCAGGCCAAAACCACTTCGTATATGTTGATGATATAAGAACTGACGAAGCATATAATAATAATAATAATGATGATAATAATAATAATAATAATAATAAAAGTTTAATGAATGAAATATTGGATAACACCACAATCTAACACATGTTAATCATACTAATAATAATAATCAAAGGTATCTCCAAAGTATACGCAAAAAATGTCTGGGCATGAATAGGGAACTCCTATATATGTCGTTGGATCTAATTAGGTAACCCCTAGTACGTTAAGTTAATCACATATTAACTATCGTTGGAAATTCAATATGACTTTAAAATGAATTGAAATTCTCATATTACATACAAACGAGTGAAATTAATAATATATATAAATATACAAATTTATATATTTATTGATTTTTAAAAAGTTGAATATCATAATAATAAAGAATAAATTTGCTAACTTAAAAGCTTCATTAAAAGATAATATAAATACTTTTCTTGATAGGTTTTGCAAACAATAAGGAGAAGGATTTTTAAAAGGATTAAATAATTTTTTTTTTAACATGGTTAACCGTGTGTCACATAATCTGTTATATGTAATAACACAAGGTTGTCACAAGTTTAATTTTAGTTTTTGAATTAAAATTAACTTTTGATGAGTTGAGGATTATTCAATAAGAGACTACCATGTTGCAGTTTTTCTCATTCACCATGATTAAGATTTCCATACTTGCAAAGGACAATGGTTAAGGTGGTCCAATGCGAGGCTATCATGAAGTAGTATGCTACAAGTGTTCGTCTTGCCTTTAAGGTTCAATGGTTGTGGTTGTTGTCGTGATTTAGGGTTTTTGTTTGTTGTTTCGCCGAGATTCAAGTGGATGCTCACGTTCTCATGACTCGTGGTGGAGATTATTGAACAATTGAGGATACGAGGTTTGTGTGAAGATCTAGTGTGTTGCCAGTGTTAGTGAGTTGTGGTCTTGATTCATTATGGTTGAAGATTTGTGATAGTTCGCGAAGTAGTTGTTCATGTCAATGGATGGTGGTTTGTGGTGTTAGAATTCTAGTGGAAAGATGATGACATGACAATCACATGTTGTTATATATAACAGGTTATGTGATATATTATTAGTCACGTCAAGAAAATACTAATGTCATTAATAGTAAACGACTATATCTAAAATTTAAAATAAAAATAAAAATAAAAATGAATCAAAATTAAAAAAAAGATAAAAAATTAAAATCACAATAATTTAGAAAAAAAAAACATATTTAATATTTTTAAAATAATGAATGATCACAAATATTAAAATAAAAGTGGAAGGGACAATTGGTTTTGGAGGGGACCTCCAAAGTTTGAATTTTGACGTATCATTTGCAAAGCACAAACGAAAAGACCACTCGGTCCCATTTTTTAATGTCATTAGTTTGGGTAAATATCAATAATATATTTGAATATCAAATAAATATCATTTATATGTTAAGAGTAACAACATATTTAATGAAACAAAGTATGCTAGAAAGGTATCAATATAAGTAGTTTTATAACTAAAAATAAAATAAATGTATAAAATTTAAATTGATTTCCTTTTTAAATGTTTCTTTAAATAAATAATTCATTTTTTTTACAAATTACTTAAATGAGTATATAAAATTATTTAATCAAACAACTGTTAATAATTCAAAAATAGTAATACAGAATAATTTTAATCATTTAGAGTATGTTTTCTTTACCAATAAAACTACATAATTTTTTTAAATTTAAATTAAATATATAATTATCACAGTTCATTAAATATAGTTGTGATTAATTTTCACCCAATTACAATAAATTTTTTATTTGATTATTTCTTAAGAATTATTCTAACTCTCATTAGTTCACGTATTTTTCCAATTTTTAAAATTATATTTTTCTTTAAAAACAATTTTTAAGAGTTATTCCAACTCTAATTAAATCTCATGTCTCTTCTAGAAAAATTAAAGAATGATTTATTTTCCTATTCGTTTTTAATTTAATCTAAAACTAGATAAAAAGGAATAATTTCAAATCAAACTTTATTTTTATTTTCATCTAATACTTATTTTCTGAATTGGTTATCTATTTGAATTTAGTTTTATCATCTTTAATCCTCAAGTAACTTCTGCAATGTTTCAAATCATGCCATCGATAAAAAAAAAACATTTTATTAGAACACAAATAGTTTATTATAAATCTAAAATGCAGTAGCTTAGATTTTGATCATAATACAATCTACTAAAAATATGTTAAAAGTATTAATCATAATATAATCTATATTGATTCTAAAATCCAATATATATTAATTGAAAAACAGAAAAAAAAAGAAATTAACTTTTTCTAAAATATGCCCAGAATATTCTCGTGCAATGTATTGTATATGCTATGTGAGAAGTGGGTTTCCAGTCAGGTGAGTCTCCTAAAGTGCATCCAATTCCTTCTCGAATATTCCCTTTATTCCCGCGTTTTCCTCTCAGGCCCAATCAACCTACACCCTCCGATCCATTCGCTACTATATCATTTCATCTAACGGTTCAGATTTAACTTTAAATTTTTCTGTGATGGTAAACAAAAACGGCCACATTTCAGTTTTTAATTTTTAGCCTCCATCTTTGCTACCACGAACTATCCCTGTAATATTCCTTCGGAATCAAAGATTCCTTTTTTTTTTTCTTCTTTCACTGATATTCACTATAAATACCCTTTTTCTCTTCCAAATGTAAAACCAAGCCAAGAACAACCAATCTTGAAAGCACTTTATACACACCCAAACAGAGCATTAAGCTTTTTTCTTTGTTGTATTTTTTTTCTTCATTCCCAAACCAGATTATGTCTGGAATCGTGATTGTTTTCGACTTCGACAAGACCATTGTCGATGTCGACAGCGACAACTGGGTCATCGACGAATTGGGTTTCACCGATTTGTTCAACCAGCTTCTTCCCACCATGCCTTGGAACACTCTCATGGTGAGCCTTTTTGTCGTCACATTTCGTTTTATTAAGTGTCAGACGAAATTTACCTTGTGTTTTTAATTCTTCTGTCAGAATTATAATTTCATTTCGATAAATTTCAATCTGTGAATTTAGATTTGCGTTTTTATACTCTGTATTGTCCTTTTTTTGGCAGAATGCATGGTTTAAATTATATGAATAACCGAGTGTTTTTGTTGTGTTTTTGGTTTTTAAAGGACACAATGATGATGGAGCTTCATTCAAATGGTAAAACCATTAAGGACATTGAAGAGGTTCTGCGTAAGATTCCCTTGCACCCAAGAGTAATACCTGCTATTAAGGCAGCTCATGCTTTAGGGTACGTAACTATGCATCTCTTGATACATAATTCTGTTTATTTAATGTTCTTTTATTTAGTTTTTGGTAAATGTGATTTGTGGATTAAATTTACAGTGACATTTGTTTTTTCAGGTGTGATTTGAGGATTGTGAGTGATGCAAACACGTTTTTCATTGAGACTATTTTGAAGCATTTGGGAATTAGAGAGTATTTCTCAGAAATCAATACTAACCCCGGTTATGTTAATGAAGAAGGAAGGTTAAGGATTCTGCCTTACCATGACTTCAACAAAGCTTCCCATGGCTGCAATTTGTGTCCTCCAAACATGTGCAAGGTAAATACAGAAGTTGTTTTTCTATGATGAAATAGTCACCCGTTTGATTGATCAAAATCATGCTGCAAATTGAAACATTCGTTTTTCCTTAAATGTTTATAGCAGTTGGCAACAACTCACGTTTTTAGATATTGTCTTGAAGTTGATGTTAACTTGTTCTAGCTTATGGGACAGTATAATTTCTATTTTTAATCATAAAGATGGCTGCTAACGTGACTCAACGTGTTCGTGAGTCATGAATTGATCCTATAAAAATGGAATGTGTTTCCTGATTTCTTGGCCTTAAAAAATACCTATAATTTTCCTGGTTTTGTCTCTGGTATGAGCCCACGGGATTTGATTGAAATACAAAATAAGGATTAGTTTTGACCTAGGCCCCACCAATAGTTCCAGCCAGACAAATACAAAATTATGAAATGTTGGGTTGAAGCTTCTTATACTGATTGAGAATGTTCTTGTAATTTGAAATCATGTTGAATTATGAAAGATTGAAAAATGTAATTTTGTGTGAATGATTGCAGGGTTTAGTGATAGAGAGAATTGAAGATTCAATATCAGAAGAGGATAAGAGGTTGATCTATCTTGGAGATGGAAGTGGAGACTATTGTCCAAGTTTGAGGTTGAAAGAGAAGGACTTTATGATGCCAAGGAAGAACTTTCCGGTGTGGGATTTGATATGCAGAGATCCTTCACTTGTTAAGGCTGAGATTCATGGGTGGAGTGATGGAGAAGAACTTGAACAAGTTTTGCTGCACTTGATCAACAAAGTATCAATGGACCAAAATTCTACCTTCATTTCATCTGATTGCAAGCTTCAGACTCTGTCAGTCTCTGCTTTGGAGGCTTTGCCCAAAGTTCTACCAGTTCGGCCATAAACAGTTCTTAGCTTAGTTTATAAGAAAAATGTATCATAATAACTTTAAGGTTTTTTGCTTTTTCTTTGATTAACCTTCTCCAAAGCTCACTAAAGTTGCTAATGTTGGAACTGGTCTAAGATGTGGACCACTATAATTTCTATCAAATACCAATATCTGTTTTCTACACATTTTTTAGGATTTTTTTATGCTTTAAATATGAAAAATGATATTTTCTCAAATACAAAATTTTCCCATATTAACTTTTCTTATTTTTTATTTTTTTTAAATATAAAAATTTATTTTTTTATAATTTGTGTCAAATTATTATAAACGTGGATTAACGTATTAATACTCCTCCTCCAATCATTGTTTTACTGTCGAAAACATTTGACAAGAATCATGATTGAACAGAAATCTTTGTGTTCTGCTGACATACCAAAAGATCCTTTGATTTTTTCTATTTGGAAATTCATAAAGGATGCTTAACTAATTATTAACGTCAGATTTAGGTGTTAGCTGTTTAGTCGTTAAGTATAAGGTTATATATATATATATATATATATATATATATATATATATATATATAATTATGAATTAATAAGTTTTTTCTAGGTATAAACATATTATTGAACTTAATTTAAAAGTGATTCTTCTGAATGTGTGTTTACTTCTTAAAGATGATTTAAAAAACGGTAAGTAAATGAATCTAAAGAGATTTGAAAATAAATTGTATGTAATTTTTGAAAAATTTTGAAAATAACTTAAAGTAAATTTAGAAATAAAATTTATAAAAATTTAGGTAAGATTTGATTGATGTGATAAATATAAAAAATATTTTAATAAATAAAAATGAAAGATTATCAAAATGTTTTTATTAATAGCATATTTAATGGTAAAAAAATTTAAGTAGTAGAAAAATTAAAATTAATTAAAAAATGAAATAAAACTTTATTTAAGTAAAATCAAATTAAAATTAAATAAAAAATAAAATAAAAACCAATGAATCCTTCATCAAAAACTAATTAGATAACACAATCACTGTTCTACAATAAAAAAGAAACAAAATGTGTCAATCCTCTTCATGGAACATAAATGAAATAATTTTATTAACCTTGCCTCAGTGTACATCTATTTCATTCACTTTCCCCAAAAACAATTTGATTAGTATAAGTTTAATGAATAAACCAGTTAAATAATACATATCTAGAAACAGTATGAAACAAATTGAAAAAGGAATTGAAAAAGAATGCATAAGCTATTAAAGCTTCTCTCATAAAGGATTTAATCAATTTGCATACCTATCTTTAGTGTTAGTCTTCAAACCTGGAGGAGGATCCATGTAAACATCCTCATTTAAGTCCTCATGCAAGAAGATATTATCTACATCAAGTTGATGTAGAAACCAATTCCTTGAGGCAGCAAGGACTAGAAATAATATGACAGTGGTAAGTTTAGCAATAGGAGAAAATGTATCCAAAAAATCAATTCCTTCTTGTTGGGTGTAACTTTTAGCAACTAATCTAACCTTATACCGTTCCACAGTCCCATTAGCCTTATGTTTAACTTTGTAAACCCATTTACACCCAATAGACTTCTTCCCAGGAGGAAGTTGAGTCAGGAACCAAGTACCATTATCTTGTAAAGCCTTGATTTCCTTTCGCATGACATCTATCCACTCATGATTGTTTCTAGCTTCATCATAAGAACTTGGCTCTTTGCTTGCTGTTATGGCTAGAGTATATTTTAGATGTTTATCAGATAAAAATTGGTAAGACAGTACATTAGTGATAGGGTAAGGTGTTTTCAAACCGTTTTTGAGGCATAGGGAAGTAGACAAGGGCTTATCAACCTGCATTATGTAGTCTTTTAAGTATCCAGGAGTCCTTTTGGTTCTACATCTACTCCCCATTCGTTTCGAGGAACATCTCGCTGACGTTTTCACCAAATTTCCTCACCGCACTCGTTTTAGATCTATCATTCCCAAGCTCGGATTGGTGAACATCCACCATTCAGCTTGAGGGGTATGTATTAAAGTTTTTGTTTTAGGCTCTTGTTTTCTGTTTTGCTTTTACTGTTGGAATCATTTATGAACTCGTTTTCCTTTTCTTCCCTAAACTCTATATATACAGAGAGATCTTCTCGGTTTCATTTTGTAACACAAGAATATATCAAAGTACTGAAATAAAAGACGTGAGTTTTGTTTTTCTTGCCTTGCATGTGTCATCTTCTTCGATCTACTTTTCCTCCGCTTCTCTGCACCCATTCACGCTCTCTGCCAGCAAGGTTCGCGTCCTCCTTCTCCAATGTTTCCAGATGGTTCTCTTACTTTTCCTCTCTCTCTCTCTGCTGACACGAGACTGCTTTGAAGCAGTGCCTCATCAGAAGATATTTATTCTTCTGTTTCGTTCATGGGCTGGGCCTCGGTCTAAATGACTTTGGGCCTGTTTTAATATAAGCAACAACCAAATAAACAAAAATTTATAGGATTTATAGGATAATCATACAATGTTGGTTATGGTATTTAATGTTGTGATGTTCAAATAATAGTAACTAAACACCATTGTTCACACATTCAACAACAAAATAAAATTATTTGTTCTAGATTACCTTGCAAAATAACATGTCTAAATTGGTAATATGAATGTGCATACATCATTGAAACACTTGGCCATTGCAGGTAAGCAAAACACATGTAATCGAATTCAAAATATGGAATCGGTTACACAAAACTGTGAAACACGCTCGAATCGATTATCCCTTTAAGCGTAATGGGTTACGCTGTCCATGTACGAGAGTGTGGAATTGATTCCAGTGGTTTAGAATCGATGACAAGCTCATGCTTTGTCTTTCATTTTCATGCTTTCCTTTTTCTTCAACCTCAAACGGCTTGATTTGTCATTCCTTTTCAACATCTAAATCAATCTTAAGCTTCTTCAAAAATGACGACGTTAGCATATAACCTCCATCACACACTTGAAATTGATTATCTTTGTTTTGGAATCGATTACTTCATTTATGATAAAAAGGTTTTTTTACCATTTTGACTTTTGTTCAAGATCATAAATAAGTTTTACACTTCTATAACAACAAATCCAAACAAATCTTTAAAGATTGAGAAATGATAAAATCTTACAATCATCTATTTTTCTTTTTTTTTTCAAATTCATCAAAACTAATGAGTAAAATCCAAAAGGATAATGATACTTTGATAATATTTTTTTGACAATATTTTAACACCATCTACGTGTCATTCTATGATTGATTCATGTTGGTGTTTATGATTATTATTATTGATTGTAGAATAATTTTGGACCAATCACAGAATAACACGTAGATGATGTTAAAATATTGTCAAAAAAATATTGTTAAAGTATCATTATCCAATCCAAAATCAATCTTAGCATATATTCTTCAACAGGATCTCCGCTTGAAGCAAACACAGTGTAAATTATATGTTTAAGGTAATTTTTATAAAATAAAACTTAGGATATTAGTTTTCATAAATTAATCAAGTTTTATTAATATCATCTTCACATCTTCTCTTCTCCTACTCTTAAATATATTTTAGATCATTATATTTTTACCAGTGTACATGTACTTATATTAATTATGACAGTTCAATTTCAAAATAAATAGATTTTGCCCTTTTAACTTTACAATTAATGTTTTGCTTCAAACTTCAGTCAATGATTAATATCATGTCACTTTTTTCCTTTCTCTTTGTCTTTTGTTTTTTTAAATTTTATTTGAGTCTTCATTTTTCCTATTTTCACTATTCTTCTTCAAGAATCACAGTGGTCAAAAGAGAAAGATTGTAGGGCACGTAATGGAGTTTGTTTATGCATTCAACTACTATTCATGAATAGTGTTTGTGAAATTGTAAGCTATTTTAGATAATTTTATAAACTATTTTTTTAGATAAAAGTTAAATAAACTAACACAGTTTTTATTTTCTTAATAAAATAATTACTGTCTTTTTTTGTCAAATGCTGTTGTTAGTCCAAATTAATTGACGAGGGACAAACAATAATTACAATCCTACAAAAAAACACAAAAGACATTTAATGAACCATAAATCAAATTTAAAAATAAATTGCCTGAATTTACAGTACGTTACTGGAATAGATTATACTTAGAATATTCTCATGATTTTTGATGGAGCAGGCTTTTTCATAGTCACATAAAACGCATCCAATTCCCTAATGGAATATTCCTTCATTCCCAGGTTTATTCTCAATCTTCTGATCACCTAATATTCCTCAGAATCAAACGGTTTTGATTGAATTTGAAATGCCACCACTAGAAATTTCTCTAGGCTAAAATGAAGCCTTTTTAGGTTTTGAAATTTCCATGGTCACCTTCTCTTCCCTATGCAACGTAATATTCCTTTGGAATCAAAGATTCTGGTTGGATTTTAGGTTTAGCCTTAACCCACATTTCCCTATAAATGCTCTTTTCATTCTCTTTCATTACAACCAAGCCAAAAACCGATCTTGGAAAACCCCATTAGAGCCTTGTTATTGAGAAGAAAGTTTGTTCTTCTGGGCCATTCAGATTTTCTCCATTCTCAAAACAAAAATGTCTGGAATTGTGGTTGTTTTCGACTTTGACAAGACCATTGTCGATGTCGACAGCGACAACTGGGTCATCGACGAATTGGGTTTCACAGATTTGTTCAACCAACTCCTTCCAACGATGCCTTGGAACACTCTCATGGTAAGCCTTTGTAGTCACATACATGTTCACTTCTTTTTCATGAACAAAATTTACATGCTTTTGCTAACTATATGAAAGTTTCATTTTCCATTTTTGGTTAAAAAGATTTGCATTAAAGATCAACATACATTGTCCTTTAATGCGTCAATTCAACCCATAATAGTTAAAATATATCTAAGAATTACATCTGATTTTTGTATTCCTCTTTACACTTATTTCCTACCTTTTTCTTTGTATATTTTTTAATTTTCCTTAATTCTGTAAGAATAACCAATTTTTTTTTGTGTTTTTGTTTTGGATTTATAGGACAAGATGATGATGGAGCTTCACACACATGGTAAAACCATTAAGGATATTGAAGAGGTTCTGCACAAGATTCCATTGAGCCCCAGAGTAGTACCCGCTGTTAAAGCAGCTCATTCTTTAGGGTGAGTAACTATGCATGTATTTTCACAAGACCAAATTCTGATTCTGTTTTTTTTTTTTTTTTAATTTGATTTTTGTGGATTAAATTTATGGTGACATTTGTTTTCCCAGGTGTGACTTGAGGATTGTGAGTGATGCAAACATGTTTTTCATTGAATCAATTTTGAAGCACTTAGGAATAAGGGAATATTTCTCAGAGATCAATACTAACCCCAGTTATGTGAATGAAGAAGGAAGGTTAAGGATTCTACCTTACCATGATTTCAACAAAGCTTCTCATGGCTGCAGTTTGTGTCCTCCAAACATGTGTAAGGTAAATATAAATGTCATTTTTCATCCACTACCTTTTTTCTTCTCTGCTAAAACATAACTTTCTTTGAAATAATACCTTATTTTTCTTTGCTATAAGATAGCTTTTCTTGAAATAGTGTGGACCCGTCATTGATTTATCAAAATCATGGTGAGAATTGAAATTTTACTGAGTTTGAAAAACCTTGTTTAAAAACTTAGAACTACTATTTGTATAAACAGTTGGCAACTATACACATTTCCAGATATTGTTTTCAAGTTGATGTTAACTGGCTCTAGTTTCTGGGAAAGTATTATTTTCTATTTTTAATCATGTCTGTGGAGTGCTGTCTCCTGATTTCTTGGCCTTAAAAAATACCTATAATTTTCCTGGTTTTGTCTCTGGTATGAGCCCACGGGATTTGATTGAAATACAAAATAAGGATTAGTTTTGACCTAGGCCCACCAATAGTTCAGCCAGACAAATACAAAATTATGAAATTTTGGGTTGAAGCTTCTTATACTGATTGAGAATGTTCTTGTAATTTGAAATCATGTTGAATTATGAAAGATTGAAAAATGTAATTTTGTGTGAATGATTGCAGGGTTTAGTGATAGAGAGAATTGAAGATTCAATATCAGAAGAGGATAAGAGGTTGATCTATCTTGGAGATGGAAGTGGAGACTATTGTCCAAGTTTGAGGTTGAAAGAGAAGGACTTTATGATGCCAAGGAAGAACTTTCCGGTGTGGGATTTGATATGCAGAGATCCTTCACTTGTTAAGGCTGAGATTCATGGGTGGAGTGATGGAGAAGAACTTGAACAAGTTTTGCTGCACTTGATCAACAAAGTATCAATGGACCAAAATTCTACCTTCATTTCATCTGATTGCAAGCTTCAGACTCTGTCAGTCTCTGCTCATGAGGCTTTGCCCAAAGTTCTACCAGTTCGACCATAGTTTCATGGTTTTGTAACTTGTGTAATGTATCATAATTCGATTTTGATTATTAACAACCTTAATTAAACCTTGACTCTTTCCAAATGTTGGACATGGTGGTGGACACCTATCAAATACAAACATTGGTGTGCCCAATTTCCTTGCAGACTGCATATTTTGATAGGCTATAGACAATGGTTTTTCATGGAAAATATTTTATTATATTTTAAAACATCAAAATTAATTTCTATAATTATATTTTAAAGGCATAATATGAAAAAAAAAAACACACACAAGAGAATCCAAGTATAGAATGTAACTAATAATACCAATTTAATTAGGTTTATAGGTTTACTAGAAGTAAAACCAAATTTGTTTAATGACTATACTTGATTTTATCCCCTTCATTCTTTATATATATATATATATATATATATATATATATATATATATATATATATAAGAATAATGATAATAACAAGCATTTAAAATATTAGGGTGCTGTTTCCTGCACCTCCTCATTTGCTCCCTACACCTCCCCTTTCCCCTTTTACCCTTTACTTTATTTTTCTATTCCTATTTTATCTTTTAGTAAAAATTTATATTTAGGGTTAAAATTTTATGATTTCAATCACTTACCTCCACACAACTTATTTATTCTCTTTTTACGTAAATACTTTCATTCTTACTCTTTCTTCCTAGAAAATTTTTCTCGTCTTATTTTATTCTGGTGTGAAAGTGTGGTGAGTGAGAGATTGATAGAGTAACAAAGTTCAATTATATCTCTGTTGGTGGTTGGTGGTTGGTGGTGTACTTGGTGGTGGTGCTCTTTCATAGCTTTAACAAGGGGGGCGGGTGTTAAAAAACGGCGAGGGAGGCACATAGTTTTTGAAACTTCCTTAAACGGATATGGGCATCCGTCGACGGATGTCAACATCCGTTTAAGGCAAAACGGATGTCGACATCCGTTCGGCCTTAAACGGATGCTGACATCCGTCGACGGATGCCCATATCTGTTTAAGCGGTTTCACGTATTTGAAATTTTGTTTTTATTATTTTTATTTTTTAAGATTTGTTTTTAATAGTTTTATTTTTTAAGATTTGTTTTTATTAGATTTTGTTTTTATTAGTTTTATTTTTTTAGATTTGTTTTTATTAATTTTATTTTTTAAGATTTGTTTTTATTAGTTTACTGTTTTATATTAATTTTGAGATATTTTAATAAAGGAATTTATATGTTTTGATATATTATTTTTGAATATATTTTTAATGTATTTTAAAAATGTATATTTGAAGATATATATATATATATATATATATATATATTATTTCTATCTTAATTTTTTATCAATTTTATAATTATATAAAAATTACTTATTACTTTAATTATATGAATATATGATTTTATTATATTAATATTTTTATATTTGTTTGATTAATTATTAATTATGTTAATAAGATTTGTTATAATTTTATAGGTAAATATTGTTTAAAATGGATGAAGATATTCATATGGATTCTCAAGTTGGTTCTACTTTGATGTCCGATTTCTCTTCATTCATTAGCGAAGATGTAGACGTGGATTTGACAAATAAATTTACCACAAATGAAATATTTCGTTCCCGAGAGCATTTAATTAATTGGGTAAGAGGGATGACTTATGGTTTAGGATTTGTTGTAATAATAGTAAGATCTGATAAAGCTATTGATGTACGTGGAAGAAAAACGTTCGTCAAACTTGGATGTGAAAGAGGAGGGAAATATCGGAAATACAAAGCTGATGCGGTGCCTAGTGTATACGTACTCGTAAATGTGAGTGTCTGTTTAGATTAAAGGGTAGACCATGTTTAGATGAGGATGAATGGGTTTTGAATGTGATGTGTGGACATCACAACCATGAGTTGGTTGAAACTTTAGTTGGGCACCCTTATGCTGGCAGGTTAAATATGAGTGAGAAATCATTACTGGTTGATATGACAAAGAGTAAAGTTACACCTGAAAATATTTTATTAACCTTCAAACAAAATAATGATCGAAATGTCACAACCATTCAAAAAACTACAACGCAAGGCAAGCGTACAAACGATCAATTAGAGAGTCCAGAACTGAACTACAACAGCTTATGATGTTGTTGGACCGGGATAAGTACAGTCATTGGAGTAGGTGTGCCGACGATTCAAAGGTTATTACTGACCTGTTTTGGACACATCCTGATGCGGTGAAATTGTTAAACTCATTTAATGTTGTATTTATCATGGATTCCACATATAAAACAAACAGATATAAACTTTCGTTGCTTGAGATTGTGGGCATGACGTGTATAGGTTTAACCTTCTCAGCAGCATTTGCTTTCTTGTCTACTAAAAGGCAGAGTAATTTCACATGGGTTTTGGAAAAGCTGAAAGGTTTATTTATAACATCTGAGGGTGGTCCTAAAGTCATTGTCACTGATCGAGACTTGGCTTTGATGAATGCCATTGCAAATGTATTCCCTAAGTCATATAAGATGTTATGCCGGTTCCACATCCAGAAAAATGTTTTAGCTAAATGCAAAATGTTAGTTTGTTCTAAGGAGACTTGGGATGTGTTGATGGATGCATGGGAAAATGAAATGGATTGTGCTGATGAGAGATTGTTTGCTGAGTATGTGAATGACCTTCAATACGCGAGCACTTCATGGCCTTTGTTCTTTGAATATGTGAATCAAACTTGGATTATTCCGTACAGTACATACTTTGTAAAGTGTTAGACGGACAAAGTAATGCATTTATGAAACACAACTACAAACAGGTATGTTGTAATGTTACTTTATTTATTCATTTTGTAGATAAATATTTATTTGCACTTGTTGATGTTTTTTTTATTTCAGGGTTGAGTCTGCTCATGCGAGTCTGAAGACAATTCTGAGCAATAGTATGGGTGATTTGTGTTCTTGTTGGGATAATATTAATAACTTCGTTATCCTACAACACAACAAGATTAAGACGTCATTTGAAAAAAGTTTGTTGCTCACGAGTGACCCTTTTAAAGGATACAGGTATAGACAACTTATTGGGCGTGTATCTCGATATGCATTAGATCTCATTGCTGAGGAATTGGAAAGAGTGCAGCAGATAGGATTGGACTCATCAAAGTGTGGATGCGTATTGAGACGTACATTTGGTGTCCCCTATGCATGTGAATTAGCACGGTATGATCCTGGGATGATCCCTGTGGGTGAATTTCATATCATGTGGCGAAGATTGCATTTCTCAAATGTTGAATTAAATGAAATCGAGCCTCATCTATCCATTAAAGATGTGTTGAAACAAGTAAAAGAACGATTCAATGATATAGGGATGTGAAAACCTCCTAAACCACTATATGTATCCATCGACACATTCAGAAGGGTATGATTCCTGTCTCACATTTCTAATAACGTGATCTGTGAAGTGCAATCAAGCAAAATCAATAGCGACTACATCTGCATCTGCAACGACAATGGGTGGTTGTGGAATCTCCTGGTAAAACCCAAACTGCCTCATCACACGCTCAGGCAAATGACGGGAAAGGGTGTCACAAATCTGAATCCATCCAGAATACATACAAACTCCGAATAATGGACGAATGCCCCGATGTCCCTCGTATGGATGCCATACAACTCCACTGTAAGTCAGGTCATCCAACTGCGACCGAATCTCTGCAAGAGTCGAACTCTGCCGAGGGCTCTTCCACCTAGTCGCACATGGTGTGGTGTCATCATAAGAAGACACCAACCGCCTCCTTCCCATGCTAGGGAAATGCTCGTATATCCAACTCTAAAAATGCAATTATTCAATTAAATATTTTCTATCTTTGAGCATGGAGATAAGTACATCAAATAAATGTGCAAGGTTTATGTTTGTACCTGAAAAAGAGTCAGATATCCAGCCATCTGCTTTGTGGAAGCCAGACTCGCATCCCCAAGCTGCTCGTATAAATGGGCGAGTGCAGCAACGCCCCAGGCATATCTGCCACACGCGTGTACGTCTCTAAATAATAGTAGGTAAGACGCACGTATAGAACTGGCACTTTTATTTGCAAAAATCGTGCATCCTACTAGATGCAACAGATATGCTCTGGCAGCATAGTCCCAATCCTGCGACTGACACCTCTTAAGATATATGTCTTTGAGCCAGCTAAGTCTGAATTTCGTACCACGTGCATCCTCCATCTCAGCACCAGCTATGCCACCATCGACGCCTAGCAGGTCTACGAGGGCTGTACGAGCCTCCTCAGACTCCAACTCCTCCAAATCACATAACTGTCCCAACACCGGGAGGTGAAGTAGAGTGAATACATCGTCAAGAGTGATCGTCATCTCCCCTACAGGGAAATGGAAACTACTCGTCTCAAAGTGCCATCTCTCTATGAAACCGAGTAACAAGCCCTTATCAACTTAATCGTAGCAGATCTGTGTGAGAGGCATCAGAGAGGAATTCAACACAATGTGTTGAATTCCCTCGGCGCACGGTCCTAACTTATTAACCTTTTTACCATGCGAGATCAATTTCAGCATCTCCCCTCGATCCTACACAACAATATTTAATAAATATGTATTCGAAAAGAAATTAATAATTAAAATTTAAGTTAAGCACTCACCCGACCCTGCGAAATACCGTAAGCAACATGCTGAACATAGTACGTCAGCAAAGAAGCATCACATGGACCTCTAGGAAATCCACCGACATCCTCCTCCTGTATGTCAGGAACATCGACATGTTCCTCCTCCTCATAATCGTCATCAGAGGCCTCAAATGCCTCATCCTGAACAGGATCCTCATAGGTCTGATATGCCTCCTCCTCAAAGGCTCGATCCTCAGCGATAGGGTCATCGTGAATAGTAGCTGCCCACCCTCTCCGAGCCGAAACTGTAGGTCTTCTCCTAGCTAAACCCTGTGCAGAACTTTGTCCTCGAGAACTAAAAGATGCACCACGTGTTCTAACCATTTCTGACAAAAATATTGTTAATTAAATTAATAATTATTTTATTAAATTAATCAATTTTTTTCAATAATTTAATAATAATTATTTCATTAATTAAATTTTTTTTAATTTAGATATAATTAAAGATCATATTATAAAATAACACTAAATTTAAATACTCTATAAATTAATTAAAAATACAATACACTAATAAAAACAATTAAAATAAATTAATTACCTAAGAAATTATTTGAAAATAAAAAGTTAAAATTAAATTACTTAATAATATAATTAAAGATCATATTATAAAATAACACTAAATTTAAATACTCTATAAATTAATTAAAAATACAGTACACTAATAAAATAAAATAAAATAAATTAATTACGTAAGAAATTATTTGAAAATAAAAAGTTAAAATTAAATTACTTAATAATATAATTAAAAATCAAATTATAAAATAACACTAAATTTAAATACTCTATAAATTAATTAAAAATACAATACACTAATAAAATAAAAAAAATTAAAATAAATTAATTACGTAAGAAATTAGTTGAAAATAAAAAGTTAAAATTAAATTACTTAATAATATAATTAAAGATCATATTATAAAATAACACTAAATTTAAATACTCTATAAATTAATTAAAAATACAATACACTAATAAAATAAAAAAAATTAAATTAAATTAATTACGTAAGAAATTATTTGAAAATAAAAAGTTAAAATTAAATTACTTAATAAAATAAACTAAAAACTAAACTAAAAAAAAATAGGTCTAGACGAATGTGAATATCCGTCGACGGATGTCGACATCCGTTATGGCCAGAATGGTTATGTCTTCACAAGCACATAACAGCGACGCAGCAGCGAGCAGCGACAATCACACAACGATACAAACATGTACAATAAATCGAAAATGATGCATACTAAAGGAGTTAAAAAAAACAAACACACCTGGAAGGAAAATCCCGCACCGTACCACCGTACCACCGCGCCACCACACCACCGCTGTACCGCAACCCTCCACTGCACCACAACACCGCAACATCGCACCGCACCGCACCACCGCACTACACTACCACTCAGAGCAAAGGCCAAACTGTGATGGTTCTCAAAAATGTTTTGGGGGGTGGCTGTCAGGAGAGTAAAGGTGAATCTTTAGGGTTGGGTAAATAATATAAAAAATAAAAATGTAAAAAAGGAAAAAAGGTAAAAGAAAAGGACATTTTTATAATTAGAGAAAAATGAGAAAAATTAGGAAGGTAAAAGAGGCAATTGAAGAGGTGGAGGGAGCAACTCCAAAAAATTTATAATGGGTCTCTATATATATAGAAGTACAACATCATGATGAAATAAAAAAGAAATAGGAAATCTGAGTCCAATGAAGTATGTAAGGTTTTTCTGAGCCAATGGCCCTTGGAGGATTACAATTCAAATCCTCAATGCTTCAAATTCCAAAATATAAATAAAAAATATTCTTATTTGATTAAATTTGATAAATCTTTGAAGGAAAATTCAATCAAGACTCCTAAATTAAATACATGTTTAATTATCATGCCACTTTGATGTTAAATGGATCCATTGCTGCAGAGAAATTCACCATATTTCTGTAAAACAGGTGGTAAAATTCTTAAACTAAAATATCTGTTTACAATTTCTACAAGATTGTATAATCTTAAGATAAAAATATAATTAAGTCTATTTGTCAACATACACTAGCTTTCTCTTTAACTTAATTTTCATCCCATTTTTTTAATCTTTTTTTCATTCCCATCACTTTACTTAAGTTTCATTTATTTTTTTAATATTTAAATGCCACTTTTACTTTTAAAATTTGAAAAGATAAATGATAAATAAAAATTAAACATGCGCTAGTGTTGTTCTTGAACAGTCATAAATTCAACTAACAAATATGCTAAAGATACATTAAAATACTTTATATCCATAAACCAAAACATGCTACATGTACACCTGAATTTTTTTAAGGCTATTGCTGTTTGCACGTCCACAGTTACTAATGGCACCCTATAATAATAGAAAAAGCCTAAACCACCCTTATCTGTACTATTACCGTTGCAACCTCCTCCATCGTCGCCGTTACTGGAGAGGAATAAAAAAGAACAATGCATAAAAAAATTCATTCTATAAAACTGTTTTTGGAATGCATTTAGAAAAGCTTTTCTCAAAACATATTTCATGTATAGATGTTTCCCAAATTCATTAAAAAAAACATTATATACTTTCTTGTAATTTTATTTTGAAAATGTTATCATGAAAAACTTATCTCAGAAATATTATTTTGAAAATTCTATTCTGGAAAACTTATTCCAGAATGTATATAGTGCATTTTAGAAATTTTATTCTAAAAATTTCATTCCAAAAATCTTATTTTTTGGAAAGCTTTGTTCCAAAAAGTGTTTGAAACATATAAATCCAAATTCAATCTTACAAAGGATGAAAGTAAAAGTCAAAATTTCAAAACTAAAGCACATAATATAAGAAAAATTAATACTAACACACATAAATATTTCATTATCTTTTTATTTTTATTTTTTACCTTATTTTTTCTTTAAAAAATACAAAAACTTATTTTTTTAATAATTATTTTATCTTTATAATATCTATCTCATTATTCTGATATAAACCTGAGTTCCACTGTTAAATGAGAACATTTCCAGTGAAACACCATGAGATTATAACATGTTTCTTTACCCTAAAATGGATGGCACTAGTTTTATTAATTAATTCGAGACACAATTCATGTAAATTAAATCTAAATATATAGTTTTATTACATGTGAAGTTAGTCGTTGATTAAGATAAAACCAATTTAAAATATATAAATAAATATAAATTTTATTTTATAAATTATTGTGGAATTTGGTTAAACTTAACATATCTATCAGATGCCACCACAGGAGGGTGTCATGCACCACTATCTTCTCTAAATTACTTGCCCCAACAAAAGAAAATGTGAAAAAGTATATAGAAAGTGGCTTTTCCTAACTCTGACTGCAATAATATCTTATCTAATAATGCTTCTATTATCATACTTTCGTGCAACCTCTAACCTTCTTTCCCTATAAATACTTTCTCTCTCACTGCATGACCTCACAGATTATCATAAACATTTGTTTTGCTGCACTCAAAATGGCTGAGATTATGGTCATTTTTTACTTTGACTCAACAATCATTGAGTGTGACAGTGATAATTGGGTGCTTGATGACACTGCTTTAACTCAAAAGTTCTATCAGCTTCTTCCTAGCATGCCTTGGAACCCTCTCATGGTTACTTTTTTTTTTAAAGTACTGATAAAATTTTCAAGATTTTTTCTTTTCATGCTTGGGTTGGTATATTTTGTTTTTCCTGAATCTTGCAGGATAGAATGATGAAAGAACTTCATTCACAAGGAAAAACCATTAAAGACATCGTTGAAATTCTGAAGAGGACACCAATGCATCCTTGCATTGTTCCTGCTATTGAGGCAGCTTATTCCCTTGGGTAAAATGACACAATATTTTTGTTTTTACTTTCAACTACAAAACCAAAATAATTGTTTCACACACCTAAATCTTTTAGATTCATTTGACACTGTCTTTTTTTAGTTTTTCTTTTTTTCTTGTTTGAAAAAATACAAAAATTTATATTTTAATAACTATTTTACTCTTATTTTTTGTGTTAAATAAATTTAAAAATGTGTCATACTACTATTATTCTATCTGGTTTGTAATCTTCATGTTGTTTTTTAGAATATTTTTACAAGAAATATAGAGAAGAAGTTACTTTTTTTTTACCCTTTTATTGTACATTTGACAACAGGAAATACCTTTTTTAGCTTAAACTAAATGATGATTTTGTAATCAAAAGTAAAAACAAAAAATATTTTCTCATGGCAAACCTACCCTTAAATTTCTTCCATTCATTCTTCTATGAAACATCCTAATGATCTTGTGGTGTGGATGAAGATGTCATAACTAATTGACTGGTTTACTTTTTCTTTCTTTTTAAGGGAAGGTTTATTAGGGATTATATATATATATATGGATAATGATACTTAGACAATATTTTTTTGACAACATTTGAACATCATTTATGTGTCATTCATTCTGTGATTGGTCAATGGTAGTATTTATAATTATTATTATTAATTGTGGAGTAATTTTGGACCAATCACAGAATGACACGTAGATGATGTTCAAATGTTGTTAAAAAAATGTTGTTTAAGTATCATTATCCTATATATATACTTATTTACAGCATTTTTGATTCAAAACATGCCTATAATGAGTTTATAGATTTTTTCACTTATATAATGTTTAATTTTTGTTATTTTTTATGAAACTTAGACTTACATTTACATTATTTTCAACATCGAGAATTGATTCAGGTGTGATTTGAAGATTGTGAGTGATGCAAATAGTTTCTTCATTGAGACAATTCTGCAGCATCATGGAGTGTGGAACTGTTTCTCAGAGATCATTTGCAACCCCAGCTATGTCAAAGAAGGGAGTCTCAACATTTGTCCATACCATGATTATCTAAAATCTTCCCATGGATGCAATCTTTGTCCACCAAACATGTGCAAGGCAATTGCATTATTTCTCAACATCTATTTACTTATGGCCATGCAATTAAATTAACTCTCACATTCATTCTAATGATTTATAGTTTATCTTTTATGCTTTGAATCCCTGATTTATCACTTTACTTCCTCAATATTTGGCTAATGAATAATAATAACACAGACAGTTATTGGAGGGAGCTTTGGTCAATTCCACCTTTGATAATATTATATCAACATAATATTAGCACTTTGTGATTACTGACCTCACATCCTCCACTTTCTTGGTCTCTGTCATGCATGTCACAGTCCAGGGAACCAGAAAAAGTTTGACAAAATCATGTCTCATAAAAATTTTCAGCAGAAAATAAGATAACTCCTGAAAAGTTCTCAAATATTTTACAGAAAATGTCAATGTAATCCATCAAGGATTACATTATCAATCTTAAACAATAGTCTTTAAAGTAACAAGATTATGTATTGATTTAGTCCTGATGTATCTTATCAACATCCATGATTTACTTACAAAATCTGTTTACTTTATGATTATGCAGAACATGGAGTAATACCTTATGATTGTGTATTTATCATTGTACTGTAAATACTTCATTTGTTTGAAGTTTTTTTCCTGAAAAGTTGTGAAATGACATGCAGGGATTGGTGATAGAAAGGATCCAAAAGTCCCTGGCAGAAGCAGGAAAGAAGAAAGTGATCTATGTTGGAGATGGAAATGGAGATTTTTGCCCAAGTTTGAAGCTAAAAGAAGGTGACTTTTTGATGCCAAGAACAGGCTTTCCACTGTGTGATTTAGTTTCAAAAAATTGCAATCAGATAAAGGCAGAAGTTCATGGTTGGAGAGATGGGAAAGAGCTTCAACATGTTCTACTCAATCTCATCAACAAAGCTATTGAAGAAGGAAACAACACCATTAACAATAATACTCTTCAAACCATCTCAGTTGATTGCAAGTTGCTGCCAACTCCAATTCCAATTGACACTCATCAACCTTTGCCAAAAGCTCTCTCAGTTCCTCAATAAATAATCACAGCTATAATCTCCACCAATCTTTATATGATATATATTCAAGTTACAAAAAAGAAGAAGAAAAAAAGTGATAATATCTATGAAAATTAGTGTGTCTCAGACCACTTAGTTATGGTGCCTTCAATTGAAGCTCTGAGGAAAAAATGAGAGCCAATAAAGCATTATATAGGGTGTTGTCAAGTTCTGCATTATTTTAAGTAATGTTGTTGCATTCTGTGTCAATGTATGAGATGGTATTTTGTTCTTGACCATAATAAAAGATATTTTCAGGAAGGATTATGATATTTTAATAATTTTTTGATAACTGTATTATTATTTTATTAATTTGTATATTTAAAACCAACTAATTATACTGTTATATAAACAATAATAAAAAATTATCAAAAAAAATTATTAAAAATACATTTTTCTTCTATTAATACAAGTGTAAAGGGCAAAAGTAGTTATTGTTGGGAATGGCTTTATATTGTGAAATAAACTTTTCAGTACTCAGTAAAAGCTTGAATTATTAGCTTAAAAGTTAAGAATTTGACCTGTGCCTTTTAGGCAGATATTTTTGTTGCAGCACAGATAATTTTTTTAAAATGATTTATTCTGGTAAGAAATTCCACTGAAAGCACAGCAATTTGTATCTTGTACCTAAAGGGAAATAAATATCTCTGGACTGTAAACGAATATGGTTGGTGGCTGTCTCCTGTAATTAAACAATTTTTTTAAGATAATTATTACTGAATATATGCTCCTTCCTGCCTCAAATATAAGAAAAAAAAAATTGTCGTGCTTTTTTAATTTATGAAATAGAGAACATTGAATGAATATACTTTATGATTTTGTACTATGTTGTTTGTTGTCTGCCAAATAAAGCACATGATAAAATATGTTTTATCAGTAGTGTTTGTATTAGGAAGTGGATACGAAAAAGAGTAAATATGAGAATTTGAAGAAAAATAAGATTATGGTTTTGTTTGATTAAAGAATTTGAACCAAAAGTTGGTGAGAGTTTGTGAATGATAAAATAGGGTGATAGATTAAAAAAATGTTTTAATTGATAAAAATAGATAATTATTAATTTATCTTTACGTAGAAATTTAATATAATTTTAAATTTAAGTAGTAGAAATTATATTAAAATTGAATTCAATTTGTTAATGATAAAAAAAATTAAAATTACATAAATAAAAGAAAAATTTATAAGCGATTTGTAAGATTAAATTTCAAATATATTTCTTAAATAATAATTTGTATATTATTATTTAAATTATTGTTAACAGAAAATATATTAAATTTGATATAATAAATAAAAATTGTTCATATTCATAATAAATTAAAGGTTTAATACATTATTTGATCCCTTCTTTTGGGAGTTTTGTTCAAAATGATCACACTTTTGAAAAAAGTTCACTAACGTCCCATGTTTCATTAAAAAATATTCAATATGGTCCTTTTCATAGACGCTGTTAAAATCATAATTAGCTAGCATGGTGAAACCTTAATGAGCTGTTTACTTCGATGCTTACGTAACGCTGTGAAGTCATTTTAATGTGTAAATATTTAAGAAAAAAATAAAATGACTTAAAATAGGTTAAGTCTAGGTTAAAGTAAAAAATCCTTATCTGATTACACCATTTTTGGGTTCAAAGTTGTTGTGGAACTGGTGATGGTTGCTGATTCCTCGAAGGTGTAAGTGGAACATCATACGTACGTGAGGTAAGTGGTCCTAATCTAAGCCTAATTAGTTGATGTTCTTGTTGTTTTATTTGGGGGTTAGGGTTTAATTTGATTTTGGGTTAAATATGGGTATTTTCTTCGATTGATGATAATTTTGAGGGTATAAATTTGTTGTTTAAATATTTTCTGTTGAATTTGGGGATTAGGGTTTAATTTGATTTTCTGTTAAATATACGTATTTTGTTCAATTGACGATGATTTTGGGGGTATAAATTTGGGGGTTAGGGTTTAATTTGATTTTGTTGTTTATCCTTTTCTGCAACTTTTGGACTATAAATTTGGAGGTTAGGGTATAAATTTGGATTAGGGTTTAATTTGATTTTGTGTTAAATATACGTATTTTGTTAGATTGACGATGATTTTGAGAGTATAAATTTGTTGTTTAAACATTTTCTGTTGAATTTGGGGGTATAAATTTAGTGGTTAGGGTTTAATTTGATTTTGTTGTTTATCTTTTTATGCAACTTTTGGACTAAAATCCTCCTCTTTTGTCTCACAATTTCATCATCTCTTTCCTCATTATGTTCTTCACTACACCATTCTGTGGAGTTCTGGCCACTTTGACAACCACTGTGCTAAAAAAGTTAACAACTTGAACAAACCCTAAACACCCTTTTTATTAGACATAATAACCTCAACTTTAAACATTTCCACCAACTCACTTCATTTCACAGTGCCACGTAATCATTCAACTAACAGCTCACTGAGATTTGGCCACTGTGTCATCTGCACCGTTATGATTTTAACGCGTCTACGAAAAGGATCATATTGAACATTTTTTAATGAAATATGAGACCTTAATGAATTTTTTTCAAAGGTGAGATCATTTTGAACTAAACCCCCCAAAAAGAAGGGACCGAATGATGTATTAAACCTAAATTAAAATAAGTTTTGAACAAAATATATCATTTGTTAATATAAATCCAATAAATTAAACTTGAAATATTATCAATCAATTTAATATCGTGCATCAATTACTAGAAATAAATGATCAAACTAATATATAACTTGTACAACTTTGTCATAAAATTAAATCAGATTTAAATAGTTTATGAAAAGTTTGTTTGTTATTGATCACTTGTAAATATCTAATCTTATATTCATTTATCAACTAAGAATCTAACATAGAAAGTAATATAATCAAATTATAATAAATATATTACTGATTGATTTTATGATATTGAATTAGATATAAAATGCAAGTATTAAGAAAGATCTTAATTTTTCTTTGAACCGTCTTAAAGTAGTTTTCATAAAAGTTTAAATCTTTATTGTATTAAGGATAAACTGAAAATGGACAAGCACAAGAGCATCATAAATTGGGCAATTATAGGACAAAAAATCAGATAAGATACTATAAATGATTGTGGTCAATGTCTAACATAAAATCCAATCTCAATCTCTCCTTTTCCTTGTGCACCATGCCTTTTCCATCATCATTGTTAATTTGACATCTTCTTTGCTTTCTTAGAAAAATAATGATACTATAACACATTTTTACATTTATTTGATACAGAATATAAGAATAAAATAATTATAAAAATGTAAAATTTTATACTTTTTCAAGAAAAAAAAAATAAGAAAAAATAATGTAAAATAAATATAAAAAAATTAAGTATGTCAAAAAAATTGTTTTTCTCTCAGAAATGACTGAATTTGTTTAGTCGGTTCTTCATACCACACGCAAATGCTTCTTTGAGTAGTGTCTCTAACATATCATGCGCACTAAACAACCTTTAGCTTGCTTTATACCTCCATTAATTAGGGAATGCACACAAGTTGGATATCACTTGAGAAAAAGATAAAGCATCAAAGCATGAAAACACTGTAACCATAACATAGATTATCAACCAAATAGAGAACACTAGCAAGTCTTTTTGTTAACCTTTTTTTTATAGGTATAACTTTATTATGTTTTGCACTATTCTTGGCTTACAACTAAATTTGAAATGTTATAATTTTTTATAATGGGAAAAAAGGGTGTGATGAAAAAAATGTATACTAAAATCATTCTCTGCAATGCTTGAACTCCTTCCGTACAAGTAATGTATTCCATCTTTTGCCTCTTTGAAAACTTTAGATAAGTTGTGTTGTGGGAAATACATGTAGCATGCATGCAATCATGCTGCCTGCAGTTTAGATATCCACTATGAGTGTTAGGTAGAACGACTTCTATGGAATTTATTTGGGTTTACGAAATTATGATTTCTCAAATCATTTTTATACCCTATTATCTTATGATCAGGTTTACATGATAAATGAGACGACTATTTATCATTGATGGACTGAACAGAAATTGGATCATCATTAAATCATTATTAATTTTAAAATTATTTCAAAAACTATAAATATAAACTTCAAATAAAGAAATAAATGATTGTATTTAATATATATTAATTATCTGAGTGGCTGAATTTTATATATTAATAGTTAACCTTGATTTCGTAACCGATACAAGTAACAAACCACATTTCCATTATATGAACAACTCGGATACAATTTAGTGATAATGTTTTACTGACTGAACATTGAAATTTTTTTCTAATATAAATTCCCCTTTGATCTATACCAACAACTCGACAATCATTCATGGTAAAATTTATGAAATCTTTTTGTAGAATCATAGTTTACACTTCATCATTTTTAACTAAATACTTTTTTTTAATTAAACACAGCTTCTAATTGAACCTGTTTCAACGTATCAGCCATCAAAGCATTCTCAATTTAAGCACAGTAGAATAGTATTATTAGCTCAGAAGAACCATGGCACTCGTTGGTTCCGATTTTGAGGAATACACTGTTTTAATTATTGTCAGAATCAGATGAGTGACTAGGCCTAGAAAATGGTCAGAATCAGATGAATTTAGACCAACATATTTATTGATTGCAATGAACTTTTCAAATTAGAAACTGGTCCCTGTAGTGCTGATTCACCTCGTATGTTGACCTCACCCGTAATCTCTGTAATAAAGCCATTGATAAAAAGAAAGCAACCTATCATATCATACAGAAATGTATTCCACTTTCAGTAAGGGATTTCAGTTTAGTCATTTTCGTGACCACTCAATTGATTTGATTCAATTCCTTTCCCGATTTTTCGCAATCACAGTATTTGTATTCTATGTTCATACCGTATCACATGTTTATTTTTGAAGGTCAAGTTATAATGGAAAGTAATTCTACAATCATGATATAAATGGAACATCTCTTTGTAAAAGCTATTATAAGTTAAACAAAGTTCTTTAATAAAATTGTACTGTAGAGGCCGAACAGCTTACAAAAATTGAGACACCACTCAAAGTGAAACACCACTCGAAGACGGATAGCCCTGGAATAATCAGGATGAATACATTATTCAGATTGACAGATAAGTGTTCTAAATTTCATTTGAACAATTTACTAACTTAAACATCGAAGAACATTTGATAAGTATCTCTCCGGACGGTCAAAATGAGAACGGTTAAAGTGAAGACGAAGACTAAGTAATTGACTACCCAAATGAAATCCAAGGAAAAATTGTGTTAGTGTTTCAAGTGACTCAACCTCGTATCCGAAACAAAAATTAATAATGTTTCACATTTCACATTCAATACAACAATTGTCTCAATCAGCATGAAGATATAGAAAATGAAACTAATAAACAATTAACCTAAAATTGGCAACAATGAAGGAGAAAATTCACAATCATTTGCTTTATTGCAAGCATGAACTGCCTGGGAAATACTTCTACAAAGCCTAATAATTCTTGAGTATCCAACTCTCACACTCTCGGTTGCAGTTCTTATCTCATCTACAAGCGATGATGGCAGAGACTTTTGTTCCCCACTAGAGCTAGATGGATCATATATTTGAGATGGAAGGACCTCAGCAGGATAGACCCCACTGCTCAAATCATTTTTCAAATCAATCAGCGTCTTTCATTGCAAATACAAACACATTGAACCAAAAATCAAGATGATCTCACGTATGTATAGCAACACTATGAAAGAAAAAATAAAATGCACTAGAAATAATGCTAAAATGAGATGTGTGAACTTAGTTGAACCCAATCATCACAATACATAATAAACTTTAGTTGCAAAATAATAATAGTAAAGTTTAAATATGTTTTTATAGTTCTTGAAATTACTTTGTTTATGATCTTGTAATCTGATATTTTACCAATGAAAGGTACCAAAACATGTATTGATGAACATTGCAAGAAAAGAATTAAAAAGTACAGGAACTAAAAAAAAGGAATCTTAAAACATATCTAGGCAAATAACAAAAATAATTTTTAAGCCTAGATATGCAGGTGTATATTAAGTATGAACACAAATTCTGATGAAAATTGGATATGGAATTTTAAAAAAAAAAAAAAATATATATATATATATATATATATATATATATATATGGAAAAATATACCATTTTAAGCATGTTATATCAAAGGTCACTTTCACCTTCCTACCACTGTAGAAATCAATGAAAGACAGCTGCAAATCAAGGTGCTGAACTGCAAAAGCAGGATGAATTAAAGTGAAGAAGCAAAGTAACTTCCAATCAAATATGGAAAGAACTTTCTGCATACGATTGAGGATCCAACTCCGGCGCTTAAATGAGGAGAATTTGAAAGCAGTATTTCAAACTGTAAAGAAATTTTTTGTTTACCTGAATGAGAATAGAACTTTGCCTCGACCAAGTTTTTAAGCACTATCCGAGCTGATTGAACCTCCTCCACCACATCTAGCAAATTTCTTAGTAGTGAACTTGTTATCTGCGTATTATTACAACAGAATGTCGGAAAATAGAATTCATCATTTGCTATATTCCGATACTTGATCCACAACATTAATGTAAATTTCCAGGGCCATATGAATCAGATATCGAAATAAAAATGTTAATTGTTAACAACCACCAGCTTCATTAATAACAATAAATGTAGTAATCTCTCCAAAAGGACAGAAAACATGAAATAAAAAATAAAATTAACCTACTACAAGAAAATTATCATAAGAAATAAAGTATTCAACCTGTGTTTCTCGTGCCATACAGCTTGAACCGTTGCCTTTCTTGGTTGCGTGAGGATTTAAGACAAACACAAATGCAGAAAAAGCATCCAAGTTTGGGAAGTTCTGAAAAAAAAAAACAAAAACGTTACAGAAAAGAAACTGGTATGAACATTGAACTTTGTAACAAAACAAATAAACAGTCAACCAATTACCTTTCCGATCGTCACATTATTCAAGCTATTTGATAATATTATGTTAGATTGACCAGTATTTGCTGTGAACCTACATTCCATCAAAATAAGCAGGAACTGACATATTTAGTCATATCATAAAAGATACACTTAAGCTCCAATTACAAAATAAGGATACAAAGCACAATTGACTTACCTTTGGGTTATATAACCATAATAATTGAGACCAACCCTGCAACAATAATCCGTGCGCTCAAAATCTTCAATTTCCCACAACTGGGAGAAAAAAGTAGAAACAAGATGATGTTATCAGGATGCAGAAATTGATATATATCTTGTATGTGTACAAGAACCATATTTGAAGTCAGAAGACCTTCATATTCTGGAGTAAAGACTTGCAAGTCATTCTCTTCTGCAAATAATCAGAAACAGCTTTCATGATCTTGGTATAGCTTTGATCCCCTTCCATCTTGCAGTGTTCATATAAGAGTTCACTTGGGGCTTTTGCTCTTGAATCCAAGGTTTCAAGATCCTGCTTCGTTTCCAATACTTCTCCACAAGAAAGCTAGCAATGAACAATAAAATACTGCCAATTAAAATGAAATAGTATAATACATTGAACCTTTTACGATCAAGTTGCACCATTAACAAGAACTGGAGATAAATGGAAAGTAAAATATATCATGCATCCTATAAAACTTAAGATTGAGCAGAATATAATTGATTTTTTATTCTTATTTAAGGCTTGGATTACTGACAGCGTTGTTTGTATCTTTAAAGTATCAATATTTAAATATAAACAATGATAATATTTTAGTAATTTTAAATTCTGGTAACTAGAAATTATAGTACTCAACTATCAACGATTAATCATTATACTTGAAAGATGTTTATAGATAATTTGGTTATAAATTATTTTAGTATGTAAGGGACAGATTCAGATTGATCGTATACTAAATTGCTGAAGTTTGTTCAAAGGAGATTCCTTGTTAGCGCTTATGCATATGCAAGTGCTGTGTACTTCAATTTGAAGTTAAAAAATATTTGCAAGATATCATGAAAATTTGGTAACTAGGATGGCTGAATATGTGTATGTATCAACTTTAGTCTAACTTATTCAGCTCCACCACTACTTCAGACAAACTTTTTGTCATGTATCCCGATGGACAGCCCACCCACAGAACAGACCACCCACAGATACAATTACATTTCCCAATAATCACGTTTAATTTGTGGTCCCCTGTACTGTACCCACCTCCAGATCAATTTAAATTTAAATAAATACTTCATACACACATCATAGTACCTGACATTTTCCCTGGGAATAAAATTTTGAATGAATATGACCATAATCAGCTTGAGTGTCCATTGTCCCGCTTTTAGATGAAGAAGGGATGTTGAAATTTAATTTTATCTTATCACATTCTTGAAGCCCAGAGCTTAACTGTTGTAACTTTTTCTGTGTACAAGGAATTTCATATCACCAACTGCAGACATTGCTAAATAGTAAATACGAACACGTAACATTGAATACCAGTAACTTGTCACGCTTCACATTCAATAATTGTAATTTTGCTTTATCATACGCTATATCATCATACAGCAACATTCTTGTTTCCACAATTCTGCAAAGGATTACTTCAAGTTCACTTCACCAATTATATCCAAAACAGTTCCATAACACAAACGTATCAAACAGCATATTTCACATTCCATAGTGTAATTTAGTCAAACAGCATGAAAATACCTCTTTTATATAAACAGCTATGACAAATTCACTTGAGCAATCAAAACGTCTAAGCAACAATATCCACAATTCTTTTAACACTATCATTTCCTAACTCTAGCCCATATATTAGAACATACCAATCTCAAATTTAGCTTATCAACTAAGGTAGCAACTGATTTGTTCCGGCTAAGAAATTTTTAAGAATCTGCAATATAATTGAAAAGTTGAGAGGCCAATCTAAACAGCTGAAATTATATATAATACAACATAAAACAGTAGCCATACAAGATCCTCGTCATTCCAAGTCTGATCTCCAAGCTTCTCTTTTTCTCTTCTCAAAGAATATGTTTGCTCTAACTGTACGTCACCTTTCCCACGTGTATGAACCTCTGGACTTCTGTCAATTCTACCTATTTTATCTATGTTGTCTCCATTGACCAGCACCTCAACACCCTTTCTTTTCTTCCCAGAGGAAATGACAATACCTGATTTGGTAAGACCGCTCTGAGCTACTTCGAGTACTGAATGATAGCAGTTATCGTGACCATGACCATCTAAGTTACCCTTGGAGGCATCTTGCAGGGAGTGCAACAGAGTAGCTACTTCTGGGATAGGAGGGCTTGGAACCAGTATTTCATCTTTCCCTTAACCGTTCCATCTGCCAGGTTCACATCTACCACCTTCGTTAAATGAGGCATCTGCGAGGGAGAAGCTTCCATTTCCACGGTCTTAAGATTTTCATCATTGCAAGAAACATCAGCTGAAATCAAAATTAAGTTTTCCTCGTCCAGTTTGGTATCCGAAGTCTTTACATTTTGACATGACTTGCAATTATTTTCAAAAGACCGAATTCCATAATCATTGCTATCAATAAAACCATTACGCTTGTTACGCTCTAGAGTTAAACTAAACAGTTTTTCCTGTGGAAGAGGAGTTTGGCGACTTTCATCTTGCTTATATTCCAGATCGTTTTTATTTGACAGAAAAACCAGCAGAGAGTATTTTGATAACTTAGCTTTCAGTCTGTTCATTCCTTCTTTTAGATTCAACATGGTAGGAGTAGACTCAAGAGTTTTCATCTTGGAAATGCTTCTATGTTCAGAAGATGGAGTTGCAGTGTTTCGGGTATAGGGTTAAAGTCCCTTACTCAAAACACTCCAGGTTGTCTTGAAGACTGGACGACCTCCCTAGTTGTCCTCCATCCTCAAAGTTACGTTGTTCGTTTTCCCTCTTCCTTGTCCAAGCCATGTGGGTGGGTACATGTCAAAGACATTCCAACGTTCAAGTTAGTAATGTAACTGAATGGTTGGCACAGCAAGTAATGCATATATTGTGCATCGTGATTCTAAATTCATACCTGGACCTTTATTTATACTAGTTGTGATGAACATTTACCTTTCACTGGCCTAATGACGGTCCAATCACATCTTAATCTGCATTACGGGCTTAATGAGTCATTACCGCTAGTTTCAGCCTGGGAAGAAGTCCTGGGGGACGGACTTGGAAAGATGGCCTGGGAGGAAGACAGACCGTACGGTACACAGTGGTGGCTGTGGACTCGTATCATCATATATATATATATATATATATATATATATATATATATATACATCATCATATAATATAATTTAAAGTCTAGTTTATAAAGAAATCCAGTAGAATTCAACCATTGGGAGTCATTAATAAGTTTCTAGCAGTAAAATGATCGGTCTTAGCAGAATGAGTAATTACTTTGAATCTCTTCCATGTGACTCTATTGGAGGTTTGAGCATCAGGTCCAAAGTTATTATATTTTGTATAGAATAGAGTGTTAAGACCAGAAGTGCCTTCCCACCGTAACCAGTTGGGTCAATTATATCACTCATATAACTTTTCATGATAATAGTTCTCGAATAATTCTTACATGGCCTCCCTAAATATGTTTGAAATTTCTTTTTGACACCTTCAAACTCGTGAGTGGCACCAATCTTACAGTTTTGGATTACAATTCCACCATCTTCGTTATTTGTTCTTCCTTGAGCGGTTATAATGTTCTGCTGGCCTGTGAGAGGAATTATCACTTGGATATCACAGTCTTGTAATAACACTTGTGACGTGTGGCCAAAAGTAAAATCTAATGTGCCTTCAATAAGACACTTCATAAAAAATGTATACCCTGCATAACATATAGAGTGTCTTGATATCCCAACACCTCACAGTTATAAAATGTAGAGAAAACCCTATTAGCGCTAAGGCAACGACTTGTTTGTTTAAAGGTCTCACGTACTACATTCTTCAGAGTAAATTCTATTAAACTTACCCATGAAGAATTCATTCTTACTCTTGGTCACCTTATTGTTTATTGTCAATACTAGTATTCCCCAAAATGGGGCCAAGGGTTGTTGGAGGATGAAAAATACTTGAAGGTCTTGAGGTATGATATGGTCGTAGCTGTTGTAATTAGAGAAGATATCTTTAGAATCTTCCTAATTAGAGAAAATAGATATACAATCTTTTATTTTATTTTGTTTTCCTAGTTTCTCTATTTCCCTTTTTAGGAGAATTAGATTGTTACAAATAGAGGATATGAGAATGTATTTTAATCAATTCTAAATAATAAATTTTAGTATTATTTTCTACTTATCAAGAGCTTCCGATCTTGGAACTCCTTCCGCTGCACAGTCGCACCGCCGCCGCTGTCCGACCACCGCCGCTGCCGCCGTCGCCGGTTGGGGTCGTTGATAGCGCAGAAAGGTGAGCCCAACTCCGACGAACACAACGCTGGAAGCCGCTCCGTGAAAGGAGCCACCACGCGCCGCCATGCGCCTCCACCGTCGCCGGCACGTGTAGCCCACGCGCCCACCTCCGGCGAGACCCACTCGCCGGCGCCGCCACAGACAGGGTCGCCGGAGCACCCTGAGTCTATTCCTAGGGTCGGTGATGACTCGTTTGGGCTGTATTTGAGCAGATCTGAGTTTTAAGTTTCGCTCTCTTTTTTTCCGGCCAGACCCACTCGCCGTCGCCGCCACAGAAGAGTCGCCGGAGACTCCTGAGTCTGTTCCTAGGGTTTGTGTCGACCCGTTTGACCTTTTCTTGAATAGATCTGGTTTTTTAAGTTCTGCTCCTTTTTTTCTCGGTGTGACCCATACACCGTTATTGTCTTGGAGACTCCTCGTTGCGTTCTATGGGATGTCTGAAGTAAAAATTATTCCTTTGAAAGTAATGGATGAATCAATGAGTAAGTCCTCTGGATCATGCACTTTGTCCATAAAAGGTAATATTTGCCTCAATACTGTTGATCATGTGTCTCAAGGTATTTGGATCCTTGATTCAGGTGCAACTGATCCTATGACACCTTTTAGTGTGTCCTTTGACTCATATGGTAAAAGAAATAAAGAACAACTTATTAAAGTTGCGAATGGTCAGGTTATACCTATATGCGGCTCTGAGAATATAATTTTGGACTCATCCATTGTATTGAAGGATGTTTTACATGTTCCTCAATTAGCTAACATTCTTATCTCTGTGCAAAAACTCAGAATTTAAATTGCTCAGTAACATTTTTTCCAACTTATTGTGTTTTTCAGGACCTTGCCATGGGGAAGACAATTTTAACTGCTAAAAAGCAGAGTGGGTTGTATTTTTTAGAGTTTGATGACCAAAGCAACACGAAAATCATGACTCAACAAGCAACATCTGAGACGTGGGCAAAATCCCAAATATGGTTACATCATCAAAGGCTTGGGCATCCTTCAATCAGTCTTATCAAGTCCTTATTTCCCCACTTATTTACCAAAGAATCTGTTGAGTCTTTTAATTGTGATATTTGTCAATTTTCAAAACACCATCGTGCATCTTATCCTATTAGTCATAAAAAGAGTATTTCTCCGTTTGATTTAATTCATTCTGATGTTTGGGGTCCTGTCATAGATTCTATTTCTGGAGCCAGATGGTTCGTTACTTTTATTGATGATTGTACCCGTGTCACATGGACATACCTTATGAAAAATAAATCCGAAGTTTTTCAAATTTTTGTTAATTTTTTCCATCTTGTCCAAAATCAATTTGGAAAAAATATCAAAAAAAAAATTAGGTCTGATAATGGTACTGAATATGTGAATCATGAATTTCTTAATTTTTTGTCTCATAATGGTATTGTTCATGAACTAACCTGTGTTAATACCCCTCAACAAAACGGGGTTGCAGAAAGAAAGAATCGTCATCTTCTTGAAGTAACTAGAGGTCTTCTTTTTCAAATGTCTGTTCCAAAAAATTACTGGGGAGAAGCTGTGCTAACTGCCACATATCTCATCAACAGGTTACTCACTCGTATCTTAAATAGCATTAGTCCTATAGAGTCTCTATTGTCTTTTGTTCCTTCTTCTTCCCTACTAACGAGTCTAACTAGTCGAGTCTTTGGATGTGTTGTTTTTGTTCACTCTCATCATCCTAACCGTGGTAAATTAGATTCCAGAGCTCTTAAATGTGTCTTTATTGGGTATCCTTCTAATAAAAAAGGGTACAAATGTTATCATCCTCAGAGTCGGCGCGTCTTTGTCACCATGGATGTCACCTTTCATGAAACACAATCCTTTTATGTCAGTCCACCACTTCAGGGGAGAAAGCACTTGAAGTGGATGAACTCTCCTTCTTGTCATTACCATGTTTGTCTTTGCAGGATGCCCAAGACCTGAGCAATGAAGCTACCATAGTCCACAGTGAGGAAGAAGACAGATTTTTTGGCAAAAAATATGAAAGAAGAGAACAACCCACTTCGACTCTCGAGCAAGAAAAATTGTCTAATCCGGAGGTAAGGATCCCTGAAGATATCAATGATGAGGAGGTAAGTATTACTGAGGATTTACCCATTGCATTGAGAAAGGGAAGATCCTGTGCTAAATATCCTATTTCTCAGTATGTTTGCACTAACAATCTCTCTGATAAGCACAAAAGTTTTATTGCTGCCATTGATGCCACAGAAATTCCTACCTCAATCCAAGAGGCCATGAAACTTGAACATTGGAATCAAGCCATGAAAGAAGAGATGAATGCATTAGAAAGAAATTCAACTTGAGAGATTGTTGATAAGCCAAGAAACAAGAAGGCAGTAGGGTGTAGATGGATATTCACAGTGAAACATAAGGCAGATGGGACAATAGAAAGATATAAAGCTAGATTGGTGGCAAAAGGATATACCCAAACATATGGGATTGACTATGAAGAGACATTTGCCCCAGTGGCAAAGATGAATACAGTTCGAGTTATTCTCGCTTTGGCTGCCCATTTTGGATGGGACTTACACCAGTTGGATGTGAAGAATGCCTTTCTTCATGGAAATCTAGATGAGGAAGTGTACATGGAGATTCCCCCAGGTTTTGAAGTGAAAAATGAAAGAAACAAGGTATGCCTCCTGAAGAAAGCATTGTATGGTCTTAAGCAATCCCCTAGAGCATGATTTCGAAGATTTACAAAAGCAATGGTTTCCTTGGGATACAAACAAAGCCAAGGAGATCATACTCTATTCATAAAACACTCTTCTACAGGTAAACTCACTCTATTACTTGTCTATGTGGATGATATGATTATTGCAGGGGATGATGAAACAGAAAAATTGGCATTAAAAGATAAATTGACAGCTCAATTTGAAATGAAAGACCTAGAAAAACTCAAATATTTTCTTGGAATAGAGGTTGCCTACTCCAAGAAAGGAATTTTCATCTCCCAAAGGAAATATGTACTTGATCTCCTCAAAGAAACAGGAAAGCTGGGATGTAGAACCTCAACAGTTCCTATAGAACAGAATCACAAAATGGGATGTGAAGAAAGTGCTCCTGTAGAGAAAGCCCAATATCAGAGATTGGTAGGAAAATTGATTTATCTATCACACACAAGACCAGACATTGCTTATGCAGTTAGTGTTGTGAGTCAATTTATGCATGATCCAAGAGAGACACATGCAAGCAGTTGACAAAATTCTCCAATACTTGAAGTCAAGTCCAGGAAATGGGCTATTATTCAAAAGGGAAGACACATTGACTATGAAGATATATACTGATGCTGACTATGCAAGTTCTATTACTGATAGAAAATCTACTTCTGGGTATTGTGTGTTTCTTAGAGATAATCTGGTAACATGGAGAAGCAAAAAGCAAGATAGAGTTTCTCGTTCTAGTGTAGAAGCTGAATTTCGAGCTCTTGCTCAAGGAATGTGTGAAGGACTCTGGATGAAAATCATTTTGGATGATCTTAAAGTCAAAGTGGAGAACCCGGTGCAACTACACTGTGACAATAAGTCTGTCATGAGCATAGCCCATAATCCAGTACAACATGATAGAACCAAACACATTGAGATTGACAGACATTTCATCAAAGATAATCTTGACAGAGGCTTTGTGATTACAACCCATGTTCCTACAGAACTTCAAATAGCAGATATTTTTACAAAAGGGCTTCCTCCGGGTAGATTTCAAGATCTCGTAGGCAAGTTGGGAATGATTGATATTCATTTACCAACTTGAGGGGGAGTGTTGTAATTAGAGAAGATATCTTTAGAATCTTCTTAATTAGAGAAAATAGATATACAATCTTTTATTTTATTTTGCTTTCCTAGTTTCTCTATTTCCCTTTTTAGGAGAATTAGATTGTTACAAATAGAGGATATGAGAATGTATTTTAATCAATTCTAAATAATAAATTTTAGTATTATTTTCTACTGTAGCTTTAAACGGTAGTGGTAATTTCACTACCATTTCTAAAGTCATAGAAGCTGCTTCTGTGTTGAGTTCAAGGAGAATTATTATAAAAATAAAAAAGGCATATACCAAGAGAATCTGATATTTCCTTCTAGCAAGACTAATCTCTTTTTGGTTGGGGATGGAAGAGGCATCACTATCATTACCGGAACCAAAAACAGGCGTGATAATGATGCTCGTTTTTTATTCCAGTGATAGTAATGCCCGTTTTTGGTTCTGGTAATGATAGTGATGTCTCTTCCATCCCAACCAAAAAGAGAATAGTCTTGTTAGGAAGAAATATCGAATTCTCTTGGTATATGCCCCTTTTATTTTTATAATAATTCTTTTTGAACTCAACACAGAAGCAGCTTCTATGGCTTTAGAAATGGTAGTAAAATTACCAATACGACTATATCATACCTTAAGACCTCCAAGTCTTCTTCATCCCCCAATTGTCCCCGGTCCCACTTTGAGGGAATAATAGCATTGGCAATCAACAATAAGATGACCAAGACTAAGAATGAATTCTTTATGGCTAGGTTTAATAGAGTTTACTCTAAAGAATGTAGTACATAAGACCTTTAAAGAAACAAGTTGTTACCTTAGCACTAACAAGTTTTCTCTGCATTTTACAACTATGAGATGTTGGGATATCAAGACACTATATAGGTTAGGCAGGGTATATATTTTTTTTGTGAACTGTTTTATTGAAGATACATTAGATTTTACTTTTGGCGACACGACACAAGTGGTATTAAAAGACTGTGATATCCAAGTGAGAATTCCTCTCTCAGGCCAGCAGAACGTCATAACCGCCTAAGGAAGAACAAATAACGAAGATGGTGAAATTATAATCCAAAACTGTAGGATTGGTGTCACTCACGAGTTTGAAGGCATAAAAAAGAAATTCCAAACATATTTAGGAAAGCCATAGAAGAATTATTCGAGAACTATTATCATGGAAAATTATATGAGTGATATAATTGACATAACTGGCTAGTTAGAGTGGGAGGACACTACTTCTGGTCTTAACACTCTATTCTATAGAGAGTATAATAACTTTGGACCTGGTGTTCAAACTTCCAATAGAGTCACATGGAAGGGATTCAAAGTGATCACTCATACTGCTGAGGCCTAGCCTTATATGGTTAGAAAGTTCATTAATGGTTCCCAATGGTTGAAGATTTCCTTATAAACTATATATACATATATATGTATATATATATATATATGTATATATATATATATATATATATATGATGACTTAGTAAGATAAATCTGTACCATACGGTCCACAGTCACCACTGTGTACCGTATAGTCTGTCGTCCAACCAGGTCGTCCTCCCAAGTCATCCTTCCAAGTCCATTCAACCAACCAGGTCGTCCCCAGGATTTCCTCCCAAGTTATGCCCAGCGACGTATGAATGTAGGGTCGATCAGTTACATTATTAACTTGAGCGTCGGGATGTCTTTGACGAGTATCCACCCACACGATTTGGACAAAGAGGAAGGAGAACGAAGGAGGATGGAGGACAACTAAGGAATCCGTCTAGTCTTTAAGACAACATAGAGTGCTTTGAGTAAGGAACTTCAACCTTGTATCCCGAAACATGCACCATATGCAATACTGATCTTTGGACCAAGCAAACCAGATTGCTCCACGCGTGGAGTTATATTTCCAGTATGCGTAAGTGAATCAAGAGAACTCACATATAATTGCTTTCTTGTAGACTTTTTATTAGGGTCCACCACCTGTCTTCTGTTTTCATCTACCTTTAGTGGTGTTCCCCAGTTATGATTCTCAAAGTCCAGTTGTCTACAAACTGCCACGGTTTCCTCTTCAGTAAACTCCTTAATTTCCTGCAAAAGAAAATAACAAACATGACTTAAATCTGCCTGTAACCTAACAGTCGTCAAATAGCAGAGTAAGGATAGCCAAAAAAGTGTTGTAAAAATAAACCATACACACAACCTAATACTATCAACCAATCAAATAAAACGTACATAAAAGGAAGACTCTACTAAAGGTGTTCTTTGAGAGTTTCTAACAGAGACTAGTTAGCAATGAAACCAGTATAGTAATACTTCATACCAGTATCATCATGATGAAGAAAAAAATAATCAAATAAATACAGCAACAAGCACACAAAAATTACACCATCTTTTTCTTTTATCAGCTCAAAAATTACACCATCTACTCGTATAAAAGGACAAATTTATAACGCAGTTGTTTTTAACCTTGATTGAAGAATCAGAAGGATGTATTTGGTGAAGCCAAGTAACTGAGGAGGCAATCGAACCATCCAAGTTGCGTGGCGGCGAGTCCTTTACTCCTTCTTCTGCCAAAAGTGCATCAAACTCAGGAGAGACTACGTCGAAATGATAGCTCCGTTGGTGCTCTCCCTCTATGCTCATCTCGTTCGAGTCCCTGCCGGCACTCTCGGCATCGAGCACCTCTTCGCCTCCGTGAACTCCATTGAACTTCTCGGAGAGCTCGAAGACATGAGGCCAAGCTGACGACTATTGATGTCGCCAGAATCCGACCGAGCAATACTTCGGTAATGCAGCGAGAACACGGTGGAATCCATTGTGACATCATCGTAGTCACCGGCAGAGTTCAATAACTGCTCCCGTTTGATGAAACGGGCCGATACCGGACATCGAAAATCATCGTCATCTGCTAGGATCAGGGATCAGGGATCAGGAGCAACAAATTTATAAACTATATGGTGTGAGAGAGAGAGTTAGAGAGAGAAAAACTCAACGAAGAAAAATAAAGAGTTAGGGCTTGCCGTCGTTCGCAGTGCTGCTGCCACAGAGGGAAAGCAAGCCAACTGAGCGGAGGAAGGGGTTTCCAGCTTCGTTGTCGAGTTGTGGTTGTTGGTCGTCGTCGCTTTCGTAGGCGAGCTCACGGAAAAACCAGATGAAGGAAGGATCCGAAGGAGCATCCGAGGAGGCGTCGTCGTCGCGGCGGAAAACGTGGACGGAGGACGGAGGTGATCTCATTGCTCGGAAAGCTTACTCGACGTGCCCTCTTCTCCTTCAACACTACGGTGTAGTCTTCTTAAGTTTGACGCTTTGTTTACTTGCAGTAAAGGAATGGAGAAGATTGAGGAGACGTGAAGGATAATTAATTGTTCTTTATATCTTAAAATATATAAAATGTAACAGGATGGTAAAGGTGAATTAATTGTTGTTTTTAGTGATTTTTAGTTGTTTTATATACATTTTTATTTTTTATAATTATTTATTTTGGAGATAATTGTATTGACTTTATATATATTTTAAGAAAATTTGTTTTGTTTTACCTATTTTATAAAGTGTTACCATGGGATGCTGCATTGTGAAGTGCATATAATTATAATTCAAAAATTATATAAATTAAAAGATATATATATAAATTAGTTGATAAAAATTAAAATTACTATAATAAAAGTATAAAATAGATATCAAATTTATTTCAAATTAGTTTATTCTTTTATTAAACTTTTATATATATTATTTAACTATATGTTATATATATATATATATATATATATATATATATAATTTCATTGAAGACTAATAATTTTAATTACATAATAAATTTAAATAATAAGATATTATATTTTTGAATTAAATTATATATATTTTTAAAGATATATAGAGATACAAAGGAAAAGATCACATTTATACATTATATTACAAAACAATGATAAACAAATTAATTAAAATTATTGTAACATGGTATTTTAAATACAATAATTAAGTTAGATACAAATTTTCATCAATTAAACGAAAATTTTATACATTATTTAAATTAATTTTCATATATCTTATTTTATATGAAAATAAAATAAAATAATTGAGAACAATAAAATTAAAATAGTGAAAAGATGAAGTACAATAAAAGAAATAATTGAAATAAAATAAAATTAGATAATATATAACAATGATTACTAAAATTTGGTACACAATATTAAGATTCAAATATTAAGTAAAAACAATCCATTAAAAATAAAATCACCAAACATAATTATAAAGAAGAAGAATAAAATAATCTATATTTAAACATTAAGTCAACTAATATAATATAAAAAGTAAACATGCACTTATTAAAACATTACATTTGTAAGTGATGATATATGTTATATTCACTTATTACACAATACATAAATCATTGTACTTCCATAATGCAAAATACAAATATTCCTTCACAAAATACAAATAATATAATAGATTTTAACAAATTTTTTTAACAATTTTTTGATAATAGATTATGTGTTACTATTTTATTCATCTGTTTATTTGAAACAGATCAATCACAAACTATTATATCAATTATAAAAAAATTATCAAAAAAAATTGTTAAAAAAACTTTTTCCTTAGTATAATTTCAGTGTTCAGATTGATGATGCATGCTAATCTGTTGTGGACAAATTTCTATTGGAGTGGGACCAATATTCAGCTACCAGCTTAGAGAAGGAAGAGTTAGTATCCATAAGCTTTGAAGGTTTGTCATACTCCACCAGTTTCCCTGTAGTGACAAGAATGAAAATGAGGAAAAAGGGATAAAGAAAGAAGCAACATTACAAATTTGTAACATTACATACCATAAGATAGGACCATGATCATGTCACTGTCTATCACAGAGGGAACTCTGTGAGCCAAAGTTATAACTGTGCATTCTGAAAATTCTTGTCTGATGATTCGTTGTAGAATACCATCTGTGGCAGAATCAATGGAGGCAGTAGCTTCATCCAGAATAAGAATTCTGTTCTTCCTGAGAAGTACCCTTCCAAGACACATGAGTTGGCGCTGCCCCACACTCCAGTTTTCCCCTTCATCACTCACTTTGAAATTAGTCAGAATTAGACTGTTTCAGGTATGCTAATGATGGACTCAATCAACATCACAGTTTGTGCCAAATATTTAGTAGAACCAACTACATTTATTGATTGGTTCATGCAGTTGGCCATGAGAACTGATATAAGTTTTTCTACTGTCAATTTCACTTCATTTGTATACATCTAAGTTCACATATTTTTTTAACAAACGAATTTTAATACTAACTCAACCTCAAAAGATCATCAGATTTATTGAACTCACCAAAAGTGTTCAAGAGATTTGGTAGACTACTAATTGTTGCCTTGAGCTGACATTTCTCTAAAGCCTGGATAAATCAAAGCTCACATAACATTTTCTTAGTGAATAAAACTTGAGCAAAACAATGTAACTCAGTGCATGCTTTTTTCAATTGTAGAGACAGTTTATTTACCTTCCATATTTCATCATCTGAGTACAGGCCTAGAGGGTCCAAGTTTTTTCGAATGGTACCCTTGAAAAGAGTTGGTTCTTGAGGAATGATGCTTAGCTTTATTCTTAAATCCTTTAACCCAATTGAGCATATATTAATCCCATCTATAAGAATGTCACCTCTAGTAGGCTCAACTATGCGAAACAAAGCACTTATAAGTGTAGTTTTTCCACTTCCTGTTCTTCCCACAACTCCAACTCTACTCCCTTCTTGGAACGTGCAAGAGATGCCCTTCAGAACTAATGGAGAATTTGGACGATATCTGATCTGAAATCATTTTATATACTTGAATTCATTTGTCAAAAATGTGGATAAATTAAGATTGAGAAAAGGGCAATCATGATTCATGGAAGTGCACATTTGGTTAGTCTGTTACCTCTAGAGATTGAAGATCTATTCGACCTTTAGAAGGCCAAGAAGGTGGTGGTCTATTGTCCTCTACAATTGCACTAGGTTCTGCTGGTATGTGAATGAATTGCTTGATTCTTTCAACAGAGATCACATAGTTCGATAAGTTGCAAAACATTCTAGTCAGATAAACTACGGTTCCTGTCAGTGAAAAACCGTAAGACAGAGAAAGTCCCACAAGGCCTGAAACCAGATAAACACACACACACACTAAGATTATCAGCATGAAAACACTCAAATATGTAAACAGAACATGCATATGTAATATTCGCTAATTTTGAGAACAAATAACAATACCAGGGGCCACATATCCCTTTGGAAGTAGAACAAGCAGCAAAGCTGCAGTGAAGACTGTCAAATTCTGAAGTGCTTGAATCCTTAGAATTAACCATTCGATGGCAGCATTGGAATGAAAGAACATCGTGGCATCTGTGTCAACAAGGTTAAGGTAGTTCTTGAAAAATCTGTCAGCCATGTTGAAAGCTCTTATAGTAACCACACCAAGATATGACTCAGACGTAAAATTAATAAGAGGGGCTTTTGTAGTTCCATTGATTCGTATAATTTCTCTTGCAGAAGCTTGATAATAGCCCTTGATTCCAAAAAAAGGGTAAAGTTACAAAACAATCATTATTTTGTTCCCCCATTTGAGCATAGGCAGGAAAAAAAATACCTGGATATATTTTGTAGCCACCATGGCAAGAATTGCAACAATGAACACTTGCCATGTGACCGAAACCATTATCACAATCATTGCAAGAAGCTCTGTTACTTCAGCTATCACAAAGATGGTGGAAAAAGGTATATCGAAATCTAAAATACTCAAATCTGATGAAGCCTGCAAATGAGACACATGTTTGGTCAAAGAATACTCACAACAGAGATCAGTCCTTATATGCAGTAAGAAATAAAGAAACCTTACTCGGGTAAAAATCCTCCCTACTGGGGTTGAATCAAAGAACAACATAGGAGCATTAAAGATAGAATCAGTGAAGGCAGAGAAGAATGCTTTAGAAGCTTTTAGACCAAGATGTGCAGCAAAGTAAGATCTCAGATATACAAAAACAATGCTTAAAATGGTAATCACACTATAAACTCCAACTAAGATGCTGCTAGTTACTTTTGACATCTCATTGGCAATAGCAAGCCAAGAAGTTGATGCAGCCTGCAAAACTACAAAAGTCAACTGTGCTAATATGCTCAAACATAGAAGCAAAGATCCCTTAGGGAACAAAATGTAGTCACAGAATGGCTGCCACCCAACATCACCACTCTCCTTTTCTTCCTCTTGTGTAAGTTGAATCTCGGTAGAAATTTCTCCATCACTTCCACATTTAGTGAGATTAGAAATATGAGAATCCTCAGGCTGAACTGTAACCACATTTTGAACTCCTCTTTTGCTTGCACTGTTTGTTTCTATTCCTGTAATTGCCTCTCTATGAGCACTCAGAAGCTGTTCAAAGGCTGTTCCAGCAGTCAACAGATCTTCATAGCTACCTGTTTGACTAATTTTTCCTCCTTCCATTACCTAAAATTGCACTAACAGACCTCTTACCATACAAACAAGTTAAGATCAAATGGAAATACAGAATTTTGAATCAGTCGCAATACCAGGATTTTATCAACTTCTGAGAGAAATTCAACTTGATGAGTCACAAGAATAACTGTTTTCCTTCTTAAAGCAGTCCTGACACAATCCTGTAATTACGTAAGTCAGAATAGTTTCCAGAATATATGGCCAATAAGTTAATTTTCTTAAAGAATGAAAAAGTGGATCAAGTTACATGAAACAGAATAGAGGCAGTATGAACATCTACAGCACTAAATGGGTCATCTAGGAGATAGATATCAGCATTATTATAGACTGCACGAGCTAGTTGAATCCTTTGCTTTTGTCCACCACTCAAGTTAATTCCTCTCTGACCTATTTCTGTAAGATCACCGTGGCTAAATCCATCAATATCCTTATCCAAGGCACAGACCTTAATGGTATATTCATACCTGGTTTGGTCCATTGCTTTTCCATATAGAATATTATCACGAACTGTACCACTTTGGATCCAAGGAATTTGGGAAACGTAGGCAAGTGTTCTCTCTACTCTAACCTGTTTTCCATTTTCATAAGTGCAAAAACAGGGTTTAAAAACCATTGAACTTATAAAGTTGCTTCATTTTCTACGTGATGATAAACTAAATTTATTTAGTCTATAATAACTCACAGTTCCTGAAATTTTGGGTATCTCTCCGAGTATTGCATACAGGAGAGATGTTTTTCCAGCTCCAACTGGACCACAAACTGCTACTGTCTGCTCCGACTTGATCTCAAAATTCACTTCTCTCAAAGTTAGAGGCAATGATTGCAGATCCCAACTGAAGCTGCCTGCTAGAATTTCAACTCCCTTGCTGCAAGAATCTTTTGATGTTCTTCCAATGTCATCATCTTTTATCTCGTCATCAAGCAAAAAGGTGTTGAGACGATCAAAGGAAACCTTAACTTGGATCATAACAGAAAGTGCTTCTGGAATCAATATGACAGGTTCTCCCATGCTTCTCAATGTTGCAAGAACTGTGAAGATAGTTCCAGCATCCAAAGGGGCACTCTGAAAAAGCGCACATCCCATTAAGATAACTGAAGAAACGATGGTCGGAGAGAGCCAATATATAAATGTTCCACAAGCTCTCATGAAGTGTACTTCAGCCAAACATTTTAACTCTTTAGCACGAAGGGATTCAATTAACTTCTTGAAGTTATCCTCCCAGGACTGTAGCTTTATGATTTTAATACTACTAAGAATCTCTGAAGTTGACCTCAGACGCTCATCTTGTGCAATCATAAACTCCGACCTATATTTTTGAAGGATCTTTGCAAACGGTACGTTGAGAAATCCACAAATGAGAAGTGGCACTAAACCAGGAAGTGCACCTATACCCACAACACCAAAAAGGACACCAAGAGCCAGAAAAACTTGCAGTGCAGAAAACAACAAAGTATGAAACCACCATGGAAATTCACCCATTCGATATGCATCAACTGCAATGTAATTAACAATCTCACCAGTTGAATGTCTTCTCCTACCCAAAACTGAGAGTTTTAATTGCTTTTGATACACTGCAGCCATTAAAGAAGATCTCATTTTCATTCCTAACCTCCTTGAGTTAAAAGACCAATGTCTTTGAGACACAGACTCAACCACCTTGGCAAATATAAGACACCCCATTATGGCCATTCCTTGTTTTAAGTCTTCCTCAGTGGAACTGGAATAGTTTACAAAAACATAAACAAGTAAAGGAGAAACAACAGCACAAATTGTCCTCAGAAATGCGCAAATGGCTATGGAGATATTTTCTTTCATGTAAACTCGGGCTACGGACCACATGACCAAGTTTTTGGAACTGTTACTGCTTCTCAAAAGGGAAAGCCATGCATGTGCAAACTTTTGGTATGCAAAATCAGCTTTATCTTCAGAATTAAGAGAAGGGATGTCATCACGTGCTAATGGCTTTGAGTAACCCAAACTGAGCAAAGCATTCATCCAAGAGAAAGTGAATCTGCTGAGAAAGGAGGCATGGCCAAGTCCTGTTTGTTTATGCATTTCCTTATGAACTAACAGAGGCTCACATAAACTGGCATCAGGGATTTCTTGTGGGACAAAGTAGCCATGATTTTGGAAGACACAGAGAACAGTTAGGATGTGCACTGCCCATATTGCCATATCAAACATTTGAAGGCTACGCCCTTTCACCAGAATTTCAGCATTGAGTACTGAAACCAATGTGCATGAAAACACCCACCAAATAGAGCATACTGTTTTTATCCATTGAAATCTTTGAACAAATAGTGAAGCTGCTATAGATATCCAAACCAGTCCTCTCACAATGCAAACCAACAAGTTCAGCTGATTGCAGCCTGTGGTTTTGGTCATGAGATTCCACAAACCATCAACAAAATATGCAATGCTTAAAAGAGTACAACAGAATGAAGTAACTAAAGGAACCAATCTCTTTCTGAAACCACCACTTGCATTTGCAGGTCTTTTCTTGATCAGATTGGAGAGCAATGATACACAAAAGACACACAGGAAAAACACGTTGACAATGTCTATTATGCACCTTTGGCTTGAAAAGGAAGCCAAACTGAAATCTCCATGGCAATTGCAGGAGAAGTTATCTGCAAATCAGGTACAATACAAACAATGAGAGTTCAGAATCTTTAAGTAAAAGTTTGAAAACTTAAAGACATGATCTGCATATTAGGACCACTATCTCTCATTTTCTAAAGTTGCATCTGAAGACTAGGTTGTCCTGAAAAACAGAAAAAGCAAAACATGCAAACATATCTTGAACTAAAACTACAATTACAAGAGGAACAAAAACAAAACATGAAAACATAGGTGCACTATGTTATACTATAGACCTGTTGTGCTTCTGAATGCCATTGATCTGGTTCAGAGAGAAGCTTGTTACAGTGCAATCTGTAGTTCAAAGAAAGTGTTATATATTCCTGAGTTATTATAGTTCTCACCAATCTTTCCCATCCGAATTTATGTCACACTTTCATTTGTTGTACTATTTGTTCTTAGTTTAACTACAAATCCCACGTTGTAGGGGTGTACCTAATTTTTTATGGAAAATTCATATTCTAAAATATTTTGCTAGGGTGAATCATATAAATAATTACATAATTATAAATGTGCGGATGATTTAGTATATATTCTGTAATAAAAAAGAGTAAAATATTATTTAACAAACTTTATGAAATATTCTGTCGAAAAAGAAAGAGGCTCTATTATGTACAGTTCGAAATGTGCACTATATACAAATATTCTATTTGGAAGGACTCCTTAATTAATTTGTTTTTTTATTACTAGAATTATAATTTTAGCCTTTAAAATTATATCTATTTTTTTTAAATGACATATCTTATAATTATAATTAGTTAATTTGTCTCGATGCAGCCTTTTATATAACTCAGAATTAATTTAAAAAAAAAACTATTCAGACAAATTATTAATAAAAAAATAAACATACCAAAAACTAAAGAAAATACGTAATTCTATTAACATGACTCTACATCTATACTGTTCATTTTTTTATGGTGTTACAGAAAACAGTATCACTAAAATTAATTTAAAAATAAAAATAGGTGTGATATGGAAAAAGCATTTATTGAGGAGAGAAAAATATTTATTGTGTTGTCGTTCATTAATGTAGAGATCCAAATTTTGTGGGTTCTATTCTATACACGAATCCATAAGCCAATCCATATATATTAAGAAAACTTCATCATGCATGTACATGCATAAAAAGTTTGATTTAAAATTCTAAATAAGTAATGTAGTGTGTTTATATTCTATGCAAGATTATGAAGAAAAGTAAAAAAATTTAAGATAGTTAATAATAATTTTAACAAAATTTTTATTTTTATTCTGATACTACTATTAGGTTTATCAATGAAGAAGTTCACTTGAAAAATACAAACACTAATAACATCTAAATCCAATTATACAAGAGATTGATACCACTCTTTATTAAAAAATGAATTTTTTATTTTTATATAATACTTTATTTTCTCAAGACTCCATAAGACTTGGATTTTTGATTTCAAACATCTTTCGTTATTATGATCAACTCTAAAGGAAAATTCGTCCACTGTTACGTAGCCTCATGTGTATCATTCTTTACAAAGTTGAAAAAGATAAACAAGGAAATTATATAATCCATATATCTTAATAATTCTCAACCAAAATTTTCATAATAACCAAACGAAGGATTCACACAGGTGTAATCAGCCTGCATGCACGACATATCATCGCCTTGTTTCTGTAACTTCTAAAACATAACAACCTTCATTTTCTCAAATAACTAAAGACAGAAAGACAAAAACTCGGACATCAGCTCCTGAGTTTAAGATTGAGAAGAAAAGATTTACACAGAAAACTATATACGGATGGGTTCACAAAGTTTTTAAGATTTCTTTGGATTATTGAGTTCCTTGATGACAAGGATGGCGATGTTGCAGAGCTTGCGGAAGACGGCGCTCTCAACGGAGAGAACGTCGTCGTCTCCGGGGATGGAGGCATCGCAGGTGTCGATGGCAGCCAAGGCAGCCTTGAGCCAGCGCTGAGCGTCATTTTCAGAATTGACCATCAAGGCAGCAATGGTGTCCTCCAGCTGGCTTTCTGCATCCAGGATGTTCTCCTTGCAATCAGCCAAACCTTGTTGGACATCAGGGTCAAGGTCGTCGTCGTCGATGAGAATTTTGGTGTCGGAGAGGATGCCGGAAGCGTTTGTGGCAGCAACCCTAAGGGAAATGAGTGCCAAATCTTTGAGGTCTGCGACGGGGCTTCTGAGTGTGTCAGAAGAGAGGACCTGAACGCAGAGGTTTTTGGTTGGGGAATCTGAACATACCTTGTTGATCAGAGTCTTTCCGGTTGGGGTTTCCTTCCCGCCGTTAAGGTTTTCTTTCTGCACGGCGAGTGCAGCTGCTTGGTTTGCCATTACAGCTACGCATAGAGCCAACACCAACAAGAGTTTTGCAGACTGATCCATTTTTTATTCAGAAAACACAGTCAGAGGTTTTATTTTTCTTCTTGGCTTGGTGTTTTATGCTTCTACACCAAGACGAGTTATCGCTGTGCCCTAGGAGAGATGTTTATAGTGGAAGAGTAGCCCTTCTGTCCATTCAATTTTTCACCTAATTAGGGTTTTTCATTCTCAATGCTAATTTTACGACAACATCATTGGTCTACCATGTTTTTGTGTTTCTGATTTATTCTATTCCTACTTTTTCTCTCTCTATCTTTTCCTTAGGTTAAAGCAGGATTAATTCAAGAAAATTAGAGTAATAATTAAAATAAATATTCTTTGACATAACTTATTTAATATATTATTTTTAATTCTCTTATTATAAAAATTATGTCAAATAAGTATACATGTTAAAACCTACCATTATCTTAATAGTTATCCTACAATTAATTACCATTTCTCTTTCTTATAAATCTTTTGTTTGAACATTAAATAATACTAAGTGGTGTTTTTCATTAGAAAACCTAAATATTTTAAAGTTCATTCAAATATTATATCTATTTTTATAACTTATTTGAATACAAAATTTACTTTAAACCCTAAATTATAGAAGCATTGATGTTATTCAAAGATATCTTATTTATCATTCCTTCTAAACCAAATCATCTTTCTTTTTAATTTGTTTATCTTATTACAGTGGGGTTCATTGAATCTTATATAGAAGATTGATTTTTTATTTATTTATTTATTATATCAATAACAATATCCTAAAAGTTACAATCATTCATCAATAAATTGTCTAATAAAATATATATAAAAATATTTTAAAAAATTTTATTTTAATATGAGTGAATGGTATAAAATTTTATTAAATTTATTAACTTATTATTATGTTTAAATACTTTTTTAATATGTTATAAGAAAATAGAAATATAAATAAATGGAGTATAAAATAACATAGGAATGTGAAAGTTTGTTTTAAAACTAGAAAAATATAAATGTTATTTTAGAAAATCTTAACAGAGTTCGGTGTAGATTTATATATATATATATATATATATATATATATATATATATATATATTCATTTTAATCAAAGATTTGATAGTAATATATCAAGTTGTGTTAGCTTCAAACGTCATTTAACATTTAAAAAAAAATTCACTTGAGATAAAAAAAAAACGTATATCTAATTACTTTGAAGTTTATTTATTTTAAAGCTTGAAATGCAAGATGTTTAAAACATAAACAAATTTCATTTTCACTTCAAAATTTAAATTAAAAACATATTTAATTATCATTTTTATGTATTACCTTACAAGATAATCTATTGTTTGCACTTTTTTTACAAGTGAGAAATTGTTTCAAATAATAATATTATGTTTCTAAAATATATTTTATAATAAATAAGTAGAATTTTTAATTATTTATTTATCTATTTAATATACTTATTTCAAGAATAAGCAATCTATTATTTTTAAAAGAAGACATTATAATTTGTTAAACATGAGATGCTTATAAAAAACATTTATTTTAAAAACAATTATTTATGATGTAAAGACCAAAATATGATGTAGGTAACATAATTAATTATACAGAGAAGTAAATTGAAGTAAAGTTTTGAAGTTCACATTGTGGAGAATAATTTCAGGAAGTTTTCCTACTACAAAAATCTGTCTATCATAAACTCTGGTGGCTAAGGCTGAAATGGATGAATAATTCAGTAAATTCTCCTTTCCTTCGCCCGCTTCCGGGAATTACTACCTTTAATCTTCCACTTTTCATTCCCGCCTGGTCGATTCTGTTCTTCAATTTCTCGAACCTTCCGTTTCCTAAGAAAAAATATTTAATGAAAACGAGTAAGTAACCAACAGAGCATTGCAACATGCACAAACAACTATCTAACCAGACAGATATACTATTCAAGGCCTGTCTCACCTATAGGCTGCAAGGTTTTGATCAGAAAGCAGCTCATCTGCAAGTGTTGCTTTCCTTTCCTTCTTTGTTAATCTTCCCGAGAAGAAGTCCAGTGGAGAATCTACAACTGTACCAACCTGATCATTCAAAATCGCAAATTGTCTAAAAGATTTCCTCTAGAAATTCTTATTTTGATGAAAGTAATAACACTCAAAGCTTATGTTTTTGTAATCTGCCAAAAACAAAAACTTGCTTGCCTGGAAATATTTGGGAAGTGTCTTTGATTTGGAATCACCTTTCTTGTAATGACGCTTTGGATCAAGGGCACCTCTCAACTGTAACCACCAACGTACATGTTTATTATTAAAGTCTAAGGATAAGATCTGGTTCACAAAATAAAACTAAACAGCAAAACACAAATTGAGAGATACATAAAATCTGTGTCTGACTGATTTTTTCCAGATGCTTTTAATATCACTAAACATTTGCCATTCCTCGAAATTGCACACGCATAGCGTGAGAACTTGATATGTTATACAAAAATTTACATCACTGCATCATATCTCACCACATGAAGGAAGTTTCCGGAAGAGTTCTAAGTTAACACCATAACATGAAATAATTACAGATCAGAAGTCTGTTAGACTCAACAATTGAGTACACAGAATACTGGAACTTTTAAGACTAATTAATCTGGTCTGAGACCAAATCTGAGTACACACTCAGACACAGGGTTTCCGCTAACAGGAGTCTCCTTTTTCAACTAAACACTCAGAGAACTACCGAGCTTTCCCTCTGATAACTTCCTAAACAACATATGCCCTGTAATGCCAAATAATAACTGCCGCCTATTGATAGTAACTGCTGCATGTAAACAATAACTTACTCATAAAACATAATTTATAATTTTGTTCATGTCTATGCTGCAATACAAATAAATCAACTCTATTTCTTTTTTTTTTCTGACATAAACCTTCAATGCCTTTGGGGCCATCTCCCTCAACAGGCCCATTTTTGACCTATAAGAGTCACAATGATTTCATGGTTTTAAATGGATAAAGGTCCAAAATTTTCATTGCACAATATCATGTGTAAATATAAATAAAAGAAGGATGTCCTAAGTTAGTTATTCAGCAATTGTTAGTTCATAACTTTTTGGTAGTTGTCCATATATAAGGTAGGTTGTTGTATTCTGGGCAGCTGAATCTAGATCGAATTCTAATTACAGAAGTTCAGTGCACATATTCCTTGATCACACATGTCTCCTCTTTCTCTTAAACCTCCCCATTCTGTTTTGTCCACTCTTCCCCTCCTCTTTCTCTGTCTTTCTATTTCTTGCTACCCCTCTCTGTTTCTTTCATCTATCTCACCCAAATTCCATATCACAATGGTAATAAAGAAAGCTAAATCCAACTTGTACCTCTAATACCAAATCACATGAAAAAGAAAAATCATCTACTTTAACGGTTTCTGGTTTCAATTATGAAAGAAATTAGAATGATAACCATGAACATCCTTATGTATAAGTAACTTCATTATTTTGAATAATATCACATAAGTCACCATATATATTAATTATTACTAGTGTATATCATTATTAGCTCAAACCAAGCTAATTTTACAATGCATCACATATGACCGTATACGAAACAACACTATAGAACGAAACGTAATAAAAAGGTAAAGATGCTAGAAGTCAATATCACCTTCAACAATTTCAAATCTTTTTGTAGCTCAGGGGTGATGGTCTGGGCCGGCATATCGAACCTGACACAGATTCAACAACAAGATCATTCCCTTTCACACCCCAATTAAAGAAGAAACCATAAGATGACGGTATAAATTAATATAAATCATTTGTTCTTTGTTTGACTTAAAAAAAAAGGTTACAACAACAACATTGAGATAAGGTGTCTAAAAATGAAAAGATAAATCTCCAAAGAATAAACTTCAGCACAGAGATGCAAGCTTGCAAGAGAGAATAATCTAATACAAAATTACATACCAATTATTCCCAGCAGTATCTTTAGCTTGCTTTTTGAGTAACTTATTTAATTTTTTGGGATTGTTTGGAGGGACAAAAAGGCCATCAACCAGCTCTGAACTGGATTTCCAAAGAGCGTTGTTTGATGCCTCCGTTTGAGGTTTGGCATGAGACCCATGAGTGACTTTTGATGATGATGGAATAGAAAAATGTGGCTGCCATGATAACCCTACAACTGGTTTTCTCTCCGGCATTCCTAGATTAAGGTTAATTGCATAATGAGATCCTGAACATTATACCTAATTAATTACAGAACCACAAGTCAATCAAACCCTAAAGAAAATAATATACCTTGGACGCTGTCGCGGGGCGTAGGAGGCCCCTCGTCTCGGATGTTTTTGAGGCGCGGAGGGGCTCGTCGCGTTACGGAGGAGGCTGTGGCGGAGGGCGTGCGACGGCTCTCTCTCTCTTTCGATTGTTATGGTTTCGTCACTGAAAGTTGAAGAAGAATGAGTAGTTTAATAGTAGATGGGCTGGACTCCCTTAGGTTGGGCTCAAAAATATAAATATTTTTGAAGGTAGTTTCTTCCTACACCACCATATATGTTTCTTTCTTCACCTCTATTTGAAAAACTTTCCATGTTGTCCTCTTTTGAATTGGGTAACAAGGAAGCTAAAAATTATATCTAAACTATGGAATCCGAAAAAAAAAAGCTTTCTAATTATAAAATAGGAAAAATGAATTTTTAATTATGTGATACGAAAATTATTATTCTTTTTCTTAAAAAAAAACTTTAGATTCTATCATTTGATAGTTATTTTTAGTTTTCAAACTGTATAATCTAAATATTATTTTTCTCTTTCAAATTGTACAATTTGATTTGTTTTTTAAGAAAAACATAGTTTTTAAATTTCACGATCCCAAAGTCATTTTTAGGTTGAAAATTACACAAATCAAAAGTCTTTTTAATTTTCCTATTACAAAATTTAAAAAGTTATTTCTTTTACTTTGGAGGTTCAAGAAAAAAGAAAGTGTCTCTTTTTCAATCTTTAGTTAATACAAAATTTCAACCAAACCAAATTAATTAAATGTTTTGTTAAGTTTTAATTTAGTAAAAAATTTCAACCAATTTTAATAAAAAATTTCAGTTTATTACAAATTGATTAAATTATTTAGTTAAAATTGTCAAATAAAAAATATATTGTAACTTTTTTATATGATTATGATCATATTTATAATTTTAATTTTGTTTATAATCTACACAATCTCATTTAAAAATCATAACACAAATATTCTTATTATTATATCTCAGTGGTTATCATGCTGTAAATACAATATAATCAAATCTTGAAAAACATTTCACCATAGTCACATTTAATAAACTTTAAACATATAATTTATATTTCAATAAAATTTATTTGAATGTTAGTTTTGGCTTTAACATAGATGATCTCCTATCCATATTATTTGAACTTCTCTTTCTTATCATACCTTCTAAATTAAATTATATTTTTATCTAATTTATTTATCTGGCTATATTCGAACTTCATTTTTTAATGTCTTGAAATCACATTCCTAATTGTTGGAATATTGTAAATAAATGGCTTTCCTTTCCTCACTGCAATAAACTTGAAACTAAATCAACTTTGGCTTAGAATGGATTAGGAAGTCATTGCTACAATGCAGCATCAATTTCTTTTCCTTACATGGCTGACTTTATTCTGCTGATATAAATTTAACATCAGTCCAAACAATATGATGAAAGCATCCACACCTTTCCAAACTGTTACAGAAAGTATAGGAAGGACCACTCAATAAATGTTACTGCAAACAAAGATTTTAGGAGGAATTCTTGCTGCAGCTGGCCCAATATTCAGCTACCAGCTTAGAGAATGAAGAGTTGGTATCCATTAGTCTTGAAGGCTCATCATATTCCACCATTTTCCCTAAGAAACCATAAAAATTATCTTAGACAAATAACTGAGAAAGCAGTGTATCCCAAAAAGAGGAAAAAAGAATGAAAAAACATACCATAGGAGAGGACCATAACCATATCACTGTCTATTACAGTTGGAACCCTGTGAGCAACTGTAATAACTGTGCATGTTTCAAACTCTTGTCTGATAATTCTTTGTAGAATTGCATCTGTGGCAGAGTCAATGGAAGCAGTGGCTTCATCCAGAACAAGAATTCTGTTCCTCTTAAGCAGTACTCTTCCAAGACAAAACAGTTGTCGTTGTCCCAAGCTCCAATTTCCACCTTCATCACTCACTGTATAACCATTCTCAATCAGACTTCAATGCCTAATTTATGGATCAAATACTTTAGATTGGAAAAACAACTTGCAAGTTCAAATATTATGTGTATCCCTCATGATTTTAAACCTCAAAAGGTAAGCTGCAATAGATTGTTGCTAAAGGCTGCTGAGAGAATTGGCCTGAGAATACCAGTACCAGATATGTGGCTCTAAGTATGTTAAGTTTACTCACCCTGAGAGTCTAAGAGATTTGGAAGATGGCTGATAGTTTCCTTAAGCTGACATTTCTCTAAAGCCTATATACAAATTAAACATAATCAAACATTTGTTTAGTATAAGCTCAAGCAAAACTTGGTGTTAAAAAAACATTTTTTAACAGGATAACTAGTCCATTTACCTTCCATATCTCATCATCTGAATATAGGCCTAAAGGGTCCAAGTTGGTTCTGATGCTGCCCTTGAAGAGAGTTGGTTCCTGAGGGATGATGCTTAGTTTCATTCTCAAATCCTTCAACCCCATTGAGCATATGTTAATCCCATCTATGAGAATGTCACCGCTTGCTGGCTCAACTAAGCGAAACAAAGCACTTATGAGTGTACTTTTTCCACTTCCTGTTCTTCCTACAACTCCCACTCTACTCCCTTCTCTAAATGTGCAAGTGATACCCTTAAGCACTAATGGAGCATTCGGACGGTATCTAATCTGAGACCAGCGAAGGAAAATAGCCATCACAAAAAGAAGCTTTATCCATTTGACAGTATTAAAATAAAGAAAAAAAATTGAAAGACAAGGATGAAACATTACTTCTAAGGCTTGAAGGTAAATCCTGCCTTTGGAAGGCCATGAAGATGGAGGTTGATGGTCCTTCACAATAGCAGGAGGCTCTGACGGTAGGTGAACGAATTGCTTGATTCTTTCAACAGAGATAAGATAGTTTAATAAGTTACAATACATTCGAGTCCAAAATATATGTGATGATGTCAAGGATAGTGCGTAAGAGAGAGATAGTCCCACAAGACCTGCATAATCCAAGAGAATTTTGAAGAGCTAAAAGCTCGTTAATAACATGCATAAAGCTTTATCTTGCTAATTAACATCTGAAGTAATATTACCTGAGGACACGTATCCCTGCGGAAATAGAACAAGTAGGAAAGCTGAAGTGATGACTGTCAAATTTTGAAGTGCTTCAATCCTCAAAAGTAACCATTCTGTGGCCACATTAGAATGGAAAAACAGTGTTGCATCTGTGTCCACAAGCTTTAAGTAGTTTTTAAAAAATCTTTCTACCATATTGAATGCTCTCACAGTAACAACACCAAGTGATGTCTCAGCTGCAAAATTCATCACAGGAGCTTTCGTGGTTCCATTGATCCTCATTAATTCCCTTGACGAGGCTTGATAATATTCCTTTCAGGGAGGGAGCATTTGGAAAAATTTAGCTTTGTGAGTTAAGCAGGGACGAGAAATAAAAAACTAAAAAGATTTTAAAGTTTGATGCAACTATTGCAGGAATGGCAACATTGAGGCTAAACCTGAACATATTTTGATGCAACTATTGCAGGAATGGCAACAATGAGAACTGGCCAAGTCACTAAAACCATTGCACCAATCATTACCAAAATTTCAATTGGTACACATGTTACAAAGGTGATCGTATAAGGTATGTCAAAATCCAAAGTACTTAAATCTGATGAAGCCTGCAAGAGAGAAAAAGTGAATCAAAATTTTGAATATGACTAAATGGCAATGATCAAACAAAGGGAAATTATTTAGATATTTTTTTTCCATTGGGAAATGAAATCTTAATCTTACTCTTGTTAAAATCCTTCCTACGGGGGTTGAGTCAAAGAACAACATAGGAGCATTGAAGATAGCAGTATTGAAAGTTGTGAAGAAAGCTTCGGAAGCATTTAACCCAAGGTAAGCGGTCAAGAGAGACCTTATATATATCAACGCAGCACCAGAAAATGAAATTAATGAGTACACTCCAATCAAGATGGCACTAGTTATTTTTGGAATATCAATGGCTAAAGCAAGCCAAACCGTTGATGTAGTCTGCAAAGCAACAAAAGAACAATGTGCCAAAATTATATAAAACATCATCATTGAACCCCTGGAAAAGGAAATATAATCCCAGAATGTCTTCAAGCCGACATCACCAATCTCTTTTTCTTCTTCTTGTGTAAGTTGCATCCCAAGTTGACCATCCGTAGAAATCTCCTCCTCACTTTGATTTTTATAAACGCCTTGAGACTCTTCTCTACGAGTTTTGTTCTCATTATTCTGATCCAACTCTGTAATTGCATCCTTGTGAGCGCTCACAAGTTGTTCAAAGGCAGTCCCAGTTGTTAAGAGATTCTCATACTTTCCTGATTCAGTAACTTTTCCACCTTCCATTACCTAGAATTTGAGTCATAAAATCTCGTGTTATGTATACACAAATGTAATGTAATAGGTATCCAAATGATGTACTTTACCAGGATTGTATCAACTTCCGAGAGAAACTCCACTTGATGTGTCACTAGAATGACTGTTTTTTCTCTTAGAGCAGTCATTACACAGTCCTGTAACCATATAAATACAAGTGGTTTGATTCACTGAAGTGGCAATAACAGTTGCACTGAAGTTAAAAATCTAATAGTAATAGTTTCTTACTTTGAAAAGGATAGCAGCAGTGTGAGCATCAACTGCACTGAAAGGGTCATCAAGGAGATAAATGTCAGCATCATTGTAGACAGCACGAGCTAGTTGAATCCTTTGCTTTTGTCCTCCACTCATGTTAATCCCTCGCTGACCGATTTCTGTAAGATCACCATGACTAAAATCATTGATATCCTTATCCAAGGCACAAACTCTAATTGCACTCTCATATCTTGTTTTCTCCATTGGCTTGCCGAATAGTATATTCTCTCGAACCGTCCCACTTTGTATCCAAGAAGTTTGAGAAACATATGCTATGTTGCCGAACACATTAACCTGTTTTACATCATTCAGAAATTTCATAGAGAAAAGAAGGAGAATTAAATACAAAGAATATCAGCATGAATGACATGAGAACATAAAGCTAAACTTGTTTTGCTTAACTCACAGTTCCTGAGATCTTTGGAATCTCTCCTAATATTGCATACAAAAGAGATGATTTTCCAGCTCCAACTGGCCCACAAACTGCAACTTTCTGTCCCCATTTGATTTCTAAATTCACATCTCTTAAAGTTGGGGACACTGATTCATGGTCCCAAATGAAGTTGCCAGCTTGGATTTCTACCGCACTAATTGAACTTCGGTTTGTATAGCTTCTGCTACCATCACTGGTATCTAGTTCTTCGTCAAACAAAAAGGTATTGAGACGATCAAAAGATACCTTAACTTGGATCAGAACAGATAGAGCCTCCGGAATCATTCGAACAGGTTCTCCCAAGTTCCTCAACGTTGCAAGAACTGTAAATATGGTCCCAGCATTTAATGGAGCACTATTGAAAACAGCACAACCGAGGAAAACAACAGCAGAAACGATGGTAGGAGACATCCAATATAAAAATGACCCATAAGCTTTCAACATATGTGCCTTAGATAGCCAAATGAACTCTTTCGCACGTAGGTTCTCAGCCAAACTTTTGAATTTGTCTTCCCAAGACTGTAACTTGATGATTTTCATGCTATTTAGAATTTCTGAAGTTGCTCTAAGACGCTCATCCTGTGAAATCATGAACTGTGCCATGCACCTTTGTAAGATCTTGGCAAATGGTACATTGAGAAGTCCACATATAAGAAGAGGGATTAAACCGGGAAGTGCACCTACTCCCACAACTCCATACAGGATACTGATAGATAGAAGAAGTTGCAATGTACATGCCCATGTTAGATGAAACCACCATGGAAATTCTCCCATGCGATACGCATCAACAGCAATGTAATTCACAATTTCACCTGTTGAGTGTCTTGTCTTTGCTGAGTTTGAAAGCTTTAGTTGTTTTTCATACACGACAACCATCAGAGCTGATCTCATCTTCAACCCTGACCTCCTGGAACAAAAAAACCAGTGTCTCTGGGACACAGAATCAACCACTTTGGAGATAATAAGAAAACCCACTATGGTAAGACCTTCTTTGAGACCTGTCTCCCCAGAATCCCTACTATTTGAAAAGTTGACAAAAGCATAGAGGATTAAAGGAGAAACACTCACAGCAATGGTTCTGAGCAATGCGTAAACAGATATCAATATGTTCTCTTTTAAGTGAGTTCTAACAATGGACCAAAACACCAAATTCTTGGTGTTGTTCTTGCTTCTCTCCCTCGTGAGGGATTGCCATGCATGCATGAAGTTTTGGTGGGACAAGTCGGCTTTGTCTTCAGAAAGAAGGGAAGGGATGTCTTCAAGAGATAGTGGCCTTGAGTAACCCAAACTGAGTAAGGAGTTAACCCAAGAGAAAGTAAACTTGCTCAGAAAGGAAGCACGACCTAGTCCTGTTTCTTCTGTGCCAACTTCCCGAGCTAACAATGGTTCTGATAAACTTTTTAGCTCATTTTGATTGACAAAGAGACCAAGGTTTTGGAAGGCACAGAAGAGAAGAAGCGTGTGTAAGAGCCATAGTAGGACATCAAAAATTTCTAATACATGCTTTCTAAATAGAATTTCTATTTGGAGAGCCGAAACTAGTGCAAAGGAACATGCCCACCAGACAGAGTTTAGAATTTTGATCCATTTGTGTCCCTGAACATGCAAAGAAACTGCCAAAGAAGTCCAAACAAATCCTCGTACAACGCATGCTAACCAGCTGAGGTGGTTAGCCATGGAGTTCCCAGTTTTGGCTATGAGACTCCACAGCGCAATACTGTAAAACACAACGCTAGTGATAGCACAACAGATAGAGACAAAAAGGAAAAACCTGTTTTTGGTATGACTTCCATTTATAAAATTTCTTCTGATTAAACTGACAATGGTGGAAGCGTAGAAGACACAGACGAAAATTAGATTTATAGTGTCTATTGTGCTCCTTTGTGAACAGAAAGAAGTGAACTCAAAATTCTTCAGACAAATCCATGAGAAATCATCAGCGTATCCATTAAAAATCTCCATCATCATCATCAAAGAATGATCAACACTTTTAGACGCAGCAATGGGAAACTTTAGAAGAAGCTCTTCATGCAAATCAACATGGTCAAAGAACTAGACAAAAGACATGATTTGCATGAAAAGGAAGCTTCCACCATCTCCTTCAAAGAACTTAGTGTTGTTGTGTCGCATCAATGGGGCAGAGAAGAAAGAAATTTTGGATACATGTACTGAAAAGGGTATAATTGACATTATCAGTGTGCCCCACCTTCTTGTACAAACCCTTGCAAAGAGAAACACTTTCACGTTTGATTTGAGTGGTTAGAACATGGAAAACATTGCAGTTAAAAACTGTTGAAGATCGGATTTGAGTGGTAGAGATTTTTACCTTTTTGGAGCAGACACTTCAATTATAATGTGCTTGAAGAGTTAAGCTCATAAGGATTGCATAATATAATTTTTTTCATCATCAATCTGCATTTAATTTTCTTTACTTTCAATTTATTAATTTAATACAATCAATGCACTTGTAAATCTTTTACTAAAAAATATAGGAGTTTTAGTAGAACCATGTCGTATCTCATCACAAAGCTCACTAATCACAAGTCCAACAAAAGAAACAATAGCAAGGAAGCACATCATCATAATCAAACTGTCAAGAACGGAACAATTTACAAAAAGATTAAAAGAATAATTTAACAAAAATAAATTATAGTTATTAATCTGTCTTCTTTTTCAATTGTCAAAGAAAACTAAGACTAATTCTCTACACTAGTTTTAAACCATTAACATTGGAGAACCAATTGAATTCCGACCACCATCAACTTCAAACTTGTCAACTTTTCCAACATTTTTTTAGTGATGTTTATGCAACAGTTGAATGTTGACACCAGATAAAAGTTATTATAGTTTCCTTATCCTCTTTGGTTTTCTTAAGTGGAGGTTTTTGCTTCAATATTGTACATATTATGGCAGCAGTTAAATAGATAAAAGTTTGCACCATATATGAAAACCAGATATCTTACTGCCAAGTTAAAATAAGATATGAATCTAAAACCACGAAACATATGCATTTGCACAAAGCATAACATTATTGCTTACTCTTTAAGGTATATTTGTCTTCAGCCTTCTCTATAAATAACGTTGTTGTAGAAAAATGATATTACTGTTTGAGAGTTAGTGGAGTGCGAAGAAGACAATGGTGAACTGTTTGAGAGTGAACGAGATGGACAAGAAGTGATTGCAAGAGTGAGCTTAGTGATTATTATATATAGCTTTATAATTCATAGTAATTGATTATTAATAAAATTGAATTACATTTGTCAATTCAGCCAATTTTTTAAATACTTTTATTAAAATTTCTAAACCAATACATTATAAAGTTGGAGAAGAAATCATTGTTGTTTTGTCATGTTTTCATTGTAACATGTCAATCCACCAATTCTTAAAATGATAAAAGCTTTGTCAATTTATCTATGGAAGAATTTTTCAAAGAAAAATTCCACACGCAAGCTTACATATTTTAATAATTATTACATGATCATGTATTCCCTTGTGAATGGAAGTACGTGAGATTAGAAGTTGGAAAAGTATCTCTGAAAAAGCAATTGTTGAAGAATGTGCTGCATTGTCTCATTCACCTATGTATAGACAAAATAATTATACAAGATAATGGTTATGAAAAAAAAAACATTTTTACGTTTTGTTCACGTTTTGTTCACTTGGAATAGATGATTTGGAAAAGAGTGAGTGGATAGATTTGAGAGGATTTAAGGGTAAAATTTGTATTGTTTATTTGAGTAGATTTGGAGGTAAGTGAAAGTGAATTTGAAAGTAAAGTTTCTGAGAATTAGTGTATTATTTGATTAATGTGAGACAAAAAAAATTGTTTAATTGAAAGAAAGTAAAGATAATCAAAATGTCCCTAATTATTATAGTAATATAAAATAATAATTATTAATGTTATATTTAATTGTAAAAAAGTTTATAAAGAGTAAAAAATTAAAGTTAATTATTAAAATGTAAAAAAATAGTGATTTAGTAAATTTAGTGTTGTCAAAATGGGTTGTAACCTGTGAGTCAACCCAGTCCACCACGGATTTGAGCCGGGTTGGGTTTGAAAAAAATATAATTTTTTTATGCGGGTTAGTTTTCAATCCGGCTCACTTAGGAACTCGTGGTGAACTGGTGAGCCGGGATTGGTTCACCAACCCACCTAATTTAATTTAATTATTTATTATTTTATGTTTCAATATTATTAGTTAGCATATTTTTATTATATTATAGATGAGGGTAAAAAAAATGTTTCAAGAGAGAGAAATATTATACATTTATCTACTCAAGACTCTAATATTATAAATGGACAAGTGATACAAAAATTATCAATATTAAAAACTTATTTGTTTGCCTTTTGTGCTTGTTTTTCAATTATGCTTGGATTGTATGATTTTTTTATTATTATTTTGAATTGTCTTTGTATATTTAAGTGAGTTAGTGAGCCAACTCGTTTAATAAGTAAGTCGAGTTAGACTAACTCACTAAATAACCAACCCGTAGTGAGACAAACCGGATTATCCGTTTTGACAGCTCTAAGTATATTGAAATAATAATAATAATAATAGTAATAATAATAATAATAATTAATACTAATAATAATAATAATAATTAGACTTGTGAGGTCAGTTTAATATTGAGAACTGATAGAAAAATATTTCATATCACATCTTCCATAATTAGATAAGTTTGATCATTTTATTTTATCATTGAGTAAAATTTGATAATCTTATAGCTTCTAAAAACAAGTTAAAAAATTATATTGAAGAATGACTAATCCACTAAATATTATTAATTCGTAGACAAAATAATTTGGAAATAAATAAATGATGCATCTTAATATGAATTATAAAAATAAAACAAACAAAAATTAGTGAAAAGTTGACCACCTTTCTAATCAAAATCCAACTATTACATGACCCATTATACTCTTTATTGTTAATGTTTATTATTATTTTTTTATTTAACTTATTTCTCTTTCCAAAGAACATGAATGATTAATTGTTTATAAAATTTTCATTATATTTAAGAAAGAAATGCAATGTGTAATTGGTTCTTGCAGGAGGATGAAGTCAAAAAGATGATGACAAGGTGTCAAATCATAATTTAATAAAACTAACGGAATTATTTTTCTATTAAAATTATAATTTTAATTATAATCTAATATTTTATGGTAAATAGTTTTCTTATGGTATGCTAATGGAAAATGTCTTTGATTTTTAATGTTGTATATCTCTTTTAAGATAAATAGTTAATTTAATAAAATAAATATTGAAATAATTCATTATTATAATAACATAAATAAACTTCAACTTTATTAATTTTATTTAAATTCTAATTTAAATATATTCATTATTAATAAACTTAAAAAATAAAATAAATATATTAATATTTGTTATATCAAAGCGATTATATTTTAACGTATTAAAATTCTTTATTTCACTAATTTAACTCACTTATTTTGATTTGACCTTACATAATTTCTCATATAATTTTGGAAATTATTTCTATTATGACTGGGTAAAAACAAATTGTATTATGATTTTCTAGCACTCGATTTATTTCAATAAAAAAATTTAATTGTATTTAAAAATAAAATAATTTACAATTTGAATGTTGAAAGTTAAAATAATATATATATATATATAAAATGAGTTTCACTTTTATTTATCAAGTTCTTTCTCTTCTACGTCACGCAATATAATTATTAATGTTTCGGTAGATATTTTGTGGGATTAAGATACTAACCTTTTTGACGTTTGAATCATGTGTTCGACTTGTTTTTTCATTTTGGACCGTTCGGTTGCCTCAATTTGTCCGCTTGGTTGCCTCAATCTGACCGCTCGGTTGCATTTAGTATTGGCCGTTCGGTGGACTTTAATCTTGATTAGAGGGGGAGGTACCTACAAAGGCACTTTAACGCTCAAGTTAGGTGTCTGTTGAAGGAGCTTTTGTTCACAAATGAATATTTTGTATTTATTGTAATTGAGTATTGTGAACTTAGTAAAGCGTACTTGGTTATTGGCCTTGACCTCATATTTATAGGTCATCTCATGGATCTAATCTGATTCAAGCCCAATAAAATAAAAACATATTTACCTTTAGATTCGTTCAGTTGCTCATAAATAGCTTATTAATATCTTTAATAAAAAATCTTTGATTATTTTATCCTCCGCTGGACTATTGGCCCAATAATAAAATAAGTGTTGGCTCAATTGTGGCCAACATTAATAAAAGCCCTTTGACCTGGTTGACTAGTGCTGCTAGCGCTGCTAGCGTGGATAGACCAAACGGTCCTAAACATTAATCGTTTAGTCTTTATTACATACCATACATATGTCCCCCAAGTTTGAGTTAACCGTTTGGCTTTAGCCGAGGTTAACTATAGGACATATGAGTTAGAGGGAGGTTGTTCTCGTTGTATTGAGGAGCTTGCTTTCCATGTGCTTTAAGTCGTTACATCTTCTTTGGGCCGAATGTCGGACTTTAGGTTTTTCTTTAGAACCTTTTTTCCATAGGCCGAACGGTTTCATGTGTAGAATCTTGTCATCTGTACTATGAGGCTGACTGGCTGAATACTTGTTGGGCAAAATAGCCGAATATCTGTGAGGCCGAATGGTCGAGTACCTGCGAAGTTGAATGTGACGTCGAATAGGCGAATAACTGAGAGGCCGAATGACCGAGTGCTTGAGAGGCCGAATGGCGGAGTACTTGCGAGGCCGAATGGTCGAGTGCTTGCGAAACCAAATGGTTGAATGTTTGTGAAGCCGAATGGCTGAATATCTGTGAGTGAGCGTTCATCGGGGGAATGTCTTTACCGTTCGGTTTATAGTCCATGGGGGACTGTCATTGCATTGGTGAAGATCTTGAGATGATTGTTCGGTTGTGGACACCAAGTGCCGAGCTGACCGTTCGGTGCGGCCTTGCTCTGCCCTCAATGTCGCAATCTCCTCTGCGTGCTTCCGACGCTCAAGTTAGGCGTATGTTGAAGGAGCTTTTACTCACAAATGAATGTTTTGTATTTATTGTAATTGAGTATTGTGAACTCAGTAGAGCATACCTGACTGTTGGCCTTGACCTCATATTTATAAGTCATCTCATTAATCTAATATGATTCAATCTCAATAAAATAAAAACAGATTTACCTTTAGATTCAGTCAGTTGCTCATAAACAGTTTATTAATATCTTTAATAAGATATTTTTTTTATTATTTTATCCTCCGCTGGACTATTGGCCTAATAATAAAATAAGTGTTGGCTCAATTGTGATCCAGTATTAATAAAAACCCTTTGACCTGATTTACTGACGTTGCTATAGTGGATAGACCGAATCCTAAACATTAATCGTTCCGTCTCTATTACATTACATACCAATTAGCATAATCTATATATGGAAAATCTTCACTAGGTATGGATGCATTTCTTTAGCTTTTATTACTTTCTTTTAGCAGAAATTCAAAGACGCAAATATGTTATTATAATTAAATAGCGATAATGAAAAAAAAATTACACAAAATTTGTTTACTTTTATATTTTATTTTCTTCTTTGTAAAATTTATTCTTATTTTAAAATTTATTCTTATTTTACACCCATGCTTTCACCTTGACATTTTTTTTAATTAATTATGTTTTTCTAGGTTTTTTTCCAAATATGAATTAGGATAATTATCATCTCCTCATGTTGCTTGCATATGGTGTAGTATGATTAATTTGACAACTTTCTATTTTAGTGTATGTATTATCTTCCCTTTTCCCATCTTGATACCATTCATTGTAAATTTATTATAAAATAATTAATAACAGTATAAGAAGATCACATTGAATTACATGTCAAACTTATTAAGTTCGAAGTAAGAAATACGGAAATAAAAAAATTGAATTAATTATCTTTTTATATATATAAAATACATTATAAAGTTGGAGTAGAAATCAAAATAAAAAACATAATATGACAGCTTCTCATGCAGTATTGATTTCATCGTCACATCATTGCTGTCATGTTTTAATTGTAATATGTCATTCCACCAATTCTTAAAATATAAAAGCTTTGTCAATTTATTTACGGAAGATGTTTTCGAAGAAAAGTTCCATACGCAAAGTTACAAATTTTAATAATTATTATATGATGAGGCATTCCCTTGTGAATGGAAGTAGGTGAGATTAAAAGTTGGAATAGTATCTCTGAAAAAGCAATTTTTAAGAATGATTAATTTTTTGTTAAATTTTCTTTATATTTTAAAAGAGAACAGTTCTCATGCATCTTTTCATTTTTGTCCTGTAATTCCAAAATTTTAACATTTTAACTTTTATCAATAACTATTAGTTTTTGAAAACCGATTACAAATTTTATGAATTTTGAAAATTATTAAAATTTTAATCAGTTTTTGAAAGGAGATAAAGCTTTCACCGATTCTTAAAAACCGATTTAGAAATTTATTTAACCAGTTTTCAATAAATTTTATTTTATTTTTAACTTTTTTTAGTTTATTTTCTTTTATTTTTTATTTAATAATAATAATAATATTAGTAATAATAATAATAACATTAGTAATAATACTAATATTAATAATAATATCAATAATAAATAATAATATTATTAAAACAAATAAAATATATAAAACTTTGAAAACAATAAAAATCTTAATAGATTTTTGAAAACTAGTTAAGAAATTTTTTTGATTAATTTTTAAAAATTATTAAGAAAATTAATTAATCGACTTTCAAAAGTCACTTAAATAAATTTCAATTTCGTCGATTCAAGTTTTCATTTTTCTTTAATTTTTTTAATTTATATTTTTATTTAACAATAATAATAAAATATAGGTTTAATACATCATTTTGATTTTTTTTTTAAACTTTGATTCAAAATGATTAAAATTGTAAAAATGCAAATGCTAACGTGACAGAATATTACTGAGTTGTTTGAAACGAAGTTTACGTGGCAAGTCATTTAAAATAGGTTAAATTAAAGAATAGGTTAAATTAAAAAATCCTAATCCCAATTTGATTACTCCATCAACCTCTGCAGTCCACCATCAAATATCTATAATACCAGAATATCCTGAGGAAGGGCTTCAAGGGGAGACATCTTAGAGATGGATAGGATTCCACGACGACCCCTCTTTCTTCCCAGTGTTAGAGTATTACTGTAATCCGCAAGCCCAATTGCCATATCTCCAAGCACAAACTCAACAATAAAAGATGTCTCTTTTCTGCTGCAATCTGCAATACCCAACAACAAAAATTCCCAGGTGGAAGAAAGTAGTGCAAAGGAGGTTGATGGTGGACTGCAGGTGGAAGAAAGTGGTGCAATGGAGGTTGATGGTGGACTGCAGGTACAAGAAAGTGGTGCAGAGGAGATGGATGGTGGACTGCAGGTGGAAGAAAGTGGTGCAAAGGAGGTTGATGGTGGACTGCAGAGATTTTAGTCAGAGTAACCTATTTTTGGAGTTAGGGTGGACTGCAGAGGTTGATGGAGTAATCAAATTGGGGTTAGAGTTTTTTTAATTTAACCTATTTTTAATTTAATCTATTTTAAATCACTTCAGACTTTGTCAAGTAAGCTTCGATTCAAATAACTCACTAATGTTCTGTTAGACTAGTATTTGTGCCGTTACAATTTTAATGCTGTCAAAAAAACAATATTGAAGAACTTTTAATGAAATATGAAACTTTATTGATTTTTTTCTGAAAATGGGATCATTTTGAACTAAAGCTCCAATATATTAAACCTAAAATATATTACAAAATTTTAAAATAAAATTCAATATTTTAAATTAAAACCAAAATTAAAAAATATTAAATAAAAAATTTATTTATTTTAATTTAGTAATCATTTTTTTTATTTAATAAATATTTAATTAATTTAATATTTTCATATAATTTAATATATATTAATATTTTAATTTATAAAATATTATTTATCAAACAAAAATAAATAAGATATATTCAAAATTTAAAAACAAAAAAAAAACTTAAAAAAATATACGGTTAACCTATTCAATTTGATTAAATTGAATATGTTAACCACAGTTTCAAACATTTCCAAATACGTTAACATATTTTTTAAAATTTTTGTTTTTATTTATTTTTAATATATTTTATTTATTTGTTTTAAAGAATAATATTTTCTAAATTAAAATATTATTTTGTACAAAATTATATAATAAAATACTAAATTAATTAAATAATTTTTTGATTGTTAAATTAAAACAAATAATTCTTTTAATTTCGTTTTTTAATTTAGAATATTAAATTTTGTTTTTAATTTTTTAATATATTTTATTGTTATTGTTATTTTTATTATTAAAAAATATTTTAATTAACCAAATTTTTTAATATATTTTAATTTTTTAATATATTTTAATTTTTTAGAATATTTTATTCAAGTTAAAAAATTTACTTAACCAAATTTCAAAAATCTGTTAAAATTTCATCGATTTTCGAAAATCGATTAAAATTTTTATAAATTTTAAAATTTGTAAAATTCTTAGTTTTCGAAAATTAATAATTATTAATAAAAGGGACAATATTGAAATTTTAACGTTGTAGGACGAAAATTAAGAAATACAGGGATAAGTGCTCTTCAAAAGAACCATGGATGATTATGGAGTTGATGTATTTGAATTTCAAGTAGAGTAATTGAATAAATATTCATATAATATCTTACCATTATATTTGACAATTTCTTTCAAAAGAATTACAAATTCCATCTCAAACTCTATTGAATTTAAATGTTACAATATTAATATTTTTTTTTTCAACTTTTGTTGATTTTATAGAAGAATTTCAAACACAGAAATATATTATTATAACTAAATACTGATATTAAAAAGAAATTTTACACAAATTTTTTAACTCTTATATTTTATTTTATTCTTTGTAAATGTTATTCTCACTTTAAAATTTTCCAAGATTTGATATGGAGCAATGAATTTAGGAAAATTTTTTCTGGATTGAATAGCCCTTGTGGTTGGGGTTACTTTCAAGAAAACATGCTTTTTAATTGCAAATTCCAAATGTTTCCTTATGTGATCACCATAAGACTTTTATCGACTCTGGAATGCTTTCTACTTCCTTTTGTATCTTCTCACCTTTTCAGTAGTTTGCTTCAACATCTTTAGCCCTATGTCTCATCATTCTAATACCAATATAAAGGGGTTTTTGCACCTTCTGCTATACAATGTCTCATATGGAATCATTGTGTTACTAGCACTATAACGGTTACTATAAGTAAATTCTCCTAAGAGCAAATCTTCATTCCATCCATCTAGATAACTAATTTGTTTAAGTTCAAATAAACTGAACTGAACTGTTTTTTGTTTTATCAAACTGAACTGAACTATACTAAATTGCACTAACTGAATTATTAACTAAACTGTAAACTACATTGAACTATTAACTGAATTGTAAATTACACTAACTGAACTATTAACTAAATTGTAAACTGCATTAATCTTAACTGAACTAATAATTTTAAACTGAATTGTACTAATTTTAACACTGCACTAAATCTAAAATCTGATTTTAACACTATCTAATAACAAAGTAACTTTAGATTATAATTTGAAATTAAATTATTTTGATTGCAAGTTTTGTACAAAAATTTCTTTTTTTATTTGGAATAAAAATTTCTTTTTTTACTTTAGAAAATAAAAATTATCAATGAATTGAAAAGAGAATTAAAAAATTGATTAATAAAATAAAAAAAGTGAAAAGATAATAGTAATGATTACACTATTTTATTGATAAAAAAATTAAATACAAAAATGTTAAACATTTGATAAAATGAAAATATTTAATAGGTTACATATAGAAGTTATTAAAATTTATTATCTGTAACTTAGAAAATTGTAAGAATAGAATATATGATAGATTATATGTGGATGAGATAGAGTAAACAATATATAAATATATATATATATATATATATATATATATATATATATATATATATTTCTCTAGAACGAATATAGTTCTTAGTTTTTTTATTATTCTGCATCTTTTTTATATCATTGTATGTTTTTTTTAGATATATAATACGGAGTGACTTTCTTAAATTTATTCACACATATAATATATTTAAAGTATTTTTTAGATAGTCTTTTTTTCTTTTATGATTTCTATTACTTAATCATTTAATAAAATTAAATTTTAAAAAAATATATTTTACTTTTATTACTTAAAATAGTATTATTTAAAAAGTAATATATGTTTATTGATAAAAAAATATAAAAATTTGTGATAAAAAAATTGTCTTAAAAAATTAATTATTAATTTTTTATGTGAATAGTTTCTTTTATTAATATTTTATTATTAAATAAAGTTTTCTTGACAAGACGAAATAGTTGAACGGAAACTTGAGAAGATGTAAGAGTAGATACAGTTCTCACAGTTAACTGAATTGTAACTATTGTTATAAATTCAGCTTTTAAAAACTGAACAATAAAATAGTATACTAAATTGTTTGTAAAAGTGGATCAGTTATTTTTAGTATAATATAATACACAGTTAACTATAGTTATTTTTGTCCAACCCTAATCCAGTACAAATGTCCTCAACAAAAACTCAAAGGACTTAATCATTCTTTCTAATTACCCATCAATCTAGAATGATAAGCAAAACTCATCCTGAACTTGTTACCCCAAAGATGGTAGTAGTGTCTGTTAAAATCTAGAAGTAAACTTAGGATCTATGTCTGACACAATACTTGAAAGCACTCCATACAATCTTACTAACTCCTTGATATACAACTGTGTCAACTTGTCCATAAGCATCCTTAGATTAACGGTTAGAAAATGAGCCTTCTTCATTAGCCAGTCTACTATCACACAAATTGGATCATGATCACTCGCAACATAAATGGATAACAAAATCATTAACTATGCTATCCAATTTTTCACTCTAGTATCTTTATGTACTGCAACATCTCATCAAACCTATGATGTTTTACCTTTCCTCTTTGACAAGTCAAGCAAAAAGCTATCAACTTAGCAGCGTCTCTTTTTTTAATTTTCTTATTACACAATTTTAAAGTTATTTCTTTTACTTTAAATTTCACAATCCAAAATTGACAAAATGAATCTCTTTTTAAATTAGTGTGCAAGAAGAAGAAATATATGGAGGTGCAAGAATGATGAAAGTGTCTCTTTTTCAATTTTTAGTTAATATTAAATTTCAACCAAAGCAAATTAATTAAATATTTTGTTTAGTTTTAATTTAGTAAAAACAATTCAACGAATTTAAATAAATATTCAGTATAAATTGGTTAAATTTATTAAGTTAAAATTGTCAAATAAAACATATATTCTAACCTTTTTATATAATTATTATTATCATATTTATAATTCTAATTTTGTTTTATAATCTGCATAATCTCATTGCTAAAAATCATAACACAAATTTAAACATTTCCACAGTCACTTAATAAACTTTAAACATATAATTTATATTTCAATATAATTTATTTGAATGTTAGTTTTAGCTTTAACATAGATGATCTCCTACCATATTATTTGAACCTCTCTTTCTTATCATACCTTCTAAATTAAATTATATTTTTATCTAATTTATTTATCTGGCTATATTCGAACTTCATTTTTTAATATGTCTTGAAATTACTTTCCTAATTGTTGGAATATTGTAAATAAATGGTTTACTCTTTCCTCGCTGCAAGAAACTTGAAACTAAATCAATTTTGGCTTAGAATGGATTAGGAAGTCATTGCTAGTTCAGTGAATAGTTGCTACAATGCAACATCAATTTATTTTCCTGATATGACTGAGTTTATTCTGCTGATATAAATTCAACATCATCCAAACAATATGATGAAAGATTCCACACCCTTCCAAATTGATACACAAAGTGCAGGAAGGACCACTCAATAAATGTTTTCACAATCTTTTATTTTATTCTACCGTCGGATCATCCCATCTTTTATTTTTTCAATCTTACTGTAAACAAAGATTTTAGGAAGAATTCTTGCTGCAGCTAGCCCAATATTCAGCTACCAACTTAGAGAATGAAGAGTTGGTATCCATTAGTCTCCAAGGCTCATCATATTCCACCATTTTCCCTAACACACCATACAAAATATATTAGACAATTAACTGAGTAAGTAGTGTATCCAAAAAGGAGGAAAAGAGAACGAAAGAAGATACCATAAGAGAGGACCATAACCATATCACTGTCTATTACAGTTGGAACCCTATGAGCAACTGTAATAACTGTGCATGTTTCAAACTCTTGTCTGATAATTCTTTGTAGAATTGCATCTGTGGCAGAGTCAATGGAAGCAGTGGCTTCATCCAGAACAAGAATTCTGTTCCTCTTAAGCAGTACTCTTCCAAGACAAAACAGTTGTCGTTGTCCCAAGCTCCAATTTCCACCTTCATCACTCACTGTATAACCATTCTCAATCAGACTTCAATGCCTAATTTATGGATCAAATACTTTAGATTGGAAAAACAACTTGCAAGTTCAAATATTATGTGTATCCCTCATGATTTTAAACCTCAAAAGAGTAAAGAAGCAATAGTATGTTAAGTTTACTCACCCTGAGAGTCTAAGAGATTTGGAAGATGGCTAATAGTTTCCTTAAGCTGACATTTCTCTAAAGCCTATATACAAATTAAACTTAATCAAACAATTGTTTAGTATAAGCTTAAGCAAAACATAAAGGTGTTAAAAAAACATTTTTTAACAGGAGAACTAGTCCATTTACCTTCCATATCTCATCATCCGAATACAGGCCTAAAGGGTCCAAGTTGGTTCTGATGCTGCCCTTGAAGAGAGTTGGTTCCTGAGGGATGATGCTTAGTTTCATTCTCAAATCCTTCAACCCCATTGAGCATATGTTAATCCCATCTATGAGAATGTCACCGCTTGCTGACTCAACTAAGCGAAACAAAGCACTTATCAGTGTACTCTTTCCACTTCCTGTTCTTCCTACAACTCCCACTCTACTCCCTCCTTTAAACGTGCAAGTGATACCCTTAAGCACTAATGGAGCATTAGGACGATATCTAATCTGAGACCAGCGAAGGAAAATAGCCATCACAAAAAAGAAGGTTTATCCATTTGACAGTATTAAAATAAAGAAAAAAAATTGAAAGACAAGGATGAAACATTACTTTTAAGGCCTGAAGGTCAATCCTGCCTTTGGAAGGCCATGAAGATGGAGGTTGGTGGTCCTTCACAATAGCAGGAGGCTCTGACGGTAAGTGAACGAATTGCTTGATTCTTTCAACAGAGATAAGATAGTTTAATAAGTTGCAATACCATCGAGTCCAAAATATATGTGCAAACGTCAAGGATAATGCGTAAGAGAGAGATAGTCCCACAAGACCTGCATAATCCAAGAAAATTTTGAACAGTTAAAAGATTGTTAATAACATGCATGAAGCTTTATCTTGCTAATTAACCTCTGAAGTAATAATACCTGAGGACACGTATCCCTGAGGAATTAGAACAAGTAGCAAAGCTAAAGTGATGACTATTAAATTTAGAAGTGATTCAATCCTCAAAAGTAACCATTCCGTGGCCACATTAGAATGGAAAAACAGTGTTGCGTCTGTGTCCACAAGCTTTAAGTAGTTTTTAAAAAATCTTTCTACCATATTGAATGCTCTCACAGTAACAACACCAAGTGATGTCTCAGCTGCAAAATTCATCACAGGAGCTTTTGTGGTTCCATTGATCCTCATTAATTCCCTTGACGAGGCTTGATAATATTCCTTTAAATTTGGAAAAAATTAGCTTTGTGAGTTAAGACGGGACGAGAAATGGAAAACTATTTTTTTATTAAAGTGGTTAAACCTGAACATATTTTGATGCAACTATTGCAGGAATGGCAACAATGAGAACTGGCCATGTCACTAAAACCATTACACCAATCATTATCAAAATTTCAATTGGTACACATGTTACAAAGGTGATCGAATAAGGTATGTCAAAATCCAAAATACTTAAATCTGATGAAGCCTGCAAGAGAGAAAAAGTGGATCAAAATTTTGAATATGACTAAATGGTAATGATCAAACACAAACACAGGGAAATATTAATCTTACTCTTGTTAAAATCCTTCCTACCGGGGTTGAGTCAAAGAACAGCATAGGAGCATTGAAGACAGCAGTATTGAAACTTGTGAAGAAAGCTTTGGAAGCATTTAATCCAAGGTAAGAGGTCAAGAGAGCCCTTATATATACAAACGCAGCACCAGAAAATGAATTAATGAGTACACCCCAACCAAGAAGGCACTAGTTATTTTTGGAATATCAATGGCTAAAGCAAGCCAAACCGTTGATGTAGTCTGCAAAGCAACAAAAGCACATTGTGCCAAAATTATATAAAACAACATCAATGAACCCCTGGAAAAGGAAATATAATCCCAGAATGTCTTCAAGCCGACATCACCAATCTCTTTTTCTTCTTCTTGTGTAAGTTGCATCCCAAGTTGACCCTCCGTAGAAATCTCCCCCTCACTTTGATTATTATAAACACCTTGAGCCTCTTCTCTGAGTTGTGTTCTCATTATTCTGATCCAACTCTGTAATTGCTTCCTTGTGAGCGCTCACAAGTTGTTCAAAGGCAGTCCCAGCTGTTAAGAGATTCTCATACTTTCCTGATTCAGTAACTTTTCCACCTTCCATTACCTAGAATTTGAGTCATAAAATCTAGTGTTAATTATACACAAATGTAATGTAATGGGTATCCAAATGATGTACTTTACCAGGATTGTATCAACTTCCGAGAGAAACTCCACTTGATGTGTCACTAGAATGACTGTTTTTTCTCTTAGAGCCGTCATTGCACAGTCCTGTAACCATATAAATACAAGTGGTTTGATTCACTGAAGTGGCAATAACAGTTCCACTGAAGTTAAAAATCTAGTAGTGATACTTTCTTACTTTGAAAAGGATAGAAGCAGTGTGAGCATCAACTGCACTGAAAGGGTCATCGAGGAGATAAATGTCAGCATCATTGTAGACAGCACGAGCTAGTTGAATCCTTTGCTTTTGTCCTCCACTCATGTTAATCCCTCGCTGACCGATTTCTGTAAGATCACCATGACTAAAATCATTGATATCCTTATCCAAGGCACAAACTCTAATGGCACTCTCATATCTTGTTTTCTCCATTGGCTTGCCGAATAGAATATTTTCTCGAACCGTCCCACTTTGTATCCAAGAAGTTTGAGAAACATATGCTATGTTGCCGAACACATTAACCTGTTTTACATCATTCAGAAATTTCATAGAGAAAAGAAAGAGAATTAAATACAAAGAATATCAGCATGAATGACATGAGAACATAAAGCTAAACTTGTTTTGCTTGACTCACAGTTCCTGACATCTTGGGAATCTCTCCTAGTACTGCATACAAAAGAGATGATTTTCCAGCTCCAACTGGCCCACAAACTGCAACTTTCTGTCCCCATTTGATTTCTAAATTCACATCTCTTAAAGTTGGGGACACTGATTCATGATCCCAAATGAAGTTGCCAGCTTGGATTTCTACCGCATTAATTGAACTTCGGTTTTTATAGCTTTTGTTACCATCACTGGTATCTAGTTCTTCGTCAAACAAAAAGGTATTGAGACGATCAAAAGATACCTTAACTTGGATCAGAACAGATAGTGCCTCCGGAATCATTCGAACTGGTTCTCCCAAGTTCCTCAACGTTGCAAGAACTGTAAATATGGTCCCGGCATTTAATGGAGTATCGAAAACAGCACAACCGAGGAAAATAACAGCAGAAACGATGGTAGGAGACATCCAATATAAAAGTGACCCATAAGCTTTCAAAATTTGTGTCTTAGATAGCCAAATGAACTCTTTCGCACGTAGTTTCTCAACCAAACTCTTGAATTTGTCTTCCCAGGACTGTAACTTTATGATTTTCATGCTATTTAGAATTTCTGAAGTTGCTCTAAGACGCTCATCCTGTGAAATCATGAATTGTGACATGCACCTTTGTAGGATCTTGGCAAATGGTACATTGATAAGTCCACATATAAGAAGAGGGATTATACCAGGAAGTGCACCTACTCCCAGAACTCCATACAGGATACTGATAGATAAAAGAATTTGCAATGTACATGCCCATGTTTGATGAAACCACCAAGGGAATTCTCCCATGCGATACGCATCAACAGCAATGTAATTCACAATTTCACCTGTTGAGTGTCGTGTCCTTGCTGAGTTTGAAAGCTTTAGTTGTTTTTGGTACACTGCAACCATCAGAGCTGATCTCATCTTCAACCCCGACCTCCTGGAACAAAAAAACCAGTGTCTCTGGAACACAGAATCAACCACTTTGGAGAGAATAAGAAAACCCACTATGGTAAGACCTTCTCTGAGATTTCTCTCCCCGGAATCCCTACTATTTGAAAAGTTGACAAAAGCATAGAGTATTAAAGGAGAAACAGTCACAGCAATGGTTCTGACCAATGCGTAAACAGATATTAATATGTTCTCTTTTAAGTGAGTTCTAACAATGGACCAAAACACCAAGTTCTTGGTGTTGTTCTTGCTTCTCTCCCTCGCAAGGGATTGCCATGCATGCATGAAGTTTTGGTGGGACAGGTCTGCCTTATCTTCAGAAAGAAGGGAAGGGATGTCTTCAAGAGACAGTGGCCTTGAGTAACCCAAACTGAGTAAGGAGTTAACCCAAGAGAAAGTAAACTTGCTCAGAAAGGAAGCACGACCTAGTCCTGTTTCTTCTGTGCCAACTTCCCGAGCTAACAATGGTTCTGATAAACTTTTTAGCTCATTTTGATTGACAAAGAGACCAAGGTTTTGGAAGGCACAGAAGAGAAGAAGCGTGTGTAAGAGCCATAGTAGGACATCAAAAATTTCTAATACATGCTTTCTAAATAGAATTTCTATTTGGAGAGCCGAAACTAGTGCAAAGGAACATGCCCACCAGACAGAGTTTAGAATTTTGATCCATTTGTGTCCCTGAACATGCAATGAAACTGCCAAAGAAGTCCAAACAAATCCTCGTACAACGCATGCTAACCAGCTGAGGTGGTTAGCCATGGAGTTCCCAGTTTTGGCTATGAGACTCCATAGGGCAATAGTGTAAAACACAACGCTAGTGATAGCACAACAGATAGAGACTAAAAGGAAAAACCTGCTTTTAGTATGACTTCCATTTATAAAATTTCTTCTGATTAAACTGACAATGGTGGAAGCGTAGAAGACACAGACGAAAATTAGATTTATAGTGTCTATTGGGCTCCTTTGTGAACAGAAAGAAGTGAAGTCAAAATTCTTCAGACAAATACTTGAGAAATCATCAGCGTATCCATTAAAAATCTCCATCATCATCATCAAAGAATGATCAACACTTTTAGACTCAGCAATGAGAAACTTTAGAAGAAGCTCTTCATGCAAATCAACATGGTCATAAAACTAGACAAAAGACATGATTTGCATGAAAAGGAAGCTTCCACCATCTCCTTCAAAGAACTTAGTGTTTTTGTGTCGCATCAATGGGGCAGAGAAGAAAGAAACCCTTGTACAAACCCTTGCAAAGAGAAACACTTTCACGTTTTATTTGAGTGGTTGGAGCATGGCAAACATGCACTTTAAAAATGTTGAAGATCGGATCTGAATGGTAGAGATTTTTAACTTTTTTGGAGCAGACACTTCAATTATAATATTTACTTGAAGTGTCAAATCTCAAAAAGGATCCCATATATTATGCAGTATTGATTTCATCCAGATAGCTACATCACATCATTGCTGTCATGTTTTGATTGTAATATGTCAATCCACCAATTCTTCTTAAAAGGGTAATGATACTTTGACACGTAACAAATTTTTTGACACTGCCACATGTCATATTCGGAGTGATCCATGTGTTTTAAAAAATATAATGACAAAATAAAATGGATTTAATGTGTAGTATCAGATGTGAGATTTGGGATTAATGTACAAATAAGTGGATAGCTTACACTAATTTTTAGCACGAGAAGGGCATTTTTGAATCTGCCACTTCTTTTGAACCCCACATTTTATTTTTAACCAATTTTATTGAATAAAATTCATTAATTATCACAGTTATATCGAAGTCTATCCGGAAAGAAAGATTAAGTGATGGTGCAGAAAGGAAAATGGTACAAATAACTGGGTAGTTTAAGCTAACTTTTAGCACTAAGAGAATATCTTTTTGAATCTGTCACTTGTTTTGAACTCTACCATGAATTCACGTCATTTTATCATTTTATTTTTTAAAATACGTAAACCACCCAGAATATAACACATGACGATGTAAAAAATTTATCACATTGTCAAAGTATCTTTACCCTTCTTAAAATGATAAAAGCTTTGTCAATTTATCTATGGAAGAATTTTTCAAAGAACGCAAAGTTACAAATTTTAATATTTATTATATGATCATGCATTCCCTTTTGAATGGAAGTAGGTGAGACTAAAAGTTGGAATAGTATATCTGAAAAAGGAATTGTTCAGGAATGAGCTGCATTGTCTCATTCAGCTATATCTAGACAGAATAATTATACAACATAATGGTTATGAAAAAAAAAGAACTTTTACTTTCTAAGTCAAATCATGATAAATTATAGTTTCTCAGGGGAATTATAAATATATTATTTATTTGGATAATTTTATTTTGACAATAAATACAATATTTTTGTTTAATTTAAATATATACAATATTGTTGTTGAAACTTTTTTTTAGTACTGAGTTAATGTAAAATAATTTGGAAATAAATAAATGATGAATCTTAATATAAGTTATAAAAATTGTCTTAGCTCTCAAACAAACAAAAATTAGTGAAAAGTTGACCACTTTCTAATCAAAATCCAACTATTACATGACTCATTATACACTTTATTGTTAATGTTTATTATTTTTTTTATTTAACTTATTTCTCTTTCGAAAGAACATGAATGATTAATTGTTTATAAAATTTTCTTTATATTTCAAAAGAAATGCAGTGTGTCATTGGTTCTTGCAGGAGAATGAAGTCAAAAAGATGATAACAAGGTGTCAGATTATAATTTAATAAAACTAACGGAATTAATTTTTTTTATTAAAATTATAATTTTAATTATAATATAATATTTTATCGTAAATAGTTTTCTTATGGTATGCTAATGGAAAATGTCTTTGATTTTTAATGTTGTATATATATCTCTTTTAAGATAAATAGTTAATTTAATAAAATAAATATTGAAATAATTCATTATTATAATAACTGTAAGGCCTTGTAAAAAGATAACAAAAAGTGGGTACACGTGATAGCATAAGATAGGCTAAATTATATTGGTAAAGTAAAATAAACTTAGCATTCTAAAGTTCGGTCATTTTCTTAAACAACAGCCACCTCCTTCTACGTTTCTCTTTTTCTTTGCACTTTAGCATTTTTTCATCTCAACTCAGATTCTAACCATTGGTTTCTTAAATTGAAGCTACCTAGACCTTTGGGACTTCAAGAGGAACGTTTCTACCGATTGAATCTCCGTTTCCTCCAACCGGTAAGAAAACCCCCTTTCTCGTTTGCCCTAGGATTGTAAGCATGCGATTTTTATTGTTGCATGCAGCCCATTTCGTTTTCTTCTATAATCTAGCTTCTATTGGGTTCTAAAATTCATTCTCCATCATCAATTGATGATTTCTAGGTAATTTTAACATTTTGGGAGTGCAAGAGGGTGGTTTCAGGTTCCTTCTTGAATTTGGCTGTCCACCCTAGAGGTAAGGAAAGCTAGATCTAATCCTTATTTTTATAGTATGATGTGTATGAATGATAAACTTTGTAGTGGTATGTTGTTGGAAGCATGATTTGATTTTAGCTGACTTGAAATGCATGTATGGAAGGGTTTGATATGCAAATTTAGTGTGTGATGATTGTGTGCTGTCTGGGAATGATTTAAAATGCTGAGATTGTGTATGTTGGAACTGTTTTGGTGTGAAAATTCTGTTGCGGTACTGTTATAAAGGAAATCCAGTGTCTTTAGAGTCAATTTTAGGTCATTTGGAGAAGTGAGGTAGTGATTTTGAGCAAATGAGGTCTATCACGTTTTTGGACGGTTGGGGCAGTTTTATCCACTGTATTGTGACTTGTGTAAGTCACTAAATTGATCAAAACAGGTGCAAAGAGGTAAGATTGCGTTTTGGGTCTCTAAGTTGGAGAAATTGGTGTTTTAGAGTTAGAATGGAGTATAAATCACTTTAGAAAGGTAATGGGGATGTTTGGAATCATTGAGATAGGTTTAATTATATCTACAACAAGAATTAAAGGTGTTAGAAGTTGGTAAAAGTCGTTAGAAATGGTTACAGAGGGTGCTGTCCAGATTCTGCAGAATTCTGCATAATATGACCGTTCGGTCTTGTGGGTCTTGTTCAGAGAAGGATTGGTCCTTCTCATGACCGTTCGGCCATGTATTGCTCTCGGTCTTAGGTGCTCTCGGCCTTGTAATGGTTCTCGGCCTTGTATTGCTCTCGGCTTCGTATTGCTTTCGGTCTTGTGTGTTTTCGGTCAGAAAAGAATGGGTACTTCTCATGGTCGTTCAGTCTTATGCTCTCGGTCAGAGTAGAATTGATTCTTCTCATGGTCGTTCGGTCTTGTGAAGACTCTCGGTTATAGTTGGGTTTGTCTCACTTGAGCCATGACAGTTCATGACTGTCCGGTCTATCAAAGGGTGCTCGGTCCTACACTAGCACTCAGCCCATTTTTTTCCCAATGCTCGGCTCATGCTTAAAACGTTCGGTTCAAACTTCTAGTTAATTGCTCTTGGTGAATTAAGGGTTAATTTGGATTTTATTGTAAAGTAAGAATGGTTGATGTTGCATGATGTGTGTATAAATTAATATGGCATTGGAGGTATATCATGTGATTAAAATGGTCGGATTGAATATGGAATTAAGATCTCTCGTGAGATCAGTTAGTGTATTGAATGAATGTGAGAGGCTTCCATATGGGGGGTTATCCCTAACACTCCAACAGTCTTTCATTCTCACTTAGAGAGGATTGACGCGTGTGGTGGGAGTAGTGGGAGGTCCAAGGGTAGGCGCTATCACTGGAGGTCTATTCCGCGATAATGGACTAGCCTTGTGTGTGGTCGGGTGAAACCCCTCGACAATGACTTTGTAAAGCAGTAGAGGCCACCACAAGTGCACACCCGCCCCAGCTCCACATACATTCTAAGTCCGGACGAGTCTAGTGTGTCATAACATGATAGGATAATTTGTTTAATCACTTGTATGCTCATGCTTTCTATTTTTTTTTTACTATTGTATGATGAATTACATGTTTCTTTGAAACCTAGCTTACCCCTACTCTTGTTTGTGGTGCATGTTGTATGATTTTCTCTTTGCGATGATCATCCAAATTTGGATGGGAGCAAATGGAGATGAGGCTTCACTGGAGCAGACTCTGGATGAGTCAGATGCAGCTGCCCCTAACTCTTAGGACTTTCTTTTAGCTTCTTCTTAGTGATATCTTATATTTTGAAATACTCTATAGCTTGTAATGTAAAGTTTAAATTCTAGCCTCTTTTGGATGACTGTATTGTTTAATATTGTCTCTTATTAACTCCTAATTGCTCTCTTATATTAGAAATGTTGACTCCTATCATATTATATGCTTAGTATAATATTTGGGATGTCACAATAACATAAATAAACTTTAACTTTATTAATTTTATTTAAATTCTAATTTAATTATATTATTATTAATAATCTTAAAAAATAAAATAAATATATTAATATTTGTTATTAATAAATATATTACATCACATGTAAATTTTTAATTTTTTAATCTTATAATTTTATAATATTATAATATAATTTTATAATTATATTATTTTATACTTTTATAATATTGTAATTTTATAATTTAATCATTTTATTATAATTTTTTGTAATTTTATATTTGATAATTTCATAATTTTGTAATTTTATAATTCTTTGTCAATTTATCTAGGAAAAGAGAATATTTCAAATAAAATTTCCATTGAAGCAATGTTCCAAATGCAAACTTACAATGTGCTGAATTGTCTCATTCAGCTATATTTGCACTGGTTTCATAATATCTCTATATATAAAAGATATGACAATGGTGATGAAAAAAACAAAAACTTTTACTTACTCAGTTGATGATACCGTTGTAGTTTATGCATGCAGATTAAAAATATATTATTTATTTGTATAATTTCATTTTCACTATAAATACAATAGTATTGTTTAATTTAAATATATATATTTTCTAAATAAATATTTAAAAGAAAACTAAAAATGAATAAAAATATCAAAATTCATTTCTTTTTCTTCTTGCAATAATTATTATAACTAAGAATAAAATATTAACATAATTTATTTATGGAAAATCTTCACTGTTGATGCATTTGAATTTCAAGCAGAGAAATTGAATAAATATTCATATAATATTTTACCATTATATTTGACACTTTCTTTTCAAAGAGTTGGAAATTCCATCTCAAACTCTATTGAATTTAAAATGTTACAATATTAGTATTTTTTTCAACTTTTATTGATTTTATAGAAGAATTTCGAACACACAAATATATATTAAATACTGATATTAAAAATAAATTTTACACAAAAAGTTCTGATTCTTATATTTTATTTTATTATTTGTAAATGTTATTTTCACTTTAAATTTTTTAACTCTATTCTTTTATTAATATTTGAATTCGTTTGCTATATTATGAAAATAGTCTATTGAATAATCTACTCACATGATAATTGTAAAAGATAAACAACATAGAAGAGAAAAGAAGGTACACTAAAAGCTAGTATTTAAAAGAAAACATTATCATTGATTCTAGACTTAATTATTTGGATACATGTTTTCACATATGTATTCAATGTAGGTGTGCACTCGTAGTAGCTTTTATACTCTATAAAATCCTAAACACAAGGGTTAACATCCTAATACTCACGATGTTAGTTTCTTCATGCATAAACCAAATGTCTAGGAAAAGACCTCTTGCCATTCTCTCTTCCATCCCATTTATTTCTGAGTTAAATAACTGGTTGAATATCAGAATATCCACTTTTAGAACTCTCACATGTCAAAGCATACACCAAACAAAACCATAACCAATTTTTTCTTGGACCAGTTCCAACCATTCTCGAATACACATTACAAACTAGTCATCACATTAATCTTCACAACACAACCTTCAAATAACATAACCAGAAAAAACACATGCGATAATTAGTGTTAGACTTTGTTAGTTTCGCCCAACAAGTAATACTTAAAAGTATATTCGTCCAACGATTAGATAGCTTGTTCAACAAGATCATTCCTAAATCTCAAAGGCTTAAATATCACGAAAATCTCCCAGCGGGACTTTTTTCGCCCAACCACTATCAAGTCAACAAGAATATTCTTTGCCATCGACCACTAAGTTAGTAGCTCTCTAACTTTGAGCTTGCCCACAGACCATATTATCGCCCAACAAAGGTTAAGTCAATGAATCCTTTAACTTTGGTTTCACTCAACGATAATATCTTGTCCAACGACAACTAAGTTAGTAGCTCCCTAACTCTAACCTTGCCCCACGAATTAAACATAGCAAGAATTCAATCACCTTATAAACTAAAGATGATTCAACTTCCCAATCTTAACTCAACAGACCAAATTTCATCAAATAATTCAATTTCACAATTCAACTACCATACAAGCCTACAATCAGTAATTAAAACTTATTTATAAATTAAAATCAAAGTAACTAATTTCCCTTACCTTATAGATGACCAACAAGCTTTAAGGTCTTAAGACAACTTCATGAGCACAAAAAATATTATATGCTCCTACAAATAACAAAAACATAATTAAGGTACAGAGTTAGAAACCACCTATCAGTAGAGAGTGTTATAAAAGACTTAAAAGTTACATACAAGCTTAGACAACTCACGTGCATGGAAAAATGTACAAACTGAGAAAAATAGCAGAAATCGACTTTATGTTTTGTAAAAACTAATTGGTTGAAGTAGAAGACCTAGACTCATTATTTAAAACACGTTATCACCTCTAAAACACTATTTTCTAGACTCTTACTTTCTCTCCAATAACAAAAATTTTCGACCTTGAAAATTGAACTCACCAGGAAACAGGATGACTTCCTCATATCTTTCTCTAACTCCCAAATAAAGTCACCTGTTTTCCTTCCCAGACTATCTTGACTAGACTAATAATAAGTTGTTTTCTATGGCGATCTTCTATATTGACAAGCAGTACCTCTAAAGAGAGATATTCTCTAACTTATAAATCCTCTACGTCCAACACATGAGAAGGATTAGACATGTACTTTCTCAGTTCAGAGACATGGAAAACTGAATGAAGGTTGGCCAATTGAGGAGGCAAGGCGATCTCATAAGCTACTGGTTCAATTCTTCTCAAGATTTGATATGGACCAATGAACTTAGGAGAAATTTTTCTCGACTAAATAACCCTCCCCACACCTGTGGTTGGGTTTACTCTCAAGAAAACATGCTCTCCAACTACAAACTCCAAAGGTTTATTTTTCTTATTAGCATGAGACTTTTATCGACTTGTTGATGCCTTCACCCTCTCCTGTATCTTCCTCACCTTTTTAGTAGTTTGCTTCAACATCTTTAGCCCTATCAGCATTGCCTCGTCATCCTAAAGGGGTTTTGCACCTTCTTCCATACAATTTCTCATATGGATCCTCCCGGTGCTAGCATGATAACTGCTATAATAGGTAAACTCTACCAAGAGCAAAACTTCATTCCATCCACCTAGATGATCCAGTACACACGTCCTCAACAAAACCTCAAAGGACTTAATCATTATTTATGATTGTCCATCAGTTTGAGGATAATAAGCAAAATTCATCCTCAACTCGCTAACCAAAGATTTTTGTAGTGTTTGCCAAAATCTAGAAGTAAACCTAAGATCTCTATCTAACACAATACTTGAGGCACTCCATGTAGCCTTACTATCTTCTTGATATACAACTATGTCAGCTTGACCATAGAAATTCTCAAACTAACGACTAGAAAATGAGCATTCTTCATTGGCTGATTTACTATCACCCAAATTGCATCATGACTACTCACTGCCTTAACAAATGGGTAACAAAATCTTTAATTATGATATCTCATATCCACTCTGACACCTCTATCTGCTACAACATCTCATCAGGCCTATGATGTTTTACCTATATTCTTTGACAAGTCAAGCAAAAGACTACAAACTGAGCTACATCTCTTTTTAATTTTCTTAATACAAAATTTAAAAGTGAACCTCATGTTTTAACCTTGCTGTTTAACAAGTCAAGCAAAAGGAAGCAAAAGGCTACAAACTGAACTACTATCTTATTAATTTTCTTATCACAAAATTTAAAAGTTATTTCTTTTACTTTGAAATCCACACTCCAAAAATGACAAAGTGAATCTTTTTTTAAATTAGGGTGCAAGAAGAAATATATGGAGATGCAAGGAGAGTGTCTTTTTCGATTTTTCAGGTAATATTAAATTTCAACCAAACCAAATTAATTAAATATTTTGTTTAGTTTTAATTTAGTAAAAAAATTCAACCAATTTAAATAAATATTTTCAGTTTATTATAAATTGGTTAAAGTTATTTAGTTAAAATTGTTAAATAAAAGATATATTCAAACTTTTTTATATGATTATCATCGTATTTATAATTTTAATTTTGTTTTGTAATCTACACAATCTCATTGCTAAAAATCATAACACAAATTTACTTATTATTATATTATAAACTTGCTGTAAATACAATATAATCAAATCTTGGAAAAAAATTTCATAATCACTTAATAAACTTTAAACATATAATTTATATTCCAATATAATTTATTTGAATGTTAGTTTTATAGCTTTTAACATAGATGATCTCCTATCCATAACCTCTCCTTTTTTATCATACCTTCCTAATTCTTGGAATATTGTAAACAAATGGTTTACTTTTTCCTCAGTGCAAGAAACTTGAAACTAAATCAATTTTGGCAAAAGAATGGATTTGGAAGTCATTGCTTAATTTCAATTACTTAATTTTCTTTCGTTTATTTCTTCTCTTTTTCCTATCCATAAACTTATTGTAATTGTACACTAAGATCGGTCTGTCTTTTTTTCTTAAAAGTTGTTGCAAACAGAGATTTTAGGAAGAATTCTTGCTGCAGCTAGCCCAATATTCAGCTACCAACTTAGAGAATGAAGAGTTGGTATCCATTAGTCTCCAAGGCTCATCATATTCCACCATTTTCCCTAACACACCATACAAAATATATTAGACAATTAACTGAGTAAGTAGTGTATCCAAAAAGGAGGAAAAGAGAACGAAAGAAGATACCATAAGAGAGGACCATAACCATATCACTGTCTATTACAGTTGGAACCCTATGAGCAACTGTAATAACTGTGCATGTTTCAAACTCTTGTCTGATAATTCTTTGTAGAATTGCATCTGTGGCAGAGTCAATGGAAGCAGTGGCTTCATCCAGAACAAGAATTCTGTTCCTCTTAAGCAGTACTCTTCCAAGACAAAACAGTTGTCGTTGTCCCAAGCTCCAATTTCCACCTTCATCACTCACTGTATAACCATTCTCAATCAGACTTCAATGCCTAATTTATGGATCAAATACTTTAGATTGGAAAAACAACTTGCAAGTTCAAATATTATGTGTATCCTCATGATTTTAAACCTGAAAAGGTAAGCTGCAATAGATTGTTGCTAAAGGCTGCTGAGAGAATTGGCCTGAGAATACCAGTACCAGATATGTGGCTCTAAGTATGTTAAGTTTACTCACCCTGAGAGTCCAAGAGATTTGGAAGATGGCTGATAGTTTCCTTAAGCTGACATTTCTCTAAAGCCTATATACAAATTAAACATAATCAAACATTTGTTTAGTATAAGCTCAAGCAAAACTTGGTGTTAAAAAAACATTTTTTAACAGGATAACTAGTCCATTTACCTTCCATATCTCATCATCTGAATATAGGCCTAAAGGGTCCAAGTTGGTTCTGATGCTGCCCTTGAAGAGAGTTGGTTCCTGAGGGATGATGCTTAGTTTCATTCTCAAATCCTTCAACCCCATTGAGCATATGTTAATCCCATCTATGAGAATGTCACCGCTTGCTGGCTCAACTAAGCGAAACAAAGCACTTATGAGTGTACTCTTTCCACTTCCTGTTCTTCCTACAACTCCCACTCTACTCCCTTCTCTAAATGTGCAAGTGATACCCTTAAGCACTAATGGAGCATTCGGACGGTATCTAATCTGAGACCAGCGAAGTAAAAAAGCCATCACACAGAAAAAGGTTTATCCATTTGACAGTATTAAAATAAAGAACAAAAATCGAAAGACAAGGATGAAACTTTACTTCTAAAGCTAGAAGGTCAATCCTGCCCTTGGAAGGCCATGAAGACGGCGGTTGATTGTCTTTCAAAATAGCAGGAGGTTGTGATGGTAGGCGAATGAATTGCTTGATTCTTTCAACAGAGATAAGATAGTTTAAAAAGTTGCAATGTGTTCGGGTCCAAAATCTATATGATGACGTCAAGGATAATGCGTAAGAGAGAGATAGTCCCACAAGACCTGCATAATCCAAGAGAATTTTAAACAGTTAAAAGCTTGCTAATAACATGCATAAAGCTTTATCTTGCTAATTAACCTCTGAAGTAATATTACCTGAGGACACGTATCCCTGAGGAAATAGAACAAGTAACAAAGCTGAAGTGATGATTGTCAAATTCTGAAGTGCTTCAATCCTCAAAAGTAACCATTCTGTGGCCACATTAGAATGAAAAAACACTGTTGCATCTGTGTCCACAAGCTTTAAGTAGTTTTTAAAAAATCTTTCTACCATATTGAATGCTCTCACAGTAACGACACCAAGTGATGTCTCAGCTGCAAAATTCATCACAGGAGCTTTCGTTGTTCCATTGATCCTCATTAATTCCCTTGACGAGGCTTGATAATATTCCTTTTAGGGAGGGAAGATTTGGAAAAATTTAGCTTTCTGAGTTAAGCAGGGACAAGAACTAAAAACTAAATATTTTTTATACCTGTACATATTTTGATGCAACTATTGCTGGAATGGCAGCAATGAGAACTGGCCATGTTACTAAAACCATTAGACCAATAATCACCAAAATTTCAATTGGTATACATGTTACAAAGGTGATTGAATAAGGTATGTCAAAATCCAAAATACTTAAATCTGATGAAGCCTGCAAGAGAGAAAAAGTGGATCAAAATTTTGAATATGACTAAATGGTAATGATCAAACACAGGGAAATTATTTAGATTTTTTTTTCCTTTGGGAAACGAAATCTTAATCTTACTCTTGTTAAAATCCTTCCTATGGGGGTTGAGTCAAAGAACAACATAGGAGCATTGAAGATAGCAGTATTGAAACTTGTGAAGATAGCTTTGGAAGCATTTACTCCAAGGTAAGAGGTCAAGAGAGACCTTATATATGTAAACGCAGCACCAGAAAATGAAATTAATGCATACACCCCAATCAAGATGGCACTAGTTATTTTTGGAATATCAATGGCTAAAGCAAGCCAAACCGTTGATGCAGTCTGCAAAGCAACAAAAGCACATTGTGCCAAAATTATATAAAACAACATCAATGAACCCCTCGAAAAGGAAATATAATCCCAGAATGTCTTCAAGCCGACATCACCAATCTCTTTTTCTTCTTCTTGTGTAAGTTGCATCCCGAGTTGACCCTCGGTAGAAATCTCCCCCTCACTTTGATTTTTATAAACACCTTGAGACTCTTCTCTATGAGTTCTGTTCTCATTATTCTGATCCAATTCTGTAATTGCTTCCTTGTGAGCGTTCACAAGTTGTTCAAAGGCAGTCCCAATTGTTAAGAGATTCTCGTACTTTCCTGATTGAGTAACTTTTCCACCTTCCATTACCTAGAATGATTCATAAAATCTAGTGTTAATTATACACAAATGTAATGTAATGGGTATCCAAATGATTTACTTTACCAGGATTGTATCAACTTCTGAGAGAAACTCCACTTGATGTGTCACTAGAATGACTGTTTTTTCTCTTAGAGCCGTCATTACACAGTCCTGTAACCATATAAATACAAGTGGTTTGATTCACTGAAGTGGCAATAGCAGTTCCACCGAAGTTAAGAATCTAATAGTGATAGTTTCTTACTTTGAAAAGGACAGCAGCAGTGTGAGCATCAACTGCACTGAAAGGGTCATCGAGGAGATAAATGTCAGCATCATTGTAGACAGCACGAGCTAGTTGAATCCTTTGCTTTTGTCCTCCACTCATGTTAATCCCTCGCTGACCGATTTCTGTAAGATCACCATGACTAAAATCATTGATATCCTTATCCAAGGCACAAACTCTAATGGCACTCTCATATCTTGTTTTCTCCATTGGCTTGCCGAATAGAATATTTTCTCGAACCGTCCCACTTTGTATCCAAGAAGTTTGAGAAACATATGCTATGTTGCCGAACACATTAACCTGTTTTACATCATTCAGAAATTTCATAGAGAAAAGAAGGAGAATTAAATACAAAGAATATCAGCATGAATGACATGAGAACATAAAGCTAAACTTGTTTTGCTTAACTCACAGTTCCTGAGATCTTGGGAATCTCTCCTAATATTGCATACAAAAGAGATGATTTTCCAGCTCCAACTGGCCCACAAACTGCAACTTTCTGTCCCCATTTGATTTCTAAATTCACATCTCTTAAAGTTGGGGACACTGATTCATGGTCCCAAATGAAGTTGCCAGCTTGGATTTCTACCGCATTAATTGAACTTCGGTTTGTATAGCCTCTGCTACCATCACTGGTATCTAGTTCTTCATCAGACAAAAAGGTATTGAGACGATCAAAAGATACCTTAACTTGGATCAAAACGGATAGAGCCTCCGGAATCATTCGAACAGGTTCTCCCAAATTCCTCAACGTTGCAAGAACTGTAAATATGGTCCCGGCATTTAATGGAGCACTATTGAAAACAGCACAACCGAGGAAAACAACAGCAGAAACGATGGTAGGAGACATCCAATATACAATTGACCCATAAGCTTTCAACATTTGTGCCTTAGATAGCCAAATGAACTCTTTCGCACGTAGGTTCTCAACCAAACTCTTGAATTTGTCTTCCCAGGACTGTAACTTGATGATTTTCATGCTATTTAGAATTTCTGTAGTTGCTCTCAGACGCTCATCCTGTGAAATCATGAATTGTGCCATGCACTTTTGTAGGCTCTTGGCAAATGGTACATTAAGAAGTCCACATATAAGAAGAGGGATTAAACCGGGAAGTGCACCTACTCCCACAACTCCATACAGGATACTGATAGATAGAAGAAGTTGCAATGTACATGCCCATGTTAGATGAAACCACCATGGAAATTCTCCCATGCGATACGCATCAACAGCAATGTAATTCACAATTTCACCTGTTGAGTGTCTTGTCCTTGCTGAGTTTGAAAGCTTTAGTTGTTTTTCATACACTGTAACCATCAAAGCTGATCTCATCTTCAACCCCGACCTCCTGGTACAAAAAAACCAGTGTCTCTGTGACACAGAATCAACCACTTTGGAGAGAATAAGAAAACCCACTATGGTAAGACCTTCTCTGAGATTTCTCTCCCCGGAATCCCTACTATTTGAAAAGTTGACAAAAGCATAGAGTATTAAAGGAGAAACAGTCACAGCAATGGTTCTGAGCAATGCGTAAACAGATATCAATATGTTCTCTTTTAAGTGAGTTCTAACAATGGACCAAAACACCAAGTTCTTGGTGTTGTTCTTGCTTCTCTCCCTCGCAAGGGATTGCCATGCATGCATGAAGTTTTTGTGGGATAGGTCTGCCTTATCTTCAGAAAGAATGGAAGGGATGTCTTCAAGAGATAGTGGCCTTGAGTATCCCAAACTGAGTAAGGAGTTAACCCAAGAGAAAGTAAACTTGCTCAGAAAGGAAGCACGACCTAGTCCTGTTTCTTCTGTGCCAACTTCCCGAGCTAACAATGGTTCTGATAAACTTTTTAGCTCATTTTGATTGACAAAGAGACCAAGGTTTTGGAAGGCACAGAAGAGAAGAAGCGTGTGTAAGAGCCATAGTAGGACATCGAAAATTTCTATTGCATGCTTTCTAAATAGAATTTCAATGTGGAGAGCCGAAGCTAGTGCAAAGGAACATGCCCACCAGACAGAGTTTAGAATTTTGATCCATTTGTGTCCCTGAACATGCAAAGAAACTGCCAAAGAAGTCCAAACAAATCCTCGTACAACGCATGCTAACCAGCTGAGGTGGTTAGCCATGGAGTTCCCAGTTTTGGCTATGAGACTCCACAGGGCAATACTGTAAAACACAACGCTAGTGATAGCACAACAGATAGAGACTAAAAGGAAAAACCTGCTTTTGGTATGACTTCCATTTATAAAATTTCTTCTGATTAAACTGACAATGGTGGAAGCGTAGAAGACACAGACGAAAATTAGATTTATAGTATCTATTGTGCTCCTTTGTGAACAGAAAGAAGTGAACTCAAAATTCTTTAGACAAATCCTTGAGAAATCATCAGTGTATCCATTAAAAATCTCCATCATCATCATCAAAGAATGATCAACACTTTTAGACTCAACATAGAAAACTTTAGAAGAAACTCTTGATGCAAATCAACAAGGTCAAAACTAGACAAAAGACATCATTTGCATGAAAAGGTAGCTTCCACAGTTTTCTTCAATAAAGAACTTAGTGTTGTTGTGTGACATTAATAGTACAGAGAAGAAAGAAATGTTGGATAGATGTTACTGAAAAAGGGAGTGATTGACATAATCAGTGTATAAACCATTACAAAGAAAAACACTTTCACGTTTGATTTGAGTGGTTGGAGATCATTGCACTTAAAAAATCTTGAAGATCCAATTTGAGTGGTAGAGATTTTTAACTTTTTGGACATATTATAATTGAAGTATTCATTTCATCGAAGATAGCTACATCACATCATTGCTGTCGTGTTTTAATTGTAATATGTCATTCCACCAATTCTTAAAATATAAATGCTTTGTCAATTTATTTACGGAAGAAAAATTCCACAAAGAAAAATTCCATTCGCAAAGTTACAAATTTTAATAATTATTATATGATGATGCATTCCCTTGTGAATGGAAGTAGGTGAGATTAAAAGTTGGAATAGTATCTCTGAAAAAGCAATTTTTAAGAATGATTAATTTTTTGTTAAATTTTCTTTATATTTTAAAAGAGAACAGTTCTCATGCATCTTTTCATTTTTGTCCTGTAATTCCAAAATTTTAACATTTTAACTTTTATCAATAACTATTAGTTTTTGAAAACCGATTACAAATTTTATGAATTTTGAAAATTATTAAAATTTTAATCAGATTTTGAAACGAGATAAAGCTTTCACCGATTCTTAAAAACCGATTTAGAAATTTATTTAACCAGTTTTCAATAAATTTTCTTTTTTTTTAAATTTTTAGTTTATTTTCTTTTATTTTTTATTTAATAATAATAATAATAATATTAGTAATAATAATAATAACATTAGTAATAATACTAATATTAATAATAATATCAATAATAAATAATAATATTATTAAAACAAATAAAATATACAAAACTTTGAAAACAATAAAAATCTTAATAGATTTTTTAAAACTAGTTAAGAAATTTTTTTGATTAACTTTTAAAAATTATTCAGAAAATTAATTAATCGACTTTCAAAAGTCACTTAAATAAATTTCAATTTTGTCGATTAAAGTTTTCATTTTTCTTTAATTTTTTTTAATTTATTTATTTATTTAATAATAATAATAATAATAATAAAATATATTACAAAATTTTAAAATAAAAATTAATATTTTAAACTAAAACCAAAATTAAAAAAATATTAAATCAAAAATTTATTTATTTTAATTTAGTAATCAATTTTTTTATTTAATAAATATTTAATTAATTTAATATTTTCATATAATTTAATATATATTAATATTTAATTTATAAAATATTATCTATCAAACAATAATAAATAAGATATATTCAAAATTTAAAAACAAAAAAAAAACTTAAAAAAATATACGGTTAACCTATTCAATTTGATTAAATTGAATATGTTAACCACAGTTTCAAACATTTCCAAACACGTTAACATATTTTTTAAAATCTTTTGTTTTTATTTATTTTTAATATATTTTATTTATTTGTTTTAAAGAATAATATTTTATAAATTAAAATATTATTTTGTACAAAATTATATAATAAAATACTAAATTAATTAAACAATTTTTTTATTGTTAAATTAAAACAAATAATTCTTTTAATTTCGTTTTTTAATTTAAAATATTAAATTTTGTTTTTAATTTTTTTAATATTTTTTATTGATATTTTTATTTTTATTATTAAATAAATAAATAAAAAGAAAATCTAACCTAAAGTTAAAAAATTTACTTACCAAATTTCAAAAATCTGTTAATATTTTATCGATTTTTGAAAATCGATTAAAATTTTTATAATTTTTAAAATTTGCAAATTTCTTAGATTTCGAAAATTAATAATTATTAATAAAAGGGACAATATTGAAATTTTAACGTTGTAGGACGAAAATTAAGAAATACAAGGATAACTACTTTCAAATGAACCATGGATAATTACGGAGCACTAACTTTTCAGCCCCTAAGACATTCAAAAATATTTTAAAATACATGTTGTATTGAGTATAAAAATTAGTTAAATATATTTTATTTTTAATAAAAAATTACCATATTAATACAATAATTTTAATTTAGTTATTTTTAATTGAATTTAATTAATAATTAATATAATTAAATACTTTTATTTAATTTTTGATAATTTTCACATCTTTTTAGCAAAAGAAATATTAATATATTAATTTTATGAAAATTATTAACAATTTCAGATTTATAAAAATTAAGTGATAAAATATTTTTAAGATTATTTATATATTAATTTTTCTTAATAAATATAAATATAAATTATAATTATAATCTAATATTTTATGGTAAATAGTTTTCTTACGCTGTAATAATGGAAAATGCTTTCGATTTTTCATGTTGTATATGTCTTTTAACATAAATAGTTAATTTAATAAAATAAATATTGAAATAATTCATTATTATAATAAAGGTTAAATAGATTCAGGGGTTTCTATTTTTGTTGGTTTTCTTCTAGTAGGTCCCCGTCTTTTAAAAATGATCAATTTGGTCCCTGAATTTGAAAAATTAAATCAATCAAGGACATTCTGTTAACTTCACTGAACGGCGTTAAAAATGTTATGACGTGGACTTAAATTATTTGTTTAGAATTAAAATTAAAAAAACTCAGATCTTTTTATGATTAACCTGAACTTTGGATCCAGGATTTCCAATTAGGACCTAGTTCAGGGTTACGTCATCGCGCCACCACTCGAACAGCCACCGTGTCACTGCCCAAGCCGTCGCCAGCTCCGCCACCCACCGTCGAGACCATCACCGGCCGTCGCCGCCACCGTCGAGCCGACCGCCAGGGTTTTTTCTCATGCTCATCTTCATGCGCGCGAGTGAACTGTTCTCGCTTCTCCACCCCGCCTCCTCGCTGCCACGACGATCTTCGTGCTCGACCTGAGACGCCGCCGGCGACACAAGTCGCCACAGCAATCCTCGTTGGTTGCCACGTTCGTGCCAACAACGCCAACCTCCTCCTATTCCTTCACCAACGGCGAAACCCTTTTGCTTTTCCGACATGTGAGTCAGAAACGAAACCCAATCCCCAACATTGTGTCATCCGACATCCACATTCTCAATAACTATTCTTTTTTTTCTTATCATTTGTACTGTGATGGGTTTGGCTCTTGGGGTTTGAAAAATTGATTCTCTTGTGAATGGTTTTTGTTAAGCATTAGGTTGGGGAAAAATGGGTTTCTCCTTCTATTTGGGTTGAACTTCTGAAGATGAAGGAGAGGGTGTTCGGAATGCTCAGGCTGTGATGGTAAAGCGTTTTGCTTCAGAAATTGATTTGCTATTTGATTTTCTTTCCGTGGTTGATTCGGGTGATGGTGGAAAGTAAGGGATATGGGTTGTTTCAAAGGATAAGCTTTAAACCTATGGGCATGGGATTTGTGATTTGGGTCTGTTCATTCTGTTTGAAACAGGTGAAAGACGGTCTTGAAGGCAACTTCAAAACTTTTCCTTTTTGTTCTACTCTCTCTGACTCCCTTGCTATCTTGAATCCAGCCTTCTCTTGATTATCAAAATCTTGCAGGTGCGGGTAGTTTGAGTTGACTGGGTATCAAGGTTTACAACGAAGGTGAAGGCAAATGGTTCATGGGTGTTTTTTTTTTAATTTTAATCCTAAATAAATAATTTAAGTTCTGGTTAAGTGCCACCTGTATACAGCTACTCTTGCCAGCAAAGACGATTTTTAATGCCGTTTAGGGAAGTTAACAGAATGTCCTTGATTGGTTTAATTTTTCAAATTCAGGGACCAAATTGATATTTTTAAAAAACAGGGACCTACTTGAAAAAACCAGCAAAAATAGGGACTAGTAAATCTATTTAACCTATAATAAAATAAATAAACTTTAACTTTATTAATTTTATTTAAATTCTAATTTAATTGTATTCATTATTAATAAACTTAAAAAATAAAATAAATATATTAATATTTGTTATATCAAATATTTATATTTTAACGAATTAAAATTCTTTATTTCACTAATTTAACTCACTTATTTAGATTTGGCCTTACATAATTTCTCATATAATTTTAAGAAATTATTTCTATTATGATTGGGTAAACAAAAGTTTGTATTAAGGTTTTCTAATATAAGATCTCAATAAATATAGATTTGAAACTATAATAGGAGTCAACATATAATAATATGATAGAACAGTTAGGAAGTTTATACTATAGAGTAGAATATATATAAAACACCCATAAACTTAAAACTGCACAAGTTATAAGGGTTTTATACAGCACAATTACACCGAACGGTGTTACAAAAGTCTATGAACCGAACGGTTCGCTGTACTAATAGCTAATACCCTATTGATCAAACGGTCCTACACTATCTTTTGGGTTTGCACTCTCCAGCGCATCCTCCAGTGAATCTTCGCCGCCTTCTGCTCACACCCACAGGATGATCATCGCAGTGAAAAGTATGCCCGAACGGCAGACAATCACAAGACAGAAAAAGTAGGGTAAGCTTATGTAATTCAATTAATCATATTTATATCACACAGGAATCATACATACATTTCAAAATATAACCGAGTCATAGAATACAGAAAATAACCAAACATCCAATACATGTTATATCTGACTACTGACTTGACTCATCCGGAGTGTATGAATTATGTAGTTATGACGTTTTTGCACCCAGGAGGACCCTAGTTGAGATGCCCTCAACAGCTGTCACCCGAGGTTAGTCCAGTGAAGCTTGCCTCGGTACACCAATACCCTAAGGCTAAAGGACCTCCTCCCATTCTCACACATGATTTACTCTTCTCTACATGAGAATGAATAATCACAGAATATCAGGATAAACGCCAGTTTAACTTAGCCATATTCATACTTTACCATTCAAATCATTCATGAGACATTCAGAGGCACCAAAGAAGAGCCACGCCTATCGCTGAGTGGTGGCCTCGACAGTGATAGCACCGCCAAACACCTGGAAGTGAACGCCGAGCGGTGGACTCGAGTGTCGCACTTACTGCTGAGCAGTGAACTCACCCCTGAGCGGTGTACTTGGGCTTTGGGCCTGTTTTCTGTAATTCTTCACAGCTTATAAATAGAATAGTGCGACCCTTAGAGGTCATCTTTTGATGGCTTAGGTACAGAAACATATTTTTCGCCCCTTTGGGGGCAGATTTGGGGAATTGACAACTCTCCTTTTCTTTTTCTAGGGTTTTATCTTCTTTCATTCCATTGTACACCTAGATTCTCCATGACGATGGAGAACTAATCTCATATGTTATTGGGGAATGATGTAACCTCTAAACTCTCTTGTATTTGAATTGTTCTTGAATATATATGCTTACATTCATTATTTGTTAGGGTTTTTCCTTTATACTCTATGCATGATTTGTTTAACTCACTCAAATGCATGATCATTGATTTTGTCGATATGGAGACATACGGGGAAATCTAGAACTGAAAATTTCTCTTGATGATGAAATATTACCTAGAGATAGGAATACGAAAGTCAATTGCTTTAAGCTTCTGTGGATATTGCATGAATGATTACTAGGGAGACTAGAGATAGTAAACTAGTAATTGTGATTAGGCTCTTTTCACTGAGAGATCGGGTTTAGAGTAAAAAGAAAGTTACATTAACATTAATGAAGAAGATGAATTTGTTTATGCATGAGAGTAATTAGGTGAAATCTAAACCCTAACAACATATTCATCTCATATTATCAACATCATCCATTCACTTTTATGTCTAGCCTTAATTGATCAAATTGGATTCATGTTTATTTTTCCGCACTTTGCATTCAAAAACCCCAAAATATTGTTCTTATAGTCTTGATTGGTTAAGCAAAAGCACAACTGTTTAGTATCGTGAGTCTCTTGGAAAAACGATACTCCGACGTACTGTTTATTACTACTTGATACAATCTCATACACTTGCCAGAGTGTTAACAGTCAGCAAACCAGACTGTGCCATGTCATTAAAAATTGTACAGTCAACATACCACCTTGCAAGAAAGTTTCGTCCACAAAATTTAATGGCAAGGACTTTATTGAGTCAATTTTACCAAAACAGAGACTCAATTGAGTACTTTCAAAATACGAGAACCCAATTGATACGAATCCGCAAAAATAGGAACATCCGAAGATATTAAACCTAATTTAAATATATATATATATATATATATATATATATATATATATATATTCTAAATAAATATTTAAAATTAAAAATGAATAAAAATATGAAAAGTCATTTCTTTCTCTTCTTCCTCACACAACATAATTATTATAACCAAGAATAAAATATTACCATAATTTATTTATGGAAAATCTTCGCTACATTGATGCATCTGAATTTCAGGTACAGTAATTGAATAAATATTCATATAATATTTTATCATTATATTTGGCACTTTCTTTTGAAAGAATTAGAAATTCCATCTCAAACTCTATTAAATTTAAATGTGACAATATTAGTATTTTTTTTCATCTTTTGTTGATTTTATAGAAGAATTTGGAACACACAAATATATTATTATAAATAAATACCAATATTAAAAATAAATTTTACACAAAAAGTTTTGATTCTTTTATTTTATTTTATTATTTGTGAATGTTATTTTCACTTTAAATTTTTTAACTCTCTTGTTTTATTAATATTTAAAATACTCTTATAGTGTCTGCCAAAAGACTCTGTGTCAGCTTGACCATAGACATTTTTAATTATATTAACGGCTAGAAAATTATCTTCTTTATTAGCCGGTCTATTATCACCCATCAAGGAGGAGGAGTTAAAAACGGTGACCCACACAAATAATTTTACTCTTCAATCCATTGTGAGTTATTTTCATTAAATCTTATCAACCTTTAAACAGATACAAATCGGGTCTTGGACCAAGTACAAATAATAAAAACTGACAATAAAATATCAACTTACTTAAAAATAAAATCTACTTATTCTATCATAAAATAATATTCTACCTAGATAAACAGAAAATCATAACTACTCATCCCTATTTTATTTCTATCAAATCAAACTAAATATTACTAAATCCAAAACTAATAAAATAATAAATCTCTAAAATTTAAGTTTATTAAAAAAAAAAGCAAGAAACTAGAAACTGAAATACGTCTCTTTTTAATTTTCTTATTACACAATTTAAAAATTATTTCTTTTACTTTGAATTCCATAATCCAAAAATGACAACAAATAATCTGTTTTTAAACTAAGGTGCAAGAAGAAATATATGGAGGTACAAGAAGAAGAAAGTGTCTATTTTTCAATTTTTAGTTAATATTAAATTTCAATCAAAGCAAATTAATTAAATATTTTGTTTAGTTTTAATTTAGTAAAAACATTTCAACTAGTTTAAATAAATATTTTCAGTTTATTATAAATTGGTTAAATTTATTTAGTTAAAATTGTCAAATAAATCATATATACTAACTTTTTTATATGATTATTATCATATTTATAATTTTAATTTTGTTTTATAATCTACACAACCTCATTGCTAAAAATCATAACAAAAATTTACTTATTATTATATCATAACTGTAAATCCAATATAATCAATTGGAAAAAATATTTCCATAGCCACTTAATAAACTTTAAACATATAATATATATTTCAATATAATTTATTTGAATGTTAGTTTTATAGCTTTAACATAGATGATCTCCTATCCACATTATTTGAACCTCTCTTTTTTATCATACCTTCTAAATTAAACTATATTTTTATCTAATTTATCTATCTATAGTTATATATATTCGAACTTCATTATCTAGGAATTTTGTAAATAAATGGGTTACTTTTTCCTCAGTGTAAGAAACTTGAAACTAAATCAACCTGGGCAAAAGAATGGATTTGGAAGTCATTGCTAGTTCAGTGAATAGTTGCTACAATGCATCATGAATTTATTTTCCAGATATGACTGTATTTTGCTGATATATATTCAACATCACTCCAAACAATATGATGAAAGATTCCACACCCTTCCAAACTCATACACAAAGTATAGGAAGAACCACTCAATAAATGTTTCCACAATCTTTTATTTTTTTAATCTTACTGCAAACAAAGATTTTAGGAAGAATTCTTGCTGCAGCTAGCCCAATATTCAGCTACCAACTTAGAGAATGAAGAGTTGGTATCCATTAGTCTCCAAGGCTCATCATATTCCACCATTTTCCCTAACACACCATACAAAATATATTAGACAATTAACTGAGTAAGTAGTGTATCCAAAAAGGAGGAAAAGAGAACGAAAGAAGATACCATAAGAGAGGACCATAACCATATCACTGTCTATTACAGTTGGAACCCTATGAGCAACTGTAATAACTGTGCATGTTTCAAACTCTTGTCTGATAATTCTTTGTAGAATTGCATCTGTGGCAGAGTCAATGGAAGCAGTGGCTTCATCCAGAACAAGAATTCTGTTCCTCTTAAGCAGTACTCTTCCAAGACAAAACAGTTGTCGTTGTCCCAAGCTCCAATTTCCACCTTCATCACTCACTGTATAACCATTCTCAATCAGACTTCAATGCCTAATTTATGGATCAAATACTTTAGATTGGAAAAACAACTTGCAAGTTCAAATATTATGTGTATCCTCATGATTTTAAACCTGAAAAGGTAAGCTGCAATAGATTGTTGCTAAAGGCTGCTGAGAGAATTGGCCTGAGAATACCAGTACCAGATATGTGGCTCTAAGTATGTTAAGTTTACTCACCCTGAGAGTCCAAGAGATTTGGAAGATGGCTGATAGTTTCCTTAAGCTGACATTTCTCTAAAGCCTATATACAAATTAAACATAATCAAACATTTGTTTAGTATAAGCTCAAGCAAAACTTGGTGTTAAAAAAACATTTTTTAACAGGATAACTAGTCCATTTACCTTCCATATCTCATCATCTGAATATAGGCCTAAAGGGTCCAAGTTGGTTCTGATGCTGCCCTTGAAGAGAGTTGGTTCCTGAGGGATGATGCTTAGTTTCATTCTCAAATCCTTCAACCCCATTGAGCATATGTTAATCCCATCTATGAGAATGTCACCGCTTGCTGGCTCAACTAAGCGAAACAAAGCACTTATGAGTGTACTCTTTCCACTTCCTGTTCTTCCTACAACTCCCACTCTACTCCCTTCTCTAAATGTGCAAGTGATACCCTTAAGCACTAATGGAGCATTCGGACGGTATCTAATCTGAGACCAGCGAAGTAAAAAAGCCATCACACAGAAAAAGGTTTATCCATTTGACAGTATTAAAATAAAGAACAAAAATCGAAAGACAAGGATGAAACTTTACTTCTAAAGCTAGAAGGTCAATCCTGCCCTTGGAAGGCCATGAAGACGGCGGTTGATTGTCTTTCAAAATAGCAGGAGGTTGTGATGGTAGGCGAATGAATTGCTTGATTCTTTCAACAGAGATAAGATAGTTTAAAAAGTTGCAATGTGTTCGGGTCCAAAATCTATATGATGACGTCAAGGATAATGCGTAAGAGAGAGATAGTCCCACAAGACCTGCATAATCCAAGAGAATTTTAAACAGTTAAAAGCTTGCTAATAACATGCATAAAGCTTTATCTTGCTAATTAACCTCTGAAGTAATATTACCTGAGGACACGTATCCCTGAGGAAATAGAACAAGTAACAAAGCTGAAGTGATGATTGTCAAATTCTGAAGTGCTTCAATCCTCAAAAGTAACCATTCTGTGGCCACATTAGAATGAAAAAACACTGTTGCATCTGTGTCCACAAGCTTTAAGTAGTTTTTAAAAAATCTTTCTACCATATTGAATGCTCTCACAGTAACGACACCAAGTGATGTCTCAGCTGCAAAATTCATCACAGGAGCTTTCGTTGTTCCATTGATCCTCATTAATTCCCTTGACGAGGCTTGATAATATTCCTTTTAGGGAGGGAAGATTTGGAAAAATTTAGCTTTCTGAGTTAAGCAGGGACAAGAACTAAAAACTAAATATTTTTTATACCTGTACATATTTTGATGCAACTATTGCTGGAATGGCAGCAATGAGAACTGGCCATGTTACTAAAACCATTAGACCAATAATCACCAAAATTTCAATTGGTATACATGTTACAAAGGTGATTGAATAAGGTATGTCAAAATCCAAAATACTTAAATCTGATGAAGCCTGCAAGAGAGAAAAAGTGGATCAAAATTTTGAATATGACTAAATGGTAATGATCAAACACAGGGAAATTATTTAGATTTTTTTTTCCTTTGGGAAACGAAATCTTAATCTTACTCTTGTTAAAATCCTTCCTATGGGGGTTGAGTCAAAGAACAACATAGGAGCATTGAAGATAGCAGTATTGAAACTTGTGAAGATAGCTTTGGAAGCATTTACTCCAAGGTAAGAGGTCAAGAGAGACCTTATATATGTAAACGCAGCACCAGAAAATGAAATTAATGCATACACCCCAATCAAGATGGCACTAGTTATTTTTGGAATATCAATGGCTAAAGCAAGCCAAACCGTTGATGCAGTCTGCAAAGCAACAAAAGCACATTGTGCCAAAATTATATAAAACAACATCAATGAACCCCTCGAAAAGGAAATATAATCCCAGAATGTCTTCAAGCCGACATCACCAATCTCTTTTTCTTCTTCTTGTGTAAGTTGCATCCCGAGTTGACCCTCGGTAGAAATCTCCCCCTCACTTTGATTTTTATAAACACCTTGAGACTCTTCTCTATGAGTTCTGTTCTCATTATTCTGATCCAATTCTGTAATTGCTTCCTTGTGAGCGTTCACAAGTTGTTCAAAGGCAGTCCCAATTGTTAAGAGATTCTCGTACTTTCCTGATTGAGTAACTTTTCCACCTTCCATTACCTAGAATGATTCATAAAATCTAGTGTTAATTATACACAAATGTAATGTAATGGGTATCCAAATGATTTACTTTACCAGGATTGTATCAACTTCTGAGAGAAACTCCACTTGATGTGTCACTAGAATGACTGTTTTTTCTCTTAGAGCCGTCATTACACAGTCCTGTAACCATATAAATACAAGTGGTTTGATTCACTGAAGTGGCAATAGCAGTTCCACCGAAGTTAAGAATCTAATAGTGATAGTTTCTTACTTTGAAAAGGACAGCAGCAGTGTGAGCATCAACTGCACTGAAAGGGTCATCGAGGAGATAAATGTCAGCATCATTGTAGACAGCACGAGCTAGTTGAATCCTTTGCTTTTGTCCTCCACTCATGTTAATCCCTCGCTGACCGATTTCTGTAAGATCACCATGACTAAAATCATTGATATCCTTATCCAAGGCACAAACTCTAATGGCACTCTCATATCTTGTTTTCTCCATTGGCTTGCCGAATAGAATATTTTCTCGAACCGTCCCACTTTGTATCCAAGAAGTTTGAGAAACATATGCTATGTTGCCGAACACATTAACCTGTTTTACATCATTCAGAAATTTCATAGAGAAAAGAAGGAGAATTAAATACAAAGAATATCAGCATGAATGACATGAGAACATAAAGCTAAACTTGTTTTGCTTAACTCACAGTTCCTGAGATCTTGGGAATCTCTCCTAATATTGCATACAAAAGAGATGATTTTCCAGCTCCAACTGGCCCACAAACTGCAACTTTCTGTCCCCATTTGATTTCTAAATTCACATCTCTTAAAGTTGGGGACACTGATTCATGGTCCCAAATGAAGTTGCCAGCTTGGATTTCTACCGCATTAATTGAACTTCGGTTTGTATAGCCTCTGCTACCATCACTGGTATCTAGTTCTTCATCAGACAAAAAGGTATTGAGACGATCAAAAGATACCTTAACTTGGATCAAAACGGATAGAGCCTCCGGAATCATTCGAACAGGTTCTCCCAAATTCCTCAACGTTGCAAGAACTGTAAATATGGTCCCGGCATTTAATGGAGCACTATTGAAAACAGCACAACCGAGGAAAACAACAGCAGAAACGATGGTAGGAGACATCCAATATACAATTGACCCATAAGCTTTCAACATTTGTGCCTTAGATAGCCAAATGAACTCTTTCGCACGTAGGTTCTCAACCAAACTCTTGAATTTGTCTTCCCAGGACTGTAACTTGATGATTTTCATGCTATTTAGAATTTCTGTAGTTGCTCTCAGACGCTCATCCTGTGAAATCATGAATTGTGCCATGCACTTTTGTAGGCTCTTGGCAAATGGTACATTAAGAAGTCCACATATAAGAAGAGGGATTAAACCGGGAAGTGCACCTACTCCCACAACTCCATACAGGATACTGATAGATAGAAGAAGTTGCAATGTACATGCCCATGTTAGATGAAACCACCATGGAAATTCTCCCATGCGATACGCATCAACAGCAATGTAATTCACAATTTCACCTGTTGAGTGTCTTGTCCTTGCTGAGTTTGAAAGCTTTAGTTGTTTTTCATACACTGTAACCATCAAAGCTGATCTCATCTTCAACCCCGACCTCCTGGTACAAAAAAACCAGTGTCTCTGTGACACAGAATCAACCACTTTGGAGAGAATAAGAAAACCCACTATGGTAAGACCTTCTCTGAGATTTCTCTCCCCGGAATCCCTACTATTTGAAAAGTTGACAAAAGCATAGAGTATTAAAGGAGAAACAGTCACAGCAATGGTTCTGAGCAATGCGTAAACAGATATCAATATGTTCTCTTTTAAGTGAGTTCTAACAATGGACCAAAACACCAAGTTCTTGGTGTTGTTCTTGCTTCTCTCCCTCGCAAGGGATTGCCATGCATGCATGAAGTTTTTGTGGGATAGGTCTGCCTTATCTTCAGAAAGAATGGAAGGGATGTCTTCAAGAGATAGTGGCCTTGAGTATCCCAAACTGAGTAAGGAGTTAACCCAAGAGAAAGTAAACTTGCTCAGAAAGGAAGCACGACCTAGTCCTGTTTCTTCTGTGCCAACTTCCCGAGCTAACAATGGTTCTGATAAACTTTTTAGCTCATTTTGATTGACAAAGAGACCAAGGTTTTGGAAGGCACAGAAGAGAAGAAGCGTGTGTAAGAGCCATAGTAGGACATCGAAAATTTCTATTGCATGCTTTCTAAATAGAATTTCAATGTGGAGAGCCGAAGCTAGTGCAAAGGAACATGCCCACCAGACAGAGTTTAGAATTTTGATCCATTTGTGTCCCTGAACATGCAAAGAAACTGCCAAAGAAGTCCAAACAAATCCTCGTACAACGCATGCTAACCAGCTGAGGTGGTTAGCCATGGAGTTCCCAGTTTTGGCTATGAGACTCCACAGGGCAATACTGTAAAACACAACGCTAGTGATAGCACAACAGATAGAGACTAAAAGGAAAAACCTGCTTTTGGTATGACTTCCATTTATAAAATTTCTTCTGATTAAACTGACAATGGTGGAAGCGTAGAAGACACAGACGAAAATTAGATTTATAGTATCTATTGTGCTCCTTTGTGAACAGAAAGAAGTGAACTCAAAATTCTTTAGACAAATCCTTGAGAAATCATCAGTGTATCCATTAAAAATCTCCATCATCATCATCAAAGAATGATCAACACTTTTAGACTCAACATAGAAAACTTTAGAAGAAACTCTTGATGCAAATCAACAAGGTCAAAACTAGACAAAAGACATCATTTGCATGAAAAGGTAGCTTCCACAGTTTTCTTCAATAAAGAACTTAGTGTTGTTGTGTGACATTAATAGTACAGAGAAGAAAGAAATGTTGGATAGATGTTACTGAAAAAGGGAGTGATTGACATAATCAGTGTATAAACCATTACAAAGAAAAACACTTTCACGTTTGATTTGAGTGGTTGGAGATCATTGCACTTAAAAAATCTTGAAGATCCAATTTGAGTGGTAGAGATTTTTAACTTTTTGGACATATTATAATTGAAGTATTCATTTCATCGAAGATAGCTACATCACATCATTGCTGTCGTGTTTTAATTGTAATATGTCATTCCACCAATTCTTAAAATATAAATGCTTTGTCAATTTATTTACGGAAGAAAAATTCCACAAAGAAAAATTCCATTCGCAAAGTTACAAATTTTAATAATTATTATATGATGATGCATTCCCTTGTGAATGGAAGTAGGTGAGATTAAAAGTTGGAATAGTATCTCTGAAAAAGCAATTTTTAAGAATGATTAATTTTTTGTTAAATTTTCTTTATATTTTAAAAGAGAACAGTTCTCATGCATCTTTTCATTTTTGTCCTGTAATTCCAAAATTTTAACATTTTAACTTTTATCAATAACTATTAGTTTTTGAAAACCGATTACAAATTTTATGAATTTTGAAAATTATTAAAATTTTAATCAGATTTTGAAACGAGATAAAGCTTTCACCGATTCTTAAAAACCGATTTAGAAATTTATTTAACCAGTTTTCAATAAATTTTCTTTTTTTTTAAATTTTTAGTTTATTTTCTTTTATTTTTTATTTAATAATAATAATAATAATATTAGTAATAATAATAATAACATTAGTAATAATACTAATATTAATAATAATATCAATAATAAATAATAATATTATTAAAACAAATAAAATATACAAAACTTTGAAAACAATAAAAATCTTGGAAAAAAATTTCATAATCACTTAATAAACTTTAAACATATAATTTATATTCCAATATAATTTATTTGAATGTTAGTTTTATAGCTTTTAACATAGATGATCTCCTATCCATAACCTCTCCTTTTTTATCATACCTTCCTAATTCTTGGAATATTGTAAACAAATGGTTTACTTTTTCCTCAGTGCAAGAAACTTGAAACTAAATCAATTTTGGCAAAAGAATGGATTTGGAAGTCATTGCTTAATTTCAATTACTTAATTTTCTTTCGTTTATTTCTTCTCTTTTTCCTATCCATAAACTTATTGTAATTGTACACTAAGATCGGTCTGTCTTTTTTTCTTAAAAGTTGTTGCAAACAGAGATTTTAGGAAGAATTCTTGCTGCAGCTAGCCCAATATTCAGCTACCAACTTAGAGAATGAAGAGTTGGTATCCATTAGTCTCCAAGGCTCATCATATTCCACCATTTTCCCTAACACACCATACAAAATATATTAGACAATTAACTGAGTAAGTAGTGTATCCAAAAAGGAGGAAAAGAGAACGAAAGAAGATACCATAAGAGAGGACCATAACCATATCACTGTCTATTACAGTTGGAACCCTATGAGCAACTGTAATAACTGTGCATGTTTCAAACTCTTGTCTGATAATTCTTTGTAGAATTGCATCTGTGGCAGAGTCAATGGAAGCAGTGGCTTCATCCAGAACAAGAATTCTGTTCCTCTTAAGCAGTACTCTTCCAAGACAAAACAGTTGTCGTTGTCCCAAGCTCCAATTTCCACCTTCATCACTCACTGTATAACCATTCTCAATCAGACTTCAATGCCTAATTTATGGATCAAATACTTTAGATTGGAAAAACAACTTGCAAGTTCAAATATTATGTGTATCCTCATGATTTTAAACCTGAAAAGGTAAGCTGCAATAGATTGTTGCTAAAGGCTGCTGAGAGAATTGGCCTGAGAATACCAGTACCAGATATGTGGCTCTAAGTATGTTAAGTTTACTCACCCTGAGAGTCCAAGAGATTTGGAAGATGGCTGATAGTTTCCTTAAGCTGACATTTCTCTAAAGCCTATATACAAATTAAACATAATCAAACATTTGTTTAGTATAAGCTCAAGCAAAACTTGGTGTTAAAAAAACATTTTTTAACAGGATAACTAGTCCATTTACCTTCCATATCTCATCATCTGAATATAGGCCTAAAGGGTCCAAGTTGGTTCTGATGCTGCCCTTGAAGAGAGTTGGTTCCTGAGGGATGATGCTTAGTTTCATTCTCAAATCCTTCAACCCCATTGAGCATATGTTAATCCCATCTATGAGAATGTCACCGCTTGCTGGCTCAACTAAGCGAAACAAAGCACTTATGAGTGTACTCTTTCCACTTCCTGTTCTTCCTACAACTCCCACTCTACTCCCTTCTCTAAACGTGCAAGTGATACCCTTAAGCACTAATGGAGCATTAGGACGGTATCTAATCTGAGACCAGCGAAGGAAAAAAGTCATCACACAGAAGAAGGTTTATCCATTTGATAGTATTAAAATAAAGAAAAAAAATTGAAATACAAGGATGAAACTTTACTTCTAAGGCTTGAAGATCAATCCTGCCTTTGGAAGGCCATGAAGATGGAGGTTGGTGGTCCTTCACAATAGCAGGAGGTTGTGATGGTAGGTGAATGAATTGCTTGATTCTTTCAACAGAGATAAGATAGTTTAATAAGTTGCAATACCATCGAGTCCAAAATATATGTGTTGATGTCAAGGATAATGCGTAAGAGAGAGATAGTCCCACAAGACCTGCACATTCCAAGAGAATTTTGAACTGTTAAAAGCTTGTTAATAGCATTCATAAAGGTTTATCTTGGTAATTAACCTGTGAAGTAATATTACCTGAGGACACGTATCCCTGAGGAAATAGAACAAGTAGCAAAGCGGAAGTGATGACTGTCAAATTTTGAAGTGCTTCAATCCTCAAAAGTAACCATTCCGTGGCCACATTAGAATGGAAAAACAGTGTTGCGTCTGTGTCCACAAGCTTTAAGTAGTTTTTAAAAAATCTTTCTACCATATTGAATGCTCTCACAGTAACAACACCAAGTGATGTCTCAGCTGCAAAATTCATCACAGGAGCTTTCGTGGTTCCATTGATCCTCATTAATTCCCTTGACGAGGCTTGATAATATTCCTTTAAATTTGGAAAAAATTAGCTTTGTGAGTTAAGACGGGACGAGAAATAGAAAACTAAATTTTTTTTTAAAGTGGTTAAACCTGAACATATTTTGATGCAACTATTGCAGGAATGGCAACAATGAGAACTGGCCATGTCACTAAAACCATTACGCCAATCATTACCAAAATTTCAATTGGTACACACGTTACAAAGGTGATGGAAAAAGGTATGTCAAAATCCAAAATACTTAAATCTGATGAAGCCTGCAAGAGAGAAAAAGTAGATCAAAATTTTGACTATGACTAAATTGTAATGATCAAACAAAGGGAAATTATTTAGAATTTTCTTTTCATTGGGAAATGAAATCTTAATCTTACTCTTGTTAAAATCCTTCCTATGGGGGTTGAGTCAAAGAACAACATAGGAGCATTGAAGATAGCAGTATTGAAACTTGTGAAGAAAGCTTTGGAAGCATTTAATCCAAGGTAAGAGGTCAAGAGACACCTTATATATGTAAACGCAGCACCAGAAAATGAAATTAATGAGTACACCCCAATCAACATGGCACTAGTTATTTTTGGAATATCAATGGCTAAAGCAAGCCAAAACGTTGATGCAGTCTGCAAAGCAATAAAAGCAAATTGTGTCAAAATTATATAAAACAGCATCAATGGACCCCTGGAAAAGGAAATATAATCCCAGAATGTCTTGAAGCCGACGTCACCAATCTGTTTTTCTTCTTCTTGTGTAAGTTGCATCCCAAGTTGACCATCTGTAGAAATCTCCCCCTCACTTTGATTATTATAAACACCTTGAGACTCTTCTCTACTAGTTCTGTTCTCATTATTCTGATCCAACTCTGTAATTACTTCCTTGTGAGCGCTCACAAGTTGTTCAAAGGCAGTCCCAGTTGTTAAGAGATTCTCATACTTTCCTGATTCAGTAACTTTTCCACCTTCCATTACCTAGAATTTGAGTCATAAAATCTCGTGTTAATTATACACAAATGTAATGTAATGGGTATCCAAATGATGTACTTTACCAGGATTGTATCAACTTCCGAGAGAAACTCCACTTGATGTGTCACTAGAATGACTGTTTTTTCTCTTAGAGCAGTCATTACACAGTCCTGTAACCATATAAATACAAGTGGTTTGATTCACTGAAGTGGCAATAACAGTTGCACTGAAGTTAAAAATCTAATAGTAATAGTTTCTTACTTTGAAAAGGATAGCAGCAGTGTGAGCATCAACTGCACTGAAAGGGTCATCAAGGAGATAAATGTCAGCATCATTGTAGACAGCACGAGCTAGTTGAATCCTTTGCTTTTGTCCTCCACTCATGTTAATCCCTCGCTGACCGATTTCTGTAAGATCACCATGACTAAAATCATTGATATCCTTATCCAAGGCACAAACTCTAATTGCACTCTCATATCTTGTTTTCTCCATTGGCTTGCCGAATAGTATATTCTCTCGAACCGTCCCACTTTGTATCCAAGAAGTTTGAGAAACATATGCTATGTTGCCGAACACATTAACCTATTTTCCATCATTCAAAAATTTCTTAGAGAAAAAAAGACAATTAAGTACAAAGAATATCAGCATGAATGACATGAGAACATAAAGCTAAACTTGTTTTGCTTAACTCACAGTTCCTGATATCTTGGGAATCTCTCCTAATATTGCATACAAAAGAGATGATTTTCCAGCTCCAACTGGCCCACAAACTGCAACTTTATGTCCCCATTTGATTTCTAAATTCACATCTCTTAAAGTTTGGGACACTGATTCATGGTTCCAAATGAAGTTGCCAGCTTGGACTTCTACCGCATTAATTGAACTTCGGTTTATATAGCTCCTGTTACCATCACTGGTATCTAGTTCTTCATCAAACAAAAATGTACTGAGACGATCAAAAGATACCTTAACTTGGATCAAAATAGATAGAGCCTCAGGAATCATTCGAACAGGTTCTCCCAAGATCCTCAACATTGAAAGAACTGTAAATATGGTCCCGGCATTTAATGGAGCACTATTGAAAACAGCACAACCGAGGAAAACAACAGCAGAAACGATGGAAGGAGACACCCAAAATAAAAATGACCCAAAAGCTTTCAACACCTGTGCCTTAGATAGCCAAATGAACTCTTTCGCACGTAGGTTCTCAACCAAACTCTTGAATTTGTCTTCCCAGGACTGTAACTTTATGATTTTCATGCTATTTAGAATTTCTGAAGTTGCTCTAAGACGCTCGTCCTGTGAAATCATGAACTGTGCCGTGCACTTTTGTATGGTCTTGACAAATGGTACATTGATAAGTCCACATATAAGAAGAGGGATTAAAACAAGAAGTGCACCTACTCCCAGAACTCCATACAGGATACCGATACAAAGAAGAACTTGCAATGTACATGCCCATGTTAGATGAAACCACCATGGAAATTCGCCCATGCGATACGCATCAACAGCAATGTAATTCACAATTTCACCTGTTGAGTGTCTTTTCCTTGCTGAGTTTGAAAGCTTTAGTTGTTTTTGGTACACTGCAACCATCAGAGCTGATCTCATCTTCAACCCCGACCTCCTGGAACAAAAAAACCAGTGTCTCTGGAACACAGAATCAACCACTTTGGAGAGAATAAGAAAACCCACTATGGTAAGACCTTCTCTGAGATTTCTCTCCCCGGAATCCCTACTATTTGAAAAGTTGACAAAAGCATAGAGTATTAAAGGAGAAACAGTCACAGCAATGGTTCTGACCAATGCGTAAACAGATATTAATATGTTCTCTTTTAAGTGAGTTCTAACAATGGACCAAAACACCAAGTTCTTGGTGTTGTTCTTGCTTCTCTCCCTCGCAAGGGATTGCCATGCATGCATGAAGTTTTGGTGGGACAGGTCTGCCTTATCTTCAGAAAGAAGGGAAGGGATGTCTTCAAGAGACAGTGGCCTTGAGTAACCCAAACTGAGTAAGGAGTTAACCCAAGAGAAAGTAAACTTGCTCAGAAAGGAAGCACGACCTAGTCCTGTTTCTTCTGTGCCAACTTCCCGAGCTAACAATGGTTCTGATAAACTTTTTAGCTCATTTTGATTGACAAAGAGACCAAGGTTTTGGAAGGCACAGAAGAGAAGAAGCGTGTGTAAGAGCCATAGTAGGACATCAAAAATTTCTAATACATGCTTTCTAAATAGAATTTCTATTTGGAGAGCCGAAACTAGTGCAAAGGAACATGCCCACCAGACAGAGTTTAGAATTTTGATCCATTTGTGTCCCTGAACATGCAATGAAACTGCCAAAGAAGTCCAAACAAATCCTCGTACAACGCATGCTAACCAGCTGAGGTGGTTAGCCATGGAGTTCCCAGTTTTGGCTATGAGACTCCACAGGGCAATACTGTAAAACACAACGCTAGTGATAGCACAACAGATAGAGACAAAAAGGAAAAACCTGCTTTTGGTATGACTTCCATTTATAAAATTTCTTCTGATTAAACTGACAATGGTGGAAGCGTAGAAGACATAGACAAAAATTAGATTTATAATGTGTATTGTGCTCCTTTGTGAACAGAAAGAAGTGAACTCAAAATTCTTCAGACAGATCTTTGAAAAATCATCAGCGTATCCATTAAAAGTCTCCATCATCATCATCAAAGAATGATCAACACTTTTAGACTCAACAATAGAAAACTTTAGAAGAAACTCTTGATGCAAATCAACAAGGTCAAAACTAGACAAAAGACATCATTTGCATGAAAAGGTAGCTTCCACAGTTTCCTTCAATAAAAAACTTAATATTCTTGTGTGGCATTAATGGTACAGAGAAACACTTTCAGATTTGATCTGAGTGGTTGGAGCATGGCAAACATTGCACTTGAAAAATTTGGAAGATCGGATTTGAGTGGTAGAGATTTTGAACTTTTTGGAGCAGACACTTCAAATTATAACATGTGCTTGAAGTGTCAAGCTCAGAAAGGATGGCATAATATATGCAGTATTCATTTCATCCAAGATTGCTGCATCACATCATTGATGTCATTTTTTAATTGTAATGACCAATTCTTAAAATGATAAAAGCTTTGTCAATTTATCTATGGAAGATTTTTTTCAAAGAAAAATTCCATAAGCAAAGTTACAAATTTTAATATTTATTATATGATCATGCATTCCCTCGTGAATGGAAGTAAGTGAGACTAAAAGTTGGAAAAGTATCTTGAAAAAAGGAATTGTTGAGGAATGAGCTGCATTGTCTCATTCAACCATTTCTAGACAGAATAATTATACAAGATAATGACAAGGTGTCAGATTATAATTTAATAAAACTAACCGAATTAATTTTTTTTATTAAAATTATAATTTTAATTATAATCTAATATTTTATCGTAAATATTTTTCTTATGGTATGCTAATGGAAAATATCTTTGATTTTTTATTTTTAATGTTGTATATCTCTTTTAAGATAAATAGTTAATTTAATAAAATAAATATTGAAATAATTCGATTAAAAATATATTATTTATTTGTATGATTTCATTTTGATTATAAATACAATAATATTGTTTAATTTAAATATATACATTTTCTAAATAAATATTTTAAAAAAATAAAAATGAATAAAAATATCAAAAGTAATTTCTTTTTCTTCTTCGTCACGCGATAATTAATATAACTATGAATAAAATACTAACATAATTTATTTATGAAAAATCTTCACTGTTGATGCATTTGAATTTCAAGCAGAGAAATGGAATAAATATTCATATAATATTTTACCATTATATTTGACACTTTCTTTTGAAATAGTTGGAAATTCCATCTCAAACTCTATTGAATTTAAAATGTTACAATATTAGTATTTTTTTTCAACTTTTATTGATTTTATAGAAGAATTTCGAACACACAAATATATTATTATATTAAAACTGATATTAAAAATAAATTTTACACAAAAAGTTTTGATTCTTATATTTTATTTTATTCTTTGTAAATGTTATTTTTACTTTAAATTTTTTAACTCTCTTGTTTTATTAATATTTGAAATGAAAATAGTCTATTTAATAATCTACCAACACAATAAATGATAATTGTAAAAGATAAACAACATAAAATATAAAAGAAGGTAGAATAAACTAGTATTCAAAAGAAAACAACTACTATTAACTCTAGACTTAATTATTCAAATAGTAGTAGTTTTTACGTTCTATAAAATCCTAAATACAATAATTAACACCCTAATACTCACAAATTAGTCTCTTCATGCCTATACCTATTCATGCCTAAACCTAGATAAAAAAATTAGTAAATGTATAATATTTTATTTAAAAATATAAAAGAACAGATTAAATTTATTAAGTTTGATGTAAGAAATACAGAAATAAATATTTTAAATAAATTTTAATATCAAACAAATTTTAAAAAAGATATTTTGAAAAAAGTTGAATTAATTTCTCTTTTCATTTATATATATATATATATATATATATATATATATATATATATATATATATAATGTTGCAAAAAAACCAAAATAAAAAACATATGACAACTCTTTATGCAAATTTTTTTATAAATTTTAACATGTGTTATTTTTTTCATTAATTTATTTGTTTATTTATTTAATAAGAAAAATACATGTTACTTACTGTATAAAAATATTGTAAGAAAATGTGTGAATGTATTATTAGTTTAATTATATTCAAAATAGTTATTTCACATGTTTTTCATGCTTTAAATATAAGAAAAAAAATATTTTTACACAAATTTTTTATAATATTTTAACATAATATATGTATTAGTTTTTTATTAATTTATTATTTATTTATTATTGTGTGACGTATTCTAAACTTAATATATATATATATATATATAAATATATATATATATATATATATATATATATATATTAAAATATTATAAAAAAAATATATTTTAATATATTATAGAGCTAATTGTAATATGACAACCAAGCAATTCTTAAAATGATAAAAGCATTGTCGAAGATTTTTTCAAATAAAAATTCCACAAAGCAGAATTCCAAACGCAAACCTACAGAATTTAAGAAATTATTTTTATCATCATGCAATTGTTGTAGAATGTTCATGCAATTGAGATTACAACTTGGAAAAGTGTCTCTGAAAAAGCAATTATTGTTGAATGTTCTGCATTGTTTCATTCAGCTATGTCTCCACTCAGTTGTACAGAATAATAGTTATGGAAAAAAGAACTTTTACTTTCTCAATCAAACGAAGATAAATTATATTTTCTGACAATAAATACAACAGTGTTGTTGTTTAATTTAAATATATTCAATCTCTAAATAAATATTGAAAAAGAAAATTAAAAATCAATACTTTATTAAAAATCTCGTAAAGAAATTGTCACACTCCATTAATTTTCTCACTTTAGTGGAAGACAGATGTTACGCCCTAATTATTTTCCTAGGATAGTGGGGAAAACTGTCCTTCTCATTTATTTTCCTGCCACTCGAAAATCGTGTGGCAGCATGGAGAATATGAGTTTCCAGAAAGTGGAAGACAAGTGGCAGGCAGATAGTGAATCGATCGTTTTTAGTGGAGATCGTATTTAAAGTTGAATTTTGAAAATTGGTGTCACTTTACTGCATGCAACATTTCTTCTTCCTCAGCTCAGTTTCCAAAAACTCCATTTCCTCCTCCTTCTCTCTAAAACTCTCAACTTCTCTTTAAGTTTTCTCACCTTTCTTCTCCTCCCATCATCAAACCCCTTTCAGATTAAATCTTCCCGGTGACAAGGTCTTTCATTTTGCACCGATCAGATTTTCATTTGGACGACTTTGAATTTGGGAGCCATAGGAGTAGTGGATGTTAGAGACTTAGAAGCCTAGCTGGAATCATAAGGTAAGGGAAACTTATAAAATTTAGTTATGATTATTTCTTATGAATTAATGCATGATGGAATGAGTATATGATTGATGACTTTAATTGACTATGGAAGTATGATATGCTGTTTGTAGGTATTGCATGTTTGATTATCTAGTATGAAATTATTTCATAGGTTTGCTAAACTTAGTAAAATTCTGTGACTGTAACCGAGGGTCATTAGGACCGTTCGATTTTCCCCAAAGACGTTCGGTCTTGAATGAATCCTCTTTTGTGAGGAATCAGTTGATGACCGATCGGTCTTATAAGAGTTTATATAGATTCCCTTACTATTTTGTGTAGCCTAGCCATTACAAACAATTTAAGAAAGTTTAACTCTCAGCTTTAATATGGATACACATATCATCATCTGTTTAAAACGTTCAGTCATACACTGAACGTTCGGTTATTTAAAGTACTCGGTCATAAATTGAGTGTTCGGTCTTGAAAGTGCTCGGTCATAGACTAGCATTACGGCTGTGAAGCGCTCGGTCATAGACTAGCATTTCAGTTATTTAAGTGTTCGGTCTTATACTTGAACCTAGTATTTGAAGTATTAAATTTTTTATTAATACTATTTCTTTGAAAAGTGCTCGGTCTCACACTGACACTTGATTTTCCCCAAAAAGTGTTCGGTTGTGTACTGGCACTCGGTCTATTGAAGAGAACTCTTTTATTTTAAAAGCATTCGGCCTGAGTTATATAATATTCGATTTTACTAAAGTTTAACCAGTTGTTGACCATTCGGTCATTCCTATATATTATCTTATAAGATTTGCTCGGTTTTAAATAGTATTCGGTTTCCTTCAGTATTTGACCGTTCGGTCACCTCCTAAGGTACCTTTTTATATTCGTTTTTCTCCTCAGTCTTTGACCGTCCGATCATTTCCTTAAAATACTTGTTATATATTAAAGAATTATTTCAGAATAAGACTTTGTGTTATACTATGGAAATTGAATCATATGAAATGAGAAAGATGAAGTATATTATGATTATTTTAAGAGAATTCCAAGGTGGAATATCTTGTTATGGAAATTGAATGGTAAAATATGAACATGGCTAAGTTAAGTTGTCGCTTATCCTGATATTTCGTGATTATTTCTTCTCCTGTAGAGAAGGGTAACTCATGTGTGGGAATGGCAGGAGGTCCTTTAGCCTCAGGGTATTTCTATACCGAGTTAGCTCCACTGGACTAACCTCAGGTGGCGGTCTGTTGAGTGTATCTCAGTCAGGTCCACCCGGGTGCACAAGCGTCGTAACTACATAGTTCATACCGTCCGTACAGTGTCGGTAGTGGTAGGTCATGATGTTGTTTACCGTTCGATTCTTCATTGTTGTAATTGTATGATGGTTATATGATTCGGCTGTTATGTTTTTAATGTATGTTGAAATTGATTAATTAAATTTACATAAGCTTATCCTTATTTTTTGTCATGTCTATGCTATCGTTCGGTCGTTGGCCGATCGGTTGTTCTCTTCACTGCAATGATCATCCAATAGATGTGAGTACAGGGCGATCTTGAAGATTCCTTGGAGGACGCATTGCAAACCGTTCAGCCCGAAGATAGTGTAGGACCGTCTGGTCAGTAAACTGTAGTTATTTTTAATTCTTAGAAAATCGTTCGGTATCAGTCTCAGTTGTAGTACCGTTCGGTCTAAAGTTAAACCTTGATCGTTCGGTCTCAGTTTGTATATTGTAATCATACCTCTATTTCGTGTACAGTTTCAAGTTCTATATGATGTTGCATATTCCTTTTCTCCTCATTTTGCTTATTCATCACTGTTCTTTATTATTGTTTTTGTTAACTCCTTAAAATAATTATAGTTGTTAAATTTATATTTATTGAGATGTTACAGAAATCATTTTGAAACTTTTTTTTAGTAATGAGTTAATTTAAAATAATTTGGAAATAAATAAATGATGGATCTTAATATGAATTATAAAAATTGTCTTAGCTACGAAAACAAACAAAAATTAGTGAAAAGTTGACCAACTTTCTAATCAAAATCCAACTATTACATGACCCATATTAAACACTTTATTGTCAATGTTTATTATTATTTTTTTTTATTTAACGTGTTTCTCTTTTCAAAGAACATGAAAGATTAATTGTTTATTCTATCTTTATATTTAAGAAAGACATGCATTGTCTGATAGTGTGTAAAATTTCGATTGAATTTATGAGACTTTATTTTGAATATTAAAAATTTAAAATATAAATATAATTTTTATAAATGAGTTTTATTATTTTAAATAACTTTTTTTAGAATTATTTTTTAAGTTTTTTTTTAATATTTTACCAGCCACACATCTTTTTAAAGGTCAGAAATTATAAGATTTTTTTAGTGATGAATTCTAAGAAAGATTATTTGATCAATTTCTCTAATAAGATAAATTGAGTAGTTATTTTTTTTTTCAATTGTTCTTTCTTTTGAATGTGACTTTTGATGAGTTTGAATATGGTGTTTGTGCTTGTTTTGTTAATCTATGTTGATTAGTAATTCTAATGTTGTGCCTTAATCACTATAATTTATCTATAAATTATTATATATAGATTTTACTGCATCTGTTGGTGACTCCTTCAATACCATATTATTATTTTTTTTCTAAAACTCTCTTAATTACTTAAGAATTTTATAGTCAATATATAAGAAACCCTATACATTAATTAGATAAATTGATTCTGCATCTTATGACAATTCGAGAGAGAAAAAATGACCCACGTTAATCAAGTAAAAAATTTAAGATATTTTCAAAGAGTTTTTTTTTTTAATTTAATAAAAAAATGTTTATTATAATTTTTAAATGGTTGTTTAATTTTAAAAAAAATAACTAAAAACAAGCTAATGTGGAAACTATTTTCAAATACACAAAAGGATGCACTTATTGAAATAACAAATGATAGTTTTCATAATTGTCACAAAACTTAAATAATTTCTGTTTTTTTCAAGAATCACTTTTTTTCAGAAGTATTTTATTTATAAACTTAAAACATTTCACTCATTGAGTCTCAATGACTCTAAAAGAGTAATTTAAGAAACATGATATAAATTGATAAGAAGTGTGTGAATTTTCTGCATAACACTTTTCAATATTTTTTTTCCCTAAGATATCTGGTTTTTGGAGCCATTAAAGTAAAGTTGGGCTCAATTCTTCCCAACCCTTTTTTCTTGTCAGGCTATTACTTCCTGCACCTTATCAATAGAAAAATACTCAAACACCTTCCTCCATTACTGCATCATATCACTTTTACTATTGTTGTTATTGTGGCTTCCATCGTTACTTTCGTTGCAGAGGAAGAAAAAGAGCAGAAAAATATGTGAGAAAACACTAAAAGAATAAAATTCTTTCCTAAACATATTTCATATATTTTAGAAAACTGTTTTCAAACATGTTTTTACATAGTTGAAAAGACTTCAACTATATACACATCTTCGACCTTTGTTCTCTAAAGTGTTCACATGCATCTTATTCAATACTTGTTCTCTGTAAGATGAATATGATTTGTGTTTGTAAAAACATTTCGACATTCAGATTAAACTCAAAACGTCAACAAAATATTAAATGAGTAATTAACGATAACATAAATAATATATTTCGACGATTGTGTAATTTATAATATAATTTATTTCTTTTGTAGGCCCTTACCTACATGGGTCTGAACTTAATCCAATGACTAATTTATCTTGTCTGAATCGGTGTTTGATTTTATTATGCTAAGTTATAAAATAGTCAATATATCATTAGTTCTAGTAAACCGGTAGATAATCAGCGAAACCACCTAATGATAATCATATACCATGTGAACTGAACATGTTTAGATGGAGACACTTAAGACGTATTTGATTATATATATCGTCTTAAAACGAGACCAATGTGATCATGAAATATTCCATCATAAAAAGTACAAAAACACATTTTATGTTTTGGAAAATCTTTTCTGAAACATATTTTATATGTAGCAAAAACTTCTTTCCAAAATACATTTCAATGTTAAAGTGTTTTGAAAGACATTATATAAGTAAAAGTTTGTTCCTAAAAGCTTATTCCTAAATGGATATCATATGATTCGAAAATTTTGTACTAAAACTCTTGCTTTTAAAATTTTATTTCAGAAATCTTATTCTGAAAAGCTTGTCTTGAAAAGTTTTCTAAACATGTAATCTGAAAGCCACTTTTTCAAGGGAGAAAATAATCATTTTGAAAATTTAGGGGTGCTAGAAGAATTTGTGGGGGTACAAGAAGTAAAATCCTTCTTTTAATTGGGTGTTGATATTGGTATACTAGTATTATTAAAATCAAAGGTGCTAAAACACTGTATACACCGTTCAGGATGCAGTTTAGCTTCTACAGCTTTTTTACTTCAAATATTACACCATTTTTACTTCATTGTCCCAATGTGAAGAGATAATAATACTTTGACAACATTTTTTTTACAATATTTTAATATCATTTACTGTCATTCTGTGATTGGTCCAAAATTACTCCACAATCAATAATAATAATAATAAACACTAGGACCAATCCGAGAATGATATGTAAATAGTATTAAAATATTGTCAAAAAATATTATCAAAGTATTATTATCTATATGAGAATAGTAATAATTTTCATACAAACAGTAATTTATTGATTCTCCTTTAGCCAACCTTCCAAAAGACATAAAATGCAATACAACCAAGTCAATTAAGTATGGTTTAATTGCTGAAAATAAGATTTATATTATACTTATTCACTTGAATGGATTTGGAAAAGAGTAATTGAGAGGATTTGAACATAATTTTTTTTTGTTTATTTGAATAGATTTGGAGATAAGTGAGAGTGAATTTAGAAATCTGTCATAAATTAAATCCTAAATTACTTCTTACTAACTTTATTTCCAAATTCACTCAAATAAATAACAAAAAGAATTACCTTCAAATCCTCTTAAATCCATTCAATTACTCTCCTTCAAATCCACCCAAGTGAAAAATGCATTTTGCTATATGCAAGAATTTTATAGATAACTAGTCTCTGTGAGTGTTCTTAAGTCATGATATTTTTTCAGCTTCTGATGAATTCTCAAGACTAAATTCACCTAAAACAATTATGCAATACCAATCAGACAAATAGTCAAAAGTGCCTGCCAATGTGGAAAATATCTGTTCCTTTGATTTTGCTGAATCATACTGAAGAATGTTAAAAGTTGAAAAACAAAACTAAGTGCTTTATGGAAAAGAGTGTAACTGATAGACAAAAAAAATGGCAACAAGAACTGGAGGGTGGAAGAAGCAATAATTTGGTTAAGAGACAGTAGCCATTGTTCAGCATATTTTATGTTTTTGTGACTTTACTGATGGAGCTGAATTTGTCTTGCTACCATAATAGATTTACTACGCAGTAATGAAAAAAAGAGCTTATGAAGGAGAGAAAAGAGAAGAGAGAAGCCACAGAAAAGTATTCAGAGAAAGATGTAAAGTTGATTAATTGTCCAAAGAGATACAGGAGAAGATATATATATATATATATATATATAGGAAAGAAAACAGAAACAGAAGAATAGAAAGTGTAGACCCAACAATATATCGAGCGGTTCAGGTTAGTGAGACCGAACGGTACACTGAACAACACAAGATAGTGAGACCAAACGGTATACTGAATAATATTGAATGGTGCTCATCGGTATACAGAACGGTGCCGAACAGTGATAACAGTATAACCGAACTGTATACTGAATAATACTAAATGATGTCGAATAGTATACAGAACGGATATCGAACAATGATAACAATATAACCGAATGGTATAACTATTATCAGTATATAGTGAAATGGATCAAAAGAAAACACAGAAGAATAGGGAAAATTTAACAAAGAAAATCGAATGAGTTTCAGTTTCAAAATACAACACCAATGAGATTTGAACCCAATAACATAAGAAATTGACATTACTTTCTATCCAATATTTTAAGATAATAGGTTTATAGGTCTTCACGTTTATATAGTGTTTTACTTTCTCATTTTTATCTAATATGGAACATGATTCATTATTAAAATTCTAACAATAAAAACACAAGAGCATTTTTATATGTGTAATGTTTTAGTACTTCCTTAAGCAAAGTAGGCTAATGTTGGTGTGAAAATAATAGTGATAAAACATTTCCTTTAGAAGGAGATTGAGAATAGAGACATAGATAAAGTAGTTATGTGCAGTTTTGGTAACAATAAAGGTCCTTTGGTGGGGGAGTGAGGCATTGATTTCATAATTTGACAGACAGAAGGTGGAACATATGAGGATGTAACATGTCCACCTTACTTGGGAGAAATTTCATGTGGCACAAGTGGTCCACCCATGAGGGCATTGCATTATTGAGTGTTAGATATACACTTTGGTGGGACTTTTTTTTCCTTTCATATTTTAAAATTCTATACTCCTTTAAATGGAGGTTGCCAAATCCATCAGCATGTATTTGTACTTGTTTGATATACAAAACATAGGATTAGGAACTGCAAATAATATATGGCCATATCCCAGCACCCACTCTTCATTAATTCCTTTTTTTTTCCTCTGAATAAAGTTTCAGACATGTTTTTAATCTCTAAATTTTGACATTTAATTGAGATTTTTTAAATTTAATATAGTTTATTTCTCAAAATTTGAAAACAAATAAATATAATTTTTATAACTCAAATGAAAAAATAATGTGTTAAATACATTTTAAAATAAGAGTATTTAACAAATCCAAAATAAATTAATATTAGACTATTTTTAAACTTTAAAACCAAAATATATAGAAACAAATTTCAACTTCGCTTCCAAACCTAACAACTAAAAAATATATTTAATCATTAAATTTATATTTAATTTAATCAAAATTTTATATTTAATTTAATTTATAGGATAAAATGATTTTTTTTTTCAATATCGTGTTAAACTGTGTTACTATATTAAAGTAGTTAAATATCTTTACATTTAAATTGATCTATCCATTTCTAAACATGGTTAAGACTCGATTAAGTACCAGTTGAAAATTTTTTGCCACTATTCAAAATTTAACATGCTTTCAGTTGGGAGGCATGTAACCCAAATTAGAAAGAAAAAAAAAATTATGTAATACAAAAGAAGTGATAAATAAAAAAATTGAAATGTGGAAGAAAAATTTGGTGATTAATATTTATAATTCTGAACACCATTTTTAAGGTTCAGTTTTGAACTCTAACGTAACAATACTAATAATAAGGTTTACTAAATATTTCATCTATAATATTTTATTTCTTAATTCACTTCTTTAAACATCGTGATTTTTTCTCTGGCCCTCTGATACTTTTTTTATTATGATTTTTCTGTGCGGTCCCTGTCTAGAAATATCAAATCAAATATCAATAATATATAAAGATTGAATAAATAGAATAAACAGGATAAATTATTTGATGAGAAAAAAAAAATTATATATATATATATATATATATATAGAAATTTAGATTTAAAAAGAAAAGAAAAATCACGAATTCGTGTATGTTGTCCTGATTTTTTTTTACATCCATAAACAAAAAAAAAATTAAATAAAATCAGGTCAATAATATTGAGTGTAAAAATAAAATAAAAAGTTTTCATGGTGATATAATAAATTCAAATAATCTTACTAAAATAAATTATTGGTAAATTTATTATCAAGTATTCTTAAGATACTGATTTTAAACTTTGATAAGAAAGATATTTATGTTTTTTATTCTCAATTTGTTTTTCTTACCTTTAGAGATAAATGAAAAAAAAAATCGTGAAAGAATAAATCATACTTTTAGAAAAAATAAATTATTATACAAATATTTTGACTTTCTTATTATTAAAAATAAAATTTATTATAAAGAATATAATATTACGTCATCTTTTGATTTTTTTTTTATGATAATCATAAATTTTCTGTGTTTAGAATTGTCTAGCTTGATTTTGAAGGAAGTTTATTATATATCTTTTATTAGTGGGTTTGATTTGTTTTCCATATAGATTTTGTTATTATTAATTTTTAATAATAATCATTATGTAAAGGAAAATGATAACAAAATAATATTTTAAAAAACAAATTTTAAATTTAATTTAATATAACAGGTTATTTTGGTAAAACAAAATTCATAGTAACTTTTACGTCTCATAATCCAATGGAATTAATTAATTAATTAAACTATGGTGTTTAAGATTTGATCAATGTCATTGGATATAATAGATATGTGAGAAGGTTATAATATCAGTTTAGGGTTGTGTGCAACACTGTTTTGTTTTAATATATTGCATAATGGGGTGCTCGAGTGAGATTAATTAATTAATTAATTTAATTAATTAACTAACGTTCCTTGTATTTGAATTTTTGAATGGTGTGAAATGCATTGAGTCTGGAACACGTTTCCATAATAAACCAAAAAAGAAGTATAGAATTGCATCATTTTCTGTTTCCTAGTAAAAGCAAAAGACAAAATCAAGACCAGACAATGATTTTTCTTTCCCTATTTTTCATGGATTTGTCAAGTTAACATACTGATTCCTTATTTTGTAATTTTATCTTTATAATTTAAATTTAAATGTAATTTATTATATTATTTATCACTAAAAAACCTCTTATTCTAAAACTAGATAAAATAATTTTTCATAACTTTTTAACATAAAATATAATCTATAGGTTGCTCTAAACAAGAAATAATTTCAGCCATTTTTCTAACACTTTTAAATATCAATCGTAAAATTTAATTTAAGAGTAAAATCATACAAATCTAACCATTAATAAACTAATAATTAATTACATTGATATCGTTAAATATTTCTGCATTACAAATATTTTGCAAAATAGTGATATAAATATATTTTTAAGTATAGTATAATATAATAAATAAATATTAAGGAAATGTAAAAGTATAAATTTTGTATGAAACTTATTTAAAAACACCCAAAAAAAATATAGATTGAAAATAAAACAAAATTTATAGAGGTGCTTAAATTATAAATATGGGTAGGGTGTGTGCTTAATATCCCAGAAGAGTAATATGTATTAAAAAAAAATAACTTACAACTATTATCTATTAAATGTTAATTTTTTTTGGATGGAGCATATTAGAAATTAAAAATTAATCATAAATTTTTAAACTTAGAACTAATAAAAATTCTATGTTTTCAATAAAATCATTATGAATTTCAATATTTTAATACTCCAAAATTCATTAATTTTTTATCATTACATAAAAAATTTATTAAAAACATAGAATAAAATAAAATAATACACAACAAGCGAATGATATCAAATTTATAATAAAAATTATATTTTACAAACATAAATAAACTATAAAAAAAATATAAATAATTAAATAAAAATAAAATATTAAAATACATATTTTTCATGAATAAAAGTTAAATTAACTAACTTATTATATCATGATTTCTTTTAAGATAAAATATAATTTTTTTTGAAGTGTCTATAAAAATGTTAACAATTAATGAAACAATGTGTGTCATTAATTTACTGTTCCCATCAAATTAAATAAATAAAAAATAATAATTGAGCATGACACAAATATCATATGCTAAACAGTGGTATTAAATGTAGTGAAGATGCTGATTAATTATATTAATATATAAAAATGGTAAGGTTTTGTGAATAGCATGAAATTGTTGACTAACACAGACTAACAATTTGGCATGTCTATTACAATGTCAATTTATTTTGCATTTTCGATCAATATTTTCTTGTACAATAATTCTGGATCCAGAATATGATTTATTTTCTTTATAACTTCCCTTAGTTAATATCAAAAGAACACTGAATAATAAAATTTCTGTAAAAAATAACCCTTTACAAAATTGACAAATAATTATTTATTGTTTGCTAACATTTTAATTATCATGGTAATATAAAAAACTAATTTTTTTTCCTAGTCTGTCTCCATAAAAAAACCAAAAAGATTGATATCATTTTGATTTTTTTAATTATTTTCTTTGTCGTTTAGGTTATTGATTATTTGTTTTATTAGAGAAAAATTACTATTTATTTTAATCAAAGCTTAATAAAGAAAGGTTTAGTAGGTTCGAAAGCTATGGGACACGATCCGGGATACGTGGGGTGAAAATCGAAAAACACTAAGACGACGTCGTTGAGTCACTGTGCATGGTATTACCCTTAACCAATAAAAACTATGGTTAAGTCCTTTAAAAATACAATTAGGTGGAGATAATGATGATATAAGTTTTCATTATTATTGATTATTTTTTATTAATAAAATTAATTATTTTTTTGTCTTTAGTTTATATAGTTTTACTTGTGTTTTTTTTTAAAAGTGATTGAATGATGGTTATTTTATTTTAAGTATAGCATTAGTCGTGTTATTCTTTTTCTCTTGCCAGAGCATTTGAGTTATTTGTTTATCCATATTTTATCATAGATTATATATAATCAGTTATATTCTTATTTAAATATAATCAAATTATCATAAATTATTTATAATCAATTACATTTTCAAATAATTTATATTGTCTTTCTCCATAATTCATCCTAAATTAATATAATAAAGTTAGTTTTCATATAATTTACATTATTTACATATCTGTAAGCATTTTCAAAAAATACACAAAAAAAATCAAAATTTATTTTCATAATAAAAGAAATTATTCCAAGTTATATCCTTATATTGTAAATTTTAAGGAATAACGAATTTTTAAAGAAAACTCTTAAAATAAATAAAAGTGCCTATTTAAAATATCTAGCATATTTTATTAAATGATATAAATTATCTGAAAAAACTAAATATTTTTGTGTCCTTTTAATAAATTTGTTAAACAACGTTTTTATTATTCAATAACAATATATAAAAGGGTTAGATGTTTCTTTAGTCTCTTAATTTAAATAAAAACTAAAATTAATTTTTTCTTTTAATTTTAAACTAACTTAGATTTTTATTTTTATAATTTTATATAAATTTAATTATTTTAACCAAATTTTATTAAAATTATTTAAATTTTTCAAATACGTTTTGTAACTAATATTAAGAAAAATATGTCAATACGTAAACAAAATATTATCATAAAATACATTTAAAATGTTCAAATAAATTTAATAAAATTAAGTTAAAATAATTAAATCTATATATTTTTTAAATTGAGAAAAAAAATTAAAAGAAAAATTAATTTTAATTTTAACTAAAAATTAAAAACAAAAATATATTTAATCTTATTAAAAAATGAAGTGTCTCTTTGTATACACATTTTTTTACATTATTTATCTCAGATTATATTTTAAAATTTAAAACATATCAACCATCAAACTGTTAAAAAGAAGTATACACACAATCTGACGACATTACAAAGCATTGACATTTTCATTCAATTACCCATTTTTGAAGGAACTATTAAATAAAAATTATATCTTGTTATTATTATTAGCATTGTTATATTGAAAAACAAAATGAGTGGATCCCATGACATATTTAGTATTGAATCATGAAATGTAACGGTGACGTGACGGTGCATTTTAAAAGTTTAACCGCTGCGCCATTTATGACCAAATCCAAAACACATTCAATGCGCTCAGAGAATAGGACAACTACCTTCTTAAATTTACCATCATGCCACTCTCCTCTATTTCTGTTCCCACACACCCTTAATTAATGCAAATATTTTATTACCCTTCAAAATGCTTCACCTTTCTTTAAATAATTTTTTCATGATGAAATTATATTAAATTACCACAATTTATAATTTTTAAATTTTTTTTTCAAAATTGTTCATTTTAAAAATTGCATAATTTTATTGCTTTTGCTCATTGTTTTTTCCTCTTCTTCCATTCAATTCAACATTCTAAAAGTTTTTCAACTACTCAAACACTAAACCAATCATAAGCCAAATCATGAAGGAAGATATTGTAAAGTAAAGGAACAATAATAACAACTTTGGACTCTACATAATGATGATGAGACCAATGGATCTAAAATTTGCAATTATTATGATCATCAACCTTAAAAAGCATACACAAAAACACAACACAAGTCTCCATTTTAGTTGAGGTGATGTCACAACCTAGTTTTCCCTCCCAAGATGTTTTGGTCCCAAATGGCACACAACTTTAGGAGGAAGGAAGCAAACTTTAGCACATTCGAATCACCACAAACCAAAACAAAACAAGCACCCTTTAATTTGAAATTCAAGAAGAGAAAAAACAAATGCTGTTACTACAAGAAGAGATCATGTAGGTCCCTCCACACACTCTTATCTAAGTCATCTTCCCATTGCTCCAAGTAACAAATTGCTTCATTTGTCAGTGACCAGAGTCAGTGAGTTTGTCATAATAACCACAACCATAACACGACACTGTCCCTTTATTAATGACATATAAGTCATGAAAACATCAATGCAGCATCTCTCAGAACAGAGCAACCCCTTACAGATTTTCATGCCATTTTCTGTAACCTCCCCTCATGAATCGCCATTCAAAATTAAAGTTCTCACATTTACATTCACATTCACATTCACAACTTCAATGCTATGTATGAACAAAAGTTAGGGGTATACATGAAATTAAGAGAAAAAAGGAGGCTTTTTTATATCCAAACCAGACCACCCCTCTAAGGTGATTTTACTGCAAAAATCAAAACTGATAGAAGATAAGTCATCTGGTCTTTCTGCATTTCTCCTTACTATGTACTATGTAGTAGACCATACCAAGGAGGAACACCTTTGCCTTTTCTCTTCAAATTTATATTTTTCCTCAAAAGGAGAACAATATCATCAGACTTTGCTTTCTCCATTTAAGTTTAAACTGACAAGAAATCATCCTTAATTTTAAATAGTTACCATTCAATTTTCTGTACACGAAAATGTGTGATTATAACAGTGAAAATGAGTGCATGTGGTTTAAGTTTTAGTCTATACACAAAAAAATAATTATAAATTTTGGTCATGGAAATTAAGTTGTGGTCATTATTTCTGTTATGACAAAAATATACTATTTAGAGGTACAGTAAAATTACTGTGACATGATTTTTTCAATTTTTTAAAGGGCTAAACTTCAAATCAATAGCTTTTAAAAACAATTCAAAAAAATTACTACAGTGAGTAAAACAATTACAATAAATAACCTTTACTATATTAATATATATTTTTTCCTTCTAGAATTCCATTGGTCTCTTGCAACAAGGCTGATATCTTTTTTCTTACCCAGAAACCATTTGGCAATGTTTTTACTCATTCTATCTTTGAGGTCTCAATCAACACTGGTTTCTCTTTCTGGGTTGACTTAACTGTTGATAAAGTTTCCGACTTTGTTTGGTTTTGGTATTTCTCTGTGAGTGACTCATTTTCATATTTTATCGGAAAAGAGTAATTTTGATTGAACTTGGTTGTTCAGGCGAGTGTTTGTGCTGGAAATAGATTTTAAGAGAATCTGAAGACAATAATTGTAAGAAAAAAAACATTTTTTTTTTTGAAAAAGAAGTGTGATATTCCTTCTTCTTGTTTTTTCGCTGGATGTTCGATTGTCCAAAAGGGTTGTTTGATGGAAAGATATAATATAAATAAATGTACTAAAGAAAATGAAGTTTTGGACGGGATCTTATTCCGGCTTTCCCTTTTCCTTGTCTCCAATGATGCTTTTGACCTTCTAAACCAACAAAATGGCGGTTGCAAGTTATTAGTAAATCATATCGTATTTTTGTACATACATGTAATCATATATTTTATATATTTATTTATTTGTGTTTCTTCTTCACACACCTAATTCTGCAGTATTATTATTATTTTATTATATTATTTGTCTGATGTACATTGAATCTGGAACTATGCAGGGTGAAAACTGAGGGTGAGATTTCACAGAGGAAGAGAGCTGAAAGACCTATATCTCTCAAGTCATATTTATGTGTCTCTGAGGTTCAGGGAGATTGGATTGAATTGTTTTGTTTTCTGATGAAGATGGAAGGACAATATACTATTTATGCAGAGGAATCTTTTGTGGAGGCTTCCTTCTAAATGTTTTCGATAGTAGAGCCAAATAGTTGGATCCAAATCACATACCCCTTTACCTTTTCTGAAGCAGCTTCTTTTCGACTATTTTGACTTGATAGGTTATTTGAAGGTACAAAAAGCACAACAGCTAGTGGAGTGAAGGGCCTCCTTTCAAATCTCTTATCAAGCAGTGTGCTATGCTAAGCTATCTTTCACTGCTTTGAATCTTGTTGGAGTTTAGAAAGCTTGAAGTGCATTTTGTATTTTGAACTGGAGGCTGCTGCACCCTCAACCTCTTGCTTCTTGCTTTCTGATACATAAAAGGGTATCTGATTCTTCCCGGATTTTATACTACTTTAGGAACTTACTTGAAAAAAAAAAACAAACAAGATTCTGTGAACGTTGGGGAAGGTTTTTACTTTTGAGTGTGTGATACTGCTACAAAAATACAAATGTTTTGAATTTGGTTATAAGAATTTGTCTCTTTTATTACCCCGTGGAATGTACAAGCATGTTGGTGATAAGATAAATTATAATTGTTGTGGTGGGGCAGGCTAATGATTGATATATATGACACTGAACGTCTTCTGGTGTTTCACTTTCTCCTATGTAGAAATTGCCAACCCATATGCTTTGGATGGTTGTTGAGAGTTGAATATTTTGAGCAAGGAAGTTCTTGAAGCATTGTTGTTGGTACTGATGAGTCGAGAGCAACAGAAGCGGGGGAAGCAAGAGAAAGGTTCTGATGGTGCTGAGAAGGTCATTGTTGCCGTTAAGGCATCTAAAGAAATTCCAAAGACTGCTCTTGTTTGGTCCCTGACCCATGTTGTTCAACCTGGGGATTGCATTACACTGCTAGTGGTTGTGCCTTCACAAAGTTCAGGTGATTGTGATTCTTTTTCGCCTGAGTTTGATCTACTTTTGTTTTTCTGGCAAATTGGAAAAAGGGGATTTGATTCCATTGATTCAGATGTGAGTATGTGACATGGTCAGTGGTTTCTGTGGTTTTCATTTTGAAATTATGTCACGGCAGTGTGTGACAGGAAATAATGAGTGCATTCTTAAACTATGTTGGTGTTCCTTTTGTAGGACTTTGATCCTTGACCATGCTATTATGTGTAAATGACTGTTATTCTACTCATATGCAGGCAGAAGATTATGGGGTTTTCCGAGATTTGCTGGTGACTGTGCCAGTGGTATTAAGAAGTACCCTCCAGGAACAATATCAGAGCAGAAGAGTGATATCACTGATTCTTGCTCTCAGATGATCCTTCAACTCCATAACGTCTATGATCCAAACAAGGTTAGTAGCCTTGGTGTATGCAAGGTTCATGCAAATTGAAAGTTGTAGTCGAATTATCATCCCACTCTTTCTCTGCAGATTAATGTCAGGATTAAAATTGTTTCTGGATCACCTTGTGGAGCAGTGGCAGCAGAAGCCAAAAAAGCACAAGCCAATTGGGTCGTGTTAGACAAGTACTCTCTCTTATCTTTTCCTCGTTGAGAAGCATGCTATTGTAACCATTAATCCTGATGATATCTACATTTTTGGTTTATTGTTTATTTGGTGATTGTAATTGAGTTTGTGTTGTTTGTTTGTGGTGTTGCCTTCTTTGCAGACAACTCAAACATGAGGAAAAGCGATGCATGGAAGAACTACAGTGTAACATCGTGGTTATGAAGCGTTCTCAACCAAAAGTACTGCGGTTGAATTTGATTGGACCTCCGAAGAAGGATGTTGAAGAAGCAGGTCCATCACCTCCCGAGCAAGATGACATGTCTGAAAAGCGAAGCAAAATAAAGCTTGATTCTTAAATTCTATCAAAGGACCCGCTGTAACTCCATCTAGCAGTCCTGAGCTAGGGACACCATTCACTGCAACAGAAGCTGGTACTTCATCAGTTTCAAGCTCTGATCCGGGAACTTCACCATTCTTCATCTCAGAGACGAATGGTGAGTCCAAAAAAGAGGAAACTATCCAAGAAAGTCAAGAGCTTTGTGATACTAATTCAGACACTGAAAGTGAAAGTCTGTCCACATCTTCAGCAAGCATGAGATACCAACCATGGATCACAGAATTGCTTTTGCATCAACAATCATCACAACGCAATGAAGAGAGATCAGAGATAACTCATGGTATGCCTCAAGCATCTACAACCAGAGCTTTCCTAGATAAGTATTCTAGGCTTGATAGAGGAGCTGGATTTGAAATCTCAACCTATAGGAATGACTTGGATTTCAGTGGAAATTTAAGAGAAGCAATAGCATTATCTGGAAATGCCCCACCTGGTCCCCCTCCACTGTGCTCAATATGTCAACACAAGGCACCTGTTTTTGGAAAACCTCCAAGATGGTTCAGCTATGCTGAGTTAGAACTTGCTACAGGCGGTTTTTCACAGGCCAACTTCCTGGCTGAAGGAGGGTTTGGATCTGTTCACAGAGGGGTTCTACCAGAAGGACAAGTCATTGCTGTCAAGCAACATAAATTAGCTAGTTCTCAAGGTGATCTTGAATTTTGTTCAGAGGTGGAAGTCCTGAGCTGTGCTCAACACCGGAATGTTGTTATGCTCATTGGGTTCTGTATAGAGGATAAGAGAAGGCTACTTGTTTATGAGTACATATGCAATGGATCATTGGATTCTCATTTATATGGTGATTTCTCTTTCTCCTATACCAAATTTTCTAATGTTAGAAATATATTTTGAATTGGCTTGAACTTGGCGAAGAAAACATTCTGCATGCAATGTGGTTCATAAACTGTCAATTAAGTATCATTAACAACTTTACAATGGTGTTAGTTAATATAAAAATCATATTTTTGGTTTATATAAATGGATACGCCAACTATCATTTTCCTTTTGTCTTTAAGAGGGCTACATTTATGCATAGTATATGTTAACATCATGATATTTTCATGCTACATTCAGTTATATGAACATGGTGACTTGATTATAAATTGATTTAATAATGCTTAAGAATATTTCAGGGCGACAAAAGGATCCATTAGAGTGGTCTGCACGGCAAAAAATTGCTGTTGGTGCAGCTCGTGGATTACGATATCTTCATGAAGAGTGCAGAGTGGGTTGTATTATCCACCGTGACATGAGGCCGAACAACATTCTCATAACTCACGATTTTGAACCTCTGGTAGGGTACTGCTTTGCTTCCTCTGTACAATGCCGTGTCATAGTTTACATATTGAAAGACACCTATACTTTATTATTGAATATTCATCTGTCTACAGTGTTCTCTCTCTCTGTCTCTCTTCAGTTCATTAAAATAATTGTCAACTGCTTAAAAATATATTTTTCAGTTTCCAAAATATCATAGTGTGTGTTGAGGTGCATCAAATGTATCCTTCAATTTCAAAGAGTATTAATTGGGCTAAATTATGTTTAAGGTTGGTGATTTTGGACTGGCAAGGTGGCAGCCTGATGGAGACACGGTGTGGAAACTAGAGTGATTGGAACATTGGGTAAGTGTTTTGTATTGATCTTGACCTAGTCTCATAATTAAATTTGTATATATCTATATATCACTGAATTTGCAACTGAACTATGCCGTTTTTGTTTAGGTATTTGGCTCCTGAATATGCTCAAAGTGGTCAAATCACTGAAAAAGCTGATGTTTATTCCTTTGGGGTGGTATTAGTTGAGCTTGTTACTGGGAGAAAAGCTGTGGATCTCACTAGGCCAAAGGGACAGCAGTGCCTTACCGAGTGGGTAAGTTTAGAGTATGAGACTGTCTAACTTCATTAACTTTTGGATCGTTGGATGTTGGCACCATTTCAATAGAGTAAATAGTAACTCTCATTTGAAACATGACACTCCAATTCTCAAATACAAAAGTTTGAATTTCTGTTGTTGTTTATGCGAGCCTTTGCCTAATTGTGTGAACCTTTGGATATTAAACAGGCACGACCTCTCTTAGAAGAATATGCAACCGAGGAACTGATTGATCCAAGACTTGGTAACCACTATTCTGAAAATGAGGTCTATTGCATGCTTCATGCTGCCTCATTATGCATACAGAGAGATCCTCAATGTAGGCCACGCATGTCACAGGTAAAGGAAGTTTTAAGCCCTTTTGTTCTTTTTCCAAACTTTGCTTGATGAGAAAAACTCACAATGGCATATAATTCCTAGAACTTTATCAAGTTAAGGAGAACTCTGAAGGAAAAGGCTAACTTGCATGTCTTGTTCAAAAGAATTAGAACATGTTTTCCAAAATATCAGGAAGCTTGTATAGTAATCCCTCACATGCATGCAATGCACTTCTTGTCAACTTCCCTAAGTTCCTAAAATCGATCCATTCTTCACTTTGGTATTGTGTGATACTTAATCATTTGTTGCAATTGCTAGTAAAAGCCAGTTTGATGGCTTTAGTTTCAATTCTTTAAGTTATATAATAATATGGTCATTACTGAGATACTAAAAGCCAAGTTTTGTCACACCTGTGGTTGCTTATTGAAGGTTCTCCGAATACTAGAGGGTGACATGGTGATGGACACAAATTACATCTCCACTCCAGGCTATGATGCAGGAAACCGAAGTGGGAGACTGTGGTCAGAGCCATTGCAAAGGCAGCACCATTATAGTGGTCCCCTTTTAGAAGAGACTCTGGAGTCCTTCAGCGGGAAGCTATCCCTTGACAAGTACAAGCCTTCCTACTGGGGTGATAGGGACAAGGCTAGGAGGGCCTCATGTGAAGATGATATTTGAATTGATTGATGATGAAGATTGCGTTCTTGTTATGCTAAATATATAGAACATGCTTGTTCCCCACCTATTTTGTTAGTTTTTTATTCCTTTTTTCTTGTGCAATGGGATCTAATTTTGCATTTGTATAGCAGAGTGAAAGTAGGATAGGTAAATATAGAAGCTTTTGAAGAATTTTCAGGAAATCCTGTAAGTTAGTGCCTCAGTGACCTTGATAGAATTAGTGCTGCTGTCTACTATCTTCATCACTCTTGAAATCTCTCTCTCTCTGATCTTTCATCTATTATATTATACGATCCAAAAAGTATTACAGTTTCAACTAATCTCAGTGTAACACAATACTGAACAAATGTAAATTAATAAACTTGATGATGTGAATGTCAAGTAAAAACTGATTAGAAATATCTGAACTAATATGGAAGTCATGGACCATTTAATAATCTCTCCCACATGATTACTTTCTCTCTTGTTCCAATGTTTTTGCATGGACTTGCATGCATTGAGAAATGAACAAACTTGGTAGTCTGAGACTGTCATGTGAAGCAGCAATCATGATAATGGTAGTCACATCAGTTAACTTTTTAAGCCTTACAGAAGGGTGAAATGGGATTTGTGATGATTTTCAACACCGAAGGATGCAAAATGAAACACCTTGGTTGGTTGATTATGACAATTTTTTTTTTTTGTTAAATTCTTGACTTTTGCAACATATAAAGCAAAATATATTGGTTGGCTGATGGGGACAGGGCTGTGTGGTGCGGACATTGTAGGATCAAGAGACATGTCAAGTGTCCTGTTTTCCGGTTTTGTATAGGCAAGTTACAAACAAAGGGACTCCACACCTTATACCGAGGGTGACTCTGTCTCAGTCTTGTCCGTGTATATCAACATCACCAAAAACTTTACAGAACCCACACCTTTGATTCTTCCGATAGATCAATGCACTGTTTTGTAAATTTCTACACAAAAATCCTGGAAACTATCAGTACCAACAAAAATGTATTATTTTCAATTTGGTACATTTCGACGGTAGATCATATCAGTCAAGTTTATAAGATGCTCATGGATCCTCAATCATCTGGGCCGTTCCTAAAAATCTAGACACCTATCCAATAGTCCATTAGGCCCAGAAATCCAACACACACCTCTGACAACATAACAAAAGTTCCTTAGTAGACATAAAAAATATACATACAATTTTTTTATATTCATTTAACATTATCTTAAGTTATTATAAAAGTACTCTTTAGAATGTGAGTTTTTATTTTCACAAAGACTAATATGACTATGATTGAGTTTGTTAAGATTATCGAAAAGGAGGTTATTGGAGAAATACAAAATCAATAAAACCTGAACCAAACCAAATAAAGAATTGATACTATTCTCTATCCAGAACCTTAAGACAATGGATTAATGAATCTTCAACCTTATACAGTGTTATACTTCTCATTTTTATCTAATATGAAATTTAGACTCACACATAAAATTATAGTATATTTTATTCCTCTGTGCTTTAAGCTTTAAATAATTGAGAGAGTAAATGAAACACTCATTCATGTTTTGTCTCAAAAAAGATTAATTCAAGCTTTTTAAATTTCAATTTCCTATAATTATGATAGCTTTCTTATTGAGTATAAATGGGCAAATTTACTGAAATAATTTTGATTCATTGTTTGATGCAAAGTATTTTGCTTGAGAGAAAGAAAGTTGCACAAGTTAAGTAATGTGATTTCAGATTCCATTAGCTGTCTTTTTTAAGCAACGTATAGTAGTTGGATTAGGCAGAGTATAAATAATGACAAAATTACCTGTGTAAGAAAGTTTTCACCAACTTTCAGAACTTCTGATCAAAGGCAAAGTGACGTGTAAAATTATATCTACCTCTCTCTTGCAGTTACATTATTTTCTTGTTCAGAGTAGTAAGTGAGTTACCATGAATGTTATAAATTCACATTCTATGTTATTGTTAGCACTCACTCATTTGAAACACTAACATATATTCTGTGTTATGAAATATACAAAAACAAACTCAATGGATTTTCTTGTTGATTGATTCGTTTTTTGGTTTTTACTCAAGTTTAGTTGTTCCAACTTTATTACATATTCAGTCATTGATTTCGATCATAAATTTAATTACTAATATCGATCACTAATTTTGAACAGTAAATCGGTCACTATGAATTAGTGACGAACATAATAGTGACAAATTATTTAGTCACTAAATCAGTAATTGTTTCAATTAATGACTGATTTTGATTATTTTGTGATTGATTTTTTTATTAGTGTCAAATGATTAATCGAAATTATTATTTATCTAAATATCACTTTACAAAGGTCAAATCAATCTTAATTTCATGGACTTGATGCAAATAAACGAACACTTTTGGAGAAATTAGAAGAAAAAAAACATACCAACAATATCTTATGTTAATGCGACTAGATCTTAAAAATTTAAGTTAAAGGGAACTATGTAAGTAAATCCATCATTGAAGTGACTTTTTTAAGTTAAGGTTAACATGATGTGACTTTTTTTTAAGTCCATATAGTAACATAAAAATCAAATTAATAACTTATTTAATCAAACAAATAATAAATTAAACATTTAATGCTATTTAATAATATTATAATCTTAACAAATACAGTGTCTATAATTAAAACTAGTGAATAATTAAAATAGAAAATATAAAAAGTAATTATATAAAGTTATTATCGGTGGATTCAAGATCAACTTATATCTCCATCAACTTAAATTTATTTAACGTATATGTTAAATGAATTAAATTCAATTTAGTCTACATTCTAAAAGAGCTTATATCTTTTTCAATTAAAATTACAGTAGGTTATATTGACAAAGGAATTTAAATCTATTTTAACATCTTATTAAGAAGATTAGTATTTTTATTAATTAGTTATTACTTTTAATTAAATAAATTAAAATTATTATTATTTTATATTCTAAAACATTCTATCATAATTAATAATTGTAAGGAAATATTCGTCATGTAAACTACGTACTAAAATAAAACTTAATTGGAATCTTTTTGGATGGAAAAAGTAATCAAACGTAAAAATTACATAAATGATTAATTCTTCTTAATTGAATAAAAAGAGTAACGCAGTGTTCGTTTCAAGTGATTACACTGTTTATGGTGATTCGCGAGCGATGAATTTAAAAAATTTCGTGTTCTTTTCAAATGAAATGCGCGGATGGATTTGAAGGGAAATGCGGGATCAGTGTACTGTTCACGTCCTCGCTAATGTGAGCAGATTTAGAGGGATGGAAGGGGATTTGTCTAAAATGACCCTGTACGTGGAGGTTCCAAAGTTGGTGGTGTACAAGAGAAGACGGAGGTCGACGATGCACTGTGGCTTTTGCTTTGAAGGTTGGTGGTGGAAGCCTGACAGTGAAGGATGCAGCGACCGTGATATCGTTGTTGAAGCAGTCGAGGAAGCGGTCGTTGATGATGAAGGATGCAGCGTCGTTGATGATGAAGACCAAGGTGTTTGTGATGCAGGTGTTGAGTGGATCTCGTGGATCTTCAATCGTAAGAAAATCTCCAAGAGCCTCTTCTGTGTCGGTAGCAGAAGCTTGAAGTTATAGATGAAAAGGTGGTGAGATGGCTAGAAGAACAAGAATGGTGTTGCAGATGATAAATATGTATTTTCTTTGAAGCATGGAGAAAAGGCAGGTGGAGAAGTTTCTAGCTGCCTACATGCATCAACAATCTCCAACACCATCATTAATAATCCAAAAATTATTCACCAAATTGTTAATATAATTACTCTAACCTATATTACATTCTGTAAACAGCAATCATCTTTTGCTTTAAAAACTTTCTTCATATATATATTATGCAAGTTTGACTTTTATCTTTATTGTCTTTTGAACTGTCTGTATATATATTATTAAAAGGAAAAATGGAATCAATTTTTCCTAAATTAATATTAATTTATGCATAAACTAGTTTATAAAAATAATTCTATATTAACATATTTAAATTGTGTTTTTTAGTTAAATCAATGTTAATATATCTACAAATTTACATTTATTATTTTACAAATTTAATTTTAATAATTATTTTTAATTTTTTACTCTTTATAAATATTTTTACAATTAAATATAACATTAATAAATAATATTTAATATTACTTTAATAATTAGGAATATTTTGGTAATCTTTAATTTTTACCCATTAAATTAATATTTTAAATCTGTCACATCAATCAAATCCTACACTAATTTTCACAAACTTTATTTCTAAATCTATTCTCAATTACCCACAAATCCACTAAAAAAAACAACAACAAAATTACCTTCAAATCCACTCAAATCCATTCAAATCATCTCCCCAAATCATTTTCCGCAAATCTCTACAAAAAACAGAGCATAAAAGAATGGAAAAATTGAACTGTGCATGATTGACATGCACGTGCTTTAAGATAGGCACTCCCACACTCTATCCCTCATTTGGGGTTTGGCGCCAATTTATTGTTGGAAGACTAAAGCAAAAGAAAAGCAAACCCTTGAATCGAAGAATCAATGGCTTCAAGCTCTGGTGCAGAAGAAGCGTCACTGGACGATTACGCTTCCTTGATTGCAACCACCGATGTGGAGCTTCTGAAGCGAGCATGGCGCAACGAGAAGGCGGCGCCGGAGATTCTTCGCTACGAATATCGTTTGATTTCCCGCGTCAAGGAACAGATTCAACTCATGGTACGCAACTTCTCATACCTCAAACCCTAACCAATCTTCTCTTGCTCCCGATTTTAATTCGTTTGTTTGTTTCTGTTTGTGCAGGAGGAAACCGTGGAGGAGAAATCCAGTGTCGGTAATGATCCTCTCTCAGTGTCTCTGTATCAGATGGACTTGGACAGAACACAATTTCTGTTGAGATCCTATCTCCGCATCCGCATACAGAAGGTAGCCACCTTCCGTGTTGTTATGCCTGTTAATTCTCAATTCCTTTAAGTTGTGGAAAATTATGGACAAATTCATCAAAAGGTTTTTAACAGTGCTCTTAATTTTGGCTGTAATTTTTTTTAAGTTTCTGCAGTTGAACTTACTAGATTGAGATAAACTCAAATTTTAGGGTATAATTAACTACAAATTTCATCTTACAAGTCATTTGTGAAGTTTGCTAAGAACATTTGAAGGTAATGCTAAGGTTTTGTAAGTTTATGCAATTGTGACAGCATCCATCATATTTTGTTTGCGATTTCCTTGTAATATCAAGGCAACGAAATTTCAAATGCAACTTTCAGTCGGTGCAATTTAAAACTTTGAATGAGATTCATTCATCTGGGGTCGAACTGTGGTCGTGGCAACAGAAATAGCAGTTTTTTGAACAGGTGAAAAAACTCCGAGTGGACAGTCTTAATTTACCTTATTGCACTAGAGAAATGTTTGAATTACTTCTATATAAATACCTTTAGAAGGAAAAAAGAATTAAATTTCTCTATACATTAAAATTAAGTTTTTATACAAATTCTCATTATTTTCTCTACAATTAGATTTTTAACTTAGTTTTAGCTTATGAAGAAACTTGTTTCACTTTTTCTTCTCTTAATATATTTATGAAAAGTTAACCCAAACATAATCCAGATGAAAATTAATTTTTTTTCGTGGACTCTCTTTTGCCGGATATTTTTTCCCTAATAATAGTTTTGCGGCTTTCATTTTTACTACCTGCGTACCTCTTGCTGAACTATTTGAATGCTGGCCAAACTGGGAATTGACTTCACCAATTTCTCTGTTCATTGAGTTTTTTGTTTTATTTTATTTTTACAACCATGTGTCTATTGTAGATTGAGAAGTACATGTTCCACATCCTAAAAACCGAAGAACTTTGGTCCAGGCTATCCAAAGACGAGAAAGATTTCGCCAGAACGTAAGGCTTACTTTTTTTTTTTAATGAATTGTTTTGGCTAGCAATGTGTTACAGCATTAAAGCATCTTTATTGCGGGTTTTGAATATGATTTTCTTGTTTCAGGTGTACAAGTGACCTAAACCAACATCTAGAGTTGACTGTTCTGTCAAAGCTGCCAGAAAATTATCAGTCTGTTCTAAAGCAATCTATAACAAGTGAAGAAGACGACATGGGTAATTTTTCATCCTTATAAGTTAGACGACAATTTAGGTTATTTTGTTTCGTTACTTCATTCTCCATTGTGTGTCTTTTTGAGTAATCAAATTGGCTCTGCCTAAAACTCACCAGTCTGTAATGAGATCAAGTTTCATATCTTGTTAGTAGCATGAAATAATTTACATTTCTTGATTGAAAAGTCTGACGATGAGTTCTGTAGTAGTTTTCTGATTAATTTGGCCTTCATGCTTGTAGCTTTTTCTTGCAGTATCCAGCTTTCTAAAATAAGATTTTGGGCACTAATCTTCGCATTTTTGACGGAAAATTAGTTTTTGAAGTTCTTGAAACCCTTGTATTGTGCACCCTTCCATCATTGGTGTTAGAGTATATGAAATATCTAAAAATACTTACCGTATTTTAGACTATCGTTCAGGATTAATTCCGTGATTCCCCATTGTCTCTTAGGATTGATTGCTGTAGTTTCCAACCTTTCTAGTGTTAGATTATCAGGTTTTCAGACTTTCCTTAAATAGTTAGGATTATGAGTAAGTATAATAAGGGTCAGTGATCTAGGTTTTATCAACACATTGTACATATCTTAGTTAACATCAACCAGTGTTTTTCTTTTTTCTCTTTTCCTTCCTCTATATCTAGAAAGCGTAATTTGAACAATTAAAATAATTGGGCAGTAACACTGTATTGAAGGCTATAATGATATTCTTGATATTCTTTATAGCCAAGTAAAACTTGACTACCTTATAACAACAGCCCTTGATTTCACATATTTTCTTTTTATTGAGGACCTGACGGTAGCTTAACCTTTCTTATGTTTTTATTTTTTGGATAAAATTATTATTCTCAGTTATACTTTGATCATTTTGTCTAGTTAGCCATCTTATCAATATTGAGTGGCACTTCATTATAGATAACTATTATATTTTTTTTTCTTACTCACAAAATCGCACACATGATTTAGTATCATATTGGATGGTGCTGAGGTAAGGTTGATGACTACATGACTACCAACCTTGTGACTTGGAAGTCAAGTCACAGGTTCAATTTTCTATCCCTATGTGCATATCAGTAATTGTAGATTCTGTTCCGGGAAGAACGAAGTTAGATTTAGAGGGGTTTCTCCCTCATCTTCCCCACTTATGTTTTTTCCTTCTGCTAACTGTGTCTTTGATTGTTTTGGGTCCGGATTACATCAATTCATACTTTGGTTTTTAGTTTACCATATGTTATTTCCTTGAAGCTTGTCCCCTGACATAAATGACCGTGACAAAATATTTGTGTATTTCAGTCCCAGAACCACAACTAGACACATTTGTTTTATGTAGAAGTAAAGAGTATCTAACGGGCATTCAACTCGAAGATGGACCTGCTGATGACAGGCAATTTTCGTATTCTTGGAATAATTTATTTTTCTCGTTTTTAAGATGTTAAAAAATAGTTCACTTGATCTGGCAGGTCGAAGCTGTTTGAGATGGAGCCAGGTGTCCTCCATTTCATATGTTACAGATCAATAAAAGCACTTGTGGAGAGCGGCAAAATTGATCTACTCTGATAAGTTCACTTTGGATATGCTCTTGAACATTTTCACATCATCAGATAATATATTTTTCTTGTTTCTTTTCTTTTTTTTATTAAGTGTTTTTTAATTAACACCTGTTTAAAACTTGTATCATAATATAATTTAGTATTTCTGAAATTGGATTTTTCTTCTGAGCAAGTAAATAATACAAACACGATCACCTGCAGGTCGAAAGGAATTTATTATGCCTGCAGTCGAAATTCAATACTGTACAACAGCATTGTAAAGTTTTTTTCTTTAATAGTTAGCATTCCCTTCAGATGAAAAATGAATTGAAAATGATTGTATTGATCTAACGCGGAACATGTCCACCTACCAAGTGTTCAAAAAGAATTGCAGATGAATTCATCACTTAAGTTGTCATTCTACAAATTATGTTTTGTACTTGGATTGGGCATAAATTCGTGGTGCTGTTCCCAAATTAAAAATATGAATCATCGCTACACATCATGTTTCTTCGATGGCGCTTTGAGAAATAAAAAAAGCAAAACCCTTTTGCTTTTACTAAACAATTTATTATAAAACATTTTTCATTTGGTACGAAGAAAAGCAAAACTATTTATTATAAAAGGTACCACTTTAACATGTGATAAATTATATTCTCTATTAATAGAATCTGAATACCTCCATTCAATTTTAGTAATCAAACTATTTCATTGTGTATAATTACCCTTCAGTATATAATATGAACAAGTTTAATTAAGAAAAACAAAAACTCATTACGCGATGGTTATGCATTTCAATTTAATCGTTTACCATAGCTTTTTACAGAAGCAGACACATGATGGTTGAGTACCCCGTGTTTGTCAAATTCCAAAACAGATAATCTTCACATGTGATGATTGACTGTAGTGATACTATCAACGAATTTGAAATTGGAACAATATACATATTGATTAACATGTTTTACAAGCTTCTATACCAACTGGCAAAACTTTAAATCCAACCCATTACATGATTGGAGGCATAACTAAAGGAATGTCCACTCTTAATGTTCCCTTAACATGTTGCAACTACTTTAGATCTAAAAAGCCAAATTATCCGGTAGCTGTTTTACCTCCAGCTTTTTTTCCTAATGCTTTCGCATTTTAGACCTTGCGTATCTAGAGAGCACAGATAAAAGAAGAGTAAATTAGAAAGATGAAGCGTTCAATCAAAGCAGAATAACAATTAATAGAAGTCGTTAGGTTAGAGATTACTCTATGTGCATGCCACCCCGATCTGATGATGGAAGCAAGCTTCCCTGAAGCTCCTCCACGACCTTAGCAGCTTGATCAAGTTCCTGTCAAAAGATGGAAGGTCGACAATATAATCTATGACGAGTAAATTACAGGGCAAGGTTATCTCAAAGATAAAGTGTGCTAGAGACACACTATTTAACAGATATTTTCTACCACACACTATTATTGGTTAAGATTATTTAAAATTACAAAATTAAGAGAAATAATCATTAAATAACAAGTGAAGCCCACAAAAATTTGTTATTTCAAATAATATTTGTCTATCAAATAACAAGTGTAACCAGCATTTCTCTTGACAGATATGGTATGCTTAAATATACTTCGTTGGCAAAGCAATGAAGAGCGCATTTTAACAATGACACCACCGATTTCCTGCCAGAACCGTAACTAACCTCAAAATCGGCAAATGCAACTGGCATTCCTCCTCTAGAGCGCATTTTGACCATGTTGAATCCAGCATATCTGGAAAACATGGATTGAAGACATTAAGTTTAATGATAAACACCAAGTACATGGAAAACATTGCACGGTCTAGATATAAAAAGAATCAGCTTGCTCAACACTGGTCCAATCTGAATAACAGCACCAGAGGCCCTTAGCAGGTTCATCAACAGGAGAGAAGGAGCAAGGAGCAACTCACGCAGAAAAGGCTTGCTTTAATTCATCTTCAGTGCAGTTTGGGCCAAGATTTGCGATAAAGAGAGTGGAGCACAGTCCTCCGGCACTGCCCCTTTCATGTTGCTCCTACAGCCAATTTGAAAAGATTGCATAGTAAAAAAATTCTTTATGGGAAAAAGCAAGCAACAACTTTTACAAACTACACAAATTTTTAATCTATTTGTTGAGATAAAAGAAAATTATATGAATTCTATGTGTTGCATTTAAAGCAGAAAACAATATTGAATGGCTTCCACTAAAGTCTAGAAGGGTTCCAACTTATTTCCGTTTTTCACTAGAACTTACCACGTGTATAGCATGGCCAGAACCAGCAGCTGCATTATCACTGCATACGAGAAGAGAATATTATAGACTCGGCATCGCACTACAATATTCACAAGTACTAGTATATTTTAATCTGATTGCACAAAGAAAATTTGCAAAATTTTAAACTGGGGTAAACAGTTGTTCAAATTTATTGTACTCTCAACCTTGGTATCATTGATAAATCACCATGGTTGCCGTCACTCTCTGATGGTTCGTCAGGGTCACTGTCACCTAAATGTTAAAGATGTGCATATGAGAATGAGACACAGAAACAAGATGTGCAAGAATATGAAACCTAAGTTCATTGTGCTGCACCTCTCCCTTTTTCCCTTTCTAATCTCACTCGCCCCATTCTAATTAAATGAAGAGGACACTTAATAATGGGTGCAAACAAGACAATAGCAGCAATCTCGATTACATTTTAGAAAATAGTACATTACCATCATCACTTGATGATCCCTGAACATCACGCTCCCCTTTGGTCCTTTTATCTATAACCACGTAGGCTCCACCGCCTATGAAAAGTAAAAGACCAGTAAAATGCATTAAGTTTAAACCAGAAAAGTACAACAAACTGAATTCCTCCAGAATTCAAAAGAGATACATAAATATGCATAAATTGGGGGGAAATTGAAGAAAAGTTGCTACACAGAATGAAAGTGAAAAAATGAGTAGATATCTAGATGAAGATGCTACATATTCATTATAGCTTGAGGATACTTTCATTTTTTTAATTCCTTCTTTTTTATTTATCCCTAGTCATGCATGTATAATATACACACATACATACCTGGTTTTCGCTTTCTCCTAGAGTTTGACCTGGCAAGTTCAATATGTAAAACAGATCCAGTTTGAGGATCAAATTTCACACCCTGGTGAGAATCATCAACCAAAAGAGAACTCAATAGAAAACCAATTTCTGTAAACTGAAAACATCCCCCAATAAAATACACTCAATTTATTTTCACATTCCATCAAAATCCCACTACCTTACATGCATGCTCTCACACTACACTGCAATTTACATTTAGTCCGAATAGTAGAAGCTCATACCAAAATGTTCACTCCAAGGAACAAAATTTAAATAAATAACTTTATCATCATCAATTCAAGCTATCATCACTGATTAAAATTTTTCCATAAGCACTTACAGGAAATTAAAAATAAATTAAGTTTCTCCCATAGTTTGTGCATAGGTTAAAAATAAAGAGCTTCTACAAACTAACTTTTACATATATTTTTTTCGGTTAATAGGATACGTGAATTTAATTTTTATTTCTCTCATAGGTTTATCCAAACATGAGATAAATTCCTAACCCTAGCGTTCATAGAGATCACGCCACCAGGTACTCACATTCAAGGCGTGCAGCGCTGCCATTGCCGATTGGTGGTTGAAAAACGTAGCAAACGCCACGACCTGAAAAATAAAGCCAACTTTGATTCCATTCAGAAAAAATTCACGCGGGTGCCAACTTTGAATGCATCGGTTATGAGTAGATAGGCACAATATAGAAGAAAGAAAGGGAGAAGGGGTGGTACCTGGTTGGCGCGGCCGGTGTACTTGAGTTGGCAAGAGTCGAAGCCGGGGCGGCGGCGGAAGAGGTTGTGAATCTCACGCGCCTTCACGTCGTCCGGGAGCCCCGACACGAAGAGCGTGTTGATGTTGCTCCGATCATCTTGTTGGTACAGGTAGTACGGATCGAACGGCGGCTGAGCCATACGCACCGTCGTATCCGGTGGCCAATGGTGGACGCCGGGGAAAATCTGCGAAGATGTTGACGGAAGAAACCGCCGGTGGTAGTTCTTGTATTGTATACGGGCGAAACGGGAGAGGGAAACGAGTGTCTGCTCTGTGTACTTCTCTTTCTCCAATGTTTATTATCTTCAAAAAAATAATATTTAAGCTCTTTGCTACTTAATTAAAAATATTTGAAGTAAATTGATTTATTAATTATACATTTAGTTAGCAACTCCCTTTAGAATAAAGTTTGAGAATTTAAAAATACAATAGAATGAATTGAAATTTTTAAAATAGTATTTATTGTTTCAAATATTAATAAAATGCTCTCTTTTTAATAATTTACACCTTGGAAACAAAATATGTGCACTACAAGGTAATGGGAATTATTTTGTTATTAATGTTTATTCTGTTTGGCAACAATTTTTAAATTCTTATTCGACCAAATTCGAAAAAATCCGATAAATTTAAGTATATGATTTAGGTTAGATTTGATAAATGGATAAATAAAATTGAAAAAAAAAACATTTATAGTCACAAAATATACTTTATTTAAAAACATTTTAAATTGTTTATTTCCCTTTAGCTTATAGTCACAAGTGTTATTGCTTTAGAATTTCAGGCTTCACATTTATAGTTACAACATGTAAAATCTTTTTGTGAACATATTAAAAAACAATAATCTAATTTAGTAAAAAAAATGTGTGAATTCATAATTGTTGAATTGACTTTCATCACCATTTTATCTTAATAATCTAATTCTTGAAGTTCTTCTATCAATTTTTCACAATATTCTAAAAAAAAAAAGACTTTCTTTTAATGTTGAATTCAAACACCTACAACCATTTTAAAAATAACATTGTTTTTAAATTTTTTTAAAGGATTGATTGAATATTTTATTGATAGAGAGTGAAAATTGTACAAAATAAATAAACAATAGAAAAAATAATGAAGGTAAAAAAAAAAAAAAAAACTTTCACTATTTAAAGTGTGGTCTTGTAAGTGGATTAATGAACTTAACCCCGCCACATAATTTCCCTCCCAAACATACAAATTTCATATTTCAGTTAAACCAATTTAGATGGCACACTTCTCAACACAAAGTTAGAACAAAATATGAAAACAGAGAAAAAAAAAATGGATTGAATGACCATCATCTTCCGAAACAATGCAAAAACAAACCATAGAACTGAACCAAATCTAATCAAATAGCCATTTTCTTTCTCCGAATTCAACAAAAAAAAAAATTATACAGAAAACAAAGAATCAAGCAGCACCAACCAAGGCCGCCGCCGCAGCTTCTTCCTCTTCCCCCAAGAACAGGTCCTCCGTCCTCCGGAACGCGGCGTGCGCCACCACTACCACCACGGCGACTGCCACGGCCACAAGAATGTTGACGGTGGCGTCGGTGAGCAGCAGCAGCGCCACCGTGAGGATGGCCATGGCGACGAGTACGAGGCGGTCGTCGACGAGGTGGCCGAGCAGTACGAGGGGCTCGTCGCGGAGGAAGTAGAGGAAGAGCCACGCCGCCATGAGGAGGAGGAAGACTATGAGCGAGATGGGGTGCCAGAGGAGGCTCACGAAGAGAATCAGCAGCGCCACCATCGCGTAGTTCATGCGGAAGTAAGACACGTTCACCATCACGCGTGACAGCGCCTCGGCCGCGCCGCCGCCCGGGACCTTCAGCGAGCGGAAGTTCAGCATGGCCTTCCACGGCCGCCGCGTCCCCAACCCCGCCTTGATCCGCTGCTTTGCACGCGATATGTATTCCAGGTTGGGAGGCCCCGTGGTCGGAATCGTGCCGTAGGTTGTTGTCATGTTTCAGTTCAAGCTTTCTGCTTTTCTTAGTTCTTAGGGTTCTCTACTGTTAATAACCTCTGAGAAGAGAAGGAAAATGTGGTTATTTGAGTGAGACTGTGAAATGGGATCTGGGGTTTGATAATTATAGGAGGGGTTGGGTCCTACTCATTTGTGACTTTGTTGCTGTTTTTCTTAATATTGGGTGAATTATTATGGGATGATTGGGTGTATCATTTGATGTGAGTTTGGTTTGAGCTAGTGGATTTGCATTTGGTTGCAGGCGAGTCCAAGTTTATGATTGACAAAAATGGTGGATGATGGTGTTGGCTCCAAAAGAGTGAAGACATTGTTATTTGGAAGGAGGTTGGTGTTGGTTTCTTCCTTGGCTGAAACGTGAGGTGAGAAATCTAATCTTGCACTTCCATGGTTACTACTTTATTGGGAGATGCTTACGTTGAAGAGGTGAAGTGTGATGAAAGTTGGTGGTTGGTGAATGTAAAAACAACAGAATAGTTGATCAAGCCAAACTACAGATAGTAGAGGTGAGAAACAATATATATCATGTTTTTGAAGTCCATGTTTCATGTAAAACCAAGTTGTTGTTTTGTATTTGTAGTATTGCACATGACAGAGACCAAAAGTGGGATACAATTTACAAACCATGTAAAAGGATAATCTTAAGTTGGACCATACAGTGGATAATTCAGACCACACTCCACTCTGTAGGGAATAGGGACGGCAAATCATGACTCCACGACAAGCTATTAACGACCTAAGAAAGGTCCAGGCTAGTGTGTTCATGTTGGAATCTCATCTCCAAGTTGTCAAAATCTTTTGCCTTTTCTTTTGGTTGTCTAAGATATTTATTATTGCCTCTAGCTTCATTCCTTTTCTTTTTTTATTCATCATAGGCTTCACAGCAATCTCTTCCTAGTTCTGTTAAAATATAGTTTTAAAGAACAACAAAACTTTCACACTGTTGAATAAAACAAAGCACAATTTCTATGATTTAGATTAGTTTGTGCATGTATATTGATGTTCTCTTTTATCTGGTTATTTCATCAAAAGTGATGACAAATGTATTGTTTTGCACATACCCGAAGAAAAGTAATGTGAAACTTTTAAACAAAAATATCTTGAACCATAAGAACATAATACAAAATCATAAGACAAAGTTTGTTGCATATCCATATTATATTTCATACTATTTAAACTCTGAACATTGATCCTAGTTTGTTCACTTGTGACCCATTCAGAGTTTTCTTTGCTACATTATTGGTCTCTATGGTCATCCCAATATTGGCTAATATGTAACACTTGAGGTCAAATTAATGGTTCAGATTATCCATTGTTGGTGTTTAAATTGTGGCTATTTATAAGTGGGAAGAAAGCTTTTGCTACCCCTCCATGTGGATTGGAAGCAACAACTTTATGTTGAAGGGGAAGTTTCAACTGATTCTCCCATTGGTTTATATGCCAAGGCTCAAAATCATCTATGGTAAGCCTTACCCCCATAATGTCCTACACTCAGTATGATCTCCAGCAAAGGAATGAGAAAGAGATTAATCAAACATTGGAAAAGTTGCTTTCACTATTGCCTTAATTACACAATAGATCCGCTACCTCTATTTTTCTAGTTCAATATAGTTGTAGTAGTTTAGAGATTTAAGCAGCACATCTCTGTCATGCATCATCTATGATTACATGATCTTATTAGCTGCCAAATGTTTGTCCAAACATAATCTAGATATATTCTGCAATATGATGCATTGATGAAGCATTGATGCTCAGAATATATATCCCAAATCTGAAAAAATATCCAAACTCATGTTGCAAATTCAATTTTTAAATTTTTCAATCAATGATAATATATAACAAACACTATAGTAATGACGGTGCAGGAAGCAAAAGTGTGACATCTTTAACAAGCAATAAAGATGGAAGATTTGTTTTTACTCCACCCCATAATTCCTAGCTGCATCCTCATACTTTTAAAATGACAATTTTAGAATTCGTCAAAATGATTTTCGGATTAACTGATCTGGAAATCTTTCATACACAATTTCTAGAATGCAATTTTTGGAATATCATGGTTTCTAGAATAAGTTTCTGAAACGTATTAAATGTATTTTAGAACAAGTTTTTAATAAAAGGATTTTTTGAACATTCATATAGAAACCCATTTTTTTAGAATAAGCTCTCTAAAACACATTTAATGTGTTCTAGAACAGTTTTTTTTTTAAAATAAAATTTTCTCTTTCTCAACGGTAGAGAATAAGGGTGTATCCATAGTAGTGGTGACGTGGGGCAACGTGAGGATATTTCCGTCTTTTTATTTTAACAAGGAGTGGAAATAGTAATAAAGGGGGTTGTAGAAAACAAATCCTGAGATTGAAACCTTGGAAAAATGGGCCCACGTTAACAATGATAAAATTGGGTCGGGTTAAACATTACAAAAAGAGAAAAAGCTAATAAATATTAGAAGATTTATTATTTCAAGATAAATAGATTTCCAATTTCTTGAAAGCAATTCAATAAAAATGTGTACACGATAAAAAATTCAAAATAATAATATATTTTCTTAGTATCATGGTTCATTTAATAGAAACATTTCTAAGCGAAATAAAATTAAAAAAAATATATGCTATTCTAATTAAGATGATAAATAATTCGATACAATTAAAACATGAAAAAAAAAGTGTATATATTTGTCAAATTTTGAGTTTTGGCAGCTATAATATGTTGTTCTCTACCATTTTACATTTAAAAACTGATTCAATAACTAATTTTAAAATCAACTATCCTTCTAGTCCATATAATATAGCGCTATTTTTTGTTTTGGTCTATGAAAATATAATATTTTTCATTTCTTACATAAAAAAAATAATTCTGATTCTCACCATAGTCAAGTGACCTGTGACTAACAGAAATTGAAAAATAACAATAATAATAATAATTACTGATCAAAATAAAACATTTTTTAAACTAAAAAGTTACTAAACTATAATTTATCACACACCTAAGTTCTAATTGAACCAATTCTAACTTTTGAGCTTAGTTTCTAAGTTCTGCTGATTAATTTTTCAATTTTTGAGTAGCTTATGCGTTAGGTGATGCTAAACAAACCCATGTTATGTTTCCTTCTAACAACCCACAAACAATACGTAATATTCATGCAACTCAATTTCTTTGGTCTGTGGTAGATATATGCCAAAGCATGGTGATATGACATAAGGAAAAACTTCATTTTTTTTTCCTCCAAGTTCCTTGCACTCTACAATCATTCTGTTAACAAAGTGTCAATTCCACAATGCCCTTCACCAACTTATCCATTTCATGAGTAAATATTTATGTAAATTTGCATAATTATGCAGAAATGGTAAGATATCTGCTTTGGATTAAATCTTCAAGGATTTGTTTTTGATATCAATCCAAAAAACCTGTTACCAATAAAGGTATTTTATGTGTATATAAATTCATATTCATCTCTTGTTTTTATCTAACGTGGAACTTTGTTTATATCCTAATAATAATTATCCTCCTTAGAAAGCTACATTATTGTTGATTGATTAGTGTATGATGCAGTGTATGATGCAGTCAATGTACTAAGAACAGTGGATAACTGTATTTTGTTTTTGTCTTTAACTACTTTGTGATTACGGTAAATTGAGATTTGGGTTCAAGAAACTTAGCTTCAAGCTAAAACTTGTGATGGCAAATACTTGAAGCTTGGATTGTGTCTGCATAAATGCAAAGTTACACAAGTTTTCCAACTTTCAATTACATTCCAAGGTTCCCTTTGCTTCTTCATCTGCACTAGTAAACTCAGCCACCTATAAAAGTGTAACATAACAATTAGTCATTGAAAATTGGTATGAAATACATCATATGTTAAATCAAACTGCATAGTTCTCTGTCTCTCACTTTCTTATGAATATTTTAAGTATTACAGCTGTGGAGGAAACTCCTAAGCTCCTCCATGGAACAATTGAAGCTACCATCTTCAATGCCTCACCTTACTCACCTTTATTTCCCTTCAATGTAAGTTCCACTAACACTGAAACTCCTAACCTTTACACAAATGTTATTTCAGTTGTGTACATATATAAGTGTTCAGTGTTGTGAATACACTACACTGAAAATTCTGCTTTGTTCATATGAATCATGGCATGTTTTGATTATGTTTTTTTGTTTTCAGCGTTTTTCTTGTTTCCAGTGTTTGTGTAGAAATGGAAAGCCTGCTTATGTGACTATAAAGATAGACAACCAAAAGTTTGCAAAAACCAGTGAAGAAAGCAACCGTGTGTGGAACCAAACCTTTCAGGTTCAGTGTGCTCATCCAGCTGATTCATGCATCACCATTACACTGAAAACATCACATTCTTCCATACTGGGGAAGTTCCATATTCAGGCTCAGCAGCTGTTGAAGAAAGGAGGTTTGATCAACGGGTTGTTCCCTCTCCTCATGGATAATGGAAAACCAAACCCAAAACTTAAGTTGAAGTTTATGCTTTGGTTCAAGCCAGCAGATTTGGAACCAAGTTGGGCAAAGATGTTGAGCAATGACTGGGAATTTCAAGGGCTGAAGGAGGCTAGCTTCCCACTAAGGTCCAATTGTCAGGTTAAACTTTATCATGATGCTCACCATTCTTCAGCTTTTCAACCTCCCTTTGATCTATGTGGAGCTCCAAAGAAGCTATGGGAGGATGTCTATAAAGCCATTGAGGGTGCAAAGTATTTAGTTTATATTGCAGGCTGGTCCTTCAATCCCATGATGGTTCTGGTAAGAAATTGTGCAGGATTTTCACATCACTTTTTAAACTTATATGAGAAGTTGGTCAAGTTAGTAAGGATAAAACTTATCCAACAGTGATGTGAGTTCAAATTTCACTGGTTGATAGAGGATTTATAAGTGTTTTTATAGGAACTCCTTGAGCCACAAAATTTGAACATGACATCATGTAAATGAGAGGATACAATCCCCTTTCACATTGATATACATTTTTTGTTTTGGAAGCTAATATGCTCTTTGACAGGTTAGAGATCCTCACACAGAAATCCCACATGCCAGAGGTATTAAGTTAGGTGACCTGTTGAAGAAGAAGGCAGAGGAAGGAGTGGCTGTGAGGATTATGCTTTGGGATGATGAAACATCTTTACCCTTTGTGAAGAACAAAGGCGAATTGAACAACCAAGATGAGGAAGCTTTTGCTTTTTTCAACCACACAAAAGTAATATGCAGAAAGTGTCCCAGATTACACCACATGTTCCCAACACTCTTTGCTCACCATCAGAAGACTATAACAGTGGACACAAAACCTTTCAAATCTGTTGATGACAGAGAGCTAATGAGCTTTGTGGGTGGGTTGGATTTGTGTGATGGAAGATATGACACAGAGCAGCATTCATTATTTCAAACACTCATTAGGGAATCTCATTGTTATGATTTCTACCAAACAAGCATTGAAGAAGCTAGCCTCAACAAAGGAGGGCCAAGGGCACCTTGGCATGATGCTCATGCTTGTGTTATTGGTGAGGCTGCTTGGGATGTGCTAGCCAATTTTGAGCAAAGATGGACAAAGCAGTGTGATCCTTCTTTTCTAATCCCTTCTAGCACCTTGGCAAATCTTATGCCAAAGACGAGCTCAAGCATTCCTAGGGAGAGGAATTGGAAAGTACAAATATACAGGTCAATTGATCATATCTCAGTTAGTGAGTTGTCTACAAAGTCAACTGTGGAGAGAAGCATCCATGAAGCTTATGTTGAAGCAATTAGGCGTGCTGAAAGGTTTATATACATTGAAAGCCAGTATTTCATTGGAGGATGCCATTGGTGGAAGAAAGATAGGCATTGTGGTTGTACTAATCTAATTCCCATTGAAATTGCACTGAAGGTGGTAAGTAAGATTAAGGCAAAGGAGAGATTTGCTGTGTACATAGTCATACCAATGTGGCCAGAAGGAGAACCTGAAAGTGAACCTGTTCAAGATATACTGCATTGGACTAGAGAAACAATGGCAATGATGTATAGGTTGATTGGAGAAGCAATACAAGAAAGTGAGCAACAGGGACACCCTAGAGACTACTTGAATTTCTTCTGTCTTGCAAACAGGGAGCAGAAGGGACCAGGAGAGTATCTTCCACTAGATTCACCCCAACCTGAAACTCAATACTGGAATGCTCAAAAGAATAGGAGATTCATGGTTTATGTTCACTCCAAGTTCATGATAGGTAATATCGTACTAATCTTCAATCATAATTTTCTGTCATATTTTGGTCTTCTCTTGATCATGACAGGGTCTTACATATTTGATTGGAGTAATTTCACTATGACAACCCACATGATTAAAATTTTCATTAAAGATCAACATAAATTTCTTAACTCTTCTCCTTCTAAACAAGTAATGACAAGGGTTATTAATTGACTTATAAGTCTCAACTTGTTTGAAGTCGTCTACACTGCAACACCATTTTCAGCATATGCTTCTGATATAATTTTTCTAGTCACATGCTGGTTAGACTCTAACCATTCTATGTTTGCTCAAGTTCTTATTGCATACATAAAAGGAAAAGCATCTAAGTAATTGAAGTGTTAGCTGAATTGTGGTGTAAGTTTTACTAACATTGTTTCATTGCATGTGGCATTAGTGGACGACCTATACATACTGATAGGATCAGCTAATGTAAACCAAAGATCCATGGACGGGCAAAGGGACACTGAGATTGCAATAGGATGCTACCAGTCTCAAGATGAAGATGATAATGAGGAAATGAACCTAGATGAAGTTCAAGCATATAGATTGTCTCTATGGTATGAGCACACAGTGAGTGTTGATGAGTTGTTCTTGGAGCCAGAAAGATTGGAATGTGTGGAGAGAATGAGATCAATAGGAGATGAAATGTGGGAAATCTACAGCAGTGAAGAGGTTAGAGACATGGAAGGTGTTCACCTTGTGAGTTACCCTGTGAGAGTAACACTAGAAGGGTATGTGAAAGACCTCACTGATGGAGTTCATTTTCCTGATACAAATTCTCTTGTCAAAGGCAAAAGGTCTAAAATATTGCCTCCTATCTTTACCACTTAGATATAAGGTTGAGTTATCACAACACAAATCAACTAGTGTTCTAATAAATGTGAAGGAAAAAAAAAACATACATGTCTTACTTTTTGTTTAATTTAGTACACAAATCAATTACTTCAAATAAAATGAGTATAACATTCATTTCACACGATGTCATATCATTAATTTATAAAATGGTATAATGTGATTGGCTCAATAAAATCATTATTGGAACTCACGGGTCATTTGAGTGTCAAAGTATTATTATTTTTAAAATATATGCATGTTTTTTACATAATATTATATAAAAAAAATTGATAAAGTATAATTAATTATTTGACATTCTCTCTAATGGGTTAGTTGATTTTTAGTTTATTAATTTAAAATTAAATTGATTTTATTTTTAAAATTTATTTATATTTAATATTTTGTTAAAATAAAAGTTTATCAAATTTGCTATTTAGATGGTAAAAGATATTTTGAAAAAAAAAATATCTTAGTCCTTAGGAACTAAAAATGATTTTTCAAATTTAATAGGATACATTACATTAAAAAAAAGAGAGACCACAACCAAATTAATTTCTAATTTTAAGAACAAAAAACAAAACTAAAGTAGTGTTGTGTTAAGAAGGTGTTAAACGATAATTATTAATATTAGAAAATATTTTCAGCTTTCACTATTGGCTTTAGCGCTTGAAGTCAAAGTTGAAACCACTAAGATAGCATTAACCTTAAACAATCTAATGAATTAGGTACGAGATTAATTAACTGGTTCTCACCAATCATTGACATTTAAATAAATTATAAGATGCTTATTTGACATCTACATCAACCAAGTCTTCTAATTATAGAAAAAAACATTGCCCTATTGAACTTTATAATATTATAATCAAAAGTAATTCTTTTTAATGTATTATAAAGTATTTATAGATCATAATGTAAGGATATGATATTAAAATATTTAATTAAATTTTAAATTTCTAATAAAATTAAGAACTTATTCTAAAAAAATTTAAATCCTTTAATTAAGTTTTTATTGTTAAATTATTATTTTTTAAGTAAATGATGTGTTGTTCAATGTCTTATCTTTTATTTTACATGACAATAGTTACATTATTTAATTAAAAAAACTCAATTAAAATTTGTTAAATTTTTAAATATTCTATAAACTATCAAAATTTAATAGAATTTTTTTTAATTTTATGAAGAACTTAAAAATTTAATTAAACTTATACAAATTTTGAATAGTAATTTTTATAAAATTTGAAATATATAAATATAAGAAATACAAAAGTAAAGAGGGAATAATTAATTGATGAATATTGAGAATGCCTTTTTATTTAATAGGGTTAAATATATTTTTTGTCTCTTAAGTATTATACGATTTTGGTTTTAGTTCCTACTCGAAATTTTGATGGTTTTTAGTTCTCATAGTTTTGAAACTTTTACTATTAGTCATTAAAATTGGATGACGTTAACTTTTGTTAGATGTGGCAAACGGCGATCCCACGTCTTATGCCAACTTCCATCTTCACTCTCTCTCACTATTTAAGTTTTGTAATAAGATTAAGTATATTAAGTGACGCCACTAGTGGAACCGCTCCCGCCTGCACAGTTGTCGCGTTACAACCTCCGGTCTATGTGGAAATTAGCTTCAATACTCAATTTTTTAAATGCGAGCTTTCAGACTATGATTTTTTTTGTGCTTTTAATCGGGTTTGTGGTGCATTCTTTTTATTAATTTTTTATTTTTTTTGTGGTTATTGTTGTGTGCGTATTGCATTTCTTCTTTTTTCTGTGAATATGGGCGATGACTAAGTTCTAGACTATGTCGGTTGCGTTAGTTTTGTGCTTGTTATTGTTAGGAGTTTGTAGGATGTTGTTTTGGTGTGCTTTTTTTCTTTTTGTTAATTTGAGTAATATTGTCGTGGTTCTGATTATGATTGTATGCCTTAAATATGAAGTTGTATTTTCGTGATAATGTCGAGTGCCCATTACCTGGGAGCGAGGGAAATTAATAGCTGTAAAGTAGAGTTCTTATTAGTGTAGGGTATCTGGAGGTTGATGTGGCTGAAACAGAGACACGAGTGTTTTGGGATTATAATTCAAATGGCAAAGGTCAGAACTGTATAATTCAAATGGTTGAAACACAGACGAGTGTTTTGTCCAGTTCGTAATTTTGATTCTTTAATCTGAGACTAAATTGTTCTCTTTTCTGTATAACATGATAACCATAATGTATCAAATCAAACAACTCTTCCATTCACCACCTGCAAGAGAGCAACCCTTCCTTTCTCCCGTTCTTGGCTCATCACAGTGTAAGATAGAAGAGTAAAATCGTGGCGCAGGTGTAGGGACAAGTTTTCCCAATCTGGCAAACTCTAGTTTAGAGGTGAAAGGGAACTGACACGTGTCAGATTCTTATTGGCCAGATAAAAAGAAAAGCAACGTGGTAGAGAGTAAAAAGAGAAGCTGACTCGCCGCCGTCCAATTTTAAGGACTAATAGTAAGAGTTTCAAAATTATGAGAACTAAAAATCATAAAAAATTCAAATAAGGACTAAAACCAAAATCATGTAATACTTAAGGGACGAAAAACATATTTAATCTATTTAATATTAGTAATATGATATTCAACATTAATTAAGAGAAAAACTTTAGAAACTTGAAGAGAAAAGATAGATATTTTACTGAAACCCATTCATAATTATTTACAACAGCTAACAATTTAATTTACATTAAATGAATTAAAGTGTAATGTAAATGGATTTCCACATAAATATATATATATATATATATATATATATATATATATATATATATTAATACAGAACTTTCTAAACTGTAAAAATGTAAGTTCTTGTATGATTTAAAATATTTTAAACCTAACACAGAAAAGTGAATGTATTTTACCAAAAGTATCAAGAACTTCATTTTTTCAATATAGTTTTAATTATTTTAAAAAATAAATGAATATATTTTTACTCTTCAAAACTTGAAATGAAATTTATTATTATCCAAAACTTTAATATAGTTTCATCTTAAACTTAAAAAATAATTCATATAATTTTTCAACTCATCGTATTAAATTTTTCATATGTTAAATATTTATCGAATAGCATGTTTTAACGGGTTTATGCTGTATTTCAAATGAATATTGTTTAACGTATAAAAAACATATTAGTAACTAAAAAAGTGTATCTATTTATTTTTTAAATTTATGAATAAAATATATTAAAATTTAAAGCATAAATAAATTTTAATTTTGCTTTTTCAAGAAATTAAAGATATTTAACCTTTAAAAAATTATATATATTTTCAGATTTTCAATACTCTTTATTTAAATAAATAAAAAACATAAAGGCGTAAAAAATTGAAACTATTATTGAATAAACAATTATTTGTACCAAACATGATGACTGGGCCAACCCCACGTCACAGTTTCCGTTCTTATCACGAAGTGCTTAATCCACGTGGATAAAACCTAGTCACCAGTTTAATTAATAGTTAATAATTAATAATTAATAAATAATTAAATACTCCTCTTATTCTTATTTCTTTCTCAGCCTCAAGTTGTGGTCAAATCCTCTTTGACCGCGGACTTCGTTGGTACTAGGTTTTATGATAATTAGTATTAATTATTTATCTATATAAAAATAGTAATTAAAATATATAAATTTTATTGTAATTAAATTTATGACAAATAAATATTTTTATAAATACTGTGATAATTCTTAGATATTCAATTTCTATTTCTGATTCTGCTGGAAAAATTTTGAAGATGAAATGGAGTTTCCGCAGACCGGTGTATCGCTGGTAGCACTTTTTCTTGAACTCGCGATTTCGATTTGTGTTTGGTTATTGTGTAAACGAATTATGAAATTATGAGTTTGTGATTGATTTGTGTCAGAGATCGAGCTTGACGTTTGGAGAGACGCTGTGTGCGGTGTTCATTCCGCTCATAGGACTTGTTGAAGCTTTGGTTTTCAGCTTAGCTGGTTGCTTCGATTTCCATTCTCCGGCGAAGAAGAAGAAACCCTCTTCTACTACCTTCGACGACATTCTCGCCCTTGCCAAGGACTCTCCGTGTTCGTTTTTTTTTTTATTTAATTTCATTTTCAGCTGTTTTTGTTTATTTTGATGAGGAAATGACCGTTTAAAGTTTCTGATTTGTGTGTGGCAGTTACTGTTAATGAAATTGAGGCTTTGCATGAGTTGTTCAAGAAGTTGAGTAGCTCAATCATTGACGATGGTCTCATCCACAAGGTAGCTAGCTAGCTAGCTAGATTGAGATTTGGGGATCAATTTCTCTTTGATCCTAAGTTTGTGCATTTTTGTTTATCTGAATTTTAACTTTTGTTTGTTTGTTGTGTGAAGGAAGAACTCACATTGGCCCTGTTGAAGACCACAACTAAGGAGAATCTTTTCCTTGACAGGGTATAAGAATTTTGGCAACTGTTTTTTTTTTTTTTCTTGCTTTTGTTGATTTGTTTCATGTCCCAGTGTGGACTAATTGGTTTGGAAGTGAGAAACAATGGCTTTTGATGGAAGGGAGGCTGATCTAATTTTTGTCAAAATCCAACTTCAATTTGAGAAGAAAACATTTTTCAGGGGACCAAACTAGTTCATGCCCTTTCTTCGCTCTAATTTGTTTCGCTAACATAGTTAATCGATTCTCGATGTGGCTTTTTTAGTATATATATATATATATATATATATATATATATATATATATATATATATATATATATATATATATATATATATATATAGCAGAATAGAATGCTGCTGCCTCAATGCAAATTTCTGCTGGAAAATAAATTACAATATTCAGAGCTCCACATATGATCTTTCCACTCTTTATTTTTTCTGAGTCTCCATAATCCCATGTGGAACATTACATACGGTTTTAGACCTAAAGATATTTTTTCTAGCCTATTATGTTGTGTGATGCCTGATCAATAAACTATAATGTGTTTTTGTATCATTCCTTTTGTAGTCTTTACTGGCCAGTTCTTTCCTCTTTTTGTAAATGATTGTGAACACTGACTAAAGTCCGAAATTGTTACGATAAATTGATATTATTTTCTATATTTGCTTGATTCGGTTAAAACGCTTTGAAAGATCAAAGATGTGTGCTTATGATGGAGATATTGAAAGGTGTATCGTACGGATTGACAACCATATTTCTGGTGTTTAAATATCTAAATTTACATTGTTGTCTTTCTATGATATACCCTATAGTATCAGGGGATGTTGTTTTATGTTCATTCTCCCCATTTCACTCCCTTAAAAAAATGTCATGGTTGCACACATATGTACTTGTTTTGCTGAAAGGTTGTTGTTTTCTGCTGTTTCTCTTTTTGAATTGTGTATTTGAGTTCATTCTAATGATTACAAAATTCTCTAGGTGTTTGATGTTTTCGATGAAAAAAGAAATGGTGTTATAGAATTTGATGAGTTTGTGCATGCTCTCAGTATCTTTCATCCTTGTACTCCTCTGGAAAAGAAAATTGACTGTAAGTCTTCAGCAAGAGTTTTGCGTTTGTGTTTCTACATCATCTATTTTATTGCTGTAATATTGATAAAAGTTATAACTTTTTTTTTATTTGTTTGCTTGTAGTTTCTTTTAGAATGTATGACTTGAGACAGACAGGATATATTGAGCGAGAAGAAGTGAGTATCTTGGCATGTCCGGGTTATCATTATGTTATTGGCTTAAATATATTTTTTTTTATCATAGCACAGGAATTGCCTTGGTGCAATATTAATTTTACTTGACAAGTTCGACAAAGAAAAGGGTGGTATGGTTCCTGTTTGTCAAGTCTATGGCAATCTAACGTCCACTAACTAATATATAAAACTCAAAATAACCATCAGGATGTGTACTATTTTCTATAACATTTTTCCTCTATTGCTCTTAGTTTACAGTTGGAACTGTTTTGTTAACCTACGATTCTTTCCAGGTTAGGCAAATGGTTGTTGCCATTTTGTCAGAATGTGGCATGGATATGAAAGATGAAGCCCTTGATTCCATTATTGATAAGGTAATTGTTTGCAGGAAAGTGTTTTCCCTCTGTTGATTTTAATTTCGATCCCTTATGTGGCTTTTTCTTTAAAAAATGTCAGACATTTGAAGAAGCCGATACTGATAAAGATGATAAAATAAGCAAAGAAGAATGGAAGGCATTTGTCACTCGACACCCAACACTCTTGAAGCACATGACTCTTCCTCATCTGGCGTAATTAATTTCCTTACTTTATCTCTTTTGCTAGTATCTTTTTCCATTATGATTGTTTCCCTATTCATCATTCCCTTTGTAGGTTCTTCAAAACAGGAAATAAAGTGAAAACAAGTTGGGACTTTTGTGATTGATAAAAACATATAAATTGAAAATGAAAAAAAAACAAAAAACAATCAAATGCAGTCCATGCTTTATAATGTCAATGTTTAACCCCTACATTTATTTCAAATTAATAGAAAAACATATTTTAATCATTGAGGAGGTTTGCATTGCACTGGATGGGACTGAGTTCATGTATTTTCATTGTTGTCTGTTCACTGTCCAGGGACATCAGCACACTGTTTACCAGTTTCATTTTCAACACCGAAGTTGATGATTCTCACTGGCACATTAATGGCAATCGTTAGCATTGAGAAGTGAAAGCTTGTTTTATGGCACTGTTGCTGTTCTGAGGAGTAGGTGTAGATTCCACTCTCCGTTGAGTCCAACCCTCCAAGGAGAACACAAAAGAGTGTTAAAAATCTGAGTAAACTGATTACGTGGAACCAAATTACAGTTTGCTCTGATCAGTTTCCTGTACACCTCATTTTTGTGCTGGGTAAAAAATTTATTTATGCGTTGTACCAACATTTATTTGTACGATAAAATATTTGAAGTGTAAAGTGCAGAAAGCTTTTAATTATGATTTTATTTCTTGAAATTTGTCATAAGTTTGGATTGTTAAATGTGAAAAGGGCAGTTTTACTCTCAGATTTTTTTAGGGATTAAAAATAATTGAGAAAAAATTATTTTAGTCTTTTAAATTTAGTATTTAGAAATTTAAATTGTAATTAAAATGATTTTCTAAAATCTAGTTGATTTTATTCATAATATAGTGTCTTTATGAAAAAAATTTAGTTTCCATAAAATTTATGTTTACAATACTGTTAAAGAAATCAACAAATGTAAAACTAGTTAGTATTTGTGTTTTCAAAAGAAAAAAAATGGTTTTAATCCCATGTTAGTATAATATGGTTGAGGCATGATGGAAATGTGACATTGCTGTGAACAAGTTTAATCTTTAAGTTAGTTAACATTTGTATAATCTCAAGATTTTAAACTAATGTTATATATTACTATCTATCTCATAATACACCAATCATTTACTATGACAGAAAAAAATTATTAAAAAAAGAAAATTAATATAAATACTGTGGAAATCAAACCAATTTCATTTATATACCTAAAAACAAAGAAAAACTTCTTATGGGACAATTAAACAACTCTAAACATAACTATTTGAAACCTATTAGAAAAAAAAAAACAAAATATCATTTATATTGAATCTTATTTTTTTTTATACACTTTGCAAATCTCTATACACTTTTTTTTTCATTTTTATTTTAAATAAACAAGAAACAATTTGTACAAAAGAAAAAAAGACAACATTATAAAATATTGTCCGTTTGAACCAAACCTTCACGAATTTGTTTTTGGTACCATTTCAAAAAAGTCTCTTATTAATGAAAATATCTTAAGAGTATATAAATTCATGTTTATCTCTTACTTTTTTTTTTACATGAAACTTTGTTTGTACCCAACAAATTATATATATATATATATATATATATATATATATATATATATATATATATATTCAAATAAATATTATTTGTGTATTATAGGAGATACTTACTAATTATTTAACAAAATATTAAATGTTTTGTGGATATTACTTATACCTCATTAGCTATATTTACAGAGATGAATGTATATATTATAAAATTAAATTTTAATTTTATCAAAATTATAGTAAACTTTTCACTCACTTATTTCTTCAAATCTTAGTAAAAGCAACAATTTGATAATTTTTTAGTTTTTAGTCTTAATATTTATATTTGGATTGTCACTAAAACTTGTGCAAGTATATATGATCTTTAGGCTTTTTTCGTTACTGAATGAGTTATAGTTAATAGGACAAAATACGTTCCAGATTTTTTAAATTATTCAACGTAATCTCTTCCTTTTTTTATAATTTAATTTAATTTAAATTTTTTTTTAAAATAATTAAACTAGATATTTGTATGAACTGTGTCAAAGATGTCATGTAACATGTTTTTAATATTATTTTGGTAAATATAACTAGAAAAAAAATAATTGAATTGGTTTAATAAAAATGAAAACTTAATTAAATAAAAAGAAATCAAAGAATCACATTGAATAATTTGAAAAAAAAAAACTAGAACTAAAAGAATTAAGTGTTTAAAAATGAGCTCCCCTTGCAAAGAAAAAAAAATTAAAGTCTTTAAAAAAATCCAAAATGTTTTTTAATTTTAATATAAAGCATTAATTTAGTTTTTTCTTTTGCAAAGTAACACAACTTTATCTCTTGTATTTGTTAAATAAATTATTTGGAATTCGAAATTAAAATAACACATAAAGTAAACATGTTTAGGTGAGAGTTTTTCAAAAGCTGCAGTGCAATACATGTTAATGCTTGTGTCATAGATAAAACAAATACATAAGGTTAAATGTTTGGTTGTTGTTTTCACATAAATTTGGAGTTGTTGTTTCCACATATTCAGGGGTAAAACAATATTAGGTCAAACACTTTTTACTTTCAATTATTGTTATTATTATTATATTATTTATTGAATTATGCATATAGTAGACAAGGGCTAGTTTTACTTTTAGTTGTTGATTTTATAATATTCCACATATATGTTTTGTGTGTTTTAATAAAAATTAAAAAGTAATTGGAAACACTTAAATTCGTTAATCATTCTATTTTTTTTTTTAAATCAGTTTAAAGAACAAAAAGTAAACAGAGAAATAAGAAAATTTTAGGTTATTAATAATAAGGTAATAGATTTAAGTTTTTAGTTTTTAAATTTATACTTGAAATTAAAATTCATCTATCTCTCAAATTTTAATAGATTTTGATTTTCAAATTTTAAATACACAAATATAATTTTTTAATTCAATGACATTACACATGTTTCAAACTTAACATTTCAAACTTCAATCTAAAACACATTTTAATATATAAAAAATTTTTATACAGTTAAATTAGAATAATTATATCTATTTAATTTTAAAGTTTACGATTAAAATATATCAAAAATTAGAACATAAAATAAATTTAAATTTATGTTTAAATTTAGAGACAGAAAACATTTCTGTAAATCATATTTAGACACTGGTTCATGAAATAACAAGTACTTGTAATACTTACACTTTATTTTTAGTATTAATATCACCCAATCGTGTTGCAATCAAATTCTTCTAACCAATGAAATATTAAGTGAGAGTTATAATAAAGATAAGAAGATGAACAACAAGATTCCACAACAAAAAAGTGCTATCTTCAAGGAAAAACAATGTTCAATGAATATACATTGGTTTTATGATTTAGTTTTATATATAGTAAAAAGGTTTGCAGAAAAAGGAATTGGAGTTGATGGAGGATCAAGAATCTTAGATCCAAAATGATTGTAGTGCCTTTTTTGTTGTTGTTTAGATGCTTCACATCATTATTCAAACTAAAGGGTGATGGATCTTGTGTACATTAGTCACTTTTCTTCCCTCTTCAATCATCTCTGTCTAAAGTATGAATAAATCTATACTTTAAAGTAGACCTTGAGCAAGTTGTTCTAAGAATAAGATTAATTTATGGGACCCTTAAACTCAAACTATTACCTTTTGTGACCAATTATTCATCTTATTCAATCCTATCCTCCATTATTCCCTCCTCTTCTTCTTCCCAACAAAGGAGAAAAAGGAAAAAGAACAAAGAAGTAGTGCATAACAAAGAGAAAAAAAAACAGACAAAAGAAACTCTGATTCAAAAACAAGATGAAAGTGCTCTCCCTTACAATCAACCTTTATTTTCCTACCACACTAGGTAAAATGGGAAAGAAAAATTGGTGAAAAGTAAATACTGCCTAATTTAAGGGTCCCTCAATATGAAACTTTCCATTGTCTTCATGTTGAAGACTAATGCAAGGAGACAAAAAAAAAAGCTTATGCAGTTCACCACACGTGTGTCCTCCTTAGCCAATCTTTCTGGTCCCCCCTCTTCCTTGTTCTCTTATTTCACATTTTGTATTTTTTCATAGAATGGTTGTTCTTTATCCTTTGGTAGAAGTGGCTCCACACTTTTTGGCCAACCAAGCTTTAAGATTCCACTCTCCTTACCATCACTGGCATCCTCCTTTTCATTCTTACTGTGGGAAAGTTCACTATTGCATCTGCTTCAGCATGCCATCTGCATGTTAAAACATTGGATTTTAGAAGTCTAATTATCATTGCATGGCATATTTTTTTCTTTGGTTTAAACTTTTTGACACAACGTTGGCGGAGATCTCACAACTATACTAAAGATAATGCGAGTTTACAATGTATAAGTGAGTGTAAACTTCATATTTTTATAAGATTGAGTTAAGCTTAAAATCCACTACTTAACCTAGCATTAGAGTAATGTGGTAGAATATATCCTAATAATATTTGTTGTTTTTTGGATATATTGTGTCACCTGTTATCATCCACTATCAGACAGTTATCAAACCATTCATTAAATGTCTAATTTAACACTTGATATATATGTTCGACTCAGGGTTTTATAAGGTTAAATTAGACTTAAAATGTTTTTAACAAAAGTAAGCAAAGAATATTTAATAGTTGTTAGAAAAGAAAAGTGTAAAATGCACTGTTGGATTACACATAATGCAGACCTAGCAAAAGTCTAAATCATTAGGCTGCTTGACCGAGTAATGTCAACAATGGCTTTTTGTCAACCTAACATGAGTTGACCAGCATAGCTCCTTATTTTAGCATCTTCAGTTTTTAGGCCATATACATCTTCATACAAGCATGGTGCAATCAGAAGTCAAAACCTATAGTCCTAAGAACAATATAAAACACACATGCCACATAATTTGGTTCTCAGTAACAGCTATTTTTGCTTCAAGCTAAATAAGTAAACAGAACCTAGAGACAATAGTTGAATGTATTTCTCTAATGAAATAACATTATTTCTGTCTATGTCGGTATAATCTTGTACTTCTTATGAGATTGTGAATCACTGTTGCCAGTCAAATTGTATCTATTTTAAATGTCACTAAAGCAGTGTGAAATTGCAGAATGATTATGCTTAAAATCTTCAAGCCTGGCACTGTACTAACAGTTTAGATACATTCAAGAAACATCATGGCTTTCCTCACAGTCAAGATTGGTTTATAAGAAGTTTGATTAACAAATTAATTATTGTTGTTACCAACAAAAGATTAGGATCAAGTGGCTTTTCTGAAGTCTGATGTAGTATGTAAGGCTTTCTGGCCCCGGAAACTTTACAACTTGGATTCCTCCTTTGTCCATATGCAAGAAAGAGACATTTATGACATTGACCCACCAGGATATTTATATGTGGAATATGTAATTTTCAGCAATCAAATTTAGTTTCAAAAGAGAAAATCATTAGTGAAAATGTAAAGTAAAGAAAAAGGTCCATGCAAAGCCATTTGGTCCGCTGAGTGACAGAAATTTGCATGTCTGGTGTTATGATTTTGCCTTTGCTCCTATGTCATAAGGAGAGGTCAAAATTTTGGGCATGATGACTTTTTACAATTATTCACTGTGTTCACTCATTAGAAAAGAAGTGAAGTGTAGAATGATTACCTGAATTGAGTGACAAAGTGGTGTAGGAAGATGGAAGCTTCCAGCCTGGCCAAGTCAAGGCCTGGGCAAAGCCTCTGTCCCCCTCCAAAAGGAGTGAAATTGCAACTGCTCATATCTTTGTCCTGAAGTTCACCAATTCATCACTCAAGCTAAATAAATAACACACAAACAAAACATAAATGAACTAATAACAAGGGGATTTCTCTTACTTGCCACCTCCATGGATTGAACTGATATGGACAGTCATAGTTTCTGTCATCTAGATGAACTGATCTAAAATTTGCAAACACACACCACCCTTTTGGTATTAAGTTCCCTTTTATTTCAACATCTCTTAAGGCCTTTCTCATTACTCCAATTATGATATTTCCCATTCTGAGAGTTTCAGTGATGACCTGCACAAGTAGATTTTAACAGTGAGTTAAGTGAAAAGTATGGAACATTTTTACTTGTCTTTGATGAGGATCCACAGTAAACTTACTGTTTGAGTAAATGGCAATGATAGGTAATCACTCCAACACAAGGACTCACCAACCTGATCTTGAATTTTCTTAAGCTTCATATTTTCCTCCTGAGAGCATAAAAGTAGTTTGCTAAAAGTTAATCAGAAGATTAGTTCAGACTTTCTTAAGGCCACATGTGGCAATCTCATATGATATGCCACAATTGTCCCTAATAAAAATTCAAAACGTTAGGTAACATGGTGGAAAGAAGCATGATAGCAACAACTAAATGGTTTTCAGCTTTTAGACTAGGCCACTAAGAGTTGGATCCTGTGCTTAGCTACTAAAATACTAATTCACCAAAACAGCATGAGATAACTTTGAATTCAGAAGTGCATATGATTTGTGGTAGGTGACTTTCATTATAACTGTTGAAGAGGAGATTTAGCAATTACCATACCGTCAATTGCTGCAAAGCAGCTGGACATTCTGATAGATATTTTGTAGCTAGAGTCATAAGAACTGGCACTGAGTCTTCCCCAGGAATCATCATATCAATAATATTATCTGCTATTAAATCATCTGTCAATTTTTCACTTGCATCATTGAGAAGCACATCCACCACATCTTTTGGAACTCTGCAAATGCCACTATTTCTTTTAGCTAGGATAATTCTCCGCACTAATTTCACCATTTTCTTCTTTGCCTAAAACCAAAAAGTGAAGTGAGTGTTACCAGGCCCATGATCTTGGTAAAAAAGAAATCAATATTAACTAACGGATTTACCTGCAAAGATTGATAAAGTTTAGTTCCTGGTAGATTTATTGGTAGAGACATGAGGCCAGAGATAAATTCCTGAAAATGTTTCTTCAGAAGTTCCATTTCTTCTCCTGGATCCAAACTAATCAGTGCCTTGACTAGTACATGAAAAGCAATCTGGGGACAGAAAAGAAGTAATTGTCACCTGTTGGTATATTTGAAAAGAGTAAATTACAATAATCTCAATTTCAATGTAGCATGATTACTACAAAATGATTATTAACCCCATAAAGGTAACTACGTTTTTCACTTTATGATCTTCAAACATAAGCAGCTCGATCACCAATTATTACTTCAGTAACTCATACATAAACGCAAGGAGAAACTGTGGTCACTTTATCATACAACTTTAGAGGGGTTGATGCTTTGATATAAACAACTTAACACGTAACAAAATGCCAAGTATAGATTTAAGAGAAGCAGCATCTTTTGTTTTATCTTGTGTCTGATGGAACTGTTCTCAAGAAGTCACCGTGAGCAAACTTTGAAGCTAGATTCTGACCTCTACACCACGTGGGGGAGAGAAAGAAGACAAGGTTTGACATACACACAAACGTACGAACACTCATTCACCCATTCAGTCAGAGAGAAGAGAAGGAAACTACAGAGCTAACCTTTTTTGTTTCGTCTTGTATGTATACGGGGCAGTCCTCTTTCCAACTAGACATTGATTCTTTGACATACTTTTGCATATCTCTGGTAATCTGAGCCTTTAGCTGTTGAGACTTGAAGAAAGCTCCAATAAGTCCATGTATTCTCCTTTGAAGGCTTCCATTGATGAGCAAAATAGAAGACTCTCCCATCAACTGAGTAAGAGACTTGGGATAAGAAGGAACAAAAACTTTTGCATCACTTTGCAGTATGAACTTGTTCACATCAGCATCCGTGGAAACAATTGTGGGGCTTCCAAATATGTGTGACTTAAACACCTTGCCATACCTACAAGTTGCAACACGCCAAATCTTATTGAAAACATGAGTTTATAGATTCAACTTTGTGTACAAAACTAAGGAATGATGAGACTTTTTTACAACCCAGATGGCTTTTCTTTAGAAGTCTCCAACTTTGATATGTTAACTTGTAATGAAGTGCGTGCTTGAATAAGTGGTGCATAAAAAATGATTGCAGAAATGAACTTACAAGCGGCGTCGCTTGTCCATGAAGCTCTCAGGGCGATCAGAGTAAGCACAAGAAACAAACTCAAGTGTTTCACCGATAAAAGGCCATCCAAGAGTGCCTGATGGAAGTTTATTTCTATATTTTGATTTGAGCATGAGGCTGAGCCTGTTCCTGTAGAGGAGGATCACAGTGCATGAGAGAAACACTGTCACAGACACGATCAAAATATTGTCCATTATTTTCTCACACACTCTATAATACTTCTAGCTTTGGCTTAAATATGCGTAATCATATGGTGGCCACGGCCATAACCACGTTTTTCTTTATGAAAGATTTCAGTGTGCATGTGTGTGTACGCGTGCAAGAAGAGGGAGAAGGAGAGAGGTTTTGTGAAGTCTTAGCTAACTTTTTGCGTTAAGGGAATATAAATATTCATGTGTACATTAACAAAGGCATAATATAGAATTATTATATATTCTCAAGGCACAAAGGATTTTAGTGCTACCTTTGTACTTTGGACTGAATGAACTGGGTCAACAGTTTTGCTGAGACTTGGTAAGTTAGTATCAACTTGGGAATGTCTCTCACATCAGTGGCTTATTATCTACATCACAAATTCCAAGAAATACACACTATCTATGATAATATATATATATATATATATATATATATATATATACATCAAATTTACTCTCAAAGAATTGTCAAATATAGTAAAGTGGGAGAATGTACAAGGACTTATATTATATGCTGAGATGGTGAAATATTAACTGATAATGCATGCCTGGTTTTTGCTTAGTTTATGATTTGGTTTCACATTATAGAATAAAAGAAGTCCCCACAGAAGGGCATGATTGTTGGAGTAGCACATTGGATTATGGCGTCCCCCCCTTCCTTTTCCTTTGGCAGTAGCAGTTGGAGGACCTCGTGCCTTCATGTGAAACTCAATAAGTCCAACCACATTCCTCCATCATCATCACTTTGCATCAAAACCACTCTCTCTCTCTTCAACATTTTGTTCAATCCATGCTCTTCTCCAACCTCTCACGTTATCATCATTTCCATCCTTTCTCTTATTATATGCTAGAGGCCACATACCCTTTTCTTTCTCTACCATATAAAAATACTTGTCCTATCCCCACATTTCTGTGACTTTTAAATGTATTGGCTGGTGAAGGTACATTCCTTTAATGGACCAAGCAAGAATGAGAGTGACAAAATTTCATGAAAGATGGTATTAAAAAGACAAACCACCTCTTCTCCAAGTTGATTATTTCATATGCATGCCTAGTACCCAACTTTGATTAAGCTTTTGTAAGTTTCTCTTTGACTGTAGTCAACAATTATGCTTTTTGTGTTTCTTTTTATACTATCATTATTGTTATTATTATCAGAATGGCCTGGATTTAAACTCAACTCATGAATTAGCTTTTGTCTTAGTTTAAAGGGAAGCAACCTATCAGATTTAGGCAACCAGTTCAACGTTCATACTTTAATTTTGACAACAGATATTATTCGGCGCTGTTCTGAATTTTATTTAACTATTACACAAAATCAGTGAGAATCCCAGAAAGAAATTCATACATATTATTGTATATTCTCTTGGAGTTTGAGGAGCTTGGACCATCAGCTACAAGAAAAGCAACTCTTTTCTCAAAAGAAAAGAAAAACTGGTAGTTGAGAAAATAAGTTATAGTATTTTAGTGGTTGGTTTCGTGATGGAGGCTTGCTTGCATGCATGTTGTGGGAACCCTGCCAGTCTGCACAGTGCCATCCGTGTCCACATCCTTTTGGGGAATTGTGCATGTTTACATTAGGCCCATGTGAATCTATCTCTCTTCACTATTCTCAAACCTCAACATGTGTTGAATATGCAATTCAGCACCCCAAAACAAACATGGAGAATAAGCATTCTTGGCTTGGAAATTGGAAAATAACCAATCATACATTCAAGGGAGATGATGTGATGATAGAGAAATAGAGAAAGATCCAACAGTTCAAAGTTTTACTCGTGAGCACACCCTAGATATTTCTCGGAAAACATGCCACCCTTTCTATTTATGAGATTCAAATAGAAATTGTTTCTTCCAACAAATAATTTGTAGTAATCTGATCGATACTGTCTTCCATGCCCAGATTTAAATACATAAAACCAAATTCAATACATAAATTCAGTAAGAAAAAATAATGGTTTTTGCAAAATTTAATTAGTATCCTCATCTTAGTGCTTTAAATTACCTTAGCAAAACCACCCACCGGCCTCTGCACTAGCCATGTGCTGGCTCTAACTCAAATCTGGCTCTATTCACACACAAAACTAATAAAAATATTGAAAACCCAATTGCCATCTATAGGTAAAAAGAACAAGGCCATTGTACATCAAATGCCATCAACTTGTACTATTGTCAGAACAAAAGGAACTAATGAGCCACATAAAAAAATGTACAAATGACAATTTTGGATGTCAGGACCCGGAACTCTCAACCCTCAACATATGTATAATCTAAAACCCATCAACAAAGTAAACCAAAGAAAAGCATTGGATGAATCAATTCGGGTACATTCGAAGTCAATAACTTTTTTTCCCTGCTGATAAAGATAACAGGAACATCATTAGACACTTGGGACGGATTTTGATCGAATAAGCTTTTTAATCAGAGCTTTCTCTTCATCAATCTTTTGTTTCTCTTCAGCATCTTTTGGCTTTATCTTCCTCTTCTCTTCCAATATCCATTTCAAGAGTTCACGTTGTTGATTTTGTGGAATTGGTTCTCGTTTGACCACAGGATTTGTAATAGGTGGTGTGGACACGGACATCTCAACAACAGGAGCAGTAGTATCTTTAGTTGAGACAGGAGTTACGTCTTGTTCCACCTCTTCACCAATATCTTTCTTCTTAGTCCCCAAAAACAAGTAAGCTACAGAGTTAGACAACCATCAGTCTAGCAACCAGAACAAGACATGTTTCAACAGTAGAAATTCATTCATGCATACTAGATTTAGGATCACAAAAGAAAAACACGAGCAAGATTAATAGACTGAAAAAATGACATGGTAGAAGAGCAGAGTAGTTACTCTCAAGATATATTGAATGACACATGTTAAATGTATTAGATAAGTGTGTAAATAAATTTTCAGTATAGAATCCTTTATTGAGAACCCAATTGTTATCATCAAAATAGTTACAAGATTCATATGACACCTTTTTCTACTTACGTAGATAAGGGAAATGTTGCAAGGTATGGTATTGTACTAGTTAAGCTGTCCGAAAATGAAGAGTAGCTAGCTCATATAGATAAAACAATAGAAGAATTGCGTATTTTGTATGCCTTGGACTTTTAAACCTTTTATACTCTATCTTATTAACTAAATCATGCATAGGATAGAGTGATTGCACATCTTGTTTCTCACAGAGCTTAGATTATAAACATATGCCAATCAATCATCTTCAATAAGATCCGAGGCAAATACTATAGGTTTGTTTGAAAACAATATTTTAGTGAAATTTAAAAAACATAAAGCTATTGATCTTTTGCAAAACTGTACATAGGATTAAAATGATTACAGAATGCTGTTGTCCAATATACAGTCTAAAAAATGATTAAGTTATCACCTTGATTATTTTTGTTTGTCAAACCTTGGTTCAATGAATCAATATAAAGAAAATTATAATAATTGTCAAGATCACAAAACCATAAGTTGCAAATGCAACATAAAAGTTACAATGATAGAAAACTAGCACACTAATCTTAGAAATAATGCGTCTAACAACCTCAACTATCATATATCAAGAATATAACAACCAAGCATGCATCGTAGCAATAAAGGCACAAGTTAGCCTCTCTTTCGGCCTTTCATAAAATAACCATCCTCAGACATAAAGTCAAAGCTTTCCATTCTAATCATGTTATTTCTTGATTTCTATTTATTTTGTTGGTCATGACCAGATCCAATGCTTTTCAACTAATGATCTCACTTGCTCCCCACTCATCCTCAGAAAACGAAGATCATTAAGCCCATCCTCCCTGAGAAATCACCACCCTTATGATGTCATGATCTTCTCACTCGCCAAACTCAGGAACAAACATGTCAAAGTGAAATACAGCTTAATGTAGTAACATCCTACCCACCTCATCCAAAATCAACAATTATTTTCAGGGAGTATTTCAGCACATAAGAGGAGCAAAATAAACACTGGTAAGCCAAATCCAAATCCAATATTACATAACTCAAGTTGTGAATTTACCCTCCCTCATTTTTCACGACTGAAAACAAATATTTCAACCCATGAAATTTCAAACCCCAAAGAAAAAGCGCGTTTTCCTCCCACCCCATGATCAATAATAAGTAAAAACCAATTATTAAAACAAACAAAAAATTAAAAAAAATAACTTACATTATTCATTCAGGATAAAAGTCATATCCAATCCAAAGAAAGAAACCCCATCTCATAAATTCCCACATGATCAACAAGGGTCAAAACATCCAAACGAAAAAAACGATTTTTTTGTCATTGGGTTCAAGAAAAAGTTACCTCCGACACCGAGATTCACAGCCAAAAGTATAGGCCAAACGAACTTATAGCGCCGAACAAAGGGTTCCTTTGGCGGCGGCGGCGGTAGAGCAGCATCGTGGCCATGGACCCCCATCGCCGCAGGCGATGAGAACTCGTTCGATTTCTGTTGTCCTCGAAACTGCTTCAGTTGCGCTATTACCGTATACAGAGAAACCTTGAATCAAAATTACATATTTGATTTGAATTTCCAGAATTTTTTTCTTAACTTGAAAAAAAAAATTAAAAAATTGAACCTTTTCGAGGCTTGTTAGAATATAGCTTTGGAGGACCTTCTTCACTCATTCTTTTCTTCTCTTTCACTCTTCACCTTATTGCACCGTTCGCTCTTTCAACTCTTAATTCTTCGTCACTGTTATACCACACTGTTTCCCATGCATCTAAGGAAATCATCATTTTTATACTTCTTTGTTTAGGAAAATTGACATGAAGGACTTTTTTTTTTCAAATTTATGAAAATTGATATATTTTTTAAATTGGAAAATAATGGATAAGTGATGCAAAATTTTATTTTAAGACGTTGGAATACTACTTTTCCTACTACATAGATATTACGTTTCTAAATATTTGATTCAATTTTTGTTCACACATTTTACGGTAAGAAAATAGAAGTTAATTAATTTCAAAGATATTGAGAAGAACTATAAAAATAATTATTATTTATAATAGATATTTTATTTTTACTAATAAAAGAAATTATAAATAATAAATATTTCAGTTTAGAAAATGTATACCTGAAGTATTCTAAGAATTAGCATGTATTTGATTTCTTATTATAATTTTTTTAATTGTGCTTTAATTTGAAATCCTAAATTAAAACATAATCTAAGTCTGTATAACATCAACATTAAAAGCATTCAAATAAACATTGTATTTTTCTAAGCTCCCAAGCATTAGTATTTTTGTTTAAAATTAAAAACCACAAAAATGTTTACCTCTAAGTCAGTGGTGAAAAGGCAATAATATGTTTAAGTTATTAAAAGATCAGAAAAGAAATACTATCAAGTTACTGTTAATGCGAAAATCATTGTGGATATTAAATCATAAGGCAACAAAGATGTTAGAAATTTCATATTAAATAAATTCAATTGCTTACCAAATAGTATGATGATTAAACCATGACTTTTTTTTCTTATCAAATATAGCCTTTTGGATCAAATAACACAATAGCCTTTATATTCAAATCCTAACAATTGGATTATAAAACGAATTTCCTTTAGATTAAATGAAAGTACAAACCAAACAATTAGTGTCACTAAAGAATAATAATAATAGTACCATCATATCAGTGATGAAAATGGTTCCAGACATTGTTTTGGTTTTGAAAGAGATTTTAAGAACATGACAGTGAATAAACTACTTAATGTGATGCTTAAAACTGTGATACTCCCCCACCAAATAGTGCAGAACTTTGGATCCTGTTCTTGTTTTGTGCTTAAGTCATACCATATATATTATCCTCGTTTACTGCAAAACGAATCGTTCCGGAATGAACTATGATTTATGAACAATTATCTGATGATACATGTTCTATGGACATTTTAACAAAAATTATAGAACAGGAATACTGAATTCCTATTACTACGCTTACAAGTTTACATTAATGATCAAGACAATATAACGTCAGTAGCAACACAAATGGCACGATTCATCAATCAAGAAGGTCTGTCTGCACCTTCATGAATCAGCTCCATGGACGAGAACTGCCATAACCCCTCCCACGGTCTTGGAAACCTCGGGGACCTGATTCATTAATTGTTGAACGAGAACACAGTAAATGCTATTGGATAAAAATGACAACATAAATATTGACCACAGTTTTACATTAAAGGTTTAATCAATATTTAGGAAGGATGAAGCCTTTTTTGATAAATAGAATTCATTTAGAGAGCGATAAGAGTGTAAAGGATGAGGAATCCTGAAGGGAAAAGAAGATATCATCAAAATAAAGATCAAGAACCATCCCGTCAAGCCAATATATCTGAAGATATATCAAAGATCCTCCCATTAAGAGACCGTTTGCAGAACATCACAAAAATGATAGAAAACCATCCAAAAAGAGCTCAATAGAAAACTGCCATAGAGAGGAATCAAATACACCAAAACAGTAACAAAGCAAAACCCCAGGCAAAACTATTAAACAAAACATATGATATGTGAATAATTAATTTTTTCTTATAGGTGAGTGTATCAGAATCATATGCATGAAGTCCACACCAAACAAACATACACTTCACAGATATAACCGACAATTACCATCTTGAGTAGAGGACCAACAAATTATATGTACTCTTGTAAGCCCGGTTATACTAGAGTAGGGTTAACTGACCTGAAGGCAGAGGTGGTGCACCACGGCCCATTGCTGCTAATTCAGGACTAACTTTCTGTCCAGCTTCCTCAAGTATAGCAATTAGTTCCTTTGCAAATCTAGCATTAGCAGCTGTGAAGAATGTGTAGGCAGTTCCTTTTGCACCAGCTCTCCCAGTCCGCCCAATGCGATGGACATAGTCTTCAAGTGACCCCGGAAAGTCATAATTTATTACATACTTCACATCCTTCACATCTGTTGACAGTAATCAAATAGAAGAATTAAGATATATATATATACATTAAGAGACAGTAAACTGGAAGAGTCATGATGAAACACAAAAGCAGCTCTTCGCTATTTGCCACAACAAAAATGCCAAGACGGACTACTCTGGAATTGACCTCAAGCAGCAGATGGGTAATTCTAACTTAAAAAGACATGCAATTCCAGCATAATATAACACGTTATCAATAGGCAAAAATATTAAGTAAAAAAGAATTCAATATACAAGATTGAAGGAAGATAGGATAACAATAATTTAATATGAATATGTCCAAAATTAATAAAAAAACAGATATTTCCATAACTATAAGAATATCTGCCAAGTAATTAAGCAAAGCAAAAGTTTGTGCACCTAAACCACGGGCTGCAACATCTGTTGCAGTCATAATAGGACTTTTTCCTGATTTAAATTCTGAGAGCACCCAATCTCTTTCGGCTTGACTTTTGTCTCCATGAATTGAAAGTGCAGGCCAGCCATCCATGCGGAGTTGCCTAGTGATCTGATCACATCCTTTTTTGGTATCCATGAATATCAGTATTCGGCTGCCATCCATGATGTCCTCTAGCAACTTCACCAATCTGACAAATAGACCGACTCGATTAGGTCGCCCTATGTGATAAGGTCTTATGAAAATGAAAATAAGGCAGAACACATCCTACTTATCATATTTCTGCTTTTCCGAAACAATGTCAACATATTGACGTATTGCATGGTTAGCTTTCAAATCTTCAGACCCTATAATTACCTGCACAATGATTTCAGAAGTTATCTAAACACACATACATCATACATACACACTTCTCACAAATTACAATGCATTTTTCTTAAAACAATTCATTTCAGACCAAAAACCATTTCAACATAGAGGAATGGAATATAAAAGAGAAAAATACAGTTACATAGCCCAACATGAAAATATCTTAATATCTTACTTTATATGGGTTGTAAAGGAACTTCCGTGCCAATTGTTCGACCTCCTTTGGCCAAGTAGCACTCCAATACAAAGTTTGACGGTCCGGTCGGATCTAAGTAAAACAAAAAACCAAATTAGATGACCAGAAAAATAAGAAACTTTTTAAATATGCAGCTTCAGTGATCATATTTTCCAAATCAAGTTGGATTAATGGGTAGGTACAACTAGTACAATAGTTAGGGGACAAACGAAGAAAATATCATTGTTTTAGATTCTTTTAGCTTTTAAAAATAAACTAAAATTGAAAATTAAATTTAAGAAATTGAGCTCAAATCCTCGTTAGTCGATGCACTACCAACAGTGTAGTTAGTATCGCATCATACCAAGGTCCTGCAATGTAAATCAGGAGCTCTATCTTTTCTAGGTCTGAATCGCAGAGCATATTGCCAGCATCAGTCTCTAGCCATATTGCCCAATTTCTGGTACAAGGGTCACACCTACTGGAGGTTGGGTCACGTGTGACACGGTTTCAAAACCCTGACAAAAAGGGAAGGAAGTAGCCGATATTGTTCCACCACTTTTTCCCGCTCTAGTGTCTCCTTCAGTTTTTCTTCCTTTTTCTGTTCTTATATCTGTTCATGCAAAACGAGAATGACCAATTCCTTTTCTTTCTTTTTTTAACATCTGGTCTAAGAAGATAAAGATGACTAATGCTGATCTTGGGGATAATAAATGATGTCAGATTGAAGTTTTTTTAGACTATACTTCCGAATTTATGCAGCAGTAGCAGCCACTGTTTGCCGATTTTAGGCAGTAACGGCACTGGGTTTTTTGGGAGACTATATTGCTGATTTGTGCAGCAGTAGTCACTGTTATATTAATTTATGCTGCTGCTTTTTGGGGAGTATATGTTGCTGAACTGTGTTGCAGCAAAACAACTATTGTTTGCAAAATTTATGTAACAGGCAGCCACTTACTTTTGCCTAGTGGTTGTGATTATGTAGTAAGAGTGTTTATTTTGGAGCTTATATGACACTTTCTTTATGTTAAAATTCCCTAGATTTTTTATGTTTTTAAAGTTAATGATCATGAACTTGTGCCTTTACATGTCTTATTCACACACAAGCTATTTTTATTATTGATCAGGAATTGTAAAAGCATCTCTAATGGTAATTGCTTGCAAGAGTAGTATATCAATAAAAGCATTATTTTAATGTCAGTCCTACAAACATGAGTTGCTTAAAATCATGATTCAATCAGAGATTCAGAAAATAAGTTTTCCAATTCGTGATTTGTATTCCGATTCAACTACCATGCTAGTAATATACCTACTAGCTAGAACATTACTCGTAATAAGTGAATGAAGCATCAACTTGACTATGACAAATAATACAATACTAAACTATTTCTTGAAATTTTACTATCTCAAAATATTGACCACATCATAAAATAAAGCAACCTGAGAAACAATCTTCCGCAGCTGAGGATCAAACCCCATATCCAACATCCTATCAGCTTCATCCAATACAAGATATGTGACCCTCTGTAAGTTGGTATGATTTGATTCGAGCATGTCAATTAACCTTCCGGGAGTGGCAATTACAATTTCAACACCTGTTACGAAAAATTCATGATTATATTTAGCATGTAAATTAAGCTTTAAATACATTACATTGTTTTTTATTTTGTTTTAATTTCTTAGTTTTGTAAATATTTTTATGAGAATTTGATGATTTTAGATTTTTTAATTTAAGTTATTAGTTTTGTAAGATATAATAAGAAAAGTTATCCTTTTTAGTGTATTTTGCAAAATAAGGAGAAAAGAATCAAAAGAGAGAAAGATTTACAGCCACAGTTGAAGGGGGTAGGGCGCCCAAAATAGGGACTGAACACCATCAGTCAGGGGAGCAAGCGTTGAGCACCCAAAACAGAGCACTCAACACCCACAAGCTTGAGTGACTCTTGATTTTCCCTTAAAAGACACTCCACGGTCTACCCTTAAATTTCTCTATTTAAAGAGAAATCTATTTTGCACGCTACTTGCTTGATAAAAAATTCTTTTATAAATTTAATTGTTTTATACTTCTTTTCTCAAGATTTTGTTTTTACAATTAATTTCTCTTTAATCTGTTCTTGTAAAAAGAAACTACAATCGTACAATTAGTGAAATTATTAGATTGGCAAAGCATTCAATCAAATCCCTGTTGGAACGGTACTTATATTTATGCTTGCTACTTATATTATTTGGTGTACTTGCCAGAGGCATAACAATTATGAAAAGAGGGAACAAAAAATTGTACGAAGGGGCAACAAACAGTCTGTAAGTTAATTTACAAAAGTTGTAGCTCTGTATACTTCAACACATACCTTTCTGGAGATCACGCACTTGAGGTCCCTTCGGAACCCCACCATAGATGCATGTACTCTTAATCCTAGATGATGCACCAAATTTAGTAGCCTCTTGTTGTATTTGAACAGCAAGTTCACGAGTTGGAGCCAATACTAACACAATAGGTCCATCTCCAGGATCTGAAATATGTTGTCAACAAATGGACAGCAAAAAGAAAGAGAGCAACATTAAAAATCCGCACCCTTACATTCAATATAAAATGTTATCACCTTGGCTGTTTCCTTATTTACTTACCTAGGATCGGCTGAGCATTAACATGCACAATGGCAGGTAATAAGTAAGCAAGTGTCTTCCCTGAACCTGTTTCAGCTATTCCTATGAGATCACGCCCCTTCAAAGCCATGGGCCAACCTTGAGATTGAATGGGTGTAGGCTCAGTAAAGCCAGCTTTTGTAATTTCTTGCATCACGTATTCTGGATGAAATCAAGGCATAGAATTAGTATGCTGTTTAAAGATGTCATCCCATAATCTGAAAATAAATTTTGCAAAATAATCATGATACAATAATTATAAAAAAAATGTTCTTTCTCCTTTCTTTTGAGTTATATTCTGTAAATAGGAAGTTTTGACCGCTTCAATCTAGTTAAATCACATGCCTTCTTCTGAATAAAATCAGCCAACCAATTCCTCAACCATTAGGAAAATAATTTTAGCAGACTATTTTTCTTGACAAAATTTCCCATTGAACTAATAATCCTTCCAAACTACAACTTCTTCTCAATGTGTTATGCGAAATAAAGCAATAATGAGAAGTTAAGTCATGTACTTTAACCTGAAGAAGGTGGAAAGTAAAACTGAAGAAATAGAAATAAAAAATAAAAAAGAAGCAGAAATACCTGGAAAACCGGCATCTTGAAAGGTCTTGACAGGCTTGGGGATATCTCGACCTTCAACAGTTATTTCCCTCTGCTGTCGGTACTCATTAACCTCAGCATCAGTCATTGCCCTTACTGCGGGTGACTCGATGTAGAAGTTTTTCTCAAAATGAGGTAAACCATCCAAACTGAGGTTCCTCTTTGGTGATCCACCATCATCATGATCCCTCCTGTTTGACGAAGAATGCTGTACAGAACCACCAAACCCTGTAGGTGCACCTAGGCCAGAATCACTAATAAAACAAACTGTCATTCAGCCAAACATTGTAATAAAGTAAAAAGAGGATTACCAAAGTTGAAACTACATACATCTGGGTAAAGATCGAGGAAATGTAAGGATAAAATCTTAACAAAAGAATAGTGCATTAATATATGGTTGAATAATAGATTGTCATATTAACATATGTTGTGTATAATGCTTTGAAAATACAATGCTCTGTCCTTTCACTATACTAATACTTGATAGTCTACTAGACTTCCAATCATAATTAAGTAATTACAAAAATTATATTTTCTTGTTATAATCACATATGTCTTTTGTAAATTGTGATCATAGTTTTCAATTAATGATAAATGATCAATGTCTCTTTATTTATCAATATTCTACATTTATATAAATTATTTAACAACTTTTTGCTAATGTATCCTAAATTTGAAAAGCATTGTTGTGTCCCTATACCGTCCAAATTCCATATTAAGTATCTGTGCTTCATAGAATAGAAGGAAGCGTTATGACTGCTATTTTAAAAATTACATACAAACTAAAATGTTTACTCTACATCTGTATGTATTGAAGAATTAAAGCGAACCCAAAATTAAAGAGATTCATGAAAGAAATAACTTGTCTTGGCTTAGTCACACAATCACTATCAATCTAGCAGAATAAGAGCATTCTAATGCAGTCAAAAAATGAAAGATGATGAAATTAATAGGAAAAAACACAGTCAGACAAATTACATAAATAATAGCAGAATGTTTATTCGGTAGTTTAATGTAAGAAGAAATAACGGAACGTATAAAAAATATAGCTCTGGAGAGTACAACAGAAACAAAGGTCACCATGAGGTAATGTTTGGTGAAACGGTCAAAGAAGAAGGATTTCAAATTCAGTTATTATCTTTCTAAAGCAAAAATAGATAAACACGTTACAAAATGGATTGAAAACACAGTTTTACACCGAAAAAAAGTTGTTTCTTAGATAAAAATGAACTTTTGAAGCTTATGTAATCATAACATTCCTACGTAGGACAAGAAAAAAAGATATATTGGCTGTTATTCCAACTGCAGAGAAAGCTATTTTGCTATTTGAGTTCCACATAGCAACCAGGGGTTGCTTCACCCAGCTACACAGCTATGTACTCTATAGACTAGTGAAATATGAAACTGGTCCTTAAAATTCATCTGAGATATTTTAAAATATTTTTAACATAACAATATAATGATATGACATTAAGACATGCCTAATACTCCTCCTTTAGAAAAGATTACAGAGCATTAAATTTGTACTAGGGGCGGTGGCAGGCAATGACTACAACAAAAATAACAAAGCCTCACCTCATTAGACGAAGTTGGCTCCATGGAGAATCACATGACACCATTCAATTTGGTTTACACAATGGAAAAAACAAAATAAATAAACAAATAAAACCATTGTCCCCAGAAGTAACTGAGATGGTTACGCTGCAGGACATCAATTGTGAGCTCACAAGCTCAATCCATCCTCCTTTTAAGGCATACCGTGAGTGTCTCTTAGGATCCAAATAAGATATAATATAATAAAACCTTTAAAAACAACAATGAAAGTGAAATTAACAAGGCAATTGATTGATGGATTGGGCCTATTACCACGGACTCACACAGTTGTTAAAATACCAATGAACCGAAGGCGAACTAAACTAGCAGTAGCAAATGTTTCCACCATGAAAAAACCCTAAAATTTGGCACTCTAGTAAAACTAAAAAGAATATTGAGTCAAACAAAATAAAAAATAAAATGTACGGGAACATGATATATGGAGATTACTGAACTCGTCAACATCAACCAGAACTAAGAGTGTGAAAACCTAACAATCTGACTAAATTAGTGAACAAAATCTACAAAACTAGGTAGTGTAGAAAAATATTAAGAATAACAAAACAAATTGAATTTGAACGGAAAAGGGACATGTCTGTTTCCAGAAAATTAGGGTTCAGATTAAATGACAGCGGTGGTTACCTCCTCCGGTCACGGTAAGAAGTGGGGTCGCCGCAGCGGCTGTCGTAGCGGCTCATGATGTCCTTCGATAATACACTCTTCACTTTCCTCCTCTCTTGTAGCTCCTCAAACAGCGTTTTTCAGTTTCTCTCTAACAGGTAATTGGGCTTTTCTTTACTGGCCCAAGTCACGCTTTTGTTGCCTTCGTATATTTTTTTTCTGACAAATTTTTTGGAAATGTTTAAATTCCAGAACATTCGGAAAAAACTTGTCGGAAATATTAAATATTTAACATTTTTAAAATATTTCAGAAAGAGTTTTTTAAAATATTGAAAAATTCAATATTCTAAAAGGTATTTTCCGGAAATATTAAGAATCTAACATGCTACAGAAAGCACTTTCATGATGTGCTGAAATTTCAACTATCTGAAAACTAAAAAAAAAAAGTAATTTAGAAAATATAAATATACTAATAGAATAAAAATTTCAAATAACAATTGTCTTTTCTTGGACTATTTGGGCTCATGCCAACCAACCCATTACAGAATGGTCTAGGTCAGTTACTATACAATTGGGCTTTTTCGTCCTGCACACCCATTTTTTTAAAATGACTATTTTATTTTTGTAAAAATTCTTGATAATCAATTCCGAAAATCTTCTGGAGTAAGTTTTCTAGTATTTCTGAAACATGTTTTGGAAATAGTATTTTTAGAACAGAATTTACATAATAGGATTTCCGGAACGTGATTTCTAAAACAAGCATTCCGGAAAATGTGAAATGTTTTCTGAATTAATTTTTTGGAATAGAAATTTTATAATAAGTTTTTCAGAATTTGGAACTGAGTTTTTGAAAATGAGCGTATCAGAACAATTTTTTTACAATACGTAAAATGCATTTTGGAACGAGATTTTTTTTTAAAACGGGCTTCCATTATTTTTCTTCTTCTTCTAGTGTGGATAATGGAGGTGCAGCTGCAATGGCATAGCAACAGTGGCATAATGCAATGAGAAAGACTATTTTAGTCTTTTCAGTAAATAAAAGTTGCCATTAGTAAAATTGGGGTGCGGAAAGAAAAAGATGTGGACTTTTTAACAGTTTTCTTTTCGGCACGTGCCTGATTCACTGTTTTCTATTTTTATAGAAGGATTCCCCATGCGAGAGGAAAAAAAAGATAGACAAGGGCGTTAAACAAAATGATTTTAAAATGAAAATTTCAAATAAATAAAATATTTTAAGATAAAATTTAGCAAATAAAAATTATTTTAATATAAAATTTAAGAACTAAACCACACATGATTTTGGTTCAAGTGAATGAATATAATTGATATATGTGTTAATGAATTTTGGATCTAATAGATATACTAAAAAACACAGTATAATAAAAAAATTTAAATCTTTTTATTATAAAATAATTCAAACTTATGTTTAATTTTATTATATTTATATATTATAACTAAATTTTAATAATTTAATAAATTGATTATTATTTATCAATATATCATTATAGTCTTAAATTCACGATCTAAATATTATAAATACAAGATAAAAAATTTGATTTATAAAGTTTTTGAGTATGGATACACTTTGGCATCATAAAGGATAAGGCAATTGGATAACAAGGAATGAATGAGTGAAAAAGAGAGCCTGAATTTATATGCTGAATTTGGTATTGCATTGCAATTTTTGAAGGCTATGGTTATTGATATGGATGAGGTTGTGCAACTTGGCCAACCCTTTTGGAATATGGATATGATCCAATTACCAAACATGTGACATTCCTTTCGGCACAAAAATATATAGATAAATAAAAGTATAGTACCATTCTCATCACATATGCAGATAAGGTGTATACTTCTTCCTGTTCAAACACTTTTCGATACACAGTACAGAAAATCTTTCATTCCATAACAAACTACTTTTCTATCAATTATTATTTCTAGAAGTAGAACTTTGCTTAATTTGACCATATTTGGTATCATACATGTTCATAGTCTTTTTCCACTTAAAAGGTTTATTCCATTAATCAAGTTGCTCGTAGTTGAAGATGACTTATAGATAAGAAAGAATTGTATAAATCTTATTTTATAAGATTAAGTTAATATTAATGTTTAGAAACTAGAGATTTTGTGAGAAAAATAAATGTAAAGTGAATTATTTTAGGTATATAGTTGATAGGCCTATCATACATCATTGAATGATATGAACAAGCTCTGATACTTAATGACATGTCTTTGCTGACTGTAATGGATAAAACCAAAGGCTGTCTTTGTTTTGTGTAGTAATAGTGATAGAAGCAGGTCCAAGTATTGATAAGATTCAGCTTCTTCATCCTCATCCTCCAATCTAATACACCTTTTTAGTGTTGTATTTGTTTAAAATCATCTTTCATTAGTTTAATTAACTCACTTGCTGCATTTTGTGAAGAGTGAATTGAGATAAACCAAAACTATATGTATATATTTGGTATCTACTCCAAAGTGCGATGGTTCTTTTCCTTTTCATAAAAAATGGTAAAGAAAGTGTAGAGTGGCATTTGGAATTGGAAAGGTGGTCCAATGATTTAATGTAACAGCACTGTCAGACCCTCTTTCCCACCAAAACAAGCATAAAATCTGTTGCAATAAACAACAATGCCCTTTAGACCAATTCTGTTTAGGCAAAGGTTATCTTTTATGTTGGGTTAGTTTGGTTCATTGGACACATGATCTTCAGTGGCATTGTCTTGTGAGCCAAAGTGGAATGACATTTAAAGAAAAAATGCAAAAGTTTAAGAATTTAGAACACATGGTATTGGCTTGGCCCCATCTCAAATAGGCAAAAAGAGTCCCTTGGAATAAACAAACAGGGCACTTTGAGTTATCTCTAAGCAAATAATTTGCCTTTGGAGGTTCAAATCTTAAAGGGAAAGCTTATTTAAAGGCACTGGTAGTTTAACCAGATCTCTCTGCACCACACCAACTGGTTCTAACCACTTTCAAAATCGTTTGGTCTCAAACAACCTTAACCAAAAGTGGACTCTAGCTAAAGCCAAGTTTTAAGAATCCAAACGGTAAATCCAAGTTTCACTTTAAGTAGAAATGAGACAATAAAACATCATATAAAGTTGAAAATTCATGGATAGATTATCTTAAAGTTTTAAATAGAGAATGATGTCAATTTCCCATGTGATCGAGACTAAATCTCATTGACGTTGTATTGTATTTCTATGGTGAATCTCCTCTTCTATAAACCTATTACCAAATTCATCTTATGATCAACAACAACAAGAAGGATTTTGGAAGAAACAAGTTTCAATGATGGAAAATCATTATTCTCTGCTACATATGTTCTTTCTGTCAAAATGACAAACAGGTTAGGTGCAGCTCAATTAATCGGTTAACAACCCCAGATTAGTGCAATGATTTAAAAATTAAAGCATAATAATAAGGATAAGATAAAGGCAAAGGTCACATATGCATAGAGTAATGACTGATGCATCCTTCCAATAAAATAATGGCGTCACCATTAAATGTATGATCACAAGAATTTGAACAGTTTAAGTGTTTTGTGAATGTCATTTTCATTCAGTCAATAATATTTATGTAAAAGTCTATGAGCTTACATAAATGAAGGAAAACTGGTGAGACATCACATTATGAGGCATGGACCCTTGATGCTCATCATAAACCAAACCAAACCAAAATTCATTATTCTATTCACATAAACAACTAATAGTAATTTAGTGTTATTTAACATTTAATTATATGAAAAAAATCATACTAACACTTAAATTTTGAACATTATTTAGTTAAGTATACATCAAAAATCAACTAAACTAAACTCTTATGATCATCATAACTACCCTGAGCTGAATGAAAGGCAAAGGATTGTTCTTTTCTTTGAAATTAATGTGAACGAAATGAATGAAGACAAATTCAAAGCAGCAGCACAATTTTAAAGAGAGATTAAAAAATGCATGCATGCATATGGTTATAGAAAGCTTATGGAGTAAGAGAAAGGCATGATGGGCACTTTTCAACAGAAGAAAATCCTTGTTGACCCCTCTTTCCTTTAAACAACGTTTCCGGTTAATAAAAAATGTCATCAATTTTGTATGTACCACACCACGTTTGATGCATCTTTATAACATCATCATGTTTACTATATGTAAATGCCGTGTACTACTCAATCTCTCCTGTTATTATAATAAAACTACTTATCTCAACCAAAATACTAGATACTCTGATCATTAAGTTTATGTGAATGAATAATTATCCAAATATATTCTTTAATTTTAATTCAACCTTACAATTTATAAAATATGATTTGTATTTATCTATATGCTATAAATTTAACTAATTTATAATACAATCTTTATTCCAAAACATGTATATATTCAACGTAGATTCATAAATTAATTAGTGATATTTCCATTTCGGTTCAATAATCTAAAATACATAATTCAATAAAGTATATATTAAACATTGTCATTATCAAATCGTCCAAAATTAAGTCCATTTAAATAATGTTTACATAATCTGGATAATTACATATTATCGTTATTAACAACCTACATAAATTTCTATATGATAAGATATTATCTGTTTTGGACTAAGTCCAATTAAATAATGTCTACATAATCAAGATAATTACGTATTATCGTTATTAACAACTCACATAAATTTTCATAATAGTAAGATATTATCCGTTTTGGACCAAGTTCTTAATGATTTGTTTTTTGCACAACTCCAAATGACTTTTTACCAATAAAAGTATTTATATAAACTCTTGTCCATTTCTTATTTTATTTTATAAGAAACTTTGTTTACGACATCCGCATTTCACGTTCTTATAAATACAATTATTATTCTTTAAGAAATATTTACTCTTATAAATATTTATACTCACTTTATACATAAAAATCCTAACTCGAAGAATCTTTTACTTAACTTTACAAAATGGATTTTACAATCAGTTGTATATTATAAATTTATATTATCATTCCTACATTTAAAAATCCATTACCAAGAATTACACAAGTATAACATGTTTAAAAGTGAAAAACATGGTTTGTAAATTTGTACAAGGAAGGCAATAATTGAGTTGATGAGGGATAAGAAATGGTATTGGTATGTGACCCAGTAATGCACTTTTACACCCACACATTTTTTGCAACACTATTGTGGTAGATTAATTAGACATTAGGGCCTACTAGATTCAATGGCCATTGATGGTGATTGAAAGCTCAAAGTGCTAAGAATTATGATACATTGCCACAAAGGTTTTATGTGGCAAACTCATCCTCTTACCAAGTTTATGTGGCATTCTCATCTTGGTGTGTATTTTTCATTGTCTTGTTCCTCTCTTCTGGTTTTTGATATGTTGCTCTTCTTTTGATTTTTGATAAGTACACTCACGTACTTTCCTTCTCATATTTTCTCATGCCCCCCTTGTCTTTTAAAGAGACATGAAGAAATTAATTTAATATTGTATATGATTGAGAAATTTTATTCTATGCTTGGTTTGAAAGCTAAGGCTGTACGAAACAATTGGGTACAAATACTCTTCTTTTTTTTTCCTATTCCAGGATAATTTAATAAAATTACAAAGATTAAAAGAAATTGTAAAATAATCCCTTGGTATTCATTTTCAAATTTACAATCACTTTCACAACTCAATGATTACTTGAACGTGATGCATTTAAGTAAAAGATCCGAATACTAACCTTCATTATTAATTTACCTAATTTTTATTAAAATAACTAACTGACCACATACTTTTAATAAAACATTATTTTTCAATATTTTTAAAGAACTAAAATTCAGATTGCATTGGATAAAATTAAATAATATTAGTTAGTTGAGATTTAATCTTATAATTACATTTATGTTGACCCTTGGATCCATTTTTATGTTTCTATCTGTCCAGCTATGCTTTTCATTTTTAAATAACTGAGCTGTTTATAAATTAAATTTAAACAAGTACCACGATGTTTAGATTCAGACTAACATGTACTTCATTCATTCATCATTTGCAAAAGTCAACAATGCAGATATAGAACAAATAAATAAATAAAAATAAATAAATAATCTTAAAAAAAATGTCCACGTTGCTTGCTAAAATTAGTTCATCAAGAATTAATGTGCAACGTGATCTACCCATGCATCAAATAATTAGGTTACCAACAATAGGCACGATTACATCTTAATTTATTTAAGGGCTGATTAATTTTTAAATAATTAAGTTTTTATTATTTTTTTGTCTATTAAAAAAAATTCTCGACAAAGTTTTTTTCATTGAATATTTAAAATTTTTGTATTTTTCAATTAAGTTCTTGTAATTATTTTTTTTTTTTGTTAATTGAGTAATGTGATTTTTATTTTGTCATTTTGTTTACTTCATTTTCACGGAATAAAAAATTGTGATGATTTGTTATGAATATAAATTAATATTAAACAATAAAAAATATTTATTCTTTTATATTAATTGTAATATCACTTTATATTATAATTATAAAATTTCATGTGTTTTTAATATATAAATATAAATATACAAGATGACCAAATTAAAGGTGAATGGACTACCTAAATAACTAGACTATGGAGAGTCGGTTAGAAAATGTAAATAAATAAAAATAATGATAGAAATTAAATTAAAAACTCTTAAATTGTGAGAGACTTATTTAATTATAAACATAGAAATGGCATGTATTTTTATTTTCTTTTTTATTATTTTGGTGTTGAATTATATGTATCGAATGTGGTTGATATGAGCTGGGTGTGTATTATTAGGGTGAAGAAAATGTTGTGGATGGTTAGAAAAAGGAAGCAAAAGAGTAAGTTAGGTCCACATGTGTCTGTAGTAGAAAGCTTTTTACAACTAATCAACAACTATATAGATGGTGATTGCTAGGGTTACATACATCTACTATTATAGGACTTATAATAATTGCTTAGGTTACTCATTAACATAATTTAAACCTGGGACTTGTTTTTGCTTTCGATCAGATTTAGGTAATTAAAACATTAAGTGAAAATCATTTAACGGTTGAAGATGATGGTGCTACCATATGAAAGGGATGCACCAACGTAAGAATAATGAATCATAAGTGGAAGACAGAGCATCCAATCTTATACTCTCTTTTTTTTTTTTTTCATTTTGCTTTGACTTTTTTCTCTCATGAATGTGCTTGATCCCATGTGAAACTGGATGAGGCTTATCACAAGAAAATCTTGTAACTTCGTTTACGTTAAATAAATCCTCTATTAAATAAAAATAAAGTGAATTTCAAGTTTACATTAAAAAAAATATATATTTTGTTAACATTCGTGAGTAATATTTTGTTTTGTTTACCTCAAAACGATTTCAAATGATGTTTTTATACGGTATAGTGTTTTGTAGTAATTTACACAATTATATAAAACTATATATAGATTTTGATTTGTTTGTTATAAATGGCTTTGCTTATAAAATAATAAAGTCAAGATTTGTACATAGTTGAATGGTTTAAATTAAAGGAAAAATTTGGTTAGGAGATCGTATTGTGATTGACATTGGAGTCAGAGTGATAATGCAGCACAAATTTTAAAATTAATAAGTAATGAATTAATTAATCTATGTCACTAAATAATAATTGTAGTTTCCAATGTAGTTTGATGACATTTTCTTGTTTAAATTTGAATGGAGCGTCTAACTATTACGGTGGTCCCTATCTCACTAATGCAATGTAAATTTAGCTGTTATATACGGGAAATTAAAAAAGAAATATATATTTCGTATTATAAAAAGATTATATATCATGAGAAAATAAATTTAATATAAGAAATAGTAGAAAAAATTTATTAGAGTTTTGTATGTGAAAAATGGGTTATTACAAAGGAAAGCGACCTCATTCACGAGCACTTATTCGTGAGACTTCCTTTACGCCATCTCTTATATTCCATCATTTTCAATTAACCAACCACGTCACAATCATTAATGCTCTTCAATTTCAATTTCCTTTCAGTGCTCAGGGTTAGGGCATGAAATCGTATCCAATTAGCAGCCATGCAAATATCTCAATTTTCGTGTGTATATATATATTACTTTTATTTCACGGTCACCTTCAAACAGATCGAACACTCAATAAAAAACAAGAAACAGTAAACAATTAAAGGTATACAAATAATTAGAAGAACGAGACAATGAATAGTACCACAACCGATCCGTCACAATCAATAAACAAAGTTTTTCACCATGATTAAGATAAACATTAATTATTAATGATTGGGTTAAAATTGAGTCCGGATTAAAGTTATGTCAATCTAAAATTCATAACTAAACCATGCTAAAAAAAATTATTAAAATATATAAAATAACTCCACCTCGTAACCGAAACATTGAATAAAATTAGTGAATATATATGTCTTGTATTAATTTACAATTTTTTTATTTTAATATAAAATTCGGAATTGATGCACCTAATAATAGTTTCGTGCCCCTACAGGAGTAAAATACTGAGCCGTATACGAAACAAATTACGGTGTACCAATGTTGTAGAGACACCAATCTACTAAAAGAGTGCCTTCTAAATTACTTCACAGGACCAAACTTTCTGTTTTGGTTTTTGGTTTTCCCATGTTAGACATTCATTCTTCTTTGGTTTCTCATATTAAAAGCAACCAAGGTTGTTTCCATATTAGTTTTAGTTATATGTTAATGTCTTCCACGATTTTTCTATCATTTTAAAAAACATGTATTTTCTATATAAGGTATTATTTATTTTAAAATTTATGTTTTATCACGGTTTTGTATAAAAATTATTGACTAAAAATAATTTTTTTATATTAATTAATTTCAATTTTATATTAATCATAGAAAATCACATTTGTTAATATAGAAAAACAAATAAACAAGACACTTAACTAACACAAAAAATACATATAAAACTTAATTAAAAATATAAAATATTTAAGCCACTTGATGAAAATTTAACTAAAAATATTTAAGTCTACAAAAGAGATTAAAAGTTAATTAAAATTAAAATTCAAAACCTCCTTTTTATTTTATGTTTTTTTTCTTTTAAACAAACATTTGAATTGAAATTGAAAAGCTATTCAGTGGGAAAATCAAAATCTGAAAAATGACTTTTGACTTATGACAAAAGGAAATAACACAAAACACTGATATGCTTCACGCACCCCTATGTATGCGTTTTCCCATTATTATGGCGGGATGTTCCCTTCTTTTTAATTTTTGAACCGGATATTATCATTCAGGGTTCACAACCGGACCCGGTTCACCGGTTCATAAGTGAAGCTTAACCGGTTTCAGAACTTCGTATTTTAAACCGATTGAGAAGTTTATTTAAACTAAGTCTATCCACGGATAAATAATGAATTATTTTCTTAATATAAGCTGCTATTTTCATGGGTTGTGTTTTTATGATAATTAGTTAACTAATTTATGTATATTAAATTAATAACATTAAATTAATATGTATTAAATTATTTTTGGGGGCATGAAGGTAAATTTAACGTGAGTACAAACACAGCATATAACTTTTTTACTCTTGGAAATTGGATCACACCAATTACTTCAATGATTTGAATCGGCAACAACCCACTCAACTTAAAAAATTATTGAGTAAAAGCATGGCCAAAATGTTTATTTGAGTGTGCATGAGTTTAACTTAAAAACATAACTTTTTTTTTAATTTATAACTAATTTAATTAATATTTTGTTACTATATTTTTATATTATTAAATACGATCAGTTTAATTATTTTTGTTAAATGAATATTAATACTGTTTAAAAAGTATTATATATCAAAATTTAGAAAATGTCACGTATAAATTATAAAAATCTTTAAAAGAATATAATAAAAAAATTGCACCACACCATAATGAAGACACATTAGTATTTTATGACACAAAATGACCTAAATAACTTAAAGCATATTAAGGTTTTAGTGTATGTTCCTCCAACTACAAATATGGAAGCTTTTTCCTTACAAGCGATGATGAACCAGTTCCTTGCAATATATGCATCACTTTAAGAAGAAGAAGATGTTTTCTTCACCTTTTCTACATAAAACAAATTTCATTATTTTATTATAATCCCATTGTTTATCTGTTTATAATATTTTCAACAATTTTCGTTTTGTTTGGTTCTGTGGGACAATTGATCAAACAGTGTCTAGGCATTGGGATGTTTCATTTTGATCTGCTTCAAATCAGCGGAGCTTTCCCGTATTCCTTCAAATGAAGCAAATCTTATCCTCTAATTGTTTTATTGCAAACAACCAACATTATATTTCCAGAATTTCCTTCCTAATTTTTTATTTGTTGGGTGAAAAGCTTCCTTGCACTGTCTAACATGAAAATAAGAATATATTTATTTGGTGTATCTGAAATTTTGGAAAAAGAAAAAAGAATCCACACGATAGAAGGTGAGAAGTCAAATAAATAAAAGACACCATTGATGTGGAAATGGAAAGCATGCATATATGAGATAGGAGATGGATGGCATTAAGAAAGAGAATATATTTGATTCAGTTGAATTGATTTATAGTTGTTGAGGAACATGAAAAATGGTTGGTGTTGGCAATGATGATGATGCATATATAGTAGTGTTGGGAGAAAAAGATATGCATGCATTACAACATACATAATCAATCTTCTTCTGGATTTGTTTGCTTTGGAAGTCGACATCCAAGTTCTAACCAAAACTCAATGATCAGATGATGTTCTTCATAAAGCGCCTCTCTTCTTGTTTCTTTTCTCTTTCTCTTTCCCCTTCTTCCAAGTAAACCTTTTTTTCAGTTAGAAAGTGAAACCTTGCTTAGTCTTTTTCTAACACAAAACTAGGTTGTTACATATGACTTCAAAATAAAGAAGAATTTAAAAAAAAAGGATTAAATATATTTTTAAAGTTTTAATTTGTAATGAAAATTAGAATAATTCTCAAAATTTTGGTTTAGTTTAATTTTTAACTTTAAAAACGTATGAACATAATTTTTTTAACTAAATTTTATTAGATTTATTTATCTATATGTTTAATATATTTTCATTTTATGTTAATTTATAAACATGTCTGTTTAATTAAAAAAACTAAATTAACACGAATCTAAAATTAAAAAACTAAATTAATTTAAAATTTTGAAAAGAAATTAATTTTAATTTTTACTAAAAAGAATTAAAAATGTATTTAATTTAAAAAAAATCCCAATTTTATTATAAGATATAGGAATTTAAATTGTTGAGCAAGATTTTTAATTCAAATTTTTGTAATAAAGAACACAAAAATTACAAAATAGGTTTTATCTAATCAAATCCATCTATTTCTCTCAGTTTGACAAGTTAAAATTTAATGTATCTTTCAGATGTTAAAAGTTAAAAGTAAATAACAATAATAATAGTAACAGTAATAAATAATGATATTAATAAACTAAAATTAAAAATTAAATTTTAGTCTTGTAATTATGGTCCCTAAACCATTCACTAACAAAAATATTCATAATTAATACTAATTATTAAATATAGTTTAATATAACTTCGTAACTTCCAACCAAAATCTTGCAGCAAATTTGAAATCACATAAATGTTTCAGTCATTGATTTCAAAATTCGTCAGAAGTAATGAATAAGATAACCCTCTTCACATTCTATTCAGGATCTCACTGCTTCCACCAATCAAACAAAAAACATACCTGCTTATGTCTGTTTTCGATTAATTAAACAAAAAGTATTGATTTTTTTTTTTCTATTTTCTTCATGACATATGCCAATAGTCTAAAATTAAAACTACAATTGCATATAATAAAAAACATTTAATTTTTATGAATAAAAAGAGGAAAATGATTATAGAAAGTTTAATTAAAGAGAAAAAGAATATGAGTGGATGGAGAAGAACAAGACGTGGGTCCCAAAGCTCCATGAAAGTGGGTCCCACTTTCTCACAAAGACCATCTACTCCTCAGTGTTGAGTGTTTATAAAAGCAGCTGCAAAGCACCACCCTTTTCCTCCAACAAAGAACCTCCAAATAAAGTAGCTTAATCTCCCAAAAGGGTGAAAACAAATCAAAAACAGAAATATATCACTGTTGCTCACTCTTTCAAGCTGCAACCTACCATTTTTTTTTTCTTCCTTTCACACTGTTTTCTCTTCAATCATTCTGCATAAAGGAGGAGACTTGCACGCAGGACAAAAAGCATTCTTCTCTCCTTCTGACATTCCTCTCTCCACACGTTGAAGCATAGAATAAAGTGTTCAAGGGCCACTGCTTTACCAAGCTGAGGAACAGCACAACAAGGGTGTTGTTTTTTATTGCTGTTTTCATTTTTTTGTTGTCATGAGCTTCAACAAGCTCATTGTGTGGAATGTGCCTCTGCTCTTGGTGGTGGTGTTTGCATGGTCACTGATCGGTCATGCTTCGGCTTCTGTGTCCTATGACCATAAAGCTATCACCATCAATGGCCAAAGAAGGATACTGCTTTCTGGTTCCATTCACTACCCCAGAAGCACACCTGAGGTACTTTACTCAAATGTGTTTCATGGTTTCATCCATTTTAACTTTCTACCAAATGGGTGCCTTAAAGTTTATCCCTTTTCAGATGTGGCCAGATCTTATTCAGAAGGCAAAGGAAGGAGGTTTGGATGTGATTCAAACTTATGTTTTCTGGAATGGGCATGAGCCTTCACCCGGGAAAGTAAGAACTTAAGAAACAATGTTTGAAAATATGCATTTGTTGTTATTATTTTAACGAATTTAGTTGTTGGGAATTATCACAATATTTTTTCTTTTGGATACTGTAGTATTACTTTGGGGGAAACTATGATCTGGTGAGGTTCATAAAGCTGGTGCAGCAAGCAGGCCTCTATGTTAACCTCAGAATTGGTCCTTATGTTTGTGCTGAATGGAACTTCGGGTAATGAAAGAGATGAATTTCCTATTTGCATAGGCAAAGAGCCCTTGCTGATATAGTAATTATGAGTTTTCTTAACAGCTTAATCTCATTCATTTTTCAGAGGTTTCCCTGTTTGGCTCAAGTACATTCCAGGTATCAGCTTCAGGACAGACAATGGACCGTTTAAGGTAAGATAAGAATCACTCTAAAGTATCATACAAGAATTCTCCTTTTTTTTTTCCCGTATGTTTCATCTTTTGAATTGTCTACTAATACACTTTTCTTTTCTTTTCTTTTTAAATGTTGCTGTGGTTAAGTTTCAAATGGAAAGATTTACCAGGAAGATTGTGGATATGATGAAAGCAGAAAGGTTATTCGAGTCTCAGGGTGGTCCAATAATTCTATCTCAGGTAGATTACATATGCAGCTACCCTTCTGCTCAATCCAATAGCATGTTTATATTTTCATGTAACTTTTTTAGTTTGAAAATATAGTTACAGCCTTGTTGCTCAAAATAAACTGAAGATACACACAGAGAGAAAAAAATTCAATGATTTTTACCTCTGCAAAAATTTTGCACAGATCGAAAATGAATATGGACCTATGGAGTATGAAGTTGGTGCTCCCGGTAGAGCCTACACACAATGGGCAGCTCATATGGCCGTAGGCCTTGGCACTGGGGTTCCATGGATCATGTGCAAGCAAGATGATGCTCCCGATCCTGTTGTAAGCTCAGCTTATTTGTACCTTTTACACACATTTTCTCTAATCATTATAGCTTGTTGTCTTTGGTGGGGATACTAGAGACAGTATGTTTTGTCCATTTGCCTAATGGAAGAAATGAGTGATTATTCCTATTTGTACATAGTTGGTATCAGTCCTTGTTCAGTCCTTTCACTATTGTTCTCATTATCATGCCTGGTTAGTTATTAACCGTTATAATTATAGTGAAATTACGCTTTTTACTTACGGTGGAAACTGAAAATCCGACATTCTTGTCAATTTTCATTGTTAGTGATGGAGAGAGAAATATATTGTTTTATATCCTCAATATATGTTATATTTGCATGAGTACATTTAAAACCAATAATTCCAATCAGGATCAAAGTCCACATCTTAATTCTAAACTCTTTTTTTTTTTTTGCAGATTAACACTTGCAATGGCTTTTATTGTGATTATTTCTCTCCAAATAAGGCTTACAAACCAAAGATGTGGACAGAGGCTTGGACTGGCTGGTATGATAAATTTGAAGGTTTTATTTTGTGGGTTGTTAGTTCTTAGAGATGCTCATTTCCTGTGTTACACTTTGAAATATGTAGGTTTACTGAGTTTGGAGGTGCAGTTCCTCAAAGACCTGCTGAAGACTTGGCATTTTCAATTGCGAGGTTTATACAGAAAGGGGGATCATATGTCAACTATTATATGGTAAATTGAACTTTTCTTGATTTCATTGTGTGAATTTAATTCACCCTTGAATAGTTAACTAATCCCCTTTGTTTTGTTCATTCCAGTATCACGGGGGAACAAATTTTGGTCGAACTGCTGGTGGTCCCTTTATTGCTACGAGCTATGATTATGATGCACCTCTTGATGAATATGGTATACATAAAGATGAAAACAGAGTTCTCAAATATATATATATATATATATATATATTATATATATATATATATTTCATGATTGGTTTTTTAGCTATTTATTATGTTCTATGCAGGATTGGCCAGACAGCCAAAGTGGGGTCATCTGAAAGATTTACACAGAGCAATAAAACTGTGTGAACCTGCTTTAATAGCAGGAGATCCTACTGTGCAACGGCTTGGGAACTATGAAGAGGTATAACTTTATCTAGTTTTCTGAGAATTATTTGTGAAACTGCTATGGAACTGGTCTAAACTTTCAACTTTCATAACCAATGTACAGGCTCATGTCTTTAGATCAAGGTCTGGAGCTTGTGCTGCATTCCTTGCAAACTACAATCCGCAATCTTATGCAACGGTGGCATTTGGAAATCAGCATTACAATCTGCCTCCTTGGTCTATAAGCATTCTTCCTAACTGCAAGCACACTGTTTATAACAGTGCAAGGGTGAGTCAAATTAAACTAACTTTAAGTTCAGATTACTGGAGATGGGGTTAATGTTTCTTATGATAGAGATTTTATATCTGTGAAGCATGACCAAATATACACTATTTAGTTGGTCTGAGTAAATTTGTTCAATAATGAGTTATATGCAGTAGTAGTTCTTGTGACTTTTTTGTTCTGTGAAAGTAGGCAAACAAAAGGGACAAATGATATTTCGTTTTGGAGTCTTACTTACATTCTTTGTCTCTTGTTTGAACCTAGTTTCAATTTCATTGAGAAACGGTATTCTTTTGAGTAACTCTTGAACTGAAGATTTCAGCAGTAATGTTAATTCGAAATCTCTTTACAGGTTGGTTCTCAGAGCACAACAATGAAGATGAGTCGTGTTCCTATTCATGGAGGACTATCTTGGAAAGCGTTTGACGAAGAGACAACCACTACTGATGATAGTTCCTTCACTGTGACTGGCCTGTTGGAGCAGATAAATGCAACCAGAGATTTGTCTGACTACCTGTGGTACTCCACGGAGTGAGTGTGACCTATAACTCTGCAATGTTCTTACTTTAATTTCTCTTAACCATTATTGATAGATTTGCTCATTTTTGTTTCTAGACTATGAATACTTATGTTGTTTCTTTTCTTGGCAGTGTTGTGATCAATCCCAATGAAGAATTTTTGAGGAATGGAAAGAATCCTTATCTTACAGTTTTATCTGCTGGGCATGCTTTGCATGTTTTTATCAACAATCAGTTGGCAGGTGAGCAGTACACTGCTGGTTCACTTCACGCTGTTTCAGCAACACTAATGATTTAAACTACAAGGATGTATTACTACAAATATTCAATTTCTATAATTTTTTCTTTTTATTTCGTAATGTGATCCAAGAGGAAGAAGAGGGAATCTTTTAAGTACTTTTGAGAATTGAATGGATTGGACAACTGCACTTTATATATATGTAATGACCTGATCAAGTAGCTTATCCTATACTTGATGGACATGACCATAGATCATGTTACCATTCTTCTCTTAACTTTGTTTCCAAAACTGGTCAAACACTGTGAAGTGCCTCTCAGAAATAAGTAGAGTTTTCAGTGAGAAAGGTTGGAAAAACAGAGAAAGAAAAGGAAAAATAATTCTTTGGTGTAGGTTTCATTGAATTACTGCTAAGGGCTTTCTTTCATGGGTCACTATTTTATTTTGCTTCATCTTTGATACATTGAGCCAACAATTTATCTTCTTGTGGTCAGGAACTGCATATGGAAGCTTAGAGGCCCCCAAACTAACCTTTAGTGAAAGTGTGAGGCTCAGAGCTGGTGTTAACAAAATCTCCCTTTTAAGTGTTGCAGTTGGGCTTCCGGTTTGTTCTCTATGTCCCTCTCTCTTGTGTGAACACTGACATGACTAAATGATATCAGATGCACCTCTGCACTTCCAACAAATCTGATTGTTTGGAATTTTAAACTCTGGTTATGAACATGACTATATATTTATTCATCTGCTACCTATTATTGGCACACAGAATGTTGGTCCACATTTTGAAAGATGGAATGCTGGTGTTCTTGGCCCAATAACATTAAGTGGTCTCAATGAAGGGAGAAGAGACTTAACTTGGCAAAAGTGGTCATACAAGGTTCTTTTCAAACATTCTGCTTGCTTTCTCTTTCTCATTATTGCTTTAGTTTGCCTGAGATTCATTTGAATGCTTGTTTTAGGTTGGTCTTAAAGGTGAAGCCTTGAATCTACATTCTCTTAGTGGAAGCTCCTCTGTTGAGTGGCTTCAGGGGTATTTAGTTTCTAGAAGACAGCCATTGACATGGTACAAAGTGAGTATTGTGATACCTCTATACTACCCTGCAAAAAGTTTCCATCATTCCATTGATTCTGGGTCAGCCACGGACTTCATGAAATTTACTTTTATACTATTTATCAACAATGATCTAGAAGGAAAAAAAAAACTATGTGATTACACTGGGGAAATTGTTAACATATGCCAAAAAGTTAGTGTAAATGCAACAAAAAGGGACCTTTTTTTTGGCTGTAAAAGTAATGTCCTTTCTATACTTCTGTAGACTACCTTTGATGCCCCAGTTGGAGTTGCGCCATTGGCTTTAGACATGGCCAGCATGGGCAAAGGTCAAGTGTGGATAAATGGACAGAGTCTGGGCCGCTACTGGCCTGCTTACAAAGCATCTGGTTCTTGTGGTTACTGTAACTATGCAGGGACTTACAATGAGAAAAAATGTGGAAGTAAATGTGGCGAGCCTTCTCAAAGATGGTGAGAAATGTCTAGCTTGTTCTTGAATTTTGTTTAACGTTGGTTAGAAACCATTGTCATACTAATTACTATCTGATAATTTCAGGTACCATGTTCCTCATTCTTGGCTGAAGCCAACCGGAAATTTACTGGTTGTGTTTGAGGAATTGGGTGGGGATCCGAATGGGATCTTTTTGGTTAGAAGAGATATTGACAGTGTATGCGCTGATATCTATGAGTGGCAGCCAAATCTTGTTAGTTATGAGATGCAAGCTTCTGGCAAAGTAAAAAGTCCTGTGAGGCCAAAAGCACATTTGTCATGTGGTCCTGGACAAAAAATCTCATCAATCAAGTTTGCTAGCTTTGGCACTCCAGTAGGATCTTGTGGAAGCTACCGTGAAGGAAGTTGTCATGCTCACAAGTCATATGATGCTTTTCAGAAGGTAAAAGAAATTTGGATTCTCTGTCGTTTTTCTGTGTTGCTCCTCTGCTATGCCTTCAAAATACATTGACATTGATTTTGATGTTTTAAAATATATTACAAAACCCAATAGAGAATCTGGACTGGTTTTTTACTTGTACAATGCTTTTCTGGGGATTGTTTCTAAGCTTTAAAAATATCATTTTTGGTTTGACACTTGAGTTAAATCCTGCAGGGCAAGTGATCAATTTCAAGTTTATGGTACTGAATACATTATTTGATTATGACTTTATTGTTGCAGAATTGTGTGGGGCAAAGCTGGTGCACAGTGACAGTGTCTCCTGAAATTTTTGGAGGAGATCCATGTCCAAGTGTGATGAAGAAGCTCTCAGTGGAAGCCATTTGCACCTGATCATTTTCAATCTCTGAAAATAAGTGGAATAAAGGTTCCATATTGATTTATTGAAGCTAAGTTTACACGTGTAGATCACCACAGGCATTGATTTGGCTTTACCAAGGTGAAGTTGCAGATGAAGACAACACACCATGTGGTTGAAAAGCCTCTTGGGATGATTGTGGATTTGTGTGTATATAATGGTGTTGTGCTTGTTATACTGAGGTGGAGAAAGGTGAAAAGTTACCTTATGCACATTGAGACTACATTGACTTAGTCCATGTGCAAATTGGTTTTTGTATGTGTGGAAGTCTCTTGCTTCCTGTAATGTATTCATATTTTGTAGGAGAAAGCAATTTGGTGCTTTCTTAGAAAACTTCCGAAAATGTATTAAGGTCAGGCATGTTAATTCAATCATGTTTTGCTTATGCTTGTTCTTGTTTTCTGTGTTACTAATACACTTTTTTATTTTTAGTTGAAGTATATTGAAAATTGCAAAATTATGGGGTGGACTTGATTAAACAGGATGGCAGAGATTCTGATATTGTCACTGGGTCAAAGTTATGAATTTGTGGTTTTAATTTTTCTTGTAAGAAAATTTAAAATATATTAAACTCTAGACTACCAGTGATAAATTTAATATGATTATTTTTGTATCTTTTTCGTTGTCTAAGGCATAACGAAAAGAAACAAGAAATATAAGTCTTGCATTAAATTGAATAGTTTTTTTTTCTTTTTTATAAGATTGAGATGAGCTTTAATTAATCTGTGTACATAGGATTCTTCGGTTTTTTTATCGTCGTTTCTTGGTCTTGAGGGTATCAATCTCAGGTGAAAGTAATTGTAAAATTACTTTGACGCTCTCAAGTTCGTATGTGTGGATATCGATTAGTGCAGTCATATGATCAATAATAATATCAGCGATAAATATCTTGAGAATGGGATTTTGTTATTTTTAATTTTTATTTAGTCATGACAATTGTTTTAAAATATTTGTCATTGTTTGAGATAATTGTATTGAGGTATCCTTAACTTTGTCTAGTAGCATTTTCTTTTATATTTTTCGACAGGACTAGTATATCTCGGTCTTGTTTAATATTTATTGATAAAATTATTATTTCTCAACTTTGTCTAATTTTCTAATAGAAGTAATACTTTTCGATAAAATTAGTATTATAGACTTTATCTAGTACCTCTTATCGAACTGGTAAGTTTCTAATTTTACATGTATTGATGGGTATAGATCAAACATATCATATCAAACTGAGGAATGAAACTGATTAGTTTCAATTAAATTTAGTTAATCATTCGATTAAATTATGCAAATTAGTAATCATGTTTAACAGAATCATGTGTAAGGACATTACCAAATGGATCCTCTTTATTTTTATCTAAAATTTAGGAAATAATAATACGAAAACACGTATATGCAGTCATTTTCTAAGTCCACATTTTAATGTCCAATTTCTTGCATAGTATAAAAACCTTGGACCACATTTTATAGAATACAATGTTTATTTATAATTATTCTAGGAAAGGAGTTTTTGCATGTAACAATTTGTATATTTTAATACTAGTTTATTCGGTTTCGCCAGGAACCTATTAGCCCAGTGCCCTGATCGTAATCCAAGTCTGATAAACCAGTCAAACATCCTCATGAAAAACATTCCCTGAAGATGAATTGCTGATTCAATAGTTCATCACTTCGTTGTGTCATGTTGAAATATGCAGATATATCATTACTTCAGAAACTACCACAATAATATTTGAAAACAGTGTAACAAATTAACAATCCATCTGCTACTCTAACAATAAACAAAAAGGGTTTTCAAGGGTGGAGTAGGGGAAAAAGGTAACTTCCCGGCAATATTTGCTTTGAGTCCTCTAATTGTTAAAGCCTCTCGGATTCCGGGTTCCCGATGTAATCATCCACTATATGATGGCCTTAAAATCAGTCAATCTTCACCGAAGAGTAAATCTTGCGAACAAACCAGAAGCAAGCATAGAACCCAATAGTTCCCGTCAACACAAAGAAGGCGTATGAAACAATTATCATGTATCCAAAGTAGAGGATGCCCGAGACCAGCTTTGAAATCTCTAACTTTGTAAAGAAGTAGAAAATTGAGTAGAGGAAAAGGTACAAGGCAGAGGACCCAGCAGTGAGGTACGATCTCCACCACCAATTATAATCCTCACTGCACAATTGGAAGTAGCAAAGCACTATAGTAATCTCGGCACAGGTGATTAATAGGATCACAAACACTATGAAAAGGAAGCCAAAGATGTAATAGAACTGGTTCAGCCATATTGATGTGAGGATAAAGAAGAGTTCGATAAACACTGCACCAAATGGAAGAATGCCTCCAATAAGAATTGAGAAGACAGGTTTCATATACCATGCCTGCTCAGGTACCTGCCTAGGAATTTTATTAGTCTTCACTGGGTCTTCAATAGTTGGCTTTTTAAATCCCAGGTAACTGCCCACAAAGACCAAGGGTACTGATATACCAAACCATAAGCAGACTAGGGCAAACATGGTTCCGAAAGGGACTGCTCCAGAGGACTGCTCCCCCCAGATTAAAGCATTAAGTACAAAGAAGACAGCAAAAAGAATGCCCGGAAACATAAAAGCAGTTTTCAAGGTATTCCTTTTCCATTCCGTGCCCTTGAACATCTTGTACAAACGTGATGAGGAGTACCCAGCAAATAAGCCCATAAAAACCCACAACAGAACCATCGCAGTCATGAGACCTCCCCGATTAGATGGAGACAAAAACCCTAGCAAAGCAAATACCATTGTCACAACTGTCATTGCAAAGATCTGAACACCAGTACCAACATAAACACACAGCAAATTCGAATTGATTGGTGGCCTGAAAACATCTCCATGAACAAGTTTCCACCCAGTTTCTTCTTGGGCCTCATCTTGGGTTTCTAGCTGATTATAGTTAGCAATATCTCTGTAAAGAGTTCTCATCATGATCATTGCTACCATTCCAGACAAGAAAAGAACAATCATCAGAGAGTTAATGATGGAGAACCAGTGGATCTGATCATCATTCATTAAAAGATATGTGTCCCACCGTGATGCCCATTTGATATCACTTTCCTGGAAAAATACCAATAAACTTGGCTTAGCATATCATGTAATAAATGAGTTGACAGTTTGAGTAGCTAAGATTTTAACTGGCAATACCTTAAAGGAAACATCATATGTGAATACGACATCCTTGCCTGTATCAACTTCTTGTGGGACTGTACTACCTTGCATCAAATTCTTGGTATCTTTATTGCATGTTGTTACCTGTGGGTCCTTGTCATTCCACTCCTTGTATTCATGATTTATACTGTTTACAGCAACAGAGTTCATACAAGAAAGACATAACACACATTAAGCCGTCATTTGAAATCAAATATACAAGTGCTTTACTTAGGAGAAATAGACTCAATAAGTAAAGAAAGGCACAAGTTATGTTATGATACTTACCACGAAAGAAGAAAGGATTATCTAAGAGCCCATTTAAAAGACTCTAATGCCAAAATATTATTTATCTTCAAATAAATGTGACATCATGAAGAAGTTAAGATCTGTTAGATACAAATCTAACTAATTTGTTTCATTCTTATTTCTTACAAACAGCATACTTTTCCGGACATAAAACAAATATAAAATTATAAAACCCAACCAAGTTCATCCATATTATGCCAACATTAGCATGCACCACCCCCTTAACAGAGAGACGTAAAGAAAAGAGCAATACCTGTTTGGGGTGACCTCAAATCCAACAATACGAGCAGAACCAGTTTCTGGATCCTTGTGATACATGACTCTAAAACTCAAGTGGTTATTGATAAAATATTTCTCCTCCTTGCTCTGTAGGAAAAACGTAAATTTGTTACAATATGGAGTGACAAAAAAGATTCTTCAAATTAAACTATATAACAAAATTCAAGCTGAGTTATACCCCTTGATAGTTTCCTTTGAACCCAACACGAAATCCATGTTCATATGTTGTTGAGGGACTTCCATCCCTCCTTTGTCTACGAACAGCAACGGGAAGGTTATCCAAAATCCTGCATGTTCAATTCAGAGCTTCAAGGGTGAATGGAATTCAAAGCAGAAATCTATAGACAAGCAGTAGACAGGCCAATGAATCATAGCAAACTACTAAAATAAACTCATACTGCATAACTAAGAACTCGCTCCAAGACATTTACCACTTACATGTTCACTCGATATTCATCATCAATCTTTTCTTTAAAACTCTTTGCAGATTCAGCATCTAACTTATGATGACAGACAACAGTGCAAGACTGTTCCTTCCTCATTTCAAACTGGAAAAAGAAGACAACAGACCTTTTATATTGACAAAGCTAAACAACAAAACAGTAACCACTGAAGTACACCATCATCTTATCCAAATGTCAAAGGATGAGACAACAGAAGCTCACCGTATACACTGAATTCTCAATGCGATCACCTCTAAGCACCTCTCCCAAATTCTCTGCGTTGTTCACTATCTTGGAGGGTTTGCAATAGTTCAAGAAGTAGTAGTCATATGGAAGTTGAGTCTTTGTAGATGATAGTTTGTTCACTTTGACAGAAAGGGGGTCACCCTGATGCCACACATGAAACAACAACTCAGTATCTTCATTCTTCCCTCACAAAAAAGTAGAAACCAAAAGACAACACAAATCGAAATGAAATTCTCCCGATCTCGACCAAGTTCCGAATCAGCAGATACCAACTCTAAAATGACACACTACATTTTATATTTCCTAAGACCGAGTCAATCACGAACCACATTACACATACAGATTCCAAGTGCAGCTATACAAATATAACCAAACTTCACCGTCGCAATTGATCAACCTCCTCGAAAACAGCGTAAAGAGGAACTCAAACACCAACGAAAGAGCTCGTAACCGAACACGAAAATCTCCTGAGATTCCGTCCTCGGAATCGGCAACACGATTGTCATTATACGGAACTAACGATTCCATTACACAACATTCTAAATTAAGGCAAATAAAAAACATCAGAACAGCGGAATCATCCAAAACTAACTCAGTTATTTCACGAACACAAAGACGAAATTAAGACTAATTCCACACAGATCAGAGGCAAAACCCTAGATCCGAGCAGCGCGGCGACAAATTAAAGGTGATCGATAAATTAACGAAGCACATCGCGCGGAATTTGAAAGAAAGGAAAGGAAGGAACGGAGAGAGAAGAAATGGAAAACGTACAATTTGGAAATCGCGAGGAGCGACGCCGGGAAGGTAGAAGGAGTTGACGGAGGAGAAGAGGAAGAGCGCGGCGAAGACGACGGATATGGCGGTGCTTGCCTTCATCTTCTTCTTCATTGCTACCTTTGTTTCGATGTGGGAGAAGAAAGGAAGAAAGAAAGATAGACAAACAGATATATGTAAAAATAAAATAAAACCAATGAAGTGCCACTGTTTCTGTTTCTGGTTACTCTACTACCCAGTCTGATTACCCATAGACTGCAAAAAATTATTAATTAATAATTAAATGACTTTTTGCTACACACATTTATTCTTCATTTACTACTGCAATTAAGATCCTATAAATGTGTAAAATTATTTTATAATGTAATGATTCATGAAATTACAAATTGCCATGTTTTCTCTTCTTTCCGTAAATAAATTAGTTAAAATAAATAAATAAATAAAGATTCATGAAATCAATATTCCCCCCAATGTATTAATAATTAGTTAATCTCTCTCTATCACTAAAAAAAGTGTTTAATTTCTTTAATCCCATTATAATTTTTTCTCACTTTCTAATGAAGTAGTTAATCTCTCTCTATCACTCTTTGTGGAATTTTAGAATGTTATGAATACCAAACCATATCTTTCATTTTCAATTAGCTTAAATGGCAAAATCAATATCTACCACACATTAATTTATAATATCAATTTTACCATGCTTTAGTAATTTGCTTCTAACTCTTTATTTCGAATGAAATGTTAAAACAAAAATAAATTTATATCTAAATTGGAGTCTATTAAAGTATTGAGTGTCTTTCTTAGAGCATACATAAGATGATATAAAAAACATTAAATCATAAATATTCGTATATCATGTGGATAATTAGGGTAACTTATTCAAATGTATGAACACTGTATATTTTCAATTTAGGTAAATAAAAAAATAGAAAATAGAAACACTAAAATGTACGCATGCAGTGAACTTTAATGCATATGTTTCTCATTTATAGCGTTTTCAAATTCTGCGAACGGTTACATAAGGGCGCATAATGATAAAACACCATGAAGTATGAGTTAAATTAAAACTTATTATTCAAATTAAATTATTTTTTAGTTTATTCTTATTTCGATAAAAAAAAACATATTATTTATTAAAATTATAAAATGTTAATTCTAATTTAGGTGATCGATAATTTTTCTTAATGCTTTCTCCAAGTTACCTTTGTTTGATTTAGACATAAGAAATGTCCAATATATAAAGATGAACTTGCTTTTACTTTCAATTCACTTGAGGGTTAAAAATTTATAGTGGAATACATACTTTGAATGAATATTATTGAATGCACGTATAATTTGGATGACTTTAGTGTTGGTTTAGTTGTTTGATTTAATAAAGTTCTATTATTTATTAAATGTCATTGGATTTGTTTTGTGAATGGTTAATGAGTTTGGAACCTTTTGAGTTAATGAAATCATGGGCGAAAATAATGTGTACATCTAAATTGTTGCAATATGCTTAAATTTTGATATAATAATGGATAAAATTGAGATCTTTGATTTAAAACAATATCAAAATTGTTTAGTTGGTGTTATTATGGTGTTTTTTAAGTTAATGGAATCTACAAATAATTTGAGTTTTGTTAAAATTTATTGATTATTTTGAGTAAATATTTTTTGTAAGGATATAAAAAAAATGTGAGGTGATACAATATATATTTCAGTTAAAATGAATGATTATTTTATTTAAGAGATGATTATTGATGTATATTTATCAAATATGGATTGAATAATATCACTAATTTAAAAGTTATAGTTAATAGTTAAAGTATAATTTTTTTAATTAAGATTATAATAATCAAAGCGTCATAATTGGATTGTGACTCGATGTATCTAACTTTTGCAACAAAATAATTGTTGTTACTTGTAACAATTATCTCCTAGAGAATTAAATTATTTTACTATGATTTTACTTGTTTGATCTATATCCTAGGATAATTATATAATTCATAGTAATATTTTTTTCTAAATAATTATTTACTTATGATTAAATTTATGATCTTGGTTATGATAAATGATAAAGTGTTTACATTTGAATGATGTGTGACTTTTGACAAGAATTACAAGAGATACTCACCAAGATAATTAATAGTTACCAAGATAATAAAGTAATTTTACATAAGTAAGTGTTAAGTTAAATATGGTCAAAATATGTAACATTCAAAATTAAAAAAAAAAAACATTATCATTGTCTAACAACAAATAGAAAAAAAATATCATGTAAAAATGTTTACAATATATAGACAATTATTTTGTACTTTTTAACTAAGTCAAATACAAGCTTAAAATGTTTTTGATCTGAAACAACTATAATAAGGAGCTTAAAGTTTATTGTATAATCATTAAAATACTCATTATTGTTTATCATAAATGGTGTGTGACTTTTTAAAATATATTATTTTCATCAACTTAACAATTTTTATTATGATTAAAATAAATACATATTTCTTTTTTATCTTTATTGTCTTTCCTCACAATAATAAAACTCATTTGATTTTTCATTCAAAATTAATTTTAGTTTGCATAACAACGTGGTTTTATGTCTAACAACAATTTACCACACACATCTTTGTAAAATTTCCTCCTATCAAACTTTTCTTCTAGTGACATTCTAAATAGTGACACAAAACTGTAATTCTCTGTCAACACCACGGATTTTCACTTATGAGTTTGTCATTGCAGTTTTGTACATAATGAGACGACTTGACAAGTACAACTCTACTTTGGCTAATGTAAATTAATATTACTCTATTTGGATGTAATAATTTGTTACTTGATTACGATGGAGCAGTTCGGAAAAACAAATTAGTTAAAGAAAAACGTAAAAAATGAATAAAAGAACTTGAGATTGACACAAACATTTTAGGAGTATACAGAAAGAGAAAATGAAGGAATAGAAAAATAAAATGAAGGAGGAAGCTGTGGTGTGTAGATAGGTGAAGGTTTTGCATTTTTGGGTTTTTTAGTATAAGGGTAAAACAGAGATTTCAAATTTTATAGGACTGTAGAAAGAAAATTGGGGTGCAGGAAGCAACACCCATTTTTTTTTCTTTTCAATAGCTTTTCGAGTATGGGCTGATCACAATTCCTAATGCAGGTTTTAATTGAGTAGGTTGGAGAACAAATTATTTTATAGTGTAAGGTTATCTAGTCATATTAATAACAACTATACATCTTTCATGATAAAAGGAATGACACTGTTTTCTAACAAGATTATGTAAATTTTAAAAGAAATCCTTAATTCATTATCAAATCCACAAAATCTAAAATTAATATAAATTTTAAAAAAATAATACACTATTATAATCACCATGAGATCATTATAATTATCACTTACATAATTATCTTTATAGTTTGTTATAATAGTGTTTTTTAAATTATTAATACTACTATTATTATTATTATCACCATATTCAACCTCATTTATAGTTATTATTATCATGATCAATAAAATGATTATTATATAATAAAATCAAACCATCATAGTTAGAAATAGCATAATCATTCACAATAAATACAAAGTATCATTACCTAATATTAGCTTGAATGTTGAGTTGCAGACATGAACATATCTTCTAAAGGGTTAGAGGAGAACATGACTCTCTCGAATTTTTATCTCTATTTTTTTTAATTATATGTATAGTAAAAAAAGTTTATTAAATGCAGAAACAATACAAGGTGCAGAAAAAAAAAATAACGATACTTTGACAATATTTTTTTGACAATATTTGAATATTATTTATGTATTATTTTGTGATTGGTTCATGGTGATATTTATGATTATTATTATTGATTGTGGAATGATTTTGGATCAATAACAAAATAATACGTAAATAATATTTAAATGTTATAAAAAAATGTTGTGTAGATATTAACAAAAAAAAATTAGACATAAGTTTGAAAGATAGAGGAGATGAAAGTAGGAGGAGTTTTGAAAGTGTAAAAATATAAAGAGAGAAACAAGTTTCCACCATTTTTTGTGTGGAAAAGCTTAACATTCATTAATGCTTATGTTTCCATTACTCAACTCTCATATTTCTCACGTACTCTCTCCTATTTCCAATGCTGCACATGATCACCACCAAAGGAATAATGAGATGTGTCACATGCACAATTTCATTTTCTTCATTTCTTTTTAGGCTTATATTTTTGGTATTTAAAATTAAAATTAATTCTTTTTGACTTAATTTAATTTTTCAATTTTGAAATATATTCTTAACTAAATTTTATTAAATATATTTCACGTATTTTATAATAGTATTTAAATTATTTATTTGATAAATATATTTAACATTTCAAATACATTTTATAATAATATTTAAGTTATTTATATTATTTGGTAGATTTTTTTCTTTCATTTTAAATGAGAAACACATATAAAATTTTATATAAACTTAATAAGATTCATTTAAAATGATTAAATTTACATAAAGAGTAAATTAATTTAAAAAATAAACTGATTCTATTTTTCACTAAAATTTAAAAAACCAATAATATATTTAACTATTTCCTTTATCATACACTTTACACTCTATTCAACCATAAACTTGTCTTTCACTTTCTTTTTAATTTTGAATTTGATTTCATGTATATAATAATATTTTTTTCACATATATTACTATTACATCCAATAATTTTACATGATTTAAAAATAAAGACTAAAAATAATTTAAATATTTTCTTTTTCATCATTCAATATAACATTCATTCATGAATCTTTTATTTTAAGAAAAAAATTACTACATAAATGATGATTACATTAAACTCTAATGGATCATTGATTTGATCACTTCCTCTAGCAACCTTTCTTTAATGATGGATGCAAACCATCATTGACCACCACCAACTTTCATTTCTGTTGGAATTATTTTTAGCATTTTCAACCATTTTCATGTTTGCTCCAAGGAAAATACACTTTTAATTTAATCTCTTCAAACAATCTTATAAAAGCTTGAAGCTGCACTATCTCAAACAATTAGCTTTGATAACGTTTTTCTTTTATTTAATGCATTCAAATATTATAGTCTTAGTGATCCATTAACTAAATAATTTAATAAATTTAATAAATTTAATTAATGATAAAAGGATCATTTAATTTGATAATTGACATACCTATCACATTGTTATTAAAATCTATGGAAATGAATGAGATTTAATAGAGATTATTATATGCAGAGGAATTCATAAATTTAACATCCTAGTACTCTTTATTTACCTCTACTTTTGTCTCATTTATAACAGTTTATTAATTAAGATTCATTTAAATATTTTCTTAGTTTAGTAATTTTCCTCCAATTCACATTATTTCAACCGTAATTAATCTCATAGTTTTTGGTATATATAGTATTTCTCATACCACAAAATACATACGATACACATATTTAACTTTTTTTAAATAAACAAGGAATTATTTCTTTAAAATTAATAATGAATTTTAAAATGAATCAGAAGAATGTAGGTTTTTTGAACAGAGCACAGGCAGAAATAAGGTGGGACCCACGAAGGACATCAGATGTAAATGCTGCAACAAGTGTGGTCGCGCGTGCGTACAACGCAAGTGATTGTACAGAGAAATGATGAGAAACTGGGTTACACGCGCTATAAAAAGTTACATTTTCACGTTCGCCGAAAGGACATAGGGCGGCACAAGTGGGTCCCATTCTTCCACCGCCCCTTTTTCAATTCTACTTTTTTTATTGTTTATTATATACTCAACATTTTTATATAACTTTTTAATTCCATTTTCAGCAATAATTTCGTTTTTTTTAAATTTCATAATTCATAAGTTATGAATAATTTTACGATTTCAATCCCCCAATGTTACAATTTTTATTGGATAAATTAGTTTATTTTGTGACTTAATTTTGTTTTTTGAACTTTTTAAAAAAAAATTTCATACATTTTTTTAGTTAAATTGAACACATGTAAAACTAATAATTATAGATTTTTTAACCAAATATATAAAAAAGAAAACAAATTAAAAAAACTACAATTTAATAACTTGTCATTTTTATAAGAAGTTGTGTTGTAAATAATTTTTAAAATAGTTATATGAAAGTCAAATTAAAAATTAGTATACTGAAACTTTTTGTACTGTCTACAATATTTACTCTAATTACACTGTAAACTTATGCCATTTTTCAATGAATTGTTTTATTTTATTATTCAATAAAAAACAAACAATTAAAATGACTTATTTTCAACAATTTTAACGCTCGTAAATTATTCTTTAAAACTATAATTCGTAAAAAGAGTGAGAAAAATAAAATAAAATCTCCTGCTAGTTTTATCATTGAAATTTTAACTAAATATATTGAATTAAATTATCTTGATATTTGACTTAATAATAAACGTATTTAAGAAAACTACGAAAAACATTTTAGCTGTGTTGCTTGTCGATACGATGGATTGTGCCACAAACAAGACACGTCGATTGGTCAGATACTGTCACGAATACGAGATCTTTGGATAATTTCTCATTTTCCTTATTTTAATTAATCTAATTAGTTTTCTAGATTAGCGGATATAATTTTTAAATTAATTAAAAATACGAATACGATTGTTCAAAGAAATTTTCAAAAGGAGAACTCTCATGTTCAACCCAATCTGTTTGAGAAAAACAGAAGAAAACTCAATTTTCATATATTTTTTCGTGCAAATCAAAATAAAAGATAAAACTAAAAAAAGTTATTTCCAATTTTTCAAGAAAAAGGTAAAAAAGGAAAAATGAAAAGAGAAGAAAATGAAAAATATAATTTGGAATAAAGTATATGTGTGTAGTTATGGTGATGGCATAGCAATGTAAACGCCTCTGCCATAGAGTCTGAGATCGCTTCCTTCCTTTTCTCTCTTTCGATCCTCCTTATCGCATTTCTCAACTATTGTTTCCAATCTCACGCCAATGGGTATGCTTTTCCCATTCTCTTCATCGTCGATCTGGTTCCTGCATTTTTTTTTTCAATCATGTTCTGATCACAGCTTTACTCTTCACCTTTTGATTTCTGTTTGCTTTCCCAATTTTAACTTGCATCAAAGTTGAAATCTTTTATAGATGAGGGTTGTTGGGTGTTAACGGAAAACCTGTAGTTACACTTGCATGCGTTTTGTTTTTACCTTTTATTTCGACTTCTGTTTTATTTATATTTTCAGTTTCAAGTGAATATTTCTGTAGGATTTATGGGAATTCGAGGGTGTGATTGATTTTGACATTTGATCCTTAATTTGTTTTTTGTGTGGTTAATTAATTGGTTGGATCCGGGTCAAGGTTTAGATTTTTGTGTGGCTATTAGAGGGTTGATTAATTTAATTTTATGGTATGGAGATTAGTATCCCTGCTCAGTTTTTTCAGTGCTAGTGGGAGTATTGGTCATGAATTGATGAATGGATGGAGTGTTGAATCAGATAACAATGTTCTTACCAGGGCTGGATGATCAAGCTGAATTTCCTTTTTTCCTGATTTCTGTTTCTCTAGCAATTTCTATATCACAGTGCAAAGCTGAAATCATACCTAAGATTCCAGTTTTGCCTGTGGATCTCAATTAGTATTATACTTTAAATTTGAGCAAGTTTATGTGCAGAAATTTGAACTCTACTAATATGACGTATCTGCTTATCCAGCGGATAGAGAGTCTTGTTGTTCAACTCAGCTTATTGACGGAGATGGTGTATTCAACGTCTCTGGGGTTGAAAACTTTATGAAGGAGGTGAAGTTGGCTGAATGTGGCCTTTCGTATGCTGTAGTTTCTATAATGGGTCCACAAAGTAGTGGTATGCTTTCTTGCTCCCGTAGCCTTATTGTTTTTCCTTCCCTTCTCTAGATAATTGAATTTTATGATTGCTGTAACCTGTCTATACGCCCGAGGATCATAATCTGCAGGTAATTAACATATTTATTTCACTTAACACCATGGTGGAGATAATTGTTATTTAAGATCCATGAAAAGGTTAAATTAAAGTTTAATGAATAATAGTCTCATTCTAGTTGGGTTTGATACAAGTTTACGATTTTTTGTTACATGAGTAGCAATGAGACCGAAACCTATGAATGGCCCACAAATTACCCAACAACTCACCACTAGCTCAATTGTAGTGGCTTATATCTATGGCTTCATCATCTGTATTAAATAGTGATTCCTGCTAGACTAGGTTCAGTCTCCTAGGCCTTTTACTTGTAACCTTTTTCAAATGTATTTCTTTTGCATTTATTTAAATTCATTAACAATCAGAAAAGGATCTTAATGTTATCTAGCTCTTCTTGTTGTTGGGCTGGGCAGGCAAGAGCACACTATTAAATAACTTGTTTGGTACCAACTTCAGAGAGATGGATGCTTTCAAGGGAAGGTATGTTGTTGCAATTTTGACATGTTACACAATCCCTGCTCAACTAACAAGGTGGTGACCTGATGAATATTCTTGTTTTCAGGTCTCAAACAACCAAAGGAATCTGGATGGCTAGATGCAATGGCATAGAGCCTTGTACACTTGTTATGGATTTGGAGGGTACTGATGGAAGAGAACGTGGAGAGGTGTTGTTTTTTGGGTTATATATTAACTAATGTTGCTTGTAGCAGTGCTCCAAATTCATTCTATTGTCAACATCCAATTGCCATTTGGATTTATATTTTTTTAATTTGGATTTCTAGCCCCTTGTAGAACATTTGATGTTTATTGTAAATTGTTTTGGACTTCATAAATTCCTGTTATTCAAGATTTACTTTTAACATTCCTTTTCCTTTTTATGCACATGCAAAACAACAGTTTTTTTTAAACTTTCTTTTATGGAAAGTGATAAAAATGATAAATAGGAGGTTCGGTTATCTTGTCGTTTCTCCACCTCTCTAACCTCTTGATCTCTTTGAATTTTATTTGTTATTAAATTGTGAGAAAGAGTTTCAAAAAAGTTTAATCCGTGTTAGCATTGTGATGGATTAGGAAGAGTTTACTTCCTGCGATCAGTTCTTCTTGTTTACTGAAATTGTTTCTTTCTCAGGATGACACTGCTTTTGAAAAGCAGAGTGCTTTATTTGCTCTTGCTGTATCAGATATTGTGTTAATAAACATGTAAGTTTTTCTTCGCCTTTTTAGTTCTCACACTTGTTACATCTTTAATACGGACCAGTTTCAGAATCTTTTAAGTCTGCAGTGTAGTTCTTGTTTTAATCCTTTTCCTTTTGAATCTTCTTTCTTTGTGCAACTGATTCTCCTCCTCTGCAATGGTTGTGAAGGTGGTGCCATGACATTGGCCGTGAGCAAGCTGCAAATAAGCCACTTTTAAAAACTGTCTTTCAAGTATGTGTTATTGCCCAATTAATTCAAGCAATTATCTTGAATCTTGAAACTTGTTAAATTGTCATTTACCTTCTACCTAACTGTTTGCTCAATTTTGCTTTCAGGTCATGATGAGATTGTTTAGTCCACGAAAAACAACACTGTTGTTTGTCATACGTGATAAAACAAGGGTTTGTAATAACTGTTTATTGTCTTGTTATATATATTTTTATATTTTATTTTTTAAATTTAAATACTTCTATTTGTTGTTGATGTGGTTAACCTTTCTCTTCTACAGACGCCACTTGAAAATTTAGAACCTGTTTTGCGAGAAGATATTCAGAAGGTAATGTAGTGCTTTCATCTCCATATTTTGTTATGGAATTCTTATAGAAATTTTACTTACCTTGTTTTACTTTTTCCCTGTGCAGATATGGGATTCTGTTCCTAAACCACAGGCCCACAAGGAAACCCCATTAAGTGAATTTTTCAACGTTAGTTCTTCTTTCTTTTGATAATGCTAATCTTTACTGATGTTCTTGTGCGGCAAGAATTAATTTGAAGTTTATATTAATTGTTTACACTTGGCAACAAATGACCAGGTTGAAGTTGTTGCGCTTTCTAGTTATGAAGAAAAGGAAGAGCAATTTAGAGAGCAGGTATGAATCTTGCACCAGTTTCCTTCTTGTTTACTTGTTGATGGTACAATATAACCCATTATAAGGGTTTTGTTGTTGTATAAATTAATGTAGTGGGGAGTGGACCCTTTTTTTTGGTTTGTTATATGTCTGTTTGTCTAATTTGCTTGATATTTTGTTCTGGTTTATTTTGAATGTAGGTTGCCAGTTTGCGGCAACGATTCCATCATTCCATTGCTCCTGGTGGGCTTGCAGGGGATCGGCGTGGAGTAGTTCCTGCTTCTGGATTTTCATTTAGTTGTCAGGAAATATGGAAAGTCATTAAGGAGAACAAAGATCTCGACCTTCCTGCACATAAGGTAATATACTGCCGTGACAATTCTGCTTTTGTTTTCATGTGCATTGATTTAGGTTACATTTAGAATTTTCTCCCTACACTTGGCACTAGTTTTCAGTTTAGTTCCTGCATGAAAACCCTTAATTTTGATTCGTACATGATTTATTTTTTTACAAACTAGTCCCCATTGTTTGTTGACATTATTTGGTGTAGGATCCACAATGTGGAGATTTTTTCATTTAGAGACTAAAATCAATTTCTTTTATCAAGTATAGGTTCTAAATCTAATACTGTTGTAACCTTGATAAGCAAGCATCAAGGACCATTTTACTTAACATTTTTTTCATAATAGTGTGGAGAATTTTATGTAGGTACTAAAATGAAAAGAAAAAGTCAGTTGTAGGGACTAGATTTCAATTCAACCTTGATTTTATCAATGAAAGCGTCAAAATTGTGGTTATGGACTGTATTTCAATTTAAACTTGATTTTATTACCGACTTGTAGGTTATGGTTGCTACTGTACGATGTGAAGAAATCACCGACGAGAAATATGCCTCTTTTTCTGCAAATGAGGTATTGACATTTAGTTTGGTATAATCCTCCCAACATATTTTGACCCTCCTAATTACTAATGATGTGGAAATTGCTTTCAATTATCACTCAGGATTGGTGTCAATTGGAAGAGGCTGTGCAATCTGGCCCTGTTCCTGGATTTGGAAGAAAGCTCAGTTCACTCCTTGGTACTTGTTTATCAGAGTGAGTATAGTTCAATTTATAAGAAATCTGTATTTCTAGTGGCTCAGTTATGAAATACCACATTATTTTATGCTATATTGTAAGCTTTTTGTCTAACTCTTTTAGCTTTTACAATCATTACTGCCAGTTCTGTTTAGTGGAGCAGCAGGGTTTCCTCACCCTGTGCCCTCTATCTTTAATATTTTTTCATTTTTTAGTTAGGTGCCATGACTTGAGTGAAACTGTAGGTTTAGAGAAATTTATGATAAAATCATGGTACATAGGTATTTGTATGGCATCTGTTATACGACAAATATCAGAAAAATAAATTTCCAAGTCAAGGGAGTAATGAGGAAATAAGACCATAGAGATACTGAACATTCTAAACATATCTGAATTAATTTGATTCAGGTTTATCCTTCCTAAACTAGCTCCTAAGAATGTAGACAGTTTCCTCAACCAAATTCAACAGAAGTGAATGGATGGTTTTGATTGTTCAACCAAATTTGATTCTGGCTGCTTTTCCAATACCAACTCATTATTTTATTTATAAAGGACTTCGTTTTATTTCTGTGATGCAACATGCAATCTCGAAGTTTACTGTAGCTTCATATTGAATTTTTCAAGTTTGTTGTCTTAACGTTACATGCTGTTGGCAGTTGCATCATGTAAGAATGAGTTGATGTAGAATGAAGGTATATTGAGCTATTGAATTTTCTTTTAATATAGGTATGATGCTGAAGCTGCCTTTTTTGATGAAGGTGTGAGAACTGCCAAACAAAAGCAACTACAAGAAAAATTGTTCCAAGTAATCCTTCTCAACTGGGCTCAACCATTTTCCCTCATGAAAATATATGATTTTGATAATTATTGAAAGAAAAACACAAAATTGGTGACTTTTGGAACAAAAGGACTATTTTAGATACTGGTCACATTAGCCTTTACTTCTTTATCAGTAGCTATTATAGTGCGATATTTATGGTGGTGCTTAACTCCTTTTCAATTGGTTAGCTTGTCCATCCTGCATTCCAATCTGCGTTGGGACATATAAGATCTGGAACTTTGGATAAATTCAAGGTGGCATTTGACAAGGCTTTGAATGGTGGGGAAGGGTTTTCTGAGGCTGCTAGGAAATGCAGTGAGTTTTGTATGGTTCAATTTGACGAAGCATGTGCAGGTAATAAAAAGTTTCTCTATTCTGTTTATTTGTGAACAATAAATAAATTGAAGTTGAAGGCCAAAGCATATATAATGAACATTTGGAAAGGGAAAACCGTGAATAAGGATAAACAAGAAGTGGATGGTTTACAGTGACTAATTTGATGTTAGGTGCATAATTGCTCGGGTTTGGTTCATTACAATGTCTACTTTTTAAGAAGTCAAACTTGATAATATTTGTTGCAAGCATGTTTCTTGATCTAGACTGAATTACTAAATGAAACTTATTTATTGTCATTGCAGATATTGTTATTGAACAAGCAAACTGGGATACATCTAAAGTGCGAGAGAAATTGCTGCGGGACATTGATGCATATATTGCAGCTGTGCGTGCAACCAAGATTTCTGAACTTACTTCATTATATGAGGTATTGACCATTCATGTCTTATGAATATTTAAGTGATTAACGTCTAAGAGCAGTACTCGTCTTTACCCCCACGTTTGAAAAAAAATACCTGCCTTTGTACCTATGCAGATAGCCCCTTCGTACTTGTTGGGTACCTATATCTATACTTGCTCCCATTACCCACAATTCACTTAAGGAGTGGAGTGGAGCCATGCATTTGGAATTAGGAAGGTCAAAGGACCAAAAAAATTATAATCTAGTAAAGAAAACTTGAATTTTTTGCTTGCATAAAATAAACCAAGATGTTTAATTATAAGTCTATTACATCTATTATTTCTATCTTTCTGTTCCTATCACATTATTTTCCGTATCAGATATACACTTCTCTCTCTTTTTTTCCCCTAGTGCCAATTTGGATGGTGATGTCTATGCGCAGTTTCCCAGTATTTTTTTTTGTAGGTAACCACGGCACTTATATGTCACCCTTGGACTTTGTCACTTAAGTGTAAAATTAATAAATTAATAAGAACATTAATTAAAGCATTGTTAATTCTTAAACTTACCAGAATCATTCTTAAATCTAATTTTTTAATCAATTAATTCTTAAACTTGATTAATAGCATATACATGAAATCTTTTAATCTCACTCAAATATATGTGTACGGGTATATGGTTGGTTGGGTAGTATAATATATCTATTCCTATTAAGCGGGTATTTATTCTGCCATATGTGGATTATTATTTTACATTTTTCCGTTCGGTATTTGTAGAATTGTCGTCCTTAGCCACTGTCAATAAGGGATCGATTGATACAATTTATGTTGTGAAAGCTTTTTCAATTAATAGCAACTATTGAAAAGTACAAGATACTTCTCATGCTCGGTAGTGATTTTAGGCTAGTAATTTCTGAAATTTATTAGGCTGTTCCAGTTGGTTTGGTTTTTAATTTGAGGGAATATTTCTTGGAAAGATTTCTGATAGTAGTATTGTTGCAGGAAAAACTTAAACAAGCTTTGTGTGGACCTGTGGAAGCTCTTTTGGACGGAGCTAATAGTGATACTTGGTCATCAATAAGGAACCTTCTTAGGCGTGAGACTTTATCAGCTGTTTCAGGGTTCTCTGCTGCACTTATTGGGTTTGATATGGATGAAGAAACAAGACAGAAAATGCTTAAAAGTATAGAGGATTATGCAAGAGGTCTGATAGAAGGAAAGGCTAAGGAAGAAGTAGGAAGAGTTCTAATCCGTATGAAGGATAGGTATGAATCTTCTGCAAGTTGACCTTCAACTTTTCTTTTCAGTTGTACTTTGATTCGCTTACCTTAACTTTTGAAAGCAGGTTTACAATGTTGTTTAGTCATGATGCTGATTCAATGCCTCGTGTTTGGACTGGTAAAGAAGATATACGATCCATCACCAAGACTGCTCGATCTGCTGTATGACATGACTATGAATATTATGTTCTTAATGATTTTTTATGGATTTTGGTTTAATCCTTTTAATCATATTTAAACTTTTCAGTCTTTGAAGTTGCTATCTGTCATGGCTGCAATCCGTTTGGATGATGATGACGCTGACAATATTGAGAAAGTGTTAGCAGTTGCTTTGGTGGAACCATCGCCAAGCAGTAATGGTACAAGGAGCATGACAGTGGTTGATCCACTAGCTTCTAGCAGCTGGGAAGAGGTATTTTTAATTTTGTGATGAAGTATCGAGTTGTGTACCCATTTCGGTAGATGAATGGTCTGTGATCTGATTGCTCTAACAAAATATAAATATATCCCTATCTCTTGCTGTGATGATAGTTGAATACAGTGAAAATTCTCTTGTGTTGAATATACACATAGGGTTATCTATTTATAATAGAAGAAATATGGGCTAAACCCAAAATACAAATAAGAAATATAAACAAACTAACTAAAGATAAGAGATAAATATAAACTAAATATAATATCTCTAACAATTTGTGAATTGCTTGATGTATATTTTAGGCTTCAAATGTATATTATGGTTTCTCTGGTTACATTTTGAGAGCATTTTCTATCCTGGGCACTGACCTGTGGTGTGTGACATTTCCATTCAGGTTTCTTCCTCTAAAACGTTGATTACGCCTGTCCAGTGCAAGTCTTTGTGGAGGCAATTCAGGACAGAGACAGAGTACACTGTCTCTCAAGCCATTGCTGCACAGGCAAGATGTTTCTTATTTATTAAAGACTTTTAAGGTTCCTCTATATATAGGAAAATGGAAAATCTATTGTGATTATTAGAAAATTAATATTATTAATGTAAATTCGGTGTCTGTTTAGCTCTTATGTTTCACATTGTTTATTCCCTGCATTTCTAAAGGGTGAAAACTTACATTGCATTTCTATAGGTACTGTTGGTGATATCCTCCAATTATGTTTAGAGTTTCACCTTGATAATACCCTATGCATTTAAAAAGATGAAAATTATCAAAAACTCCAAAATTTGATTGGAGAATAGCACCAATAGTACCTGTTGTACCTAATGTAAGTTTTGTCCTTTGTAAAATTGTTGGCATGGTCGAAGGATTTTTCTCTTTTGTGGTAATGTTTAGGTTCTATCATGAAAGCATTAATTATCAGTACATTTGAATTTCTTGTTGGATTTTACTATTCTTATTGATGTAATATTTTTTGTATTTTCAGGAAGCAAGCAAGCGCAACAACAACTGGTTACCTCCCCCTTGGGCGATAGCTGCTATGGTTATCCTAGGATTTAATGAATTTATGACACTTCTAAGGTGCATGTGAACCTCATTCTGGTTATATTTTTTAGTTTAGCATTGCTTCTTTGGTTTTCTCTTGCTGTTGACTTGCATCTTACTCCTCTAACAGGATGCTTAGTGTAAAAGTAGTAATTGTAAAATGAAAATAGTGTTGGAGATAAACTTTTTTGAAGTATTTTCTGGGCATTTTAATAACATAGTGTTACCTTAAGCACAAACCTAAAGAAAACTATCTACTCTTGTGTACTAATTAATTGATCTCACCCAATTTTAATATTTTCCATGGCAGAAATCCTTTGTATTTGGGTGTCATTTTTGTTGGTTATCTTCTTATTAAAGCTCTATGGGTGCAACTTGACATTTCGGGAGAATTTCGCAATGGAGCCGTGAGTATAAGCTTTCATGATCTTTAGAATTTATTGTTCAATCTCAGTATTGATAAACCTGTCTGTATTGCCTGCTTGAATTTTCTTCCAATCTATGAGCATTAGTAACAAATTCAGCAAACAAGCTACTAGCCTTTCACATTCTACTGTGTTCAAGAGTCTGTTGTCAAGTTCATAGTATCCTTGTTTCTTAACCTTTTTTTCTTTCTTCAGCTTCCGGCAATCATTTCCTTGTCTACCAAGTTTGTTCCAACTATCATGAACCTTATGAAAAAACTAGCAGAGGAGGGACAGAACCATGCAGCTAACAATCCTCAGAGAACTCCATCAAAAAACAGTTACAGTGATAGTCAAGCCGTCTCATCGAGCGCCTCATCTAACCTGACTGCATTGGACAACGGAGCGGAGTATGAGGGCCCAGTTAAAGATGAGTAGGTGAAGAAACTCATTTTTGTGAAAGCTGAATTCTTGTGTTGGAAGATGGTGTGGTGATGGTTGTCCACAAAATTTGACTGGTGAGCATTGAAGACATTGAAAGGCATTGGTTTTTTTTTGTGTAAGTGCCGTATGCTGGGGGCAATGTTTTATTGCTGAGGTAGTTCCCCCTTATAGTAGTTCTCTTTTCCAATTTAGGTGCTTCAGTTATTGGAGAAGTTAGCTTATTTTACACTTTCTTTCTTTGATGCTTATGCTGCTTTTGCAATCAATTTTGTTTGTAATTTTATCAGGCTCACTACTGAGTGCTTCTTCTTCTGGAAAATTTATTTATTGGATTCGTGTGTTGATATTAGATCATTTAAAAGAGATACTAGAGCTCATTGTGTTTGTTGCTTGTAATGCCAACTATTGTTTCAACTCTAACATCTTGTTGAAACACAAACTGTAGTTGTTTTGTTCCATTTCTTATATTTTGGTATGTTTAACAATGTTTATCCATTGTATTTTTAAAGATTAAATATGTTTTCTTCACTAAATTATTATAAAAAATTGTAATAACAATTGTGTTAAGAATTATTTTCACCTTATCAGATTTCAAAATGTTTTTTTATTATGAAAAATCTCCAATTCATTGTTGGTTTGTTCACTTGAAAAAAATAAAATGTGTTTTGTTTAATTATGAAGTAACGGTATTATGACACAATTTTACATTTATTTGATATATATTATCAGAATAAAATAGTTTTAAAAGAATAAATTTTTGTATTGTTTCAAGAAAAAAAAAAGAATAAAAAATAAATAAGAATAGTAGAGAATATACAAAATTTAGGTGTTCAAATAATGATTACCGTGTAATAATTTATTTCTTAAAATATATTAAAAAGAAGTTGTTTTTAGAGTATTATTATACCTTGCATCCGTGAATAACTTAAAATAAAAATTTTAAATTTGAATTAGTAAAAGTATAAATGTTAAATTCAAAAAACAAATATAATTTATATAACTATCACATGCTTTGACCTAATTATCTAGAACATACTTAAACATAAGAAAAAGAAATATTTAAATATTAACATTAGACAAGACTAAGATGATTAACATTTACTTACATTTAAGTTAAGATAGGTTAACTTTCAATTGAAGGCCAATGATTTTTTTGAAAAGCTTTAATAATATTTTACTTGCTTTAAATTTTACTAACACTACACATTCTTTCCAGAGCAATTAATTCCAAGCTTCATCACATTTAATACTTTATATTTGTACACTCTTATTAAAAACATATGCTGTTAGGTATTTGATTGTCTATTTTCATTTTTCAGTATTAATTACCCATCTATTCTCATTGATGATTATTTATTTTTAGTGAGTGTTAGATTGGTGTATATAAAAAAAGTTGCTCTTATTAATACACTCCCCTCAAATTTATGCATTATAGTGTTAGACTTAAATCTTATTTTTCATTTTTTATTTTTTTCAAGAATATTTCATTCTCCATAAAAATTTAATAGTACATTTACGTTTTTTTTAAATTAAATATTATCCATTATTAATTTGTAATCTAAATAAAATCAATAAATTACATGTGTGAATGATAGCTATGTAAGTCATTTATCAGATAAGATATTAACAATAAGATTTAGCACATGTTATGTTAATAGATATATTATATTTTCTATTGGAAATTGACTAACATATTAGATGAAAATTAAAATTACTTTAAAAATATGACAAACTAAATATATAATTTAAGTTCTTTAAGAATCTATTTTGTTCACTAAACTATAAAACTAAAAATGTTGATTATAGATTTCTATATAAAATAAGTTCATCTTATAGTTAGATTCATATTTTTTTGGTTAAATAGATTCATTGGTCTCTATTTTTGCTTGTTTTCTTCAAGTAGGTCCCTGTTTTTAAAAAATGATCAATTTGATCCCTGAATTTGTAAACTTTAACCAATCAAGGACATTCCGTTAACTTTTCTGGACGACGTTAAAAATGGTCTTTGCTGGCAATAGTAGCTGTCATGCTGCATACAGGTGGCACATAATGTCTTTAAGACGTTGACTTAAATTATTTGTTTATGCGTACAATTGAAGAAGCACGTGGTTTCAGTGATTTCATTAAAGGTAAAGGTAAAAGAATTGGAGAAATTGGGAAAAGGATGTTGAGCTGAACCTGAAGCTGATAAAAGGGTGGTGGTTCTTCTTCGAAGGGTGTTGGTTCATAACATTTTGCGAGATCAAGGTTGGGTATGGTGGGGATCAAGTTTATTGTCGTTGTTCTTCGAAGAGGATGTCAAAGGAGTACTATTGCTGTTCGTCGACATGCAGAAGGAACGAAACCCCTATTTGCCATTGTGGACAGAGATCTGTGATGAGAACTGCGAACACTATGAAGAATCGAGGCAAGCATTTTTGGGGATGCTCCAAGTATAAGGTATGTCATATTCAACCTATATGTTCCATTTATGGTACTGTTTCTGAGTTTAGGACAACTTCTTCAAATGTGTTTGCAGAATGGTGTTCAAGATGCTGGTTGCAACTTCTTCAAATGGTGCACAAAGGTTGGAAGTGAGGACAATGGTCGTTACGTGAAGAGCGAAGGGAAGAAAGAAACTTTGGTTAGCAATGAAGAATTGGAGAGTACTAGGAAAATGATAGTTAAGATGCAGAAATCAGTGTTCTTTCTTGAAAAGTGTATGAAGGGGTTGATATTGTTGGTTTGTTTTTTATGTGTCATCGAGATGATTTTAGTTTCAATGTTGTGAGAATGGGATGATTCGCTGTAATCTGATATGTTTTAATGTAAAGTTGTATGATGTTGATGAGTGAATGAAATGAGAATGAGATGTTTTTTTTAATCTGAATCTGAATCTGTAATCTGTATTATGTTGTTGATCCTTATAAGTAGTACAAAATAAGTCAATTTTTGAACACTTTAAACAACCACTTTGATGAAGCACTTTGAAGCACTTTCTGTCAATCTTTGAAGACTTTAAACAGCCACTTTGATGAAGTTGATCCTTATAAGTAGTACAAAATAAGTCAATTTTTTACTATAAATATGTGACATCAATCAGTATATAATCTAAAGTGCTGAATACAAAAATAAGGTTCATCCTCTATTACAATAGATTAGTACAGTCATATAAACATAAAGAAATTGGATTTCTATGCTTGATCCTCATTTGCTGATGGCATGATTGGTTCATTTGGTGGGTTACTTTGTTGTGTTTGATCAGTGACAACTGATTCTTGGGTTGATTTCTTGCAAGACTTCCTATTGTGACCCATTTCTCTACAAATTCCACATCTTTTACGTAGACCACCCTTCCTCATTCTTGTTTCATCCCTGATCAACTCCCATTCTTCCAACCTACGTTTCTTCTTTGGTCTGCCTGACAATGCTCTTTTTTTTGGAGGGAATACATCATTGTATGTTGTAACCTCCCACATGTTTTTTCCATTTATCGGATAGACAATTGAAGAGTATGTCTCTTCATATGTTGCCTTCCTAAACCAACCAGGTATGAAGTCCTCTGCATCTAAGTTGAGAAACTTCATAGCAGCCAACGCATGACAACATGGAATGCCTGAGATAGCCCATTTCCTGCAACTGCATTCATGTTTGTCTAGATCAACCACAAGCTTCTCCCCAACTTGGGAGGCATGACGTACTTCAAATAACTTGTCTGCTGACCAGCTGCAAAAGAACATAATGATGCTTATATTGACAATTTAAAACTAAACTTACATGATGCTTATATTGAACCATACCTTGGAATCCAAAACTTAGTTAACTGGGTCTCCTTATTAAGTCTATTCTTGATTTTAGGACAAATGACCCTAGTTAATGATTGACATTTTGCTCTGTTAGTTGCCCATCTTTTCATGATGTAAATCCGGATGTCCTCCATCATGCTTATGATTGGCTTAGACCTTGTATGCAACATAACACTGTTGAATGCCTCTGACATGTTGTTTACTAATGTATCACATTTAGATGTGGTTGTAAACCTTGATCTCGACCAGTGTCTACATGGTAACAGGTTATAAAATATAATTATCAGTTTATGAAATATTACAAGTATGGCAAGCATTGAAACAGAACATAAATTGGAATACAAACCTGAGAGGTATTTTAATCAGATATTTAAAAGCTTCAATGTTAAGCTCTTTGATATTTGTCATTTCCTTTTCCCATGTTTGGGGATGAGTTGTTGTAGCTACCTTCCACATCAACCTCTTGAGTTGTTTTCCTGGGATTTGTTTTCTGAAATTTGCGTATAGGTGTCTAATGCAAAATCGCTGATCAACTCGTGGAAGTACTTCTTGAATAGCTTGCAATAGGCCCTGTTATTTCAATAACAAAGTAAAAAGGTGTCTAACACAAAATAATTTCATATGCATTGTTAGAGGTCTTAATTTAATTACCTTTTGTTGATCTGATATGAATGTACATGATGCACATATTGTCGCCCCACCAAGATCTTCAACCAGAAGTTCCATAAACCATTTCCAAGTGGCCTTGTTCTCTACTTCCACAATGGCATATGTAATAGGTAGCATTTGGTCATTTGCGTCTCTTCCAACAACACTCAACATTTCCCCACCATATTTACCTTTCAAAAATGCACCATCCAGCCCTATAATAGGCATGCAAGACACGAAACTGTCCTTGCAGGCTTTCAGACAAACATACAACCTCCTGAATATAGGTCCATCCTTATTTGGTTCAACTTTAACCTGAACTGTGCTTCCAGGATTACGAGTTAGGACCTCATTTGCATAATCAAAGATCCTTTTATATTTCTCTTTGAAAGACCCATCAACATGGTCTGAAGCAATGGCCTTAGCCCTATAAGCCATGGATTGAGATACACCTACATTCCACTTTCTATTTATCTTCTGAACAATGTCCACTCTCTTAACTCTGAGATTTTCTTTAACAGTTTTCTCCAACCTCTTACTGAGCCATTTTGAATTGAGTAATTTTACCTTGTGCTCTCTACTACAAGTGTGGTTGTCAACAATAGTCCTTAATTGCCATGTTTTTATTGCATCCATATAACCACAATATGCCAACCAGGGGCACTTTCCTTTAGATCCCATACATTTCGCCCTAACTCTTTTCTTATCATTTTTTACGTATCTTATATTTCTACCATTTTGTATTGCATAGGTTTTTATGGCATCCAACAAATCTTCCTTCTGAGCAAAATACGTCCCCAAATCCCACTTGTAATCAACCATTGATTTAGGCATAGTAAATGTCACAAACTTGCCATAACTCTCTTCATCATCTTCTGCATCACTCTCTACTCCACTAATGAGCTCTTCAGATTCCCATTCTTCATCAGACAAGCCTCTGTTATCATCAGAGTTTATGCCATCATCAACATCACTATCAGAAATGTCAGTGGCTGATTCTCCATCATATTCCACATCACTTTCTATATCACCAAAGCAATTTCCATCTCCTAGATCCTCTTCTATTTCACAGTCAACCAAATCTTCCATAAAGTCATCATTAACATGAACATTGCCATCAACATTGCCATCCTCACCACTAGAACTACAACTACGAACATTAGCAGTATCTCCTTCACACTGGGTTTCAATTTGACCTTCAACAACCCCATCACCCTGACATCTTTCTTCTTCAACAGGTACAATATCTTCACCATTACCTTGCTGCTCACACTCATCATCACCATTACCTTGTTGTTCACACTCACCATGACCTTGCTGCTCACACTCAGCATCACCATCACCTTGCTGGTCACACTCACCATCACCTTGCTTCTCACACTCACCATCACCACCTTCCTTTTCACACTCACCATCACCTTGTTCAGCTCTCTGACCACCACCTTCCTTTTCACACTCACCATCACCTTCTTCAGCTCTTTGACCACCACCTTCCTTTTCACACTCACCATCACCTTCTTCAGCTCTTTGACCACCACCTTCCTTTTCACACTCACCATCACCTTCTTCAGCTCTCTAACCACCACCTTCCTTTTCACACTCACCATCACCTTCTTCTTCACACTCACCACCACCTTCCTTTTCACACTCACCCTTACCACTATCAGCCATCACATTTTCAGCTTCTACTTCACCTATATCATGACAAGCATTTTCTAGCAAGTATATGATCTCAGGTTGGGAGACTAGGTGAACAAAAAATAGATGCACTTGACCATTGAGCCTAGCTAAATTTATCATATGCATGACTCCTCTATCATCAGTCAAAAGCTCTAATCTATTCTCTAATACAGAACCACCCCCTACACAATACCATAACTCCTTAAAGCCATCATATCCAAGTCCTTTTACTACACTGACAATAATGAAATAACTCCACATGTCTGGGCCAAAAGAGAAAGTTGTACTTTCTCCCTTGTACTTAAGTGACCCATTGTTCAAGAACTCCCCTCTATGGTGGAAAACAACATCAAATTTATCCTCCATTTTCAACACAATAAAAAATTTTAACCTATAAAATAACATCCTAAAGTCATTTCAAATTAGATAAATTTTTATCCTATATAAATATCATATATAACTAAACCAGACAACATGCAACACCAAAACTTAAACAAAATTAAAACCACAAAGGATGGGGGACCACATTGCAAGACCACTTTCACAGCACATGCATAAAAAAATAGTCCGACAGAACTACAAATATGGGAGACCACATCACTACATCAAACATGGGGGACCATTATCGAAAGTAACCATACAATTATACATGCCACATTATCGAAAAAACACAATATACTAACCTCAACACATGCTTCAAGTGCAACCAACTTCTTCATACCTTTCCACGACAAAACCACCGATAGATCAAGATTATCTCCCAAAAAGAAACTTTTTGTCAGCCTAATTTGTGAAATAAAGCACCGCTCACTGCTGTTCCCCAATTGCCGACCACACTAAGCCACGAACCCTACCCTATTTCCCCAATTTCGCACACGACCAATTTCCCCAAACCTAAAACGTTTTAATCAACTCAGATCAATTTTCCCAATTTCTCCAATTTACCCTTACTTAAACTTAAAGCACATGTTTTTTTTAATTTTAATCCTTAACAAATAAAAATAGTAACCACGTCATAAATTGGTTAAGTGCCACCTGTATGCAGCATGACAGCTACTATTGCCAGCAAAGACCATTTTTAATGTCGTCAAGGGAAGTTAACGGAATGTCCTTCATTGGTTAAATTTTACAAATTCAGGAACCAAATAGATCATTTTTAAAAAACGAAGACCTACTTGAAGAAAACAAGCAAAAATAGGGACCAATGAATCTATTTAACCTATTTTTTTTTTCAACAAGATTAAAGTTACTATTAATGTTATTAGTAATTAAGGAGGATATACTTATTTTATATATATTTGTTTATATGTAAGATAAAAGTAACGTAATATGTGTAGAGGAAGAAAAAAAACTTTAAGACTACTTATAACCTTGTAGAGAATAAACACTAATAATTTTATATAAGGATTGAACATTAAAATTTCACTTAATTTAAATATATTATTTTAATCCCTGAATATTATTGTTTAATAAATTAATTCATACATTGAGAAACTTTGATCTCCATTAATGTTATTAATGTGAATTTGGTGAAGACCAACGTGATTACCATAAATCTGACAAACTTGTCTAAATGTGACAACATGAAGCTGTGATGTACAAATATATGCATATATAGTTTAACATTGACATTTAATACTTCATCATTAAAATAATAGCCTTAAAATGATAAAAATGTTTTCCCCCACTTTTAATGCATTTTAAATATAAATAATTTGGTGAAACATAGGATTAATTATTTTTTATATTAACTTTTATATTTTTTTATAAATGAACTTTTATAGGATAAGAAATTGAAAAAGATTTCTAAACCATGATAAGTAATGATATTTGACAGCTTCTCCAAAGAATTTAATGTAGCAATTCAAATAATTAAGATAATTTAAACAGTTCAAAGAATAACTAAAATAAAAATTTTAAACAGTATTTCAAACAATCAAGAAAAATATAAATGTAGAAAAATAAATATATAAAATAAAAATCAATAAATATAAATGATAAATATGATATGATGTGACTATACAACAAAATCTACAACCTTAAACTATGACAATTACACATCCATATAAGTACTATCATAAATCATTATCATCCTTTGATATGTCAAACACATTGATTTAAGTGTTAACATCGTTATAAGAAACCTTAACACTTATAGATTTTGAAATGAGATTTCTTAAACTAAAAATAACACTTAAAAAGAAATCATTTAAAGTATTTATTGAAAGTTTCTTTCAATGTTTTTAAGATCCAAAATTGTAATATTTAATGACTAGTTCATTTTTAAGTGAGACACAAAAATTAGAATGTATAAAAAAAAAATTAATTTTTCTTCTATTAAAGTTTTAAATTTTTTTAATGCACTTTATTTATCATAAATATTAACACTCAATATATTTTCTTTAATACATAAAAGTAAAAGACTTAAACAAGTTATTATGATTGGATGATTCTTGATGGAAGCTTCAACCTTTCCAAATGGTTCCTCACAACTTTAGGGCTCCATAATTTGGAAATGAAATTGAAAGGAATGGTTGTGATAAAGTTGAAGAAAAGTGAGAAAAGAGAAAAAGTTATGGAAATATAATTAAAATTAATTTCCATTTTCTTACCTACCTACCTACCCAATAGTCATGGGGGATTTAAAGCCTCATATGAATATATATATATATATATATATATATATATATATATATATATATATATGTGTGTGTGTGTGTGTGGTTAACTTCCACTTTAATAGAGTGAAGCATAGCCACAATTTAATATTGATGTTTACATTAATATATAAATAGATTGGAAGAAATGACATAGGCATGACAAGAAAGCATGGGAGGGTGGAACAACTAACCTAGATGTCATTCATTCATGGGATGGTCCAACTTTCATTTTTGCCCTACAAAAGGATCATGTCATAAACATAGGTTTGTAGCACCAAACAATAATAACCTAATTTTGGTCATATTAATTATTTGTCTCCCCTCTTTTCTTATTTTTCAAACTAGTTGTTATGTGATGTATGAGTTTTTCTTGTCATGTTAAAGAAATATTAATTGAAAATAGTTAAATTATTATAAGTAGTAGAAGATTTTATTTGTTCAAGATATAATTTTTGTTGTTGTATTATAATGCATTTTTTTTATATATTTTAGTGTAAATAATAGTATTTTAGAGGAAGAATATTAGACAACATAATAAAAGATATACATTGTATTGAAAAGAAAAGGAGAACAACATATTTTCTTAAGAGAATTATCTATTACGTATAAAAGTAAAGAAAATTATCTATTAAGTAGATTAGGTTCCAATTAAATGTTGATTAAATTGCTTAATTATATGTATTTTTCATTTTCTATAAATTTAATTTATATTATTAATTTTATTAAAAAATATAATTTATATTATGTTTTTTATATTGTGCGCACCATTGTTTCTCTATAAGCAACAATCTGGTATAATAATTTATAATTTTTACATCATTTTTTTTAATGTTGTTATTGTTTAAGAGTTTAAACCTAACATATTTTAAATATTTTTTCTCTTTTTATCCTTGTCTTTTAGTTCCTTCTATACATATTTTAAACTTGACATTTTGTTTTGCTTTTCAAACAATTGGATTGATTTTTTTTTTTTATAGATAAAATATATTAGAGAAGTTGATTTGACATGTTCTTTCTTTTATAACTATAATAATATACATTAAAGGGGTAAAAAGAATTTTCTAAACTGAAAAATAAAGAGAAAAAAAGAACAAAGATATGCATATTTGAATGTGATACAACTTCCATGTGCATATTAATGATGATCGGTTATCCAATGAGATGGAACCAAACATTGCTTGCAACATTAAAACAAGTGCATGAATTCTGCCATGTATTGCCAACTCTATCTTATGTATGATCTAGTTTTCATTTTTACTTCGTTCTCTTCTGGTTTCTGATAAATCAGACACAACATTACATCAGAACTGTTAAATATTTTATAAATATTTTAGAGGTTAATTTTGGACTCATTCTAAAGTTGACATTACAAGTCATAAAGAAGCACAGAAAACAATAACACAATGATGATATTTGCAGATACTTACATTTATTTAGATATCAGTTGCATATCCTGCTATTCAATCTGCTATTCAATCTTATGTGTAAGTCATTTTGAAAATTTGTGTCCATCACAATATGATTCTTTGGTAACTACAATGGAGCCTTTGTTTTTGTATAACAATGGTGGTTTTGTTCCCACGTTGCACTAACAGTTGCAACATTTGTACTAGTTCAGGTTGGCCCATTTGCATAAAGATTAAAAATTTAATCAAAGGGGTTAGTAATTTCATTTGGGTGACTCAAACAAGTAAACCAAAACCATGAATGGTTGATTAGTTCTTCCCTTGATTCTTCATTTGACTTATAACTAACGTTATAAATGAAACCACCAAACAATATCAGCAGTGATGCAGAAATCAGTTTGTGGTCAAATCAGAAATAAACCTTGCAAAGAAGAACCAGAAACTCCTATTAATTGCTAAAAGTACTTTTTGCTTTTCTAATTTTCATTTCTTTCCATGTTGAGAATGAATGTGAGTATTATTAATGAGTGCTAAGTCTAGTACCAGTGTTGGTTGAAGGACAATATTTGCAGGAAGTTGCCTTCAATCTTCCATCATAAGGATAGAAATATGAAAAGAAATAACAAACTTTTGGTGGCATATTAAATATGGAGCTTTAATCTTAGTGTGGTTAGTGTGGCTGGTGAATGAGCTGTCTTTGTACAAAGTCATGAACGTGATGATCAGAAAATAGGATGCCAAATCCACCGGCTAAAGACTATAGACTCTAACTGCTACATTCATTTCCTCATTAAATGCCTCACTCAGTAACATCTTTCATGAGTTTATATATTTCTAATTTAGTTTTTCTTACTCATTTCTCTCACTAACACTGATGTTTTGTTGCCATAATCTCAACAAGGTAAGCCTGTATTTTACATATTTATATGATGCACACACAAACCAAGATCAATGAGAGGTAGCCACTAGGTTGGGAAGAAACAGCTCCTTCAGAGAGAGAGAGAGAGAGAAAAAGAGATTGTGTTTTTTCTGGTCCGTTAGATTCCATGGCTTCAGTTGGTGAACTCAAATTCTTGTTGTTCCATGTTCTATGGCTCTGGAACTTTCTACCTTCTTGTCAAGGTTCTTGTCTATCTGCAGTTCACATCTTCATCCACCCTTTGAGCTTAATTTCTTACATTATTCAGTCTCATCTATGTTTTTTCATTTAGCTTGCATATTCAACATCAGTTTCTAGGGAGAATTTTCTATTCAAGATATATGGATATGGAAAGGATTTTCATTTTGAATCTGAATTTTTTGTGATAAATTCCCACAGACATGGAAAATTTTGTGAATGTAATTTGTGGTAGAAATCTATCTGGTTCTGATTCTGGTTTCTGCTACTTTTATTTGGGATCTCATTTCTAGATCATACACACACACTGTTATTAGATCACAGACAAATGCTTTAATTTGCAAGTTCTTAAACCAAAACACTTCATATGATATTATTATTCTTATACATATGTATGTGCATTTTTAATTTTAAAGGACTTTCTCTATATACACCTTGTTTCTCAAATTTTATTAAATCCTGCCAAATTATAGTTATAGCAGTGATAATACATTGAAATTGTGTATGCTATTAAAGTAGCCAAATTTCTTTGCAGGTGACAAGCAGTGGCATGAAAAAAGTTACCCTTTTATCAGAAATGCAAGCTCATTCTCATCACCATCAATTTCAACAACCACATCCAACAATGAGTATGACTACATAATAGTGGGAGGAGGCACAGCAGGGTGCCCTTTGGCTGCAACCCTTTCTCAGAAATTCAATGTTCTGATGCTTGAAAGAGGAGGTGTTCCCTTCACCAACCCCAATGTTTCATATCTGGAGAATTTCCACATTACCTTGGCAGATGTCTCACCAACTTCAGCTTCTCAATTCTTCATTTCATCTGATGGAGTCTACAATTCAAGGGCCAGGATCTTAGGAGGTGGTAGTTCTATCAATGCTGGTTTCTACACCAGAGCAGATCCAAGGTATAATAACTTCTTCCATTCTTCATCCTTTTCTTCAATCCTATGCAAACACATTCTCAATTTCTAGCATTTCATATTCATTTTCAAACTATGTGAATGACATTTAGTTCTGGTGTGTAGGATCTAGATCATCTGTATGTATTAATTTCTTTTTGTCTTTTTACTAGATCAGAGTTTAATAAGAAAGTCACTGCATACAAAATATTACACTTTTATCTATTTTAAATAGTGTTTCAATTATCTTGTCCTCGTATTAATGCTTTAAAATATATTTTTGTTTCTATTTCCTAAATTATAATGTTGGCATCCTTTGTCTTCCCCATTTATGATTTTAATGAATTCTTTATCTTATTGTTACACACAATATATATATATATATATATATATGAATAATATATTTGAACAACATTTTTTTTACAATATTTTTTTATAATCTATGTATCATTCTTTAATTAATCCATTTTAGTTTTATGATTATTATTATTGATTGTGAAATAATTTTTAATCAATGAAGCGTAAATAATGTTAAAATATTATAAAAAAAATATTTTTCAGAGTATCATTATTTATATATATATATATATATATTATAGTAAAAAAATAATATAATGAATTAAAATGTTAAAAATTAAGTTAGATTTTATCCCTTTATTTTGTTTTTTCACCATGTTGGTTTTTTCTATTGTTGACTTTACTAGTGTGGTGGGCCAGCATATCCAACAGTAGTAGTAATGAATTTTGTGCAATAAAGTTCAACCACTTTTTGCGGTCTGGTAATAAAAAACACACCTTATAAATAATTAATGGAAGACAATAAACACACTTTATAAATAATAAAAGAAAATAAAATTATGGTATGATGTTACATCTCATTATATGCAAATTTATTTCTGATTCAAATCCCCATTTTCTCAGTATGTATGATGTGATGTGACTGTATTTAAACACTTCACTTAAATTAATTAACGTTCCATTGATTTTTCCTAACAAACGTTCCATTGATTTTTCCTAACAGTATATATATATATATATATATATATATATATATATATATACATATATATATATATACATATACATATGTGTATACACATATGTATACATATACACATATATGTATACACATATACATATACACATATGTATATATATACATATACATATATATATATATATATGTATATGTGTATATATATATTTTAAGATAAAAAATATTTTCTTTCTAATTTGGTGATCTTAAACTACTAAATCAAATGTAAATTGTAATTTTATTGAAAAAATTAGTGATTTGATGTTCCAAAACATAGCAGAAAGTACACTAGTAATGAACTTGTTTGGGGTGATGTTAATAAAGTTCAACTACTTCTTCTTAGTTGTATATAGGAAAATATATATATTATTTTTAAAGGGCAAAAAGGAAAATAAATTTGAGTAAAGTAATAATAAATAATATATCAAATGCATACATTTCACATATTCAAAGTTGGAAAAAATTAAAATAAAAAACAAAATACAAACTAAAAAGTAAAAATTACCCAGTCTTTTACTATATTGATTTAACAACATTAAATATGAATTTTAATTTAACAATTAAATAGATTAAATAAATCATTTGTAGTTTTTAAGAATATATTAGTGATCTCATAAAAAAAAAGAAAAATATGTTAGTGGCTTATAGTGAGTATATTTATATTCATTACAAAAAAAAATGTTTTACAATACCAGGTTTTATATACACACATTGATTATATAATATATACATATATTATTATTGGATGTGTTTGACAAAAGTAACTGCCAATTGTTTTTTGGTCTATGTCTATTAAATTTGATATTAAATCATGGATAAACTTATACTATGTGTATTTTTTTTATGAGAAACTTGGATGTTGATATTGTTTGTTTTGTTAATATTAATATAGTAAGAAAAAGTAGGTTTGTGCTGACATTAGAAACAGGAAACACATACAAAAATTGGAAGAAAAAACTGTCATAACGAAAATGGTTACAACCTTCTTCCATTAGAAATTGACTGTCTTGACTTCCAATAGGTAATAGTTGATGGTGATCTTTCATTTTCAACACATAAATAATGTCTTGTGGTCCCTTATACTGTTTGATGCCATCAAAGTGTGAGATGAGAGTCATTCATTGTTACAAGGAAACAGGCATTGTATTGAGTTTATGATCATTATGTGTATTTAATTTTTTGTTATATCTATGTAAGTCTTAGACTTATACTTATACTTGAATTATATTCTTACACTGTTAGATGTCTTCAAAGTGTGAGATGAAATTCATTGTTACAAGGAATCAGGCATTAAGTTTATGATCATTTGGTATTTAGTTCTTTTCTGTTTTGATGTAGAACTTAGACTTATACTTAGATTCTGTTTCGAACTAGAACTTAGAACTTTTGCTTATACTTAGATTATATTTGATACTAAAATATCTTCTGGTAAAATTTGCATGGAATGCAGGTTTATAAAGAAGGTGGGATGGGATATCAACCTAGTGAATCAGTCATATCCATGGATTGAAAACCAAATTGTTCACCGTCCAAAGTTTTCAGCATATCAAAGGGCAGTGAGGGACAGTCTTCTAGACTCTGGTGTGTCACCTTTCAATGGCTTCACCTATGATCATCTCTATGGAACAAAAGTTGGTGGAACCATTTTTGACAAATATGGTCGGCGCCACACAGCTGCTGAACTGCTTGCTTCAGGGAACCATGAAAAACTTACTGTTTTGGTCTATGCCACTGTCCAAAAGATTGTGTTTGATACAAAAGGTACATATAATATTAAACTAGTAAGTTTATGGTTTTGGAAGTAACTTATAATGACTAAAACCAATGTTAAATTACCTTTGCAGGAAAGAAACCAAAAGCTGTGGGGGTTATTTTCCAAGATGAGAATGGGAAACAGCATGAAGCTGTTCTGGCAAATGATAGGCATAGTGAAGTGATAATGTCTTCTGGGGCAATTGGGACTCCTCAACTGCTGATGCTTAGTGGAATTGGACCAAAAGAAGAACTTCAGAAGTTGAACATCCCAGTGATCCTTGACAACCAGTTTGTTGGAAAAGGAATGGTAGACAATCCCATGAACACAATGTTTGTTCCTTCTGAAAGACCTGTTCATCAGTCACTCATAGAAACTGTTGGAATCACCAAGATGGGCGTGTACATTGAGGCTAGCAGTGGGTTTAGCCAGTCTAATGATAGCATTCATTGCCACCATGGTATTGTGTCAGCAGAGGTATGCAGTATTTCTCTGAAGTCATGTCAGAACATTGGAATCCTTAACAATTACTTCCTCCATTTTGAAACAAGTGTCCTTTTAACACCCCTTTTGTTTCAAGTTAGCAGTGAATTTTATAATACCACAGATAATAGAATTTATAATCTTTTATTAACTCTGTCCTTCTTCACCTGACTTAACACTTAATAACTATTTTTCTTTTAAGGAATAAAATATTGATAACTCATAAAAAAATAGGATGCTGATATAGGATTTCCTAAATCTCAAGAGTCAAAACTGTCAAACATCACAGTACAAATTCCACATAGCATTTAACATGTTAATCCTTAATTTGGATTCTATACCGAGTTTTTTTTCTGTTCTGTCAAGCCTTTAAAATATACTGATGTACACTACCAAAAGTAGTGTATTTTAAAGACATAACAGACTATAAAACAAAAAAACTCAGCAGAGAAACTGAACTATGTTAATCATGGTATATATTAAGGTATGTATATCAGGTTGGTATCTAACTAGCAAGAAATTCTACTAAGAAGTCACTTTTCATTTTGACATGATGGACACCAGATTGGGCAGCTTTCCACAATCCCTCCCAAGCAAAGATCACCAGAAGCTATCAAAGAATTTATCAAGAACAAGAAAGACCTACCTATTGAAGCATTTAAGGGAGGCTTTATTCTGTCAAAAGTTGCCAATCCTTGGTCAGTTGGTGAGCTCAAGCTGGTCAACACCAATGTGAAAGACAATCCATCTGTTGCCTTCAACTACTTCAGTCATCCATATGATCTTGAGCGCTGTGTTAAGGGGATCCGTTTGGCCATTAAGGTTGTCCAGTCAAAACATTTCACAAACTACACTTTGTGTGACAGAAAAACAGCAGAGGAACTCCTCAACCTCACTGTGAAGGCTAATGTCAACTTCATACCCAAGCATGCCAAAGACACAAAGTCACTAAAGCAATTCTGCAAAGACACTGTGATCACAATTTGGCACTACCATGGAGGGTGCCGTGTGGGGAAGGTAGTCAACCATGATTACATGGTCCTTGGTGTTGACAGACTCCGTGTGGTAGATGGCTCAACATTTGATGAATCACCGGGAACAAATCCTCAAGCCACTGTCATGATGATGGGCAGGTACGTATGTACACTAAATGTTTGGATATAATAACTTGATTTCTAAAGTTATGATACCGACATTTACATTGTGGTGACAGTAATCTATCTATGTTTGTAACAGGTACATGGGTCTGAAGATTTTGAGAGACAGGTTGGGGAAATTGCCAGGTATATAAGAAGGAATTTATTGTGTGAAGATCATGTTAAATCTTCAATAGAAGGGTGGTCTAAATGAAGAAGCAATGTTGCACATCAAGAAAAAGAGTGCTAGTGATAGGATTATTGGAAATGCATGCAGTTTATTGTAATTTCTTTTAAAGGGTGATTTATTAGAAGTCAACAAAGTCATGGCTTTTTGGGGAGGGAAAAACAATTGTAATGACTTATTTTAACCTTTTCTATTCCCAGGAAAAATGGAAAAATCATTCTGGATGTTTACGTACTTGATAAATACTAGACAAACGAAGAAAGGGAAAGAAACAAAATGATAGTGTCCCTAGTGTTCTATTAACGCAATCTTTGTAATGCAAAATTGTTGCTTTCCCTCCCTATTTGATATATATACATAATATATCTGCATCTGTCACTTAAATCATTTAAAAAATTTAGTCCATTTTTCGACAGATGACTAATATGACGGACATGAACAACTTGTTACTATTCTTTGTACTACTGATTGTTCAGACTTCAGACATAGCTACCTAGAAACCAACAAGGGTACGAAGTTTATACATTGATAAGTAGTTCTAGTTTGTGACCTTTTTGCATTATTGTCACAGCATTTTCTTTAGAGTGAATCTGACAAGTGATTCACGGAACATGAATTTAGTAAGCAAAAACGCAAGATTGTTGAAAGCTTAATGTGATCCCGGCCATAGTTTTGTTGAAAATCCATGTTCACTGGTACTACCACCAGACAAACTTCTCAACTTCTGCCAGAACTGCCTTTTCTTCCCAATGGTTAGAGGCCCTGATCGAGAATACCTCCTGAATGACTGAAATTCCTGACCTGAAGCACCGAGAAACTCTGATGCTGATAATTCTACCTTTTCTTCACCAGATTGATAGCCAGATAGAGTTTTTTGATACTCTGAAAATTCCACTCTTTCACCTGAAGCTTCAGAAAACTTTCCTTCCACATCAGTTAGAAAACCCTCTTGGTAACTCATTGATCTTAAATAGTCTGTTTCCTCAACCTCACTACACACCAGCTTCAAGGCCTGAACAACTTCTCCCATGAAAGGACGTTGTGAGACTTCTGGTTGCACACACATGGATGCAATTGCTGCAACTTTAACTACAATATCAACGGAAATGTTAGGCTTTACAACTGGGTCTATGATCATCTGCAAACCTTCCTTACTAGTGAGAAGTGGACGAACCCATGTCACAAGATTTTCTTGACCTGGTGGTTGTGACAAATCCACGGGCTTTCTTCCAGTTAGAAGCTCAAGGAGTACAACTCCATAACTGTAAACATCACTCTTGACCAGAAGATGGCCAGTCATTGCATATTCGGGAGCTAAGTAGCTGCAAGACATGTCAGCAGACAAATTCAGTTTTCATCTTAAGAAATTATTTAAGAGATGAAATAAAAGTTTTTACATGCCATCATTTAATCACTGAAGTTTTGGGAAAAGTTGGTTCATGACTCATGATATAGTCTATGAAATTATGACCAAAAAGTTGAATTTCAACAGAAAAGGTATGCTTGCACATTGTTCAAGCCCAATGGGATATTGCTAGAGGGGAAGCACCAAGAGCTATAATAAAACCATGTTCCTTCACCCGACAGCTTACATTTTCAGAGAGTTGGTTTATTACTGGAATGCATAGATAAGATCAAGTACCTAAACAATATAATTCAGTGGTCTGCTAAACACTATATATACTGGAATGAAATGAGTACATTGCATGCATGTTTAATCAATCCATTCATCAAAACCTCAACATGAAGTGGCTAGAAAGGGATTATTACCCAAATGTTCCCATAACATGTGTGGAAATGTGCTTGTTTCTCTCATCCAGTGCTGTTCTAGCCAGTCCAAAATCTGAGACCTTGGGTGTAAAGTCATACTCTAACAAGATGTTGCTGGCCTTGAAATCCCGATGTATGACACATGGATTTGAATCTTCATGCAGATAGGCCAGACCCCGAGCTGCACCAAGAGCAATCTTCATCCGTGCATTCCAATCCAATGGACCAGTTTCCTTGTCAGCTCCTACGAAAATAGAGTATTCAAAAGTCAGATTCCAAAAACTATGATATTTTTTTTTACTTCCAACAGTAATGACAATTTTTTTAAACTGCACTTTTGTTTACCATGTAAGTGGGATTCCAAACTTCCATTAGGGACAAGCTCATAAACTAAGCAACGAGTCTGTTTCTCTATGCATATACCAAACAATGTAACTAAATTTCGATGGTGTAGACGGCTAAGCATCTCAACTTCTGCCAAGAATTCACGACCACCACGCTGATCATCTCTTTTGAGAACCTTCACGGCTATATCCCTCCCATCATTTAGAACACCTTTGTAAACAAGTCCAAAACCACCTTCTCCTAATATTCTTGAAGAATCAAAGTTATTTGTTGCTTTCTCTAAGTCATTCAAAGTAAATATCTTAGCAGACCCTGTGTATGTTATTGTTCCAGAATTGAAAGACTGTGATCCAGAACCTGACCTGATCCCGCGAGGCAATGACCTAGCAGTCCCTGCTAAGAGTAAATTTAGATATAAAGTTACACTGAGTTCTACATACAACATGAGACGGAAAAGCAAATTGATGGATGGTGGATCTCCCAGAAAACAACTTTTGAAGTAAAATATGAAGAGAAGTCACAGATAGAAACCAAGACTGAATTAGCATTATAGGTTACAACCCAACGTTTATCACAATTCAGCTTCTGAATTGCAAAGAGTTCATTTGATGTGAAATTACTTCGAAGCCCTACCAAAAGTGGTAATGTACAAATCATAAAACATTTCACATAAATGAATCAACCTTTTAGATTAATATGATCATCAAACCAAGTTTTATCAAATAATTCATCTACAAATGGAGTCCATTCTTATGTTTTATAGGATCCAAATATTGGTAAAAGTACTTTAATAAAGGGAAATAGTATGCTACAAAATTGTCTAAGAACAGTTTCACAACAGTAATTATTATAAAAAGGAACTTTCTTTGTACAATCTCTAAACTGCCAACAAAACTTTTACAGGGTCATTAATTGCACTTACTTGATTGTTTTGAAGAGGATGAAATTAAACCATCTGGAACTGGTTTGTGTTCATGAACATAGGCACAGCATTTCAGCGCACAGATCCAAGCAAGACCAATGAATACAACAAAAGCAGTAACTGATGACAGCACAATTATAACAATCATTCTTCCATTACTCCCTTCTTTGTTCTTCTTTGGGACATCTACTCCTAAAGGTTTCATCATCATTCCATTGTGGTCATGTCCTGGATTTCGCTCATCATCTATAACAGAAGCATCCGAGGGAGTTGACGGTGGAGATGGTGGAAGACCTGCATTCGTTATCCCAAAGTATGAATGTAAGGAAGATTTCTACTAATAAAACCAAAAGTACCATAGATATTCACTTTATGAAAAAGAAAGGCCTAACAAATGATAATCAATATATAACCTGGATAATGAACATAGAGTACTTCATAAGCACCAAAGACTGAAGCATCTATGAGAATCTCCCTGCGCCAGAATTTCTTATATATTAAAAATGCAGTGGTGTCATCAAATTTTACTCCTTTGGGTACTAAATCTATGAGAACAATGGTTTTCTCCAGTTGCTGACTAGCTGCATCAGCTTCCACAATGCGAACCTGGGTATGGTTCAGTAGAACACTTGCTGCAATTTCCTTGGCTAGCTCTGCAACCAATGGAAAAAACTTGTATATTGCAATGTTGATATGGATTTTAACCTGAAGCGGCCATACACAACCACAAGGTGACCCAGGAGGTGTATACGTCAAGGGGTCTGAGCAAGTCATCGACAAGCAATCTACATTTAGGATCAACATCATCTAGCTTTCTTCAGATTATTGAAAAAGAAGAACTAGCATAATTTTAACAATATTCTAAGCTAGTTGCAGGATCAAGATTAGATTACCCTTATTAGGAGGTGGAGGTGGCAGAACAAATTCATATGCTGGTGGTGGAGTCTTTTTCTTGTGCAATGATGAACCTAGAGGAGAAATTGTAGGTGAAGTAGAGGGTACTGATCCAAAACAGATATAATAAACAATCAGGGAGATGAAATATTAGAACAGAAATAAACTCTAAAAGCAATGAGAAAAATAAGATTTTATACCATTGAAGTGACTTGGTACAATAGCTGGTGATGGTGCAGGGGCCGGGGCATGAATATCCTTAACATTTGGTGAAGAGAAAGGGGGTCTCGATTTGAAGACCGAAGGGCCTATTCAGCAGAATTTTGCAGAATGAAATTAATTTTAACATTCTAATATCAATAAATGCAAAATATTGTGTAAAATTTTAAGATTTTCAATCACGGAATCAAACCTTGATGACTGTATGTTGGAGGCTGGACTGCATAGATTGGTGCTAGAGTTGGATTCTGGGACTTTCTTTTAGAATAGTGATGCTTATGATGTGAGATTGGGGAATCCACAGAACCATGTGTCCATATGATTGTAGGAGCTTTGTGAATTGACTTGGAAGGTGAAAGTGCAATGCTTGCAGGTACCCCAGAAGATGACTTGGAAGGTGAATGTGCAATACTTGAATGACCTTCAGAAGATGACTTTGGTGGGATTGCAATACTAAAATGGCTTCTGTCACTGGAATGTTGCAGTTTGGTGGCTACAGATGGAAAGATAACTTTCAATTTAGAATAATCATGAGCATGAACTTTCCAAGAGGAGGTCATCAACTACATAATAAGTTAATTTAAAAGTACATATCTGAATTTAGTTGTATATAGATTAATGGAAAATTTTGGGGAGGTGAGTGTCAAGGCAGAAAGAAACTATAGAGGGGAGAAGGCTTGTGTTTCTTGTTCAAAAAGATCCATAAAATATGTTTCGTTAATTATGTATACCTTTTTCATGATCTCGGACCTGTTCTGAGGGTATAGTTAGTTCCTTAGAAAGCAAAATTCCTCAGAGCAACTGCTTTGTTTAATTAACCAGAAGTTTCCATAACCTAATGGATTTATACTATAGCTATGGCCTGTTGGGATTTCATATCAACCTTGTTACAGACTAAACAGAGGATTTTTTTAATACTGAAACACAGAACAAAACATCGATTTGTAAGTTGAAATTATCACTAAGTTCCTAGTCTACAGCTTAGGTTGAACTCTGTGTCCGGAAACAGAAGACAAAGCAGTAAGAACATTTGTTTTATCATATTGGTGTTTCTTTCAGGTTATAATTTTATCTAATACATGATATCAGAATCATTATTTGGATTATCCTAAAGAAATACAAGATATATCAATGAGATGACTGAACACAAAATTTGATGAAGAAGCAAGTAATGGTATCCAAGTCCAAACTCCTGGTAATGTATGACAGATCTGGGTCTAAAGTGATCATAGTAATAGCGAAAGTAAATTTCATTGCTAATTTCTCTGCATTACTTGCAGTAATGATAAAATTGCTAAATTATTGACACTGTCCCCACTAAAAGTGTGCAACCTGGTAAAATCCAAAGCTTGCTGTCCACCTACTGGTTGAACACTCACTAACAGATATACTAACCGAAAACAATAGCCCTAAAATTTTAGGTGAAAATTCTGAAAGGCAAGACCATTAACATTAAAGTTTTTTTCTAACCATCCATGTTCTAATCTTGTTTTTTATATTCATCAGCAGATATTGAACCGATTAACTATACTGATCAAGATCCCATGTGAAAAGTTCACTTCAAATGATTTTTCTTTATGTAATTTGAAAACTTGTGATAAATTCATTATGATTGTCCAAAGCTATTGCATTGCTTTATTACATGCCGAACTGAATCTTACTTTTCTTAAGAGAATTGGACAGTAGAAATCAGTAAAAACAGAGGCTTAATCATCACTTCAACAGTAAATTTTTTTCCAATGCGAGCAATGAACTTGGAATGAGCTACAGGTAGGCCAAATTTTGACACATATGAACTCCGCAGGAACGAACGAACTCCAAGGAGAGAATCATCAAAGAATCCTAATTGAGCAAAGATTATATAATCCAAAAGCATAGAATATGTGAACTGTAACAAATTTTGAACCACATAGATAACAAGATACAACTCTCAAAACAGTAAATTTGGATTTGCTTCTCATCTGCCCGTTTTGATCCGACATGCAGAAACTAACTCAGAGCGTCTCAATTATGTTCATACCTGCATATTCATGAATCTGCTGAGTGCAGACAACTAAATGCAGCTGAATTAGCAGGAAAATCAGCGGCAGTCCCATTTTCTCCCGAAGGAAAACCAGATCAACAACTCTGAAGATCTCTCAGCTTTCACCAACAGCCCTTCATGGAGAGTGAAATTGAAGAGAATTTGGTGAAAGCAGCAGCATATGCTGAAGCAAAAACTCGCTTGTCACATCCAAGGACAAGCAGAACAAAGTCTGCAATCAAAACATGGCCTCAATAATGTGAAGCAAAGTATGAAAACAGCCTGGTAATTCCACAAGAATGATCTTGGTGGAAGACACCAGTGTTTCCACCTCTTTCTATTTTTCAGAACTAAAGGTATATATGGGTTGCAGGCATGAGAGTTTTGATGCAACTGATTTCATTGTTTTTCAGAAAAATCTAACAGCAGATGAAACCAAAAAGCACAACCCCACTTCACTTTAAGCATGAAAAGAACAGTAACTATTCCGTAGGAGCTTGTGGGGTTGGACATGTGTGAGTGTTCTTGATTTTGAGAGAGAGAAAGAGAGAGACATAAATATTGGCCATAAAGTAAAAGAATGATTGAATTTTTATTAATATTTAACACCTTAATGCTTGACCTTCTTTTCAGTTTATCCATGGTAGGTAATGATTCACCTTCACCATGATGTGATTTTGGGATTAGATAAGACCTTTTAAACCTAGGTAAGAACATTCACTAATCCAGATTGAAATTGAATTGGCAAAGACTTTTGGGATTGTTTTGAATTTTGATCATAGCAATCACCCTAATGGATAACATTTTCTTTTTTTGATCATAGCAATCACCCCAAAGGATAACATTTCCTTTTTCTGTATGCAGAATTTGGTTTTCATTTCCTACAAAACTTTTTTTAACTTATAATAGTTACACCAAAACCTAAAGGTACCATTTTTAACTTTTAACATAACATCAATTAACTGTTGATTTGTTTAGCAGAATACCATATTGTTGTCTTAACTGTTCATGTGTTAATATGATGCTAACTGGATATTCTACTTTTTAAAACTACAAAATAAATATTATCTATTTGATCTAAAATGAACATTAGGAAATAATCATAATAAACTTAATTTCAGAAAACAAAAAATTCAACTTTCAGTTGTAGAGAAGTAAAAATATACTTTTTGAGAAATGTTTTTAACTTTTTGATGAAATATTATTAAAATCAAAACCCAAGTAGTTAATAGTCCATTACTTCAACTTGGAATCTTAGATTGAAAGATGGTTCACACTAAATAAAAATGTTGATAACCTTTTTTTTCTTCTGTTTTCTTTCTGGCTTTGAAGTAATGTCAACACGATCACTGACTTTGGTCCTCTTTACTTTAATGTTTAAACAATGACTCTTACCAAAAATAACAGGTATTCTAATATATTTTTTGTTTGATCTTTTCAAAATTCAATTTGATGTAACTTTAAATTAACACGAAACCAAACCTCCTTTGCAAACAAAAATAATATAATAATTCTTCTGGTTACAAAACCAAGTTTATGGTCAAATTTTCTTCTTGCTGAAATTTTGAAGGTTACTGTTACTAAATTCAAAAATAGTTGCTGGAAAGCTTCTTGCTGGAATGATCATTTATTATCTGTATTTTTAAAAGATTAAAAAAAAAACGAGTATGTTGTATTTCGAAATACTATTTTAAGACAAAAAAAAATTTATGTCGTAAGATATGATTTTGTAATTCTAAAATTAAAATAAAAAAAATGAAAAACACTATTTTTTTTAAAAGTTAAATATATTTTTATCCATTAATAAAAATTTAAATTAGTTTATTTTTTAAATGTTAAATTAATTTAGTTTCTTATTTTTAAATTAGTATAAATTTAGTTATTTTAATTCATTTTATTTTAATTTTATTTAAGATTTTAAATACATTTTTAATTAACATAAAAAAATAATATTATTATGAGATGCAATTGAAATGTTAAATAAACTTAATAAAATTTAATTAAAAAAAATGTATTTTTAAAGTTGAAAAATTAAATTTGATTAAAATTTAAAAAAAAATTAATTTCAATTTTTACTTAAGACACAAACATATTTAATTTTTTTTAAAAATTTTAATTACTTTCATTTTGGTTTGTACAAGGATTTAAGCTTTTATTTATTTTAGCAAAAATCATATATTTAGTTTAAGCACGTAATTCATAAAAAAGGTAAAAAAAAAATAAAAAACTAAAATTACGAATTAAAACACGAATTGTTTAAAAGATCACTAAATTTTTTTTTAAAATATATTTCTAATTTAGTAAGTTATTTACTATGTAACTTTCTACATTTGTTAATCTGGTTTCATTAGAGCATAAATTCGTGTAATTTTTTTGTATTCATAGTGTAAGATAAACTAAAAGGACATTTGAAAATAAGAAGTGGAAGTACTGTAGAATGAATGTTAATCTCAAATAATGTTAGCTTAATTAACTCTAATTAGGATACAAATAATATGGTTAGTTAAGGTTAAACTCGTATCAATTTGTAATTGACATAATGAAGACGCATTCATCTAAGTGTATTGATGAGCCAACAACTAATGTTGAACATTATCAAATGATGCTGACAAATTAAGGATGAACATCATTTAACTACAAATATCAATGTCACATCCTTTTAATGTTTATTTTTTAAGTGAACTTATTCTTCCTTTTACATACTATATAGGATAGTTACAATTTCTTTTTAGTGTTTTTTTTTCTCTTCCTACTTCTTCAAGTGTTTCTTTATTTATTTATTCGGGTTATCCTTTTTATATTCTAGTAATAATGAAAGTTAATTAAAAATCAATATTACCATTTCTTAATTATAGATTTTTTTTAGAAAAATAAAAAAATTTGTGAAGTTAGATCATCTAGGAGAATGGGATGAAATGTTGCCTTTGATGGAGTTTACCTCTAACAACAATTATTAGACAAGTATTGGTATGACACCATATGAGACTATATGGTAGAAGATGTAGAACTCATATGTGTTGATACCAAGATGGAGAGACAATGTTGATAGGACCTAAGTTATTAAAGCAGATCACAAAAAAGGTGAAGAAGATCCAAGAGAGAATGAAGGCCTTCCAAAGCTGATAAAAGTCTTATGCTGATAAGAGAATGATACCTTTACAGTTTGCAGTTAGGAATCGTGTCTTTTGAGGGTGACCCCAACCAATGGAGTGAGAAGGGTTATCCAATGAAGAAAACTTTATCCTAAGTTCATTAACCTATATCAGATCTTGAGAAGAATTGGACCAGTGGCTTATGAAATTGTCTTGCCTCCTCAATTGAGTAATCTTCATTCAGTGTTTCATGTCTCTTAACTAAGGAAATATATGTATGGTACGTCTCATGTTTTGGAAGTAGAGAATGCGTAAGTCAGAGAAGATCTCTCCATGGTAACGTGAGGAACTCTAAGGAAGGAAATCCTATTTGTTATAATTAGTATGTGTTCATTGATGTAAGGAGTTAATATTCGAGGTTTATATGATATTTTAATACCCATTTAAGAATCATGTGGAGTAAAATGAGTTATATGGTGAAATGGACAACAAGAAGTCATGTCATTAAGAACGACCTCTTGTGACGGTTAAAGAAACTAACTTTATGTGTGTTAGAGTGAAATCTATTGGTAATTACTCTACATGTAGAGGCCACCACAAGAACAAGGACTAAAACCACCAAGGATCATACATCAATGTTTAAATCCGAATAATTGAGTCTAGAATTGTCCTTATGTGTGATTGATTAATTGATATTATTTAGCTTAGTGTGTTTTTGTAAATCTATTTGTGTGTGTCCTTTCTTTTTTATAATGATGACTATTATTTGATATGAGCAGATGAAAAAATAGGTTTTGAATCGGTTTTAAATAGAGATGATAGTATTATTTAGTTTTTAGACTAGTTTTTCTTTTCTGCGTACTCTTTTGAAAGACTTTATTATTTTTAGCCTTTTACCATTATTGTTTTGGATTGTATATAAAATTATTATGGTTGTAACATTTTCTTATAGATGAATCTAAATGAAGTAATTTATATATTATTAATACTTTTACACTATTAGTTGGATGTTACACATGTAAATCAATTTTTTTTATTGTAAAAATTATTTTTATTATTTTCTAAGTTATTGCATTATACTTTCTAAAAATGAAATAATCAAATCATTCATTTAATGATGTAAGTATAAATATTTACAAAAGAATTTAAATGTGGTTAATAAAAAACATACAATAATTCAATGTATCCAAGAAAAACGTTAATTAAAATGATTGGATGAATAATTGGTAGAAGAAATGGTAGAGCTGAGTTAAAATGATTTAACATTGACTAGTCTATGCCCTTAAATTTAGGGCTTACCTAAACATGAGGAAGGTAGTGTCGTAGGATGATAAACATTAATTAGCATGAGAAGAACGTGTGAGCACAGAAATACACACACTTGGCAATTGTCGGTGATATTTTTTGCTACTAAATTTTGAAAATGACAAAGGCTCGTTCGTTGTTTGGATAAATTATTGGCAGAGAGGAAGTGAACCCTAATAATGCACTTCACATAACAAATTCAAAATAACCCATCTTTTTCCAATCTTCCCACTTATATATATATATATATTTATTTATCATAAATTCATCACCACCCTATGTCAAGAATAAATCATTTCAAGTCAATATTTTTTTTTATACAGTACAACCAACATCAATTATTTGGTTATTCCTTACTTTTACATGTTAAATCTTTTTATTATAATAAAATCAGTGAAATTTATGATATATATATTCAAATTTTAAATTATAACGTTATATACGTATGTACGTATATAACGTTATATATATATATATATATATATATATATATATATATAGATAAATTAGTAACCATAATAAGAAAATATTACATGAGTTTTCACTTGTAATAATATGTTTTGGTTTATGCGATCGAGTTCAATAGTTTTTTTAATATAATCTTAGACTTTTTAAATATGGATGAAAGTTTTTCCTTTATTTCACGCTTATTATCATTTGGTCAAACTAAAATTAGTGGAATTTAATTTGTATATATTCAAATTTTAAATGATAACGCTATATACTTATATATGTATATATGCAGATAAATTAGTAACCACAATAAAAAAATATTATATCTGAGTTTTCACTTGTAATAATATGTTTTGGTTTATGCGATCGAGTTCATATAGCTTTTTTAATATAATTTTACACTTTAAATATGGATGAAAGTTCTTCCTTTACTTCACGCTTGTTATCGTTTGGTCAAACTGTAAAGTTACTTGCAGAAGACATTTTGATGTTAAAGTCAATAAAAGTCTGATGGTATTAACAATAAATGTACAATAACTGTAATTAACCTACTATAATACCATTTGTATTTATAGATTTCAAGATGAGCTTCAAATTAGTACTAACCTAATTACTGCTAAATTGGTTTTGGTCTTATTTAGGCTTAACATAATTATACTTAACGTTCACTTCAGTTTTAATCCGATCGGTCGGTTACCTAACCGATTCCTTTGAAGTTATAAATTGATAGAATTGTTCGGTCCTTAAGTTGACCGGACTGACATACTATACTATATCGTATATAATTACTATTAACTTTTGATTTCCTTTTCTATAAAATTTTGGGACATTATACTTTTTATTGTTTTGTTTCCCTTAGCTAATCTTTTTCTTTTTTTATTATTTGATTCAACACATTGGTTCATAGAGATGAAATGAAGTATGTAGATGTGAGGGTAATATACACAATTAGAAGAACCAATAAATTGTGGATAAGAATTAATCCAAATTAATTTTAAAAAATTATATTTGAGTTTTATGAAAAAAGGGATATTTTATTGAAAGCGGCCAATCAATTTTTACGGTAAAAATTAATTATCATTGTTATTTTATACCAGTGATATGATTAAGAAAATAATTCAATGAATTATTGACAAGAAGAAAACTTATAATCTCCAACAGTAGCCCAGGATTTTTGGTCATTGTGTTGTTATGCAACTCCCCATTAGTCAATTGTCCATTATTTAGTGTAAAATATTATATGTGATGATGGAATAAAATTAAAGCATAAAAATTAAAATTATTTTTCTTTAAAAACAATATGTTTGAGAAAAAAATATTCTGATTCAAGCATTTTTGTCATAAGTGAAGTAAAGTTGAATTTGTTGAATATTATTTATTCTATCTTATCGACGTCAATAGATAAACTCTGATCTGAATTAATAAAAGTATATCACTAAAAAAAACTCTATTGGATATTAATTAAGAAAATATTAACCATGATAACAAAAGAAATAACAATAGCCACTTTAAAAAACTGTTAAATATTATCATATATTCTTAGTTGTCTCAATGAAAAAAAAAGTGTCAGGTTGATAAAAAAATCATTAATATATTCTATACCAAAAAAAAAAGATGATTTCGATAAAAAAAGTAAAATAAAACACCTTAATGAACTTTTTTCCGAAAGAATCCTCGACTGAGATTAGTAAACAAAAATATGTAAAATTAAAATCAAATTAACATAGGAGAGATGATAGTTCAGAAAAAAATCGACCTGAATAAAGATTAAAGAAAATGCATAAATATAGAATAAGAAAAATCGAAAACACGACAGAACTTAACTTTATATGTAAAATTGAAAATTTATTTTAAAGTAATCAAATTACTTTAATAAATTTATAAAAAATAATTTATTTTAAAATTTATTTGTTACACAATATTTTTTTTCATAAAATTTATTATTTTCACAAAAAAATTACATGGTTAGTCCACTTGCAAGTCAATAGAAGATATTTGAATATAAGATGAGTATTTAGTTAAAGTATTTCATGTTTTATCACATATTTATAACTTTTCATGAGTTTGTTAATATTACAACAAATAAGATAAACTAACAAAATATTAAAAAATATAATAACTAGATTCAGTTTATTATGATTTGGATTTTGTTCATATAATCTTAAATATCATCCCTTTCTAATTTTAAATATTTCATATAAATCCCATACTTGGATCTCATGTTTATCTTTAGTTTTTGAACAAGTTGAATGTTGCTTTTAGCTCATAATAATTGTGTTGTACTCTAACACTTATATATATCACCATATTTTTGGCGTTTAATTTATGGAAAATGTTTCTTTAACAACGCTCATTTGACAATAAATTGACAACGACATGTGTCATTATGTCATTTGTTGTTTTAAATAATTTTTTAAATAGGTTTAAATGAAAAACGAAGGGCATTTTTGGAAGGGCATTGTGAGGAAAATCTGTTCACGCCTTCATCCCTTCCAATCTCTCTCTCTCTCTCAAGTTTTCTCATTCCAAAGTCTGACTTCACCATTTTCTCTCCACCGTTCCAAACACTCGAGACATTCTCGACTTGCCACCGTCATTGAAGTCCACAATTCGAAACCCTCGCTCCACCATTCGAAACTCTCGCTCCACCATTCGAAACTCTCGCTCTACCATCGAAGTCCTTTTTCTTCATCGTTGTTCGTTGGTGCTTGGGTCGATCTATTCTCTGCAGGAAGTCCTTTGTCCGCCATTGAAGTGCTCGGAGGAAGTCTCGCTTGGGTCCACCGTTGGCGTCTTTTCTCGAAAGGTTTCGTTTTTTCGCTATCGTCGTTGTTCCTTCGTGGGTTCCGCTGACAGTTTCTGCTATCACCCACTACCCCATTCGAAATAAATACCCATGTGACCTACTTCCCCCTTTCAAAGACCTAATAACCTTCAACCCATTTAACCTTCTACCCCCTTTCAAAACCCTAATAACCCCAAATGGCAGATTGCGTTCACAAGAAACTTAGGGCTTCGTCTTCGACAGGGGGGCCTCGAAGTCACCCACGGCCATCCCTCCACTCTCGCCACCAGTTACAAGTAATGAACTGTTCTCCAACGTCCGAAGAATTCAAACGCTGCAACATTTTGGATTACTATAGCATTAGAAAAGTATTCTTGGTTTATATTCTTCTTTTATAGGAAATGAATAGACATTGTACAAAATTATACTATTAAAAGTGTATTGTTTGATTCTATGTACATGTCAACTTCTGAGACAAAAAATCAATACGACTATAATATTCCTCATTAATTATTCTTAATATTCATTTTCGTTGTCTGTGTTTTTGGTTGAGTGAGTTTATTGATCACCTTGATGGTTCTGTTTTTGAGAATTGATTTGTCCTTGCACTGATGAGGACTAGGACTAAAACAATAGGTTTACTAAATTGGTTGTTGTTGATTGCATGGAAGTTGTGTAAAAAAGGAACACCTTCAACCATGGCCAACAGGTTGATCAATTATGAAAACTTTGGAAAAACACTGGTAAGGACTCACGGGGAGCGCTTAAGCCATGGTTGGGGAGCGTTGCTGAACTTTTGGTACAAAATGAGATTTTTTCATTGGTAAGCGATTACAAGGTCCCTGTAATCGATTACAAGTGCATGAGTCCTGTGTGAAGGGTGCAAAACCTCATCTGTCAACCTTGAAATACCCTTAGTGGGTCTTCCCAACACATAGGACTGACCAAGTTTGAAATTTCTTGTTGTGGACACCTTCAACCATGGCCAATAGGGTTGATCTACCTAGAAAACTTTGGAAAAACACCGGTAAGGACTCATGGGGAGCGCTTAAGCCATGGCTGGGGAGTGCTCATGAACTTTTGGTACAAAATGAGATTTTTTCACTGGTAAGCGATTACAAGGTCCTTGTATTCGATTACAAGTGCATGAGTCCTGTGTGAAGGGTGCAGGACCTCATCTGTCAACCTTGAAATAGCCTTAGTGGGTCTTCCCAAAAATAGGACTGACCAAGTTTGAAATTTCTTGTTGTGGACACCTTCAACCATGGCCAACATGGTTGATCAATCCAAAAAACTTTGGAAAAACACTGGTAAGGACTCACGGGGAGCGCTTAAGCCATGGCTGGGGAGCGCTCCTGAACTTTTGGTACAAAATTGAATTTTTTTCATTGGTAATCGATTACAAGGCCCCTGTAATCGATTACCACTACATCAGACCTGTGTCAATGGTGCAAGACCTCATCTGTCAACCTTGAAACACCCTTAGTGGACCTTCCCAACACATAGGACTGACCAAGTTTGAAATTTCTTGTTGTAGACACCTTCAACAATGGCCAACAGGGTTGATCAATCCAGAAAACTTTGGAAAAACACTGGTAAGGACTCACGGGGAGCGCTTAAGCCATGGCTGGGGAGCGCTCCTGAAATTTTGGTACAAAATTGAATCTTTTTCATTGGTAATCGATTACAAGGCTCCTGTAATCAATTACGAGTGAAAAAATCTCATTTTGTACCAAAAGTTCATGAGCGCTCCCCAGCCATGGCTTAAGCGCTCCCCGTGAGTCCTTACTAGTGTTTTCACTGGTAAGCGATTATAATTGGTCTTCCATCCACATAGGGGTGACAGAACTGGACATTTGTTATAACAATCACAAAAGATGAATATTAAACAATACTACCAAACAACAAATGGAATGAAAATAACAATCACAATTCGAATAACCACTTTCTTTATTAACAATCAAAATAATTGTTTGAAATATAGTTATCCATACTTCTACAGTTACTAAATACTGCACTATTCACAAATTACATAAATCAATCAAGTTTTGGACTATATCTAGTGTATGGAGTTCTACAGGCTTTACTTTTGAAACGCTTTCGGCGTACTCCTTCCTTCATAACAGTTTCATGGCTGTAAATTCCTCCTTCAAAATAATGGACTTGTGCTCCTCACTCAAAATTTCATTCAAACCACCAACAAACTTGGTTTTCAATGAATGACGAACAAATAACTGCACAAAAAAACAAACCAACAAACACAAATCACAACCCTAAAGAACAAACCCAATCAAAAACCCCCAAAATCACAAACAACAAACAAAAATAATAACCCAATCACAAAATACGAATACGCAAAAGGGAAAAATTACATACCTTGTTCGAAGAAGCAATGTCACTGAACGAACTCATTGACACAAACGAAGGAACTTCCTCAACGAAGGGATAAAGTTCATACCTTTTTCGAAGAACCATTGTCACTGAACAAACCCATTGCACAAAAAAGGTAAGAACTTCCACGAAATCGACACCCAACCGTAATCTCCAACGCAAGGAAGAAACCCAACGACGAAGGAACTTCCTCAACGTCCACAGAGAACGCTCACTGACCACTTGGACGCCTTCAAAAAATGGAGAAAGAGACACACAAAAAGCTTCAAACGAAAACGAAAAGCTTAAAATGGAGAGGAGGGAGGAGAGAGGAGAACGTGCTAAGGAAGAAGGGGAGAGAGTGCTGAAATGGAAGAGGGCACTTTGGGAATATGAAAATGTCCACCCCTAACCCCTTTTTCAAATCAGTTTTTTAAAAAATAAATAAATTGAAAATGGACCAATAGAACGCTGACACGTGACGTTGTCAATTTGTCGTCAAAAATGCATTGTTAGAATATCGCGATCCTTAATTTATACTAGAATTTTTTAGTAAGCTCATAATCTAACACTCATAATGTATTTGTAGTGTTTTTTAAGTGGGTCCATGGTTGAACACTTATGTTTGAGTTTATAGAATAATCACATATTTTGATACTCGTACTTAAATTTATAAAATAATTACGTATTCGGACACTAAACTCAAATTTATTAAATAATTGCATATTCAAACACTAAACTTAAATTTACTAATTAATCGCATATTCAGAGAGAATACATTCAAATTTATCTAATAATCTGATATTGAAACAATGAAGTTGAATTTACCTAGTAGTCACTCGTAGAAATAAGTCTAGTTACAAACACACCTCAGAGGAAAGGGACATAATAGCAGAAGAATTAGACTACCTGACATGAATGTTAACAGTGTATCATCATTCTGAATTCTTAAGTCCACTTGAAAACTTTCTAGTCATCATGTCCATAGATTTCAGCTGCCAATAAACAGAAGAAGAAAAACTAAAATTTACATGAAAAGATGTAGCAGAACACAGTTTTATATTTTCTTTCTAATAAGGAAGGGTTCACTAAAATTCTTAAATTGTGTGAAAGATCATGTACATGGTAAAGAGGTCAATCAATCAAATCACTTATGCAGGATGTTTAAAAGAAATCAGCAAATTAGTTAGCAGTTTAACTAAAGATGAATGTACACAATAAAGGTAGAAAACTATAACAAGCAATGGAAGGTATGGAATCAATTTCAGTGATAAAAAAAAGGCAAAAAATAACAAAGAGAAGGTAATGAATCAATTTGCCATTAGATGGTTCATTACTTCTTACATGACTTTCACTGTGTTAATGATTGATAAACAAATATGGTTCTAAGGAGGTAGAAGTAGCAAATCATCAACTTTTGCAACCTAATTTATTTTCAATTAATGGGGACTGCTTACCCTAGTGGGATCTTATGTGTCTTTTCTCATCTCTATTTCTAGATTTTCAGCATTGATTTGGTAAGAAACTGAGTACCATAGATCACTTCAAATGAGGAAATATCTCATCAATTTCAGATGTCACCACCATCAAGCAACACCATTATCATGAAAAACATTCGTTTCATTCAAATAGCATCAAAATAACCTATTAGTGTCCTAATTGGATAGTAGTATACTACCTTTATCAGCTTTTTCAACCATATTTTCTTCTATTTCTTTGATTATTTGTTCTTCATTATTATATAAAATAAACACAACACAATGCATGCATGCATGCAGTATATCAGATATGCAGTGAGAGCGAGTGAAAGAACATTGTGTTGGAATGTTGCCGTCTCTTGTTTCTTGGTACCACACTCAACCAACCCTTCAAATTCACTATAACTGCAACTTTAAACTTTAATCCACAAATGATAAATTCACGCACTGCACAATTTTCTTGAACTTCTTTCTCCTTTGGAAACCCTAAACCTAAAACCAAAACCGCCATGACTGATAGGGTTCATCCTTCTGCCAAAACCACCGCCAACGGCGGCCCCAAGCCAACATTCCCGGCAACAAAATCCCAACTTTCCGGCGCCAATCGCCCCACCTATCGCCCACAACCTCCCCGCCGCCGCAGCCGCAGCCGCGGCTGCGTCTCCACCTTATGCTGCTACCTCTTCATGATCCTCCTGCTTCTCCTCCTTCTCATCGGCGGCGCCGGAACCGTCCTCTACTTCCTCTACCACCCACAACGCCCCTCCTTCTCCGTCACCTCCCTGAAACTCTCCTACTTCAACCTCACCTCTCCCTCCACCTTCAACGCCAAGTTCGACCTCACTCTCTCAACCACCAACCCCAACGACAAGATCCTCTTCTCCTACGACCCCACCTCCGTCTCCCTCCTTTACGACGACGCCACGATCGCCACCGCCACCATCCCCTCCTTCCTCCACCACCAGAAGAACACCACCGTCCTCGAGGCCTACGTCACGAGCACCGATGAAGAGGTGCAGAGCGACACCGTAACGGAACTGAAGAGGAGCACGAAGGGCAAGAGCGAGGTGGCGCTAAAGGTGAAGTTGGAGACGAAGGTGGAGGCCCAGATGGGTGTATTCCAAACCCCGGGCGTCGGAATCACCGTTTTGTGCGACGGCATCGCCGTGTCTCTCCCCGACGGCGAGAAACCGGCTTCGGCGTCGGTAGAGAATACGGCGTGCGAAGTGGATGCGAGGTTCAAAATCTGGAAATGGACTGTAGGATAACCCGGGAAAACCAGAGGCTTGCTATATAAATACTAATATATATATATATACATATATGTATATATATGTATATATATATATATGTATATATATGTATATATATATATATATGTATATATATATATGTATATATATGTATATATAGATATATATGTATATATATATATATATATATATATATATATATATATATTTGTTGCGATTATTGTGTTTCTCTTCTTTCCTCGATTTTTTTTTTCACTATGTTGTACTTTCTGATTTTCATTTATATTTTTCTGAAATTTCTCAAGGATGGATGGAAGGAAAAAATTGCTTTGATATTTGTACATTTATTTCACACATTATTTTTTACTTCTCATAAAAAAATATATGTAAAATGAGTGTAAGTATGTTAACACATTATGTCATTATTGAATGCTTTTGTTAAAAAAAATAAAATAAAATTATGCCCTTTATTGAATGCTTGTTAAGCAACATGATTCAAATTCAAGTGTTGTGTATTATATTTTAGATTTATTTTTTTTTGACAGGGATTGACTTTAGGTAAAATTAATATTAATTAGTGTCATCTTTAATACCGATAGAATATTAAATTAGTTATATATATATGGTGCATAACATATATCGTTATTTTCTTTTATAACAATTTATTTTTTGTTTTATCCTACAACTCGAAGTTTTATTTTTATTTAATATTATTTTGTAATAATTTTTAACTAAGTTATAAATAAGAAGTATAACTGTTAATTATAAATTATAAATAAAGGTTATAATACTTATAATGGTAAAACGGACACAATATACCACAAGTAAATGCTGCTACTTTTCCTTAAGAATAGAATGTAAATAATATATTTAAAGTAACCATTTAAAAACTATGAATAGAAAAAAACAACTTGAATAAACAAACTATTTATTATACCTAAGTTTGTAATACAATAATGAAAATGGAACAAATAATAGCTAACCATAATATTATTTATGTTAGAAACATATAAGATTATCTAACATATACATATGACTATATCCACCTAATATCTAGACAAATTATTTTATGACGTACATCATGCTTAAATATTTATAAAATCCACTTGGTTAAAAATGTAGAAAGGGTTATTAAAAAAGCATTTCTTTTGTATTATTATTATTATTATATTAATATTGGTAATATATTAAATTTTTTTATCAGCATAATATATTAAACTTATAAGATTGTTTATTTATTTTTATTATTAAACATATTGATATACATTATTATAGAATCAAAACTTGTAAGATTGTGAAAAAAGTCTGCACTTTGCTCACGGATATTGTTACTAAAAAGTCAATAAATAAGTAATTTTATTATGTAAAAAATACTTTTATAATGTAAAAAACAATTATTTTGAGAAGTATTTTTTTCTATTTAGATTTTAGAAGTAATTTTTTTTATTAACATTTTAGAAAATATTTTCTTCCAACGTATCTTTATTTTCTTAAAATTCTTGAAAATAGTTTAAAAAAATATGAACACAAAGGAGTGTAATTAGTAAACAGGGGCGTCTGAATAGAAGGAGGCAGTTTCTTATTAGGTTGGGCTGTGTAACAGATTAAGGTTAGAGTATAAGGAGTTTTCCAGAACCAAACAAAGAGAAAGAAAAAAAGCTTAAACCCTCTGCAAAGCCCTACTTCTTCCATTGGTTGCTGCCATTTCTGATTTCATTTCGAAATCAATTGTAGCTGCAAACTGCAATTGCAATGTATCGATTAGCTAGAAAAGTAGCTTCTTCTTCCATTGCTTCTCCCTCCGCTAAGAACCTCGTAATTGCTTTTCCGTTATTCTTTGCTTTGCTAATGTAATGGTTCTGCATATTCAATAGCCATTGATTTGTTTTGTTATATCATTATAGTACATAGTTTCTTAAAAGGGTGTCAGTAATCTAACAGTGACAGTGACAGAGGAACGATGGCTTGATTTTTGGTGACAGGTATATGGTAGGTTGTTGTCGAGCAGAAATTTTGTGAGCAAAGATATCAACTTTGGGGTTGGGGCTCGTGCTGCAATCCTCCAAGGTGTAACTAAGGTGGCTGATGCTGTGAAAGTAACCATGGGACCCAAGGTAATAGGCAAACTCATATATGTGTTGCTCATTTAGTATAACTGATACAGTTGCTATGGCCTTATTTTGTTGTTGAATTCAATTTTGCCAACATGTCTCTAACTTGTTCGTTGTTTGCTAGTATGGAATTTGGATGACAAGTTTGGATGTTTTAATAGATATATGTAACTTTTTTGTGGTTCAAACTTATTCATTATTTGTTGTTGTAAGGAGTCTGGATGACAAAGCTTGACTAGACAAGTTGATGTGATGAAGCGTAACTTTCTTGTTTTCTCTTCTGTTTTCAATTGGTTGAATCAGGGTCGCAATGTGATAATTGAGAGAAGCCGTGGGAATCCCAGGATCACGAAGGATGGTGTGACTGTGGCTAAAAGTATCAAATTTAAAGACAAAGAAAAAAATATCGGTGCTGATCTTGTCAAGCAGGTGGCCAAGGCTACCAACACTACTGCTGGAGACGGTGATTACTTTTCTTCCAACTCGAACCTGTTATGTCGAAAGTATCCCACCATTGTTCGTTGAGTTTTTGATTTTCCCTGATAATATTGCTTCATTATAAGTTCTCTGAAAGAATCTTTTGGGACTTAAGAATTGCGATTTTTTTCAATATCAGGGTAATTAACAGATACTTGTCTATAAATAAGTCATCGAGTAGTAGTCCCTGATGACGGTTAAGCAGATTTGATATATAACTTGCTTAAAGGTCTTAACAAACAAATGAGAAAAATGTATAATTAAGAAGATCTCATATACCCAATGGTGGTTATTATTCTTTGATTAAATTTCTTAAATTAATACCCTATTTTATTGTAGATGGAAAACTTAGAGAGACGAGCATAGTTATATTTGCCTTTATCTATTCCTTTTTATTAAACCATTCATATATCTTAACAGTCTATGCTTCTTCTTTGATTTCAGGTACAACTTGTGCAACTGTTTTGACTCAGGCAATACTCACAGAAGGATGCAAATCAATTGCTGCTGGCGTAAATGTTATGGACTTACGTAATGGAATAAATAAGGCAGTTGACGCTGTAATTACTGACTTGAAAAGCAGAGCATTGATGATAAGCACACCAGAAGAGATAACCCAGGTGCATTTTGGTTAAGAAAATTGTTTTAGTGTCTGTTGCTTCCCTCCTATATTAATTATAGGTGAATAGGCATTGACTATTTTTGGCATTAGTTACAGTTTATTTATAGAAGAAACTATATTGCTACTTATCTTATAAATTAATTTTCATTATACTAGTTATATTTTTTTTATTAATTATATGTGCATAGGCATAGGCATTGAATAAATTTGGCATTACACTTTATAGAAGAAACTAAGTTGCTAATTCCTGATGGATAAATTAATTTTCATTATGCCAGTTATATTTTGTTTATTGTTATTCATTTCTGACTAGTAGGTTGGAACTATATCTGCAAACGGGGAGCGTGATATTGGAGAATTGATAGCAAGGGCAATGGAGAAAGTTGGGAAGGAGGGAGTCATTACTGTTGTTGTAAGCAATGATGCTCATTTTTGTGAACATATTACGTGACACAGTTTTGGTTCAGGGTATCTATAATTTTAAAAATTTTAGGATGGGAATACTTTGGATAACGAGTTGGAAGTGGTGGAAGGAATGAAGTTAACCAGAGGTTACATATCTCCTTATTTTATTACTGACCAGAAGACCCGCAAATGTGTAAGCACACAATTATTCTTTGTCAGATATGTAATATGTCAAAACTTCTCAGAAAATGAAGTAGCATGTTGTATTACAGTAGATCAAACTTGATTATCATCTGATGGTGTAATTGTTTTTAACAAATGTTCTCTTATTTTTGGTGTATGTATTTATGTATTGCGAAGTTTACTTTGTCTTCCACCTTTCGTTTGTCAAAGTAGTCTTTCTGTTTTTCTATCTTTCTATCATGTAGTCATTGGTAGGAACATAGGGTTCTGTTAATTTCTCCAAAACCTATTTTCGTTTTTGAAAGTATTTTTTTGTGGATATTTGTTATTAATGGCTTCATGCTAGGCTATTGATTTAATTTGACAAAAGTGTCGTGGTTTTATTTAAACACGATGCACATAATTCAAATAAAAAACTTCAATCAATTTGGTTAACTTTATTTGGGTTTAGATGTATGTTATATTGACAGCATTCATTTTGATTTTGTTAGGAATTGGAGAACCCCTTTATTCTTATCCACGACAAGAAAATTTCAGACATGAATTCACTGCTGAAAATACTGGAGCTTGCAGTAACGGTGGATAAACTATTCCTGAATCAGCATGCTCATTTTCATTTACAATTTCACCAATCTCATTATTTACTTTTACTATTTTAATGTTAATCAGAAAAAAAGACCACTCCTAGTTGTTGCTGAAGATGTAGAGAGTGATGCACTGGCTATGCTCATACTCAACAAGCATCATGCTGGGCTTAAGGTGATCGATATCACAGCTCTTTTCCTTAACTGAATTGTTTAAAAAGAAAACTGAACTGAATTGTTATATTAGTTTAGTTTTTAAAAGTATAGTTGTTTCTAAGTGAACCCATTGAACTAAACTGGAATGTAACTTACGAGGTTAGAAAATATACTTTAATATAAAATTTCTATTGGTAATAATTCAAACAATTAATATAAGTCTAGCAATTCAAAACAATTTATACTAGTTCAATTTGATTTAGTTCACTCAAACCGTGATTGTATTCAATTCATTTACATTATTATCAATTCAGTTCTATTGACCCACTTTTAAAATTTAACATAGTTTTAGAATAGTTTAGTTCAATTTATTCATTTTGCCCAACCCTACTTCCTACAACCTTAATTTGCTTTCATGTGTTGTTCTCCTGTCCCTTTATCTTTCATTTTGTTTCCCTCCATTTTATGTTGGGTTTTAATTTTACTTGAGGATAAGTGTTGCGTAGATAGAGCAACAAACTAAAGACAATACCACCCATCTGCAAGTGGCTACATAAAGTTAGTTCAAACTGTGCATTGCCTGTTTACTGTCATTATCATCTTTCCTTACATCCAGAGTCCCTTGAAAAATGTTCCAAATTCCCTTGAAAAGTGTCCTAAATTCACAAGATTTCATTTAACTTTAGAAATGATAAGATTTTATTTATAACTGCGTATACATAAATTAAATGAGCGGACACGCACTAGATTCTCAAGTCCTACCTATTTATCAAAAACATATAGTCAACTTTAAGTATATGTAGAAGAATTTTGGTTACTAAAAGTGAATTTTCTTGTAGTAGTTTTAAAGTGTTTGTATCTGGTGCCGCTTTCTTTTTCTTGTTGGCATGTTTGTTTAAGGTAAGTATTATTTATTTATTTGTGAAATGGCTTATGGGCATGACCTTAATATGACAAGCTATTTGGAATTTTATTTCGTGTATATCCTTGTTTTCCTTTTTCTGTAACTTCAAGTCTCTTGTACTTTAGGTTTGTGCCATAAAAGCTCCTGGTTTCGGGGACAGTAGAAGGGCAAATCTAGACGATCTTGCAACTCTTACCGGAGGAGAGGTTATTTTCTATCCAGATTTTATTTTTCAGATACTGCATTTGGGTTCCCATCGGGGGTGCCTTGTTTTTACTTTTCAAGATTTTAATAACAACTCATCTATTCAAGATCTAGCAATTGGGACTAGAGCTTGTTGTATGTTATGAAAAAGATTATGATGAATTTGAAAACAGGTGATCACAGAAGAGCGTGGTTTGTCCCTTGATAAAGTCCAATCAGAAATGCTTGGCACTGCCAGAAAGGTATGTGGCTTGAACCAAGTACCAAGATAAGTAATATTTGGTTCTTCAAACTATTATATAATATATAATCTATTATAATGTGAAACAGGTTACTGTCACCATTGATGACACTATTGTTCTACATGGTGGTGGGGATAAGAAGGCCATTGAAGAGAGATGTGAACAAGTATCTTTTCTTTTGAAGTATTACATTTTTATCTGTACACAATTATATTTTTTTTTTCTCTCTAATTAATTTTAATGAAATAATTACCCAGTTGATTCTCTAAGCATGCATATGGAGAACTTTTTCTTTGCTATGTTTATCCTCTTTCCCACATACACACTCATGGCAATAATCTTTTATGTTGTAGTTGTTTTCTTATAGATTTCATAACCGTTATTACATGTTTAGTGTGCTCATGCCATTTAGTGTTTTGTGCATAACGAAATGTTTCTAAAGTTGCGGCTATATGGATCGAGTGATGTCCGTTCTTAGATTTTAAAATTATTTCAATTTTAAAAAGTTGACATGTCACGACAATATTTGCCGTTTGCCACTTTCTAGATTGTCTTCATGTGGCTTATGGTAAAGAATTGTTGAATTAGTATAATAATCATTGGATGTTTAATTATAATAATTCTTTTGTAGCTACGGACGGCTATGGAAAGGAGTTCTGCCGTGTTTGATAAGGAAAAAGCACAGGAACGACTATCGAAACTATCTGGTGGTGTAGCTGTTTTCAAAGTTTGTCACTCATCCTAAAAATCACTAGTCTATAATGATTAATTTATATTCATTACCTCACATGGAAGATGCAACTAAATCTTCAGGTTGGAGGGGCTAGTGAGGCCGAGGTTGGGGAAAGGAAAGATAGAGTAACAGATGCTTTAAATGCTACTAGAGCAGCTGTGGAAGAGGGAATTGTTCCAGGTAATTAATTTTTTCCTTCTTTCTGATGGGATAATAAATATAAGGAGGAGCATGGAATTGCGGTGGTATTCTCATTCCCAGAACAATCGTTCATCTATAAAATTTAAGATGTAATATTTTGAACTAGGTGGTGGAGTCGCTCTCTTATATGCTACCAAAGCCTTGGATAACCTTCAAACTAAAAATGAGGATGAGAAAAGAGGAGTACAGATTATTCAGAATGCACTCAAGGTAATTCCATTTTCTGCACCTACTTTATATGGTTGCATAAAGCATTGTTCTCTTCTAGATTATGACATTTTTAGTTGTCTGGTAGTTTTTCATCAGAAAATGTTCTTTTGACACTAGATGTAGTACCACTTAACAGCACACTCACTTTTAAGGGTTTTGGTCATTAAAAAAGTTAATTCTTTTATTTGTAAAAAGAGAGATTAAAGGGTAAAAAAGTGGAGATCAAGTGTGCGTAAAAAATTGTTGGATGTTAAAATAATATTACTCTTTTTCATCTTTCTGACAATGCATGTTATTTATTATAGGCGCCTACATCTACAATAGCTTCCAATGCTGGTTTTGATGGTGCTTTGGTCCACAGTAAATTGTTGGAACAAGATGATCATAATTTAGGTTTTGATGCCGCCAAAGGTTTGTAATCATTTTGCATATATAAAATGACAGTGAAATCCATTATGATTATTATTTGCCACATGTTAGTATTATTTAGTTTTGTTGAACTTAACGAACTAAGTTTCCCGTCACTATCTTTCTAAGAAAATTCTGAATACTTATAGGGGAATGATTGTTTTAAGTTATCTCTTTGTGCTTAGTTGGTGCTTATTCTGTAAAGCAGGTGTCTATGTTGATATGGTAAAGGCTGGAATAATAGATCCTCTTAAAGTTGTTAGAACAGCTTTGGTAGATGCAGCCAGGTAAAACCATATCATCGCATGCATTTTCTGTATATAGTATTGTAAAAGCTTCACGAATCAGAGGTTATTTTATGAAGTGAAAAAGTTTGAACCTTAAATTAAAAACCAAGGGTGAATACAAACCATGTTGCATTACAAGACAAACATTATTATTATAAATATTATTTTTTATTTAACTATTTTTTTCTCATGCAGTGTTTCATTGCTACTGACAACAACCGAGGCAGCTGTGGTGGATAATCCACATGACAAAAATAAACCTCCTAGTCGAGTGCCAGATATGGATGATTTGGACCTCTAACCTGCTTTACCAAATTATGAAAATATTGTTTTTTTTGTACCAATATTGATTTTGCTCTTGGCTCTAAAGCCAAATCATGAAAATATTGTTTTTTGTATCAATATAGATTTTGCTCTTCCCTCTAAAGAGTGTGGCTGAGGTTGAGTTATAAACTATATTTAAATTTAAATTATAAAGATCAATGTAGAATAACGTGTATTGTTGAGATAACAATTGAGGTATTGTTCAATTTTAAAGTTTTGGTTTTATAACCTTAGAAAGATATTAAATGATTGAACAAATAAAATGTATTTTAGCTGATGTAATGTTTTTAACCTGCAATAAAAGACCAGATAAGAGATGAATGGGAGGACGACAGATTGAGGTGAAGATTAGACAAATGGAAGAAAGAGGAAAGAAGAGGGAAATGGAGAGAGGTAAATGTTTTTTTTTTTCGAACAAGAGGTTTCATTTTGTCATTTTTTAATTTTTTATTATTTTTTATTTTTATAATTTAAAGTTTATGGTCAAACTAACCTAATAATTTTATGTAATAATAAAATTGAAGTTATAATAAAGTGTTATAAAGTATAATAAAAGGATACTTTTTAAATATTCCTCACTTTATAATGTTTTTTCCTCAATGGTCACGGTTAGTGAATACATTTACTCCATCTAAAACAAAAATAATCCAATCCATTATATATTCCTATATATTTATTTAAAAATATTTACTGATTTTATTAAAATCCATAAATTTTAAAATATCTGTAAAATCCACAAATGTTTTAAAAGAGATAGTTTATAAATTTTAAAAATAAAATTAAAAAAAAATAATATAAATTAAATTAAATATAATTTTAATTAAATTTAATTTAATAAAATATAAATTAAATTTTAATTTTAATTTTTTTGAGAGTAATTCATACTCGTGAGTATAGTAAGTATGATATCACATTTGATTCATTTACAATTATGCATAATAGATAGACTTATAAAATAGTATTTTAGAAATAGTAATGAAACTTGATTATATTAATATTAAATAGTTTTAATATAAATAGTTTTCTTAAGAATGAATTTCATTATTATAAAACATATTACCTTTTTAGAAATCAGTTTTCTAAAAGTTTTTGTTCTCTGTGTGCCTAACTGGAGAATCGAAATCGTAGAATTGATTCTGATGATAAACTCTTCAATTTGGACTGATCAATTTCTTAAATATAGTAAAAGATGATTTTCTGTTTCTTTTTTGGTCTATTTTGTCTTCTTTTGCATGCATGTTTGTTATGGTTGGATGTGACATTTAAGTCTTTTACAAGACTCTCCATTGACCAGTGGTTCTAAAGGTATATCATGATCGTGTTTCTGTTGTTCGTAGGAGTCGATAGGACTTCCTATGCATTTGGTTCTGATTTAGGTCTTCTAGAGCGATTTAATTATAGGTAAGAGAAACTGAATACCATTATCTTAAGTTTTGATGAAATATGAATTGTGTGTTAAGTTTTGAAGGTTGTTAATGATTTGATAAAGTTGTTTTTGAATCATTTTGTTATTGTGAAAATCTCTTTGAGACATGATCAAATGTAATTTGACATGTTAGAAATTGGTCTAAAATTAATGGCATGACATGTGAAATTTTGTGGTGTTAGTTTATGTATTTTAAGACCTGGTTAGCAATTTGTGTTGTTAAATTCTGGTTGATTGGTAAATTGAATTGATGTTTAGACTTTGGTTGAAATCGGTTTGATATTATGGACTAAGTCATTGGCCAATTGAACAAATTAATATTCAATTTGATGTTTAAACATGTTTTTGAATCAATCACAATGTTAAGTGACGCTTTTGGGCACTGAACACCATTTCTTCCATGCAAGTCTAGAATATTTTCTCCATAATTCCCTGGGTGAGAGATTAGACTCACTGGAAAAAAATATTGGGAAAGCTTTGGCGCTGGGCGCCAAGCCTGGTGCTGAGCGCTTCTTGTTTCAAAGTTAGTGCATATTTTCTATGAATTCTTGTTTCTTGCTTGGTTTATAATGGTTTATATAGATTCAATGCCTACTGTGGGGAATTATTGATGCTTTATGGGTTGTAAACATGATTGTATGTATGATTAAAGAATGTTGTGAAAGGAATTCCAAGGAGAAATTCTTGTGGTTGTTCTAAGTAATGTATGTGTTGATATAGAGATTTCGTATTGGGAGTTATCCTGACACTTTAATAATCATCCAATCTCAAATAGAGAAGTTGAGTTATGTTATGAGGAGTAGCAGGAGATCCCAATCTATGCACTTTTACTTGGCCATATGTGATTAACGTACTAATATTGTATAATAGCTTTGGTGGACAAGCTGTTTTACCACTACAAGTACTGAATCTGTCAGAGTTTGACATCACACTAGTGGAAAAACGCTATTTAACGTCATTCATAAGACGTTAGTTGGGCGGTAGCCCGACGTATACTAGCGGACGGTGACATTACCGTAAATAAGTTGGTAAACTGAACATCGGTTTTTATACCAATAGACGTCTATGATATATTCGACGTCTGCTTTACCCGAAACTGATGTCCAAGGGCCTGAGGTAGGCGAGAAGACAGTCTTTCCTGGCCCCATTAACGTCGGTTGTGACGGGGAGCCGACGTCTACCTGGCTGCAATTAATGCTCTTCACCTGATTCTCAGGCGCTTAGATGTCACGTAGTACTAAACCGACGTCTATAATGTCCGGAAAGCGGGAAGACAGTTAAATTCTGTAACAACGAACGTCGAACTCCTGGGGGAGGCAACGTCTATGTGACTGTAATTAATGCTATTCACCAAACTCGCAGGCAATTCGACGTCCGGTAAAGGGGCACCGACGTCTAAAATGTTATAGACGTCGGCGCCCCAGGACAACCGTCGTCTACTTCCCTGACAGGAAATGAAACGTCAATCCGTAGACGTCGGCACCCCGTGTGTCCGACGTCTAATAGGCAGATTAAAAGTTTTATTCGACGTCAGATTAGTAATATAACCGATGTCTACGTGACTATAGACGTCGGTTCCTCTAGAAACCGACGCCTAATTTCATGTTAAATAAACCGCAGACTCGGAGGAGTTTCGCGGCATTGCAGTTTCGCCTTGCAGACTCGCATTTAATCCTCTTTCTCCTCTCCTTTTTCTCTCTTCCGACATTGCATTCCAGGTGCGTGTTTTCTTATTTCAACCATTTAAACTTTGTTTAGACCGATTATATTAGCATTCTGGTTCAACTGATTAAAATTTGTTTTCCTTTGTTGTGTTTTAGTGCAGTTTTGTTCCTCTCTTGGGGTAACGCAGTACCACATTCTTCCTTTGCTAGCTGTCTCCCAGAAAAAGCGGCGTCTTTTGGATTTCTCGTGGCTTTTGAACCTAAAAACGACCCTGGGTTGTTGCCTAGTTATCGTTTCACCGTAATTTTTCCCTCTTGCGGTTGAAAATGGAATTAGGCAAGAACCCAGGTTCGGTTTTGGGTTCAAATGTCATGAGAAATTCAAAAGACGCGAGCTATTTTTTGGGGGAAACTAGCAAAGAGTGTGCTACTGGACTATCCAAAGACAAGAACAAAATTGCACTAAAACACAACCACTATATTAGACGTCGGTTAATGCATACACCGACGTCTATAGTGACATTAGACGGCGGTTAATGACATGTTCGATGTCTTTATGTGCTCTTAGACGTCGGGTATTGCGTGCTCCGACGTCTATATATTGCCTTTAGCCGTCAGTTTACATGTCTGCATCGACGTTTACGGACGTCGGACATAGCACTAACTGACGTCTGTTATGTGGATGTTCGACGTCCCGTTAACGTCACCGGTATAGACGTCGGTTGTAAAAAAGATGTTAAAAGTCTAAAATAACCGACATTAAACAACGTTTTTTCACTAGTGTCAATACATGTATTTGAATAGTCAAATATAAAATGTAAGTACGTGTGTTTAACAATATGTGTTAATATTTATGTTTCAGTTATATATATCCTCTTCTATAAATTAGCTTATCCATAAATAAGTAGAGAAAGATGTCTCTATAGAACATGTGCATGGGACTAAAGTGTAGAGTAATAGGTTACTCTTTTCTCTGTCCGTTTTGCAAAATTCTACTACATATGTAGTTTCACTGTAATGTACATTTTCAATAGTACAGAAACCTTGTTCATATATATACTTTATTTTTGATAACCTAACGTTATATATATATATATATATATATCATAATCAATGTAATTTTATGGAGTATCCTCTAATAAAAGATGATTGACTATGTTAATGCATAAAGTTTGATTTCTTCATTCTTTGCCGTCAATGTGCTCATACTTTCCAAAATAATTGGATTTCTTTGTTTCTTCTTTTGTTGTCCTATTCTTTTCTTCCACAGTTCCCAACAATCCTTGCAGTATCTTTTGACTTCAAGTTAATAACAATTTGACAGCTCTACAATAATTATAAAAAAAGTAAATTTTTTATATTTGTAAAAGAAAAGTGAAAAGTAATAAAAATAGTGTTTAATGAATGTTAATAGAATTTGGAGGTTAAAATACAATAAATTTTAGAAATTCCATGACAACTTATAGAAAAGTTGTTAACATTTAATATTTATTTAGAGAAAGAATAAAAATAACAAATTTATAGAACATATGAAATAATAATATTGACCAAAAATAATATAGATTTATATTATATAAATAAGTACAAATTTTAATTTATAAATTAGTCTTATAAAATTGAATTAAGTTTAAAATTTGTTTTTTAAAAAACACAGTCATCTAAAATTTATTTTAATAATATTTGATATTAGTTAAATTTATTGTACCATTCGTGATTTCCTAATTATTAATTCATCCAATTAAAATATTTTATAAATTTAAAATACATAAGTAAGTGGAAATCAATCTCAATTTATAAATTTATTTTATAAAATTAAATTAGATTTTAAAAATATTTCTTAACGAAAATCCCACTAAAAATACACAAAATAAAAAATGCATACATATATGATTGGTGTTCTTTTATTTGGACACAAAGATGGTTCTTGTACACATGTTTGCAAACATGCTACAAGTGTTGTCGCTCAAGCACACTATGATTATCAGATAATGGTAACAAATCTATAAGCAAAATCAAGACGCAGACACGAACAATCTAAGCCCTCATGCTGGGGCATAACATAAGAAAGACAGCAGTAGAGTACAGTACAGCACACATGCAGCATTAAAGAACATTATTATATGTTAATGAGAAGATTGTTAGCAAGCACAGCAACCACAGCATGTGATGCAACACCTACGCACAGGCAGTGAAACGCATGCCTTGAAGCAGTCCCAAACCCTTTGTCCAAGGCAAGAGATGCTGAGCAGAAGACCACCTGGTAGCTTAACACAGCTCAGAAACATGGAGTTGTTCTTGGTCCCCCATGTGAATCCACTGCTATTCACGCACCCTGAGCTATTTTGCTTCCCACTGTTATTGCTAGATATACAACTCATGCTGCTTCTGATATTGAAGTTGATGATGCTATGATATTTTCAATTTTCAAAGCTTATGTATATATATATTGGAGAAGGATTGTTTCTGATTCCTGAGTATATAACTTTGTATCCGATTCCTCATAACTTTGTATCGAATTCTATATGTTGGTGGTATACTTGAATGGCAGAAACGATAATATAAATATAGGAATATAATGGAAAAGGAAAATTTTAATAATGAGATCATGCAGCTGAGATCACTTCATCTCAATGAAACCTCTTTATGTGACTAAATAAACCCCCTTCATACACGTTAAGAATATATGTTGTAATATTTTAAGAACACCAATATAACTTTATATGGGATTTTTGTATAATATTGTTGTAACAACTAAAGTATAAATAAAAATTTCACACGAAAACTAAAACAATAACAAAAGATAGAAGTATAAATTAAAATAATGATACACATTGAAAAATAAATGATTCTAACAATGTACCTTGACGTAGGAGTAGGTAGAGCTTCTTGTGTGTTTGAAGTACGTAAAGTGTTTTGGTCATATGTAGGTAAAATAAGCTAAATACCTTGTTTTAAGTTTTAAGTGAATAATCTGATTTGTATGCTTGAGTTGGATTAAATGGATTGAATTGCTGAATTTGTGTATTTGAGCTTGTTGAAATTCAATTGTGTTGTGGAATAGTTGCTTGATTTTGGTTTGAAATCTTGTTCCATGTTATGTGAAAATTTTGATGCGTTTGTTTGTCAATTAGTACTTGATTTGGTTGTTTGAATTAATGAAATTGAGGTCATCATTAGTTGATATTGTTGTTGAATTGTATTTTGGTAATAGGTTAGAATGGTGGCTTAAATTGGTCTATAATTGATGGTTTGATAGGTGAAATTATGAGGGGATTGTTTATTGAGTGAACTTGATGTTAGGAGTTTGTGTGTCATTTAAAACTTGGTTAACTTGTTTTGCTGAAATTTGGTCTTTGATATGCTAAGTTGTTGTTTGGGACTGTGGTGGTTGTTGGTTTGATCTGATAGATTGAGTCACTAGCTAATTGAGCAAATTGGTATTCAATTCGATATTTAATCATATTGTTGAATCAATTTTCATTTCAAGAATACCAATTTTATCATTTGGATGGGTCTTAAGTGCAGCCAGATCAAGAATCAGAGTTGTTGGTTTCTGGTGTGGCGTTGAGTGGCCCTGTGTAGCGCTGAGTGCTACAAAGTCAGAGAGCCTCTAGGCTCCAAGGCGTTGAGTGCTGCAAAGTGAGAGAGTTCTTGTGTTATATGGTGCTAAGTGGAATTTTTAGGCGTTAAGCGCCATTTCTTCTTTGTAGGTATGGAACCTTTCTTCCATAATTCGTTGGGAGAGAGGTGAGACTCGCTAGGCAAGCATGTTTGCGTGAGTAGTGGTGCTGAGCGCTAGAGATGTGCATTGAACGCTCCCTACTCTAAGCTATTGCATGTTTTTGTGTTTTTTCTGATTTTTGCTCTATTTGAATTAAGTCACTTTGGATTATTTGCATGTATATTACTATATTAGTGATGTTTCATAGGCTGAGATCTAATTATGAGTGTGTATGGTATTCACACATGATATGGTGTTTATTCAAGTATGATCTGCTAGTGATGATGAGTTCGTGATAATTAATGTGTATGATATGTGTGGTTGACATAATTCCATGAATCTAGTGGAGAGATTCTCTAGTGGTGTTAAGTAGTGTAATGTATTGATGTAGGATGCTCCAAAATGAGGGATGATTCTGACACTCTTAATAACCATCCAGTCTCAAGTAGAGAAGGGTGGAGTATGTCATGGAGAATAGCAAAATGTCCTTAGTCTAGTGATTGTTTCTTGGTCATAGATGTTTGACATATTAACCTTGGTGTGTTGTAGTTTCATGTGGGCGGACTGTTTCACCATACAGGTGCATGTCTCCCAAAAGTTTGACATCAGAACATGTATCTGGATGGTCAAGTCTAGAAATGATTGTATGTCTTAGGATTAATTGATTTATTTGTTATATGATTACTTTTATAAAAATGAAATGTGATTATTTTTGGTACATTAGCTTACCCTATGTTTGTGTGTTCCTTTTTGTTTATAATGATTACCTTAATGGTGTGAACATATGAGTTGATCAAGTGCAGGAAGGGAGTGGTGTTTAAGCTTAGAAGTAGAGAATTTTCGCTTATGTTTTCATCAGTCTTGAAAATCAATATTACGCTTTTGTTTTCAGTATAATAGAACTCTTAGATGTATAAGATCCTGATATGTGTGTATATTTGATGTTATGATTATATATGAGATAACTAATAACCTTATGCACGTATTCTTTTAAAGTTATTTGGCCTTTCAACAGATTATGTGTGATGTCTTATTTAATATAGTTACATACTATTAGAATGAGATGTTACAAAAACATAAAGATTTTCTAGAAAAAAAATATCTAATTTTGCTTAATTTTTAATTGATTTTTTTATATATTTTTTTAAAATTTTTTATTGATCATCCAATGAAAATTAATTAAAGTTACCATTACTTTTCTTTGAAAAAAATAACTGAATCAATTCTTATAAATATTTGTTTTTTTTTTCTCCTTATACATGTCATATAATCTATAAATTTGTTATCTTTTTATCTTTCTAAATATATATAAATATTGATGTACTTTTTTAGGTTACATTAATCATTTTTTTAGAGTTAAATATATTTTAAATCAGTTAACTTTAAATAAAAATTGGAATTAGTCCATTTTCAAAGCTTTAGACTAATTTAGTTTCTTATCTTTAGAAGCATGTGGATTTAGTCATTTTAATCAAGTTTGGTTAAGTTATTTGATGTTTCAAATGCGTTTCTCAGTTAACATTTTCAAAGCTTTAGACTAATTTAGTTTCTTATCTTTAGAAGCATGTGGATTTAGTCATTTTAATCAAATTTGGTTAAGTTATTTGATGTTTCAAATGCGTTTCTCAGTTAACATTGAAACAAAAATATGTCAAACGGTATAAATAACTCAAATGTTATTATGAAACTTATTTAAAACGTCAATAAACCTAATAAAATTTAGTTAAAAAAATTAAATTCAAGTACTTTTAAAATTAGGGGACTAAATTGTGCCAAAGTTGAGGAATAACTATTTTCAATTTTCACTAAAAAATTAAGGGACAAATACATATTTAATCATTTTCTATAAGTTATTTTATAAAAAGTAATTGTAAATTATTATATAATTTTTTTTAAAAATATTAAAATACAAGTTACAAAAACTACTATAACTTAAAATATCTGAAATTATGAAAGTAATATAAAAATTAAGCCAACTATATTGTGTATAGAATAATTTCTAATAACTTAAAATTTCCTGTAAAAAGTTTTATATATATAATTTAGTAAGTTGTGTTAATATGAATAAAATAGAAAACAAAATGCGTGTATTACAAAATTTTATATATATATATATATATATATATATATATATATATATATATATATACTCTATTGATTTTATTATTTGCGAAAAAAAAATATATGATGAATAAAAAATAATTATCTTAAAGTAAAATTTCTAATTGTAACATAATAAACGTTAATAAAAAATATTTATTTTAATGATTATTTTTCTATACTAATTCTGTATAACTTCAATATAAAATTTAATAAATATTTTTTTATAATTATTGTAATATCTAATTTATTAATTTATAATTTTACTTTATTAACATTCCCCTGTCTTTATAAACTTAGATAACAGCCAATCATATTGACGTGAAATCACATTCGTACATATTTCTAAGAATAATATTATCTTTTTACAACTCTTTTCAACTTTTTATCTTTTCAATGTTCTTATCATAATCTTTTCAATTTTTTCACTTTCTGTCTCTTGTAGAGTTTCTTTCTACAATTTATACAGTTCTCAAGAATAGTTTTCTATCAAAATATAGTTTATTCGATATCCAATTTGTTTATGGATTTTCTTACAAGTACAACTGTACCAGAAAACAGGAACTGCACCTTATTTCATGTAGCACAAATTCACTTTCCAATCACTCTATTACAGTGCTAAGAATCATTTGTGAGTGCGCAGTTATACTGAGTTCAATAGCAAAAAGAAAAGAATATATGAAAAAATATTTTCTTTTTGAAGAAATTCAAGTATAAAAAAATGCTATGTTAATTTCATTTTGATGCATAAAGTTTTAGAACAGATAACCAAAAAATAATACTAATGACACCTAAAGAGAGATATATAGATATAAATTTTATAGGTATTACGATGAATGAATCTGCAACCTATTTAACCTGATAAACCAATCCAAGAAACTGACCTATTTACTACACTTTTGTTCACTTTCAAAGGTTTTCTATCATTTATTATTTGGTGTTCATACTTTAGTCACATTTTTCATTTCCGTTATGAATATGATTATGTCAGTAGATTAATTGTTAAATTATTAATTCATTCATGTACTTGTGGCTTGTAATTTTTTCCTATAAGCACTGAGTATGAACACCAAGATCAGGTTTCTTCTATAATAATAGTACTACATATCTGCAATTAAGTCAAAAGGTAAAAGCAAGAAAATTCTTCAGAGATGAGTTCATATTCCTTCTTTCTTTGTCCATCTCTTTTATTACTTTTAACTAAAATTCAACACTCTCTCTCTCTCTCTCTCTCTATTGTTCTTCATAAGTTTGATACAATATTTGAATGTGAACATAAACCATATCTGTTCATTCCTTTCATTGAATCAGACATCAAGGAGCAGGAATACATTATTGTGATTGACTACAAGAAGAAAAGAATAATTGTGTGAAAGAAATTGTGTAAATAACTCTAGCTGCGCATGTAAGACTGCTGCAAACTCTTAACCACAAAAACGGAATATCCTAATGCCAACAAAATGATATGCATCTTCTACAATCTATACTAATTAACACTCATCAGCAAGTACAATTTGTGAGGCTAAACGATGTTGCTGCACCTTTCAGATCATGGTCTTGAGCTTGTTGCATGCAGTCACCCTCAGCTTTTATTACTGCATCATCTATCTTAAACAACACTGATTCATCACTGCAAAATCATTCAAATCAACAACATTCATGTTATATTTCATCACTCACACACAGACATAATTAAACACCTATAATCATAAGTATTTAGCAGTTATTCACTTCTGTCATAGAATTTATGCCTTTACAGACCTCTTATTAAAACAAATCCAATACAAAATCTGAGAAATCTCCAGGACCAACGATTTTACATTACTGTAAGCAATGTTAATCTTTGAACCAAGGAACCATGACAAACCCCAGACAATTATGCTCCTTAAATGTTTGCAGATGCATGCATTTAAACATAAATCATGCAGTTATACACTTAAATAGACATTAGTTATATAATTATGTGAATGAAAATGATGATTAATTATCCTAGCATTAAGTAAATGAAATTCCAACGTAATTGTAATCTGATATATCCCTTTCAAATCACAATGTGAACACAGATATGTACTACTGATAGACAAACCTGCGATGGACTAATTCTTCAGACTCGAACCCTAACTCACTTCTCTCATCAGAATCAATGTCAATGACGGCCTTGTGATCATATTCATCGCTAACATTACTACTCTGTCCTTGCAACGACAACGAAGAAAGCGACACAGCAGTGTTCTGCACAGCCCACGTGTTCATCTGTTCCTGCAAAGGGGTGGCGCCGTTGAAGTTCTGGCTCCCATTTTCATGCATCATAACATACTGCTCCTGTTGGTGTGGCTGCAGACACTGATACTGTTGCTGGCCGTACAGCCCCATCGGGTCGGCGTTCAAAACCTCACCATCTCCATTAACGGTGACGTTAACGCTGTTGGGAGCATAGATACCGTGCTGGTGCTGATACTGGTGCTGATTCTGGTGCTGAGCCTGAGCTCGAAACATGGCGAGTTGTTGAAGGACGAGGTCGAGCTCGGCTCGGCAGTACTCAATCTGAGTCTGCAGGTCGACAATGTACCTGTAGCAGCCTCCGACAGGGTCCGAGGCACGCATGTCGGATTGGTAGATTATGGTGCGCATGGCTTGGTCCTTGTCGCGAGGGCTGACAACCTTAATGATTTTGGTGATGTTGCTTACTCCGAACAACTTGTGAGCGTTGAGGAACTGGCGCTGTCGATCGTGAGGGAAATACGGTGCGAGAATGCAATCGGGTGCACACTTTCTACGTTGGTACTTGCATGCAGCGCAAGCCTGAGTGGTGCTGTTGCCATTTCTTGTATTGGAGATTCTGTTGTTGGTTTTGGTGTTGGTGTTGGTGGTTGTAATGGTGCTGGTGTTGTTGTTATTGTTGTTCATGGCCTTTTGGGGAGGAAGAAAAAAAGGGGTGTGAGATTTCGGCTGCATCTCCGGCGGGGAAGGTGCTCAGAAAAAGGATTTCTCTTCCCTTATTTTCTGGGCTTTGTTCGATCAGAACAATGGGAGATGGAGAGAAATGAAAGGAAAGACATAGATATAATTAATACACAAACCGTTTCCCTTTTGCCAAGTGTTATTTTTGGATCTTTCTTTCTATTTTTTCCCTTTTCTTCCAACTTCTCTTTCTATCATTATCAGAACTACTGCAACTCTTATTATTGGATTATGCACTAAAAATAGTTTCATGCATATATTTCATCGTATTTTTTATGATGTTTTTTCCTTTTTTGGGAAGAATATGCATATTTTAAAGCCAAGTCAAAAGTATTAAGTTAATTAATTATTACATCATCTTCACATCGTTATGCCGTTTCAGCAACAGAGAGCGATTCATTCGGAGAGTTTTCGAGTATTATTTCTGATATATCAGTGGCTCAAACTCCGTCAATCTAATTATACAAATTTAACGACTAACGTGTCATCATATAGTTAGCTTTTTTTACATTTTTTACTCTCCAATTTTCAGTCATCTCTCTGCCAAAAAAAAAAAATATCAAAATTAGATATAAAAATCTTTAAATTACTCAGATGATATAATAAGAGTGAATATGAATCCAATTCATAGATTATTCGAAATCGAAAATTTATTAATTATGTTCGTTTTTCTCATCTTCCTTTATGGGCTATCATGTTGGGTAAAATACGTTTTTGAATCTTATAAAATTTTTAAATATCAAATATGTTTTTTTTTTTAAGTTGTGTTATTTTCGTTTCCTTAACATATTTGTATATGTTGCTGATATAATAACAATAAAAAATTATATTATCGATTTACCTTTATCAATATAAGTTATTTTATTAATTATTTAACTTTTTAAATTTTGTAACTGCTTTTTTTATAATTACTTTTTGGAAATATACTATCTATAAATTTAATAACATTTTTATTATCAAAAAATGGACACACATGTATATACTTCCACTAGTAAAAAATAAGTGAAATAAAATTGAACCTAAAACATTAAATCATTAAAAAAAAATTTCTAAAATCAAATATATTAGCAAAAAATTATAGTTTAAATAAAATAATTCTCTTTTAAAAGTTACGTTAATTTGATAAATTTAAATAAAAAAATAAAATGTTAACAATTCTTCAATTGTTTAATGGTTTTTGCGTCAACAACTTTACTTTGGCACAGATACTAAAATAAAATTTATTAATAATTGATGCAAAATTGTTGTTATTAAAATTGGAATTAAATATTAAGAAAATAAAATGTTAAAAGTTTATGTAAAATTTACTTTACAAAAACACGTATTTAAATATTTCAATGTTAACCAGTAGGAGATGATATATTTTAACATTAACAAGCAGGAGATCATTAAAATGATAGTAGTTATTATCAGTATTTGAACACAATATGGGTAACGATCCCATGCTGATGCACAAATTATTTAGAAATTATCTCTAATTTTTGTATTGGGGCATCAGAACTACCAATTCACAAATAATGATTTCAAAACTTTGCATCATTTAAGAAACATATCATAAAACACCCTTGTGATACGTATAAACAGTTGTGAAAACTGCATTTTAGATTTCAATTTTCAATGTTCTTCTAATAATTATTCAGTGTAATGAATGACATTATGTATTCAACATTATAGATAAACAGCACCAATAGGAGGCAACCAATTTTGTATCATATATCATTAACATTACATTCCTCATTGCTCCAAATTGTCAGAGTTTGCCTTAATAATATGTCACGTCTTTCTGCTACAGGCAACAGAAGCCAATGGTAAAGATTTTTCGTTGATTTAAACATAATTTGACCTTGTTTCATGGATACAAACCTTGACATCCATGGGCCAAAACTTGACAAGGAACTTGCAGAATATCTATTTAAATTATAAATTCATGCACAGGCTTAAATCTCCAAGGTTTAGAATTGATGCTACATTTCCTTGTTTAAAAAAGAAAATACCTAACAACTTTGCTCCCCTTCTTTCTAGAAGAACTTGAATGGATACATGAAATCAGTAGTGCATAGGAGGGAAAATTTTTAAAAACAGGACTGGAACTGTTCAATCAATTACAGCATATAAAACAAACATTGCGATACTTTCAAACCAAAACACAATTAAAAGTGGATTTCTCAAAGAGGCAATTCATAGTTCATCAATTAATATTATTTGTAGCTTCTAAGTTTTTTAGATAGAGATTTCCTGTGACTACTCAAAACGAAAATATATTTAAGTATCACCCAATTGGATTTATAACTGGGTATTCCACCTTACAAATTAAAAAGAATCAAAATGCAGTAAAGAATATTAAAATTCTTCTATGGTTACAGACATTCATCCTAAAATATTTGCAGATATTATAGAACGTGTATTGAGAGATGCATCTTTAAGTACTTATCGAGTATAAATAAGTATTAGCATTTTTGCTAATCTGAATTTTAAGGTAGAAAACTGGTGATCCACACCACTACTAAAACATCAAGGTAAAAAAAGTCAATTAAGGTTCCCTACCTATCTGAATGGATAACACTCTCTATGGCTCAGACCTAACAAGCTCCTCCACAGATTTTCTGTAATTGGCAATCAAGTCTCTGGAACATGGGAAAACAAACACATTCTTTTAGCATCTAGATACTTAACCACACAGAAATATCTAAGACAATTTGTACAAACCTTCTCTGATTTAGCAATTGTTCACTTTCCTCTAGTTTCTTCTTCTGTCCTTCAACTGTCTGCATTCAACACACATATAATGCTAAGAATAACCCCAGCTCCAAACTACTAGTTCAAGATGTTTCCAGCACAAGGATGTTTAGTGGTAAGACAAGGTTTTCAAGATCAATGATGCAGATTTTGTTTATCATGCACAGTCCAAGTAACAAAAGATAGGAGGAGTATAGAAAGAGAGAGAGAGAGAGAGAGAGAGAGAGACAGAGAAAGAGAGAGAGAGAGAGAGAGCATAATGTGCATTTGAAGCAAAAGTGTTAAACAAACTTGCCAATGAACATATAGAACAAGAAAAGGATAAAGTTAGCGAATTGCATATTACCATAGCCTTGGTGCTAATCGACTCCGAGATCGAGTTTAACAGCTGTTGGCACTTCTCAAAGTGGTTACTCAATTCATTGATCTTTAACCAGTGAAATCACAACAATGAAAAAGAAAAATATATATTGAAAATCCTAAAAGGAAAATTTGATTAAAAAAAATGATTAATCAAAACCGTGAAAAAGGAAAAATTCAAACCAATGCATCTGATTGCTGATCTGGGTTTCCATGTTCAATAACCTCAGACAAGTTCTCCACCAACTGTGACCATAACAAGCAAATCCCTTATTGAAAAGAAAAAATAAAGGTATATGGAGATGCGACTGAAATTTTTAGAAGGGGTTACACGTTACATGTAAGAGATGGTAGTGAGAGGCCAGTGATTGGTGAAGGTTCTGTTGTTGTTGTTGCTGTTGTTGTAATAGACGTTGCTGCTGTTGTTGCTGCTGATAAAGGTGCTGGTGCTGTTGAAATGGAGACTGAGGTTGTAATGCTTGCTGAAAAGGTTGTGGCTGGAGAAATTGTTGTTGTTGTTGTTGAAGAAAGAGGTTAGGGTCCTGGTTCGATTGGGATTGGACATTTGAATTGTGAGTTGGGATCATCGTCCAGCTTCCGCCAGAAGAACCATAGTGATCCATCTGTCTCTACAACTATACTTCCTCTGCAAAAAAAAAATAATAATTAAATCCTAATGCAGGTTGAGATTGATAAGTAGGGGTGGTCATGGACTGGATTTTAGAGAATCCAATCCGGATCTAGTCCAGATCCAGATATTTGAATAAGATTTTGAACCCAATTCCGTTTCTTCTACCAAACTAATTTGGATTTTTTGTAAATCCAAATCCAAATATTTGGAACAAGTTTTAAATCCAAATCCATTTCAAGATCCATGTTTTTTAATAAAAAAAAAGTTTTTATAAATATAAATCTATATTTTCTAAGATTAAAATAACTAGTTCATCCAATACATAAATATATAAAAAATAAATAAATAACATATAAAATATTAAAAAAATATAATTATATTAATATTAAAGACTAAAGATAATATAGTAATTAAAATGTGTGTGCCACAAAAGACATAATGCACTAAACATTGCAAACAGACCGGAGATACCGTCAAAAATGAGGGTCTTTTAGTTACAGGTAACATGTTGTTCTTTGGATCATAGCATAAACCCCTAATTATTTTGGAAAACAAAATCAACCCAAATTACAAAAATATTAAAAACTTAACGACAAACAAATGGATTCTATAACTAAGAAAACAGGTGAGTAAAGAGGAAATTTTGCCCACCGAGTAACAGCTGCGATAAGAAAGCTGCCGCTACCACTAGAGCTGAAAAACATTACACAACATAAGCCAAATAGTACTGTAAGGTCACTCCACACCTATAGCACACTATTTATTGATAACTAAGAGTCTTCCCTGTTATATATTATCAGACATCAGAACATGTTTGCAAAAAATTGGACAGATCAGTCTTCAAAATCACTAATTACTAAGCTTATTCGTGAATTTGATGTACCTAACATTAAGCTATAATAGAAACAAGGGAGCCACCTGAAAACAGCTATATATGAAAACATATAACATTTTTCTAAAGATGCTCCCTAGAAAGTGCCACTGGCTTCCCTTGATGCAGTCAGTAAGTAGCACTTCTAAAACAAACCAAAGTCCAAGATCCTAAAAGGCTAGCATTGTCTTCATCAAATTTTTCGACATTTTAAGGAAAAGTTTTACATTGTCAACTACTCAAAAATCATATAAGTACGACTAATATGGTGTGAAAAAGATAATTATTATAAAAGTTCAACACAATTTTCTTATGTCACGATAGCATATAAATGTAAAATTGCAATAGTGGTGCATACACTACTTAGTCTTTGAAAACTCATACCAATCATATTACTGTTATCTTGGATACCTAAATAAGCCCCATAAGCTAATATAATTCTTTTAAACATGCACCATCAACTAGATTTCTGTTTTTAATGCACAGATAGAGTTTTTGAAGCATCTGAAGCTGCAGAGAAACAAACCTTTTCTGCCACCTCCAAAGATGCAACCAGAATGGTTTCTAACCGGTAATATTGCTATTATTATTATATCGCTTGAAATAATATAGCCAAAATTTATAGTTGAACCACGCATTGACAATTTATTCCTGAAATTGACCTCTAGATAACTTGGACAAAACTTTTTAGTTTCTCCATTGTGATGTCTCATTCCAAAACTAATAGATAATATGTTGAGCTTCTTCCAAAACGATATTTCTACCAGAAAGTAACCATTGAGCTCAAGTGCTCGACACAAAAAGTTGAACTCAACAATATTAATTGTAGATTTATCTTGACCATGTACTCTTTAATTGATGTAGAGCACGTCCCTCTCCTTTTGCTGTTCAAAACACATTCAGTTCTAGTGCATTGCAAACAAAATCACTGAATGCACAAAATGCAACTGAAGTATGAAAGAATGGTATCGTTTTACTGAATCAGAAAAAAAAAACGAAATGTACAAACCTTATAACAGCAACAGAAATCAATGAGAAGATACAGCACAGAAAGAAACTACAGTAACCCCTGATAGTAAGTAACTACACAGTGAAAATGAAAGAAACCTTATAACACCAATGCAACGGTGGGACTTGAATATCCAACTATCGGAATCACGGCGAACCCCACCACGTCGACCAGCACAACCGTGCACCACCCCGCGTTCTGCGAAAACAAAATCCAACAAAAAAAAATAAAACTAGAAAAAGGAACGGAAGAAAAAAAGGAGAAACATATACCATACAATCATATCATCAATTAGATTTACCTTTGTATCAATTGTAAAGAAGGAAGAGAAAAGAGGATTTAGGTATAGAAATTTCGGGATTGGGGAAGAATGATTTCAGATTGAAAATTTGGATTTTCCAGATTTTAAAATCTGTAAAAAAAAAAAAGAAAAAAAAAGATAAAAGGAAATGGATCTTTAATGGATCATAGCAGTGTAAAACTAGATCTGGCCCAAAATCTTAACTTTTCAGTACTTAATTATATTTTTCTTTTAAAAAAATTAATTTCATTTTAAACAAATGTAGTTTTTGTTTGAATATTTTCTTAAAATAAAGTTATAACTAAAAAAATACTAAAAATTAAAAATATTTATTTTATAAATTTAAATTCTCATTTAAACATATAAAATTATAGTTCTTTTTTTTGTAAAAAGAAGAACTTTGTTAAATACTAAATAAATATAAACATCAATTGTAAATACCGACATCATTTATAACCAAAAATAATAATGCATCCACTATTATAATTATTATTTAATCATATATTAGCATTATACGTTAATATATCTTCATAAGGTCTATAAATATTTAATATCAACACAGTATGTCACATTTTATTTAATATTATTTACTATTATCACATTATTTACTTACTGACTTAAGTATCAAATAATATATTGAATATTTGTCTATTGAAGATTTTTCGTTCCACACTATTCAAAACATCAATAAATAAAAAGATACCTTAGTCCGACGTTATTTTCATTTTCAACGTTAATTTTACATCTAAATAAAATCAGTTTAAACCCTAAAATTTCATTTATTTAACTTTTTTTTAATATTTAAATGTTAACAAGATTTAAAAATTTATTTTTAAATTTTTGAAAAGCATAAAACTCATTTTATCCTTTTGGAAAAAAGATAAAATGAAAAGTAATTTTATAAGGAGTGCAAGAAGAAATCACGGAGGTACAGAAAATAACTGCGTAAGTGTACTTTGTGGTAGAAACCAAACAGATGTAACGGAAAAAAACGATGTCGTTTGGAGTAAACGGAGTAGCGCCACCCTTACGTTTAGGTCCGAGGTTAAGGGAAACACTGACGAGGTATAGATTCACTGCTTCCATTCTCTGTATCTTTTCTTACATCATTCCAAAGGTTTCATCTTTCACCTGCTTCGCCCTTTTTCCAATTTCAGGTTTGATTGTTATTCATTTTCCCCACTTTTTCTATGCAACTTTAGCTCGACTTGTAACTATAACATAAACTGTACATGTCATCCAATTTTTGTTTCCTTTGTTTGGCTTCTGTTTTAGGCTCAAAACCAAAGGAGAAGGATATTAGTTCTTGTAGAATTTCATGCGTGCGTTAATTGAGAGAAGTAGAAATCATTAGAAAGTGCTTACAAAATTATAGAATAGAACATAGTGTTTACTCTATAGAATGAGAATACTCATAGGAACGGAGTTTGGTTCTAAATTCGGTGTTCATTTTGATCCTTTACAATAGAAATATGTATATACTTAGAAAACAGTGTAAACTGGTTGTACAATCTTGGTCATGATTATAAGATAAGAGCAATAATAACAATTATGAGTAATGGTGATGGGGGTTTGGTATGGGGTTTCTGGCTCTGGAGTGGTGTCAACAGTTAAGGTGATAGTGATACAATGAATAAGCATTCTTTTTCTACAAGATGATTGAACATTGTTTTAGGCATTTGCTCATTTGATAGAATATGCAATCTTCAGAGTCTCTTTTATAACAGATACCAAAACATGGCAAGTCATTTTCAAAGGATTTCTGAATGAGAATGGGCTGAGAAGGATTTTTTAAATTCTAGAATAATTGCAATACTGGGTAAAGACATTGGAAAACCGAGGAAAAAGTATTTTCTTCCCTGTCATTGTAGAAATTATTTGTAATTGGCAAAGGAAAAAACATAATACTGGTGCTGAAGGTGATTTTGCTTGCGGTATGCAATCTTTCAGTCTGTTCGGTTCAAGATTACAGAAATATCAGCTGTCGTCCACCAAAGAGTCACAATCACAGCAAACCGTAGTTGTTATTTTAAACTTATTCTGATCTACCTTCAACACAAATAGCTTGAATTTGGTTGCATTTGAGGAAAACTAAACTGTTGTATTATTAGAAGATAGCTTCAAGGAAACTAAATTCATATTAGGACGTGAGAGAGTTAAAATTTCCTATTAATTGTTCCCTTTTCTGTCTTATGGTCAGCGGGTATCATTTCATCCATGTCAGCTGGTAGATAAGGTGGGTTTTAACTACTTTAGGTTCTGGTTTAATGACGACGACAACAACAACAACAAAGCCTTATTCCATTAGGTGGTGTTGGCAACAGGAATCACTTGATGTCATTCAGCATTGTCAAAAACTGAAGCTCTTGTTAATTACTTTTTTTTTCCTGAAATTTTTGTTAGAGATGAAGGTCTGACAGTAAAGGGTCAACAAGGTTGTTGTTTGAAAGGATTAAAGTGTAAAAGAATTATACTTGTACCACACAGGTTCAACTGCAACAAAAAACAAGTCTAAGCAACAGAAAATAAACTTCAATGCTCTCAGTTTGAAGTTTTAAGCCTCTATCACTATTCTAGGATATAAAATTGTAGAAGCTTCTGTACTGTTATGTATATTGTGGTTTTGTAAATGATGAGAATAGATTGATTATAGCAACAACCAATTTTTATTCCACTATAGGTCAGGTAAATGGATCAAGTGGTGTCTTTCACATCTACCAAAAAGCATATTATGTCAGATGGTAGATTGGATGGAATATGTTTTAATTATGATATCAATTCTTGTATTATGGTAAGACCATCAACTTTTAACAGGGATAAAACATCTTTAAGTTTCATTTTTGTTTCAGGCATTCCATTCGTCTGATCATTCCTCCGAAGCTTAGTCAAAGCAAATTTAAAATCCATCGTAACACCAAACAAATCTTTGATTAAATAATGGTTTTAGATCATCGTCATCTCTACTACCTAGCCCAGATGTGGTAATTGTGAGGCCTTTTAGGGGTAAAAGTTAATCATGTCCTAATTAGTCAGCTGCTTGTTTATTTTGATTGTTGATGTTACTGGATTGATGGAAACCATGGTGACAGGGCATACTGTTATGATCTTATGTTGGGTTATGATTGATAACCATTTTTGCTCTTGACATTAGTTTCACTTTGTTCTTTTCAGGTAGTCTGACATAGAAATGGTGGTAAAACCAACAGTTGCATTAAGGGCTATTTTTGTTGGAGGCATAGCAGCATTTGCTAAAATAGCTGGAGCAATGAAAGCTGCAGGTGGTGTAAAAGTGGGTGCAGCTGCAACTGCAATGGCTGCTGCGGCCACTGCAGCTGTTACAGGGTCAAAACAAGAGCAAACTGATGCATCTCAACAGTCTCTAAAAACTGATGCATCTCAACCGTCTCCAAAATAACTATCTGTATCTTTTTATTTCTTCCAGTTTGACATTATGTGTTGTGAAATTTCTGTAACTTAGTTGAGTGTTCTCAAGTGGAAGAAAGAGACCATAAGCGAATTATAGTCTTCAAGATTTGTAATAACCTCTTCAAGATTTGTAATAAGATTACATTGAATTTATAGAGTTCTCGAAGTTTTTTATGGTGCTGTATGAGACAAAACTAAAGTCTAAGCCAAGTAGTCTGACTTAGATTATCTAAATGCCGAAAAATGAGTTTTCTATGAAGTAACTTAGGATGATTGAACATTATTATCAAGATTATTATGAGAGAATTGTCCGGATTAACACAGTTCATTCCCTTCAATTGAGTTTATTGTCCTTACATTGGCTATCTAATTCTGAAGGGCATTGTACGCTACATTTGTTTTGACACCCTTTTCTTTTATAAATTTATTATTATTGGATATGAAGTAGTTTAATAAAGGAATACTTTAGGTTTATTTTGTACTTTCTTTCCCAAACTAAAAGCAAGTATAATTGAAAACAAAATGGCAAAAAGGTTTTGCATGCATTTTTGACAGAATAATATAGGTATGTTTCCATCACTTTCACTGGCTCAACTTTTTCTCTTCTTTTCATGGGAAGGAAGTGTAGGACATATGAGATTATTGTCAGGGAATTATTCTATAGCATTAAGGACAAAAAACTGATAAAAGTGTGAATACAACGAGCCATACTTTTTGTAAAGGAGCCATATTATCGACCATAACATTCGTTGATTAAGAAACCTTAATGCTCTCACTCAATTAGCACTTTCTGCAAAATAAATAGACAGAAGATGAGGTACTTTTCTTTTTTTCAATTCACTAGATAATCGTAAAAAGCAAAATACACACTGTTATGCATGAATTTTAAAAGTCTTGTGATTTTTATATATAACACTAATTATATATACCATTATCAAACATTTTTCTGTTTTTAAAAAACTCGAATGATAATCAGTTTTGTAATGTGAAACAAACTGACACTAAATTATTAACTGAATAATTATATCAACTAAGATTTAATTGCAAATCTGGTTACTATCATTATTTGTGAATTTGATCCTCTTACTTTTTCCTTTCCAAAATTTTATTTTTTTATTTTAATTTTATAATTTTAATCTTTTTATTAACTCCACATCCAATATTTATCAAAAGTGTAGAGAATGTAATAGATGAGGTTATGTCAGCATAACTGTGTGAATATGTGACAGTGCAATAGAGTATTGCACAGTTATTTTATTAAATATATCTAATCAAAAAAACACTAAACTACACCATGAAAATAGTGAGAAAAAACAAATTTACAAAAAAAAAACTGTGGTTGCATCATCAAATTTTATTACAAAAACTCAGAAAAGAATGCTGAGGTGTCTCTTTCTTCTGAATTATTATTACAACTTACTGGAACTGATATTGCATAATTCTCAAAGGAAGAAAAGAGGAAATAAATCAGATAAATACATGCTTGCAATATGCTGTGAAAACTGTTAGCACTCTTTTGAATACCTCTCACTTGATAAGGACAAAGAGCACCTTGGAAATGAAGCAATGGATTGGGAGAGAGAAGGCAGAAGATGCACATGGAATAGAATACATGATATAGAGAGAGAGAGAGAAGAGAGAATAAAGAGATGAAGGATTAGTCAAAACCATGCAGAAAAGTTGGCATTGTTAGGAGGGAAAGCATCTTTTGAGTGTTTTATACAATGGCAAGTCAACTAGGAGGACTATGGCCGAATGTATGTATGTATAAGAGCATCATTAAAAAGCAAAGAAAAGGGGTTGAATCATTGTGACAGATCTCTCAGCTTTTAAAGGTAGCACTACATATTGTTTGTTGTGTTTGCCTTCGATCTGCTTCTGCAGACAAAAAGCACAACTATCTATCTATCTATGTGCAACCAATGCAAAGGAAAAGGGAGAGAAGATATATAGAAGAATATGTATCATGTGGCCATTCCATAGGGGACTGTGCCTTTTTCTCTTCGTGTTGCTATCTTATGCTAATGCTACCCTACCTAAGCTACCCTACCACCATTTCCTTTTCTGCTCTTTATCTCTCCATGCACCTTCCTTTTCTAACACAAAGACATATCAGTACTTGCATCAAAATAACCAAGTCCTCTTTACCAAGCTATTTCTTACATGTCAAAGTTAATGGCTGTTTAAATATCCAAACCTGCTTCATCCTTCAGAGTAAAAAATCGGAACATGTATATATATATATATATATTATAAGATTCGATGCGTACAGTTTCAATTTCACTGATAAGAAATCAACTGTTAGCATTTGAGTACATACAATGACTATGTTTGCGCATGTAATATGAGTGCTTTTGTTACGTAGTTTGAAATGTTGTGACGGTTGTTTCAATGCAGTGATCTCTTGTGCATGTAAGCTATGTTTGCATTATCATTGGAATTAATTCTGTTGGAGAATGTTAAACGTACTATTGGAGGAGAAGAATTCCTTTGTTTCTTTTCCTCAGTATTTGGAAAAATACATGTACATAATAACCATCCGCTCAGTCACGAAATGCATAATAGATTATCCAACAACGAAGAAACTGACTAGGCAGAAATAATAATTAATTGATAATTAATCAAAATAATAAAAATCACTAAATAGTAATTATAAGAGTAATAAAAGTTACTAATTGATTGAATCTAATAAAGGTTTGATATTAAAATAATTGACTTACTTTCACTACTAATTTTATTAGAAAATTGTTGGTTGAAATGACTTATTTCACTTACTTGAACGTCGAATTGCTTCCTACAAATAACTTCCGAACGGCACAATAAGATTTATAAACTATTTTACATTCAAAGCTTAGAAGCAGAAAATTATTTAAACAAGAAGATAAACTCTCGACTCCATAGACCAAAACAGTATAGAAAAAAAAAAGAATAGTTACCCAACCATGCACTGAGAAACTAAAAATGTTGTTTTGCAAACTACATTTGTGAACATCATCAATACAAACATATTTTGAGATTAATATGTACAGTGTATGTTGTCATATGCTAGTAGCATACTTTTTAGTCTATTTTTTTTAACATGTTCTTTATTATTTTTAAATTATTTTCTATTGAAAATCAAGTATATAATCTCAAAAGAAAGTGATATACATATTATTATGAATAATGATACTTTCACAATATTTTTTTGACAACATTTTAATATCATCTACATGTCATTTTATGATTGGTCTAAAATTACTACACAATCAATAATAATAATCATAAACACCAACATGGATCAATCACAAAATGACATGTAAATAATGTTAAAATATTGTCAAAATATCATTATCCTATTATTACACGATGATAAGTGTCTCCACCATCACCCAAATGATAATGATGAACTTTTCATTTAACAAGTTGCATATTATGAATACTTTTCTTATGATTTTCCTTTTGTTCAATCCACATTTGGTTTTTTTATTAACCTTGCCTTTGCCATGGTTTCTTTTGGTTGAAAAACGTGATATGAGATGCTTGATTTAGAAAATTAGGTGCATTGGGAAACTCCATTAACAAGAGAGATGGAAAGAGAGAGGGAGGTATAATTGTAAATTCACCAATGAATTTGTTGCTTTGAATAAGACAATGGCTGAAAGGGATAGAACAATTACTCAAAAAATTTCAGCATGCAACAAGGCTGAAAACCAATCCAATCAAATTTCAAAGTGATTCATGAAATATTTTTATTAATTTGTACATGGAAATAAATTCTTATTACTATTATTATTATTGCTACGATAAATTTATGTAAAAATAGCATTGTCCTATTTAACTGTTTCCTTTTTCATGTATAGATTGCATTGGGATTCAGAGGAATCTTTATCTGTACATATGTTTTGCCTTTACAAACCAATGAAATTAGAGGTCCCAAATGCCACTTTATTATAAATATTTTTACTTCATTCAACAAACAATATATACCAAAATAAAATAATATAAGGTACTAATAAATTATTATCATAATAGATTTACTTTCTTATGAACATTAATCAAGATTTTAGCCTTTTTCTCCGGTTAGGTTAGGTTTAAGAAAAAATATATAAATTAAAAATCACGTAAATTGTTTATTAAAATTAAGATATGTGTTCATATTTTATTAATATTAATAGTGTGTTTAAAAAAAATAAATTAAAAAAATTCCCAAATACAAAAGTTGATGAAAAGGTTGGTTCCTCGGGATTGAATCTCATTTGTACCCACAACAGGTATCAAAGAGCATCTTTTTTCATTTTATTTTTTATGTTTTAATTTCTAGAAAATCACGATAACATATATTTAAATAAGACCAACATGATTTGATGCATTTGTATCATATTTACGAATCCTCTTAATCACAAAGAATCCAATGCTTTTTAATCACCATAACATCCTTAATTATAAGTTTTGTTTTCTAATATTTAACTTGTTTCTAGTTCGATTTCAAATTTATTGAATAATATTATTAGATCAATCATTATATAATTATAATATTATCTATTTTTAATTTTTGTTCATCACAACTTTATCTACGTAAGAAAAATGATATTTAAATAATTTTAAACCTCAATTTTAAACTATATAATTAGATTATATTATTAAATGAATGGTGCATCACAATTATATTGTTGTAATTTTTACTTAAAAATAATAACTAAATATATCTGTATATGCATATAATTAACTATAAAAACAATTTTCAAAATTACTTTTTAATCCTTTACCTATTATTATTGTTTTAAAGGAGATAGATCTCCAAACCTTATTCTCGGAAAACACGCACTGTTGATGTGAACATGTGTCGTGGCCAGGTTATGTTTTGTCTTTATGCTCTTGTTTTCATCTTATGTTTCAGTATTCTTCTTTCTCTGTTTATTTTTAATTAAAATATTTTATGCAAGGATCTATAAAGATTTTCTAGCTTTGATTTTATCTTAAGTGCGTTCAATAGTTTCGTTCTTTTTTTTTTACAAAACCATATTAAAAATCAAATAATATCTTGAAAATTTTCATTTCTAGAATAAGAAAATGAATAATGATATCATGACATAGAATATAAGATTAAAATAATCATAAAAGTATAAATTTTTATATTTTTAAAAAAAATAAAAAATAAATAAAAATAATATCATAAACTACGTGAAACACATTTCCTCTCATAACTACCAAAATATATAACAAATCGTGACATTGTTTATAAACTTCTGATTAGTTAATAAGATTATATCATAAACTTCTGAAGAAACGATATTATCACGTCTACTCTACATAAAACTTTGAGCAATATATGGTTTAATAAGTTAAAAATCAATTTATATATTAGGTAAATCTTAAATGCAAAAATATAATACGTTCGTAACTAAATTAAATTTATATTTTGATCTAATATTATTTAGCCACATATATTTCTGGATAAAATTATACTCAGATCAAATGATTATTTTAATTTCTTAAAGTGACAAGGTTACATTTTACAAATTAACATATTATATAATACCTCATCTTTGTAATCATTAGAGTGCAAAATTTATAATACATGTGCTTGATCAAACATCTGATTTATTTATTGATATTGACAATAAGTTAAAACATGCTAGATTATAATATTAGATTATTAGAGTGCAAAAGTTTTATATCCTTTTGTTACATTATTTATTGGATTGAGAAAATTGTTAGATTATAATGTTTTAAATAAAAACACGTAGTCAAGAATTCAAATAGCTATAGATAATTTATTTTAACAATTATTATTGTGTTTTGTTGCCTTTAACAAATAATTTAGTCCTTCATATTAATTTATAAGTTTTATATTTTCATAATTTACACCTTTTATATATATAACTTCACATATATATATATATATATATATATATATATATATATATCAATTATTGTTCCAAATTTGAAAACATTAGCTTTAATTCTTTTTTAAATATATTTATACAATTACAGACTACAAATATTCATAAACAAGAATACATGAAGAAGTTTAATTTTAATACGCTATCATCGTAAACAATTAAATGCTATAATAATTAAAAACTATTCAAACCTTATCTTAAATGATGGTATAATCTATGATTAAACAACAATGTAAAAGGTTACATTGTCAATGTATTTTGGTGAAATTAAACTATTAATACCATTGTATATAAATAACTGTGTTTTCTGTGTCCTAAAATTAGAAGATTTAAAAATGAACATAGTTATAGAGAAAATTACTAATTTAATTAAAAATATAAAAATATTAATTCTATAAACATGCAAATTTCATTTTTAAAATGTTCTTAATTAATAATGTTGGAAGTTTTATGTTGCGATAAACTAATTTCAGAAACGTATTTTTAAAAATCGGAGATCTAATTATTTAAAAAAAAATCAAATTATAATTATCATATCCATTTACTATCTAGTCTTCTTGTGTGTATATATATTACTATAAAATTCAGCTATGCAAATAATGAACACAATATTGCGAATAGTAAACAATAGATAAGAAATGAAAACATTGGGATCAATTCGGAAAGTTCATTCCCTTTGGGAAGATCGAAAATATCTTAAACAAAAGTGAAAGTGATTAAAAAGGAGAAAATTATTTATATAGATGATGAAAGAAGGAAGAAAATCCACATGTAGCTAGCTAACCTTGCCATGGCTTTTGAGATTGGTTTTGCTGATCATGAATGCAGTTTCCAATGCCAGCAATGGTGAGAATATCATTATGAGAGAGTGGCCTGAGACCCAAGAAATCTCTAGTCAACCCTTCATTTCCTGCTGCACCACTTGCTTTTGAGAAGGTGTTACGTACCTGAGTACGTAAACTAACCAAATATAACCTTTCACACTCTCTCACACGTAACAAAACAATAAACGAATGATATTGGATAAATGAATCTCTTTTATTGATGATAATATCTGAATAAACAAAGGTAAACAATAATTGGGAGCATAACCTCCTTCAATTACTTCGAGAGCATAACCTCCCTCACAAGACAATAATGTTTGTCACAAAACTCAATAATCAAAAGCATATCCCCTAAGCTCTAGGTGCCCATCTATTAATAATATTAATTACTCCTTCCAGAAAAGGTAAGTAATAACTAATAATTATTTGGAAAGAATCATTCTGATTCTGTCTTTATTTACAGTATTTATTACTAATTAACTCCGCTGATCGCCTCTTGAATGTCCGCCTGATCTTCCGCTTGCCATTAAGACGAGCGCTGTCGCTCCTCTTCGCTGCGGACGCTCGTCCCTTATTTAGGACGCTCGTCCTTGCCCATCGTTGGGACGCTCGTCCATGTTAGGACGCTCGTCCTCGCCCATCGTTGGGACGCTCGTCCTCGCCCCTTGCTCCGGACGTTCGTCCATGTTCTGCTCGTCCTTGCCCATCGTTGGGACGCTCGTCCTCGCCTCTTGCTCCGGACGTTCGTCCATTGTAATACGTTCGTCGCCGTCCTCGCCCCTTGCTCCGGACGTTCGTCCATGTTCTGCTCGTCCTTGCCCATCGTTGGGACGCTCGTCCTCGCCTCTTGCTCCGGACGTTCGTCCATTGTAATACGTTCGTCGCCCTTCTCCCTCCTATTTCTCCTTCTCTCATACACTCGCCAGGCCCTAACATTACCCACCCCCTGAAGACCAACCTTGTCCCCAAGGTTGAAGTCAGGATATTGGTCTTGGATGGTGAGGGCATCTTCCCATGTAGCCCCGTCAGGACCTCCTTCTTGCCATTCGACCAGGACTTCCTGTCGGTCTCCCCAAGCTCCCATACTAGCCACCAGACCTCTGCTAAGATTAGCATTCGTAAACTCCTTTCTGGGCACCGATGCCCTGGGCCGAAAGGTCCTCCACACCTGAAACACCTCCCTTCTTCCCTTCGTTTAACGTACTCTGCGTACGGCAAGTCTCGTACGTTCCTGCCTTGCGTGTTTGTGAACGGGCGTTCGCCTTCTCTCCTTGGAACTCCGTCCTTGCCTCCCGTACGTCCTCCCTCAACAGGTACCGTTCGGTTTTGATGGTAACGGTTGGGTTCCGTTTTTACCAATGCCCCACTCGGTTTTCCCCACGCCTGTCCTTTGCTAACGATCGCTCCGCCTGTCCGCGTGCCTGCTTGGAAAGCTTCCACGTCCCTTGCTAGTCTCATGGTTTCCATTAATTCCTTCGTGTCGAGCAACCGAAGTTGGTTGCGGATTCCCTCCTGCCGACCAGCCATGAAATATCCCATCAACTGAGCTTCGGGTATCCTTTCTGCTTGGCCCACCAGTACTTCGAATTCCTGAATATACTCCCCCACGGACCCTGACTGTTTGCAAGATGCCAACCTCTCAAAAACTGTTCCTTGGTTTCTGCCTCCAAATCGCACCACCAATGCTTCTTTTAAACCTGCCCACGAACGGTTTCTGGCCTTCTCCCTCCAAAACCGGAACCAATGCCCTGCAATTCCTTCCATGCTGATGAATGCCAGCCGCAATTTTTCGTCCTCGGGTATTCCTTGTAGTTCGAAAAATTTTTCGGCTCTGTAGATCCAATTCATAGGATCATTGCCTTCAAACATGGGTAACTCGACCCTCCGCCTCCAAAACGGCTGCTCCTCTCGGGGTCCTCCCTCCGAGCCTCCGCCTTCCCTCTCGTCCTCCTCATTTCTTCTTCCATGGACCGATCCTTGGCTACCATCAAGGTTTCCCTCGTACCGTCGACCTCGCTCCCCTATCACCCTCACCAGTTCCTGTACTGCCGCTTCCAGCCCTCCCATGGATATTTCCATGGACTCCATCCTCCCCTCTACCGCGTTCACCCTTCCTTCCATGTTGCTTTGTTCCCCTTAATTGAGATCCGGCAGTTTCCTCCCTTGACGATCCGGCAGGTTCCTCCCTTGACGATCCGGCAGGTTCCTCCCTTGACGATCCGGCAGTTTCCTCCCTTGACGATCCGGCAGTTTCCTCCCTTGACGATGCGGCAGTTTCCTCCCTTGACGATCCGGCAGGTCGGACCAATTGTTACGTACCTGAGTACGTAAACTAACCAAATATAACCTTTCACACTCTCTCACACGTAACAAAACAATAAACGAATGATATTGGATAAATGAATCTCTTTTATTGATGATAATATCTGAATAAACAAAGGTAAACAATAATTGGGAGCATAACCTCCTTCAATTACTTCGAGAGCATAACCTCCCTCACAAGACAATAATGTTTGTCACAAAACTCAATAATCAAAAGCATATCCCCTAAGCTCTAGGTGCCCATCTATTAATAATATTAATTACTCCTTCCAGAAAAGGTAAGTAATAACTAATAATTATTTGGAAAGAATCATTCTGATTCTGTCTTTATTTACAGTATTTATTACTAATTAACTCCGCTGATCGCCTCTTGAATGTCCGCCTGATCTTCCGCTTGCCATTAAGACGAGCGCTGTCGCTCCTCTTCGCTGCGGACGCTCGTCCCTTATTTAGGACGCTCGTCCTTGCCCATCGTTGGGACGCTCGTCCATGTTAGGACGCTCGTCCTCGCCCATCGTTGGGACGCTCGTCCTCGCCCCTTGCTCCGGACGTTCGTCCATGTTCTGCTCGTCCTTGCCCATCGTTGGGACGCTCGTCCTCGCCTCTTGCTCCGGACGTTCGTCCATTGTAATACGTTCGTCGCCGTCCTCGCCCCTTGCTCCGGACGTTCGTCCATGTTCTGCTCGTCCTTGCCCATCGTTGGGACGCTCGTCCTCGCCTCTTGCTCCGGACGTTCGTCCATTGTAATACGTTCGTCGCCCTTCTCCCTCCTATTTCTCCTTCTCTCATACACTCGCCAGGCCCTAACAGAAGGTATCATGCAGATACAAGCTATCGTCATCTAGTTTTTTTGAACTCTGAATGCCACCAAATGCATCCTCAAAAGGGGTTCCTTGGAAGGCAGAGGGAGAAGAGAAAGAGTGTATAACATCATGAAGAAGGGATGGAGCAGAAGACACAACAGCAGCAGCAACAGCAGCTTTATTCCCCAAAGGTGATGATGATGATGATGATAACAAGCCATGGCTAAACACTGTAGGAGTGTTAGTCGTAACAGTGGTTGGTGTTGTTGAAGTGGTGGTGGTGTTGTCTTGATCACGTGAGGACAAGTTCAAGCCAAAATGAGCAGTGGCAGAATCTGCTGAAGAAGTCATGTGAACCTGATGGTGGGCCCTTGCCATGGCTGGTGAGGAACCACTTCTGCTCATGGTTGCACCCATCTGAGCTGCTTTCTGCAGCAATGCTGTGGCTGACATGTGTGGGGAAGGGTTAGGGACTGTTTGGTAGGCAGCAAGAGTGGGACCAAGACTAGGGTTAGGGTTTTCTTGGTGTGGAGAGGGAGAGAACATTATGGATGGGGATGAGGAGAGATTATCAACTGTTGTTGGTGGGCCCATCCAAGGGGGCATTTCTGGCCTAAGATTGAAACTTTGCTGCTCTTTTTTCAATGAGAAAGCATGGAGATTTTGAGGGTTGAATTGGGTTTGAAGGGTCATGTTGTTGTGGTGGTTCTGATGAGAGGAAGAAGGTTGTGGGGGAAGAAGTTGGTTGTTGCCTGTGCCAGTGATTGCTCTTGCACTCTCTTCTGCTAATGCATCACAGAAAGCTCTGTGGGTTATGAAACTGTCCCTCCTGGAAGTCATAACCAAACAAAATTACACTAAACTGTTATGACAGTGTAGAATTATTGACTTTCTTACTCTCTCTCTCTCTTACTTTTCAGCACTTTTTAAAACTCTTGTGAAAGTATTTAACCACATTAAAAAAAAATTCCAAACTAGGAATTTACACTCTCTCTTGAAGGGATTATGATTTATGAGAGACTGCTATATCAATGTAATGAATTTAATGCATATCATCTTGCAAGAAAGGATAAGGAATGTGTGTGAAAGTGTATATATTATTAATGGAATTGGAATGGCAATTAAAAATTGGTGTGTGAATTCATTATAGTCAACCTAGGATTCAAAAATCCCATCCTCTTTAAATGAAAGATGTTTCTTGAGTGTGGTGCCTTAACTAAACTGGACTTATAATTCACATGACATGGATGTAGGTTAGTTACCTTGAGAAGAGGGTTCCACAGTCACATCTGTACTCCCTTGTGCCACAGGTCTTGGAATGGGCTTTCCAATCTGATTGAACTGCATATTTCTTGGAGCACTTGTCACATTTCCACTTCTTCTCACCGTGCTTTCTGCAGAAGTGCTTCTTGATCCCAGTCAGGTCTCCAAGAGCCCTTGATGGGTCATGATGCACACAATTTGGCTCTGGACACACATACACCTTCTTCCTCACCTCTTTGCTTGTTCTCTGCTTCAGCTTCCACGGCAAATTGTGCCCTCTTCTGTGAAGTTGCAGGTTCTGGTCTCTTTGAAATCCTTTGTTGCAGATCTCACAAATGAACCTATTTGTGGCCAGAAGACTCTTGGGGGACAAGGCTATAACTTCAGCATCAGGGTCTGAAATAGACACATTAAAATTCATATAATTCAACTAAACAACACAAAACATGACATACATATGTATGAATCAACCAAAGCCATAAGACTCAATGAGGTTCAGTTTAGACTTTGAATAGGAAAAGGAAGGAAACAAACCTGGGTTACCAGGAAGGTTTCTCTTTTTCTTTGGTGGCTGAGTCTGAGTTGGTGGTGGAGCCAAGTATTGTTGAGGGTAACTGGTTCCAATTTCAGTTCTGTTGCCTGAGGAAGCACTGGCTTCACCAGATGCAGAAGTCAAATTTGACATGTTCTCCTCCACTACTGGCTGCTGCTGATGTTGGTTGAACACAAAACCCTTCATCTCCATATATACTTGCAAGTTTTAGCAACCTAAGGCTGTGCCATAGGCCATAGATCTTGATTTTTCAAATGCTGCGAAGCTTTCTGGGATCTAAGGACAAATCTTACCCGAAATAGAAAAGGAAGAAAAAAGAAAAAGCTAGAGCACAGTCCACACAGCTTAGACTGGAAAGGAAAGAGAAGGAAGAAAACACAAGAAATATGAAAAAGCAAAGGAAATCGATATTCGGTTGTATGAGTCTCTACCAAACTAAACAAAAAGAGGAAGAAAGTTGAGAGACAGTGGTCTCTCTATCTATATAAGCAGTATTAGAAAACTTGTTACTAGTTTGGCACTGAGCCAAGAGACAAAGTTTTGTTTTTATGAAAGAGCAGAAGAAACAAGTTGTGAGATGAAGCAGATGGTGGTGTAGCCGCAATCCGTATTTTTCTCCTTCATGGTTTTCAAAACCATGCTTCATAATATGATAACATTACCAAGGAAAATCAATATATAATGTGAACAAAACTATAAACCCTGTTGTTTAAAAGTATAATCTTGTTATCTCAGAGATATAGAGAGAGAGAGAGAGAGAGAGAGATAAGTGTGGATGAGAAGAGATTCTGAGTGTATGTATGTACTCTCAGCCAGTCCAAAACCACAAACCCAAGAACCTTACGGCTAACTCTGACGTTGAGCTTTCTGTCTTTTCTTCTGTTTTTTCTCTCTCTCTTACAACCCCAGAAAAAATAACTTCAATATTTGAAAAAAAGTTGAGATTTTTTTGGTTAAAAGCTTTTGTTCAAGCACATCCTTCTTGCTTGCCTTTCCCTTCTCTTGCAAAGTAAGCACAAAAAAGGGGGCAAAAAAAGCAACCAGAAAAAGAGAGTATCATTTGCATACACAGATAGATAGAGTTTGTGTGTGTGTGAGAGAGAGAGAGAGAGAGAGAGAGAATCTGAAATTCTTTTATTTAACTAACATCATGGCTGATAGACTCTTGTAGTTCTTGGCTTTCTACGTTTTACAGCGACATGATTGATCCATTGATTAAATTGTAACAAGCATGGCTAAAAGGTTTGTTTTTTATAAACTGGGTATTTAATTCAAAGTTGTTTTCATCATCCTTCATTTCACTATCATTGCAAGTATTGACTATATAGAAAAAGGGTGAATATTCTGACAAATCTTGCATGGTTGTTTTATATTAAACCAAAGGAAATTTTGAAGAAAGAGATGTTGTTAGGTTGTGGAATATGGATCTATAGAAAGTAAGATAAACAAAGCTAGGTGGCTCCCTAGCTAGCTAAGACACTCAAAACTCATATACATCTTTCTCTCTCCATCTTTCACATTCCCATTGTATCTTTTTCAGCCACAATTTTTGTCCACCCAGTCATTTTCACTTCATATTAGTCATTATCAGTATGGAAAATTTAATGATGCCTCAAATTATTATGATGTGGGATAATCAATTTCATCAAACACCATCAACTTGGATCAGGATTAACATTCCCTCTTTCACAACTCTAAAATTAACTCCTTTTTTTTTCTCAAAAACTTGTATAAAATTTCTCTTATTTAACTTCAATTTATAAAACCATATCACAAAGTTCAAATACAATCAATAAATCTCATTGAGAGAAGTTGTGTAGTGTTTTGATATTTTCTCTAACAATAAATATATATATAATATTTTTTAATAAACTATTTCAAAAATAAGAACACCAAATCTTAAATCTTACTTGAACAGGTTTTATATTTTATATTGTTTCAACATCATTTCAAGAAATAAATTTAACTTTAACTTATAATTTGTAAGTTTATATCATTTATATATTACAAATTTATTTTATTTCTATTTGATATAAAATTTTTAACATAATAAAATTAAATCCATAATACCAAGGAATTATTGTCAACAAGACACTTAAATGAGTTTTACTGAGAAAGAAACTAGGGTGACTTTTTATATCATGTTGTTTATGAGTTTGTGGTAAACTTTGAAAGTTATGTTATGAAACTTATGATTGCAATTTTTTAATTATTTGAAATGTGTGCATGCTTTGATGTTAGAAGTTTGTAGTATATGGGAGATAAGATGTCACAGTGGTAAAGATTAACACAAAAATCTTAAACACACACACATATATATACATATGCACATATATACATGTATATGTATACATATATACGTATGTAATGTATACGTGTATATATATATAGTATTTGCAAAACTACATTGTTTTCTGTATGGAAGGGATGTGTTCCCTACACCTTGAATTGGGTTCAAAATTTGGCATTAGAAAATCATTTTAATTTTGTCTTTGTCTTGTTTTATTCTTCAATCATTAATTTTTTGAAAAGGGATCCTTCATGACCCAACTCATACTTAATAGTAACCTACTCTTTTCAATTTTCTTAAGGGTTAGATTTTCCAAAAAAAATTATTATTTGTGAAGTTTAAGATTATATTAATGTTTTTTTATCAATTATATAATGTTTTTTTTATTTTTTAAATGGTTTGCATTTGCATTTATTATATTACATATAAAGATAAAGGGTTCAACAGTAAACTGCATAGCTATTTTATTAAAACCAAAAAAAAAAAAAACTGTGTCTTTTCCCTTTTTAGAATAACCTTTATAAAAATAAACAGAAAGAATAACATTTACTCATGAGAAATTTTGACTTTGAGAGTGCAGACAATGGTACATTTGAGAACTTCATTTTCTTACTGTTCAAATTTCTGGTTTTATTTAGCTATGAAATTAAATAATCACGTCATCCCAATTAACCATAATGAAAAATAAAAAATTTGGATACTCAATAAAATGAAAGTTTTTAACATAAATTCAATTAAAAGTACTCAAATTTATAAGTAACTTAAAATTTAATTAAGTTATAACTTTTAATTTCAAAGTAAAGTATATGAGAAATGACAATGCAAACTTACTAAAGTCGGACACTCTCATTGAAAATAAAATCAACCACGGATACTTAATTAAAAATTATAAAAAAAAAATTATACTCAATTAAATATATTCCTTTAACAAAAACTCAATTGAAAATTTTCAAATTAATCTTAAACATAAAATTAACTAAACCTTTAATGTTTTGGATTACGTAATATAAGCAAATTTTTGCAATAAAATGTCCTCATGAACATTTATTTTCCATTCGGCATAATTAAAAAAGAAAATATTTTAATAAATAAATAAATAGTAATTTCATGAGGTTTTTACAATCAACATAAATACATTAATTTGAATATATTAAGTATAATCAATTAGTCTACTTAATGCGTCACAAAAAAAATCTCTTAAATAATAACTAATTTTAATAACAAAAAAAATATATTTAGAGATAAATTTATAGACTAACTTTGTAATTAAAGATCAATTTATTTGACAGTCAAATATTAATAACCAATTTATAATAAAAACTATTTTAATTATTAATTTATAAATCAATTATAATTTTTTGAAAGTATTTTAGTTATTAATAATTTTTAGTTTATAAATTCGTATCAAAATTAGTTAATATATTTATCTTTTAGATGTAGTTTCATAAAAAAAATGTTTGATAGTTAAAATAAAAAAAAAATGTGTAATTAATGAATTAAATGTAGGAATCTAAATATAAAAGAATGGAAATAAGATTGATTTAAATATTAATAATAATTATTTTATTTTTTAATTATTCAAGTTGATGTCACCCTTTTTTTTCACATTTCTGATTTTTCTCCCTTTTTTAGCAAAGAAAAAAACATACTATAAAAAGAAAATGTTTAATTAATTGGCATTTGATTTTCAACTTTTTAACAGTAAACTTTTTACTTGTATAGGTTGATATGATATGATTTGATAACCATATTAATTAGTTATGATGCCTCACATTGACAAATATGCCTCTAACTTTACTTCCTTAACTTTCATGCTCAACGACATTCTTCCCAATTCAAATCTCATAAATACCATTTTTAAATATTACATTTCACACATTATTTCTTTTAAAGATTCCTATATTTTCATATCATTTCATTAAAAAAATCATCTTAATTATAAATAAATAAATAAAATATTGTAATCAACTGTCAATTTTATAATATGATATTTTTAATTATAAATACCATTTTTTTAATATTATATTTTACACATTATTTCTTAAAAATATTCATGTATTTCCATAGAGTTAAATATTTTTTTATTTTTTAACTTTTAGTAAAATTGGAGTTAGTTTATTTTTGAAACTTTGATTCAATTTAATTCTTTAATTTTGGAAACTCGTGGATTTAGTAATTTTAAACAGTTTTTTTAAATTTATTTGACGTTTCAATCACATTTCATGATAGCATTTAGGTTATTTACATTGTTTGACATTCTTTTTTAATGTTAGTTAAAAAACTCATTTGAAGTATCGAATAAACTTAACAAAATTTGATTAAAATGACTAAATGCATGCGGTTCTAAAGATGAATGACTAAATTAGTTAAAAATTTGGAAGAGAGATTCATTTTTTTTTACTGAAAGTTAAGAAACCAAAAACATATTTAACCTTATTTTCATATCATTTCATCTAAAAAAATATCTTAATTATAAAACATTCACTCTAAATATTAGAATCAATTCTCACTTTTATAATATGATATTTTTAACTATAAAGTTAAATATATTGTTAGTCTCTAAACTTGAAATTAATTTTTTTTATCTAAATGTTAATACATTTTGATTTTAAACTTTAAATCAATTGATATAGTCATTTATACTCAGTGATGTTAACTTTTTAAGGTTTGTTAAAATGTATTCTATGTCGATATTTGAATTGAAACGACGTAAATAACTCAAATATTATCATAAAACGTTTTAACACAAAAGAATTTTGACAAAAAAGGTTTAATTAAGAGAACTATTTATTCATTTTTAAAGTTTAGAAACAACACTATATTAAAATTTACGATAAAAATAAATTATAAGTTTATGTCAAAAGATTAAAAGCGTATTTAACCATTAATTATATTATCTATTTTTATTCTTATTTTAACAGCATAACATATGTGTGTTTAAGTTATTTATTGAATAAAAATAAATGAAAAGAAAGTAATTTATAAGAAAAAAATTAAAAAAAGTATTGTTTTTAAAATTTTAATTTATATATATATATATATATATATATATATATATATATATATATATATATATATAATTGGTCTTTAAAGATGAGATTTTTTTTCTTCACATTTCCTAACCATTCACGGATTTTAGAAATAATGTTTATTGGAAAAACAGGCAACACACCAATAAAACTTAAATTTAATTTAAGAATTACGTTATTTTTAATTCAAAATTTTAAGATAAATAATATATATATAATATTAATTTATGCTTAAGGAGTGTAGTCAATCACGTACAAGTCACAATCGTGCAAACGCATACCATAAGGACACTGAAACTAATTAAATTATTTTCTTATTTTATCAAAATACCTGTCTATTTTCCAATCTTACGGAAATATTCCTTAATTTATATTATAATAATAATAATAATAATAATAATAATAATAATAATAATAATAATATAGAGAATTGATTTTTCTTTTTCAGTTAATACATATATTTTTCTGAAAAGTTTACGTTATTATATAAATCAAGGGATATCAGAATTATATTAAAAGAAGAAGTATATATTGAATAAAACTCCGTTAAATTTAAAATGATGTGAATATAATTTATATTAATAGATATCGTTATTTATGTGAATAGTGTGATGGTGACTTCAAATAATTATTAATTGTGCTGAGTGGTTGGTGGGCAAAAAAGTTGCCTTTGAAAGCACGCTTTAATTTTGATATTTTGGATGAAGTTTGATGTTGCTTTTATATGTAATCCAATTAAATTATTGCTATATTCATATAAGAAACTAATCAACAATTTCATTTATATTTTACCAAAAACCAATCATTAATATATATATATATATATATATATATATATATATTTATAAACAGAAGCATATTCTCATATAATATATGGTTAATAATTGTTACATTTGAAAAATTATTAATTATAAACTTTTTGGTTAAATATATAACATTTGACTAGTTCAAAAGATTGCAACAAATTCAAGGTATCATTTTATTTTTCTATCAAGAAGACTTTTGTGAAGATCACGTTTTTATTTTTGTTATTATAAAAAAGTTATTTTTTTCTCTCTATCCATTGTTATTAACTATTGTTGACTCGTGGAGATTAATTTGGAATATAATATGAAAAATAGATATTTATTTTGTAGATTAAATATATTTTTTCTCTTATTTTTTAATAAAAATAAAAATTACTTTTTTTCAAAATTTTGGATAAACTTAGGTTTTTATTTACGTAAATTTATTCATTTTAATTAAATTTTATTAAGTTTGTTTAATGTTTTAAATATGTTTTGTAAAAATTATTAAATAATGTTAATATATCTTCAAATACATTTGAAACCTAAAGTAAACTTAAAAAAATTAGTTAAAAAGATTGAATCATGTGTTTTTAAAGTTAAAAAACTAAGGGTTAAATATGTTTTTAATCCCTAAACGATCAAGTGAATTTGTTTTTAATCCATTTTCCAAAGTAAGATACATTTTAGTCCTCCTCCTTCAGCAAACATTTATTTTTCGTCCTCCAAAACTAACGGCGTTAAAAAAAAATTGAGCAGGCTAACGATGGAGTGTCACGCCATTTTTTTTCCTGATACTGAGTCAATCTCCCTCCTCATTAGCGCTGTCTTGACTCCTTCACGGTCTCTGAGCAGTTCCTCCTCACCAATGTGGTCCTCCACGGCAAGACCCGCCACAACGCCCTCTCTCTTCCCACTCCCATTCTCCAAAACAAAATCCCTAATCTAACGCCGGTGAAAGGGAACTTGGACCACGGGAACGAAGGCAAGCACGGGTGCTGGAGCACTTTGGTGGCATCAGAGAGCATGTGGACGAATCCAGTGATCAGAATCACCCCAGCAGCAAAGGCCTTGGCACCCACGAAGAGGTTGTTGTCGGTGCGGAGGAAGCGGCGTGTTTTCATAAGGAGAAACACACTGGAATTTCTTTCGTGTAGTAGCACGTTGGAGGTTCTGATTTAGGGTCTGCTTGTAGGTTTGATGGCGTCGCGGATGGAGGTGGTGAGGCGCTGTGGGGGTTGTGCGAACTCAAGGCATGCGTTAAGGTATTTTTTTTGGGTTTGATTTGAGGTTTTTTGGGCTGCTGCGTTTTTTGGGTTTTGTTTTGCAGGTCAAGAGGAGAAAGTCGCGAGGAGATTTGTCGTTTGGATGTTCGACGAAGTTGCTTGCGGAGTAAAGAAAAGTCTCACAGTGTAGGTTTCCTAGAGGATTGGGGGTTTTGCTGGTTATGGCTGTGGAGGCTCGTGATGGCGCGAATGCTGGTTATGGCTGTGGAGGCTCGTGATGGCGGCGAATGGTTGCTCATGGCGATGGCCCGATGCAAGCTTGGAGGATGACGAGGTTTTGATGGCAGCCTCATGATGATGAAGGTAGAGTGTGGCGGAGAGATTTAACTCGTAATGGCACTACTCGTGTTGGGTGGTGGCACGATGAGGTTGCTCGCGTCTGGGTGTTGATGGTGGAGGTGCGTGATGGAGGATGGCGGGGGCTTCACGGCGACATGGTGGTTGGCCGGCGCGGCATTGTGTTGGCAGTGCGGCATTGACGGTGAGAAAGATTGACATGGTAGAAAAGCTAGGAAGATTGACTCACTGTTAGAAAAAAAAAAAAAAAAGTAACATGACACTCCACTGTTAGCCAACTCAGCTTTTTTTAACGCCGTTAATTTTGGATGACGAAAAATTAAGGTTTCCTGAAGATGAAGAACTAAAAGATACCTTACTTTGAAAGAGAGACTAAAAACTAATTCGCTTGATAGTTTAGGGACTAAAAGCATATTTAACTCAAAAACTAAATTAAATCAAAATTTTAAAGAAAAATTATTTCTACTTTTTATTAAAAAATTAAAAGATTAAAAATATATTTAATTTTTATTTTTCATGTGAATAGATAAGTTTTTAGAGGTATTGATTATGGATAAAAAGTAATTAATGATGGATAAAAACTTAATTATTAAGAGATATTGGGAAAATGATTGAAGAAGGTTAATGATTGTGGGTTAAAGAAATTGTAGGGTGGGATGACGTAAGAAGAGACAAACCATGCCCAACTTTCCAAATCTATTTTTCTCAAAATCCTCGTGTCTCTCGCATTCTTCCTAGCAATAATGACTCTTGAGTCCACTTTATTTATTTATCTATCTATTTATTTATTTATTTATTTATTTAACTCTTAATAAAATTTTATATTAGAAAGCAAATGTCGATTGAGATGAGGTGAAGTTTTTGTCCAATCCTAATAAGAAAAATGAGTTTTGCACATATATATAATCGAATGCAAATTCATTTGTCAAAAGTTTGACATGAGAGAAAAATAAATTATAAATAAGTAAACACGAGAATTGTAAAAAGTATTATAAATATTTGGAAAAAGTATAAATAAGTTTTTTAGGTAGATTTTAATTATTTTTTTAGTTTCAGTGAGTTTTGTAATACCATTATAAGCTAATATTTGTTAAAAATTTAAATATAAATTAAAAGTCTTATATTGAATAAAAATAAAAAAAGTTAGGTGGCATATAAGAAAAAATAAAACTTGTAAATACCAAACATCTTGAAAGTGGTGTAAGATTTTTTATATGGACAATTCATATTTTAGAGTTGATAAATATTTCTTTTTACATGTAGATGGTTTTTTTAAATATATGCTTTTGACTAAAATAAAGAGTATTGAAAAAAAAAAAAAAGAGTAATTGAACTATAACTGTATACTACATGAAGTTTGAGTTTATAGCAATTTAGTAACATCTTAGTTATTATTTTTAAAGTATTTTTTATGGAGTTATTCTTAGTATTTTTTATGGAGTTTAATGACATGATATGATATCATGAGTAAAATTTTGTTTATATGACAATTACCTTTTTTTAATGAGAAAATACTTTGTCAACTCTTTGTTTGGTGAACATTATCTTAAAACATGATGTCCTTTGAGGAATAGGTGAAAAGATGCAATCATTCGATGTTTTAGGGACAACCTTTCAATGGAAATGTTTTCATAATTGTATATATTTTGGTTTCACTATAAGTAAAACTCTCATTCAAAATGTTTAAGTTCACTCTTGTTGCTTTATGAGTATTCTCATGTTTTTTTTTTCTTTGTAACATCTTAAAATATTTATTGTTTTTAAGTTATAATGTCTCGTTTAAAGTTGAAAAATTGTTGTCCACACATGCTTCACATACTTTCTTCTTGTTTGTCTCTTATTCTATTGATATAAATTATTTGTAATTGTCTTATTAATCTTCTAAATGGAAACTTCGATTATCATTTTCAGACGATAACGTGATCTATCTTAAAATCAGGCTTCTCTTATTATAATTTATAAATTTATAGTTCATCAAAAGCATCTTCCAGAGAGAATTATATATATTTATTTTGAAGATATATAGACTCTCAGGGTAGACTAAACAAACTATTTGAAATACTTTGAAAAAGAAAATTACTTTAAAGAAAAAAAAAAGCATGATTGAGAAAAAAAAACTGAAATCTTATAGAAACACTTGACCTAACATGACAACCCTGTCGTATTGTTTTGCATAGATCTACTTTATCATGTTATTCCAAAACTTTGCAAAATGTATCGTCCACTCATGAAACTGCAGGTATTACGTGATCGATTTTGCGACCAATAAAAAGGAAAAGTACTTGCTTTTCTGATCCTAACACTGATCTTTTATTGACTCAGTGCGTATAAAACATAGTGGACCATAGTCCCAACATCAATTTCTTTTATGTTTTTTCTTTCATATTGACTCAACATGAATTGCCAAGTGGGAATGTATAGGCCACAAATATACAAAATATCATAACAATAAGTTCCAATTGCGTTTATGAATACTGGAAATGTTTGATTGTCGATGTCAAATTAGTGGTTTCAACCTTGTGAGAGTTTCAGTCTTCATATCTGCTAAATTCAAACACCAATCATCTGGTTCAATCAGAGTTTTTATATATGTATTCTAGAAACCAAATCGATTAATTCTTTATGCATAATGACCAAAATAAAATATTTCTTTGTAGGGGGGAAAAATCCCGTTACATTATGGTATAAGTGTTGCTTGTCGCTAATAGAGACAAGGAAATAAGAATGACAAGTGATGATGGGAAGAAGGTGGATAGTTGCAGTAGCCTGCAGAATGTGTGAACTTGTAAAATCATTTAAATGTATTGTTTAGTAACTTCTCTTTTGGAAATAAAATAATTATTGAGGTTGTATAAAATCTAGAGTCTGACTGGTATACGAAGTCCATCATAGCTCAGTTGTGCATCAAGACCCTCAGACTCCAGTAAGCTCGCAAGGTAGTCATTCACTTTTTCATGATCCACCAGATGCATCATACCTTCAAATAACCAATAAGGAGACAGAAAACTATTTCTCTTAAACATTTTACATTGATGATATATTACTAACTGCCTCAGATTTTTTTATTTACTAATTTCGAACTTCTTAAGGGGTTCTTTCAGGCTTCCTAAATGCATGATTAATGAACCATCGTAGATTAAGGCAAGAAAGTAGTGCGTGCAAGCATTATGATAACTGGAGGACTTGAACTTACCAGTAAAAAGTGTTCTTTTGGGTTGAATTTTTCGCACTTCCTCCAACGCCTGAAATGGAAGATCAGAATAAATCTCCTTCCTAAGAGAAAAGTTTAAGCAAATGTAAAGCTGATTATTATTAGTTTATTACCCTTGGAAGTCCAAAATGTGTGGAAGTAGAACGATCAGGTCTTAATCCATCCTGTGGAATCAAATACTCTGTGAGTGAGGGAGAAATCATGCATGCACTCACAGTTATTTCATGTAAGTATAAAGCAAAGCTGTGGAAATATAGAAAGGATGGGAGGGTACATCACCAGGATTAGAATTTCACAGTCCTTTAGAAGTGGGTAAGTTTCTTCAGGAATTTCACTAACATCACTGCAAATTTAGAGACAAGATCAGCCCACATAAATAGATGAAAACGCTGAACTGAATCATATGCAAGTACTTTTCTACTTAAGTAGAAACATTACCTAATGTAACAGATATTACCAAAACGAAAACCAAGAGACCTATAATTCTGGCCGTGCCAAACTGGTAATGGGGTAATCTGAAGTACAATAATAGAAGGAAAAAAAGAATAGAGCCAAGCCCCATCCACAAGAAAGAACACGCCAGAAATTAATTGATTGAGCAATAAGTGAGAAAAAAAGTTGAAAAGGGACAAAGTACGAGAACACCCCACTTGAAGATGTTAAGACTAATAATGGTACTGACCTTCAGTCCGTGTACAAAAAATGATTCTTCCGATATGATTTTGAATTGCAACTCTGAGACTTTGGCACCAGGTAAGATAACACTAGTATCTACTAAATAATAATGGGTCTTTGTCATCACCTGCACTTTTCAGTAGCGATTGCAAGAATAAGTTCACTATAAAAACAAATCCCACCAGTTGCTCATTGAAGTAGAAAAAGGTGAATGATTCAGAGGATCATTGAAAATGAAAAGCACAAGCTTTCACTGCTTTTCCCCTTCACTCTAGGGTAGTGCTACAAGTGCTATTAAGAGGAACTCCCATCCGCAGCTCAGAAGAAATTAAATATCCAATCAGATGACAAGTAAACCCTATGATCTAGCCTGGAAGACAAAAATTAAAATACTTGAAAATGAAGAAAATTTCCCTAAAACATCTTTATTTTTCAGCTAACAGCAATCTACATAATGACAATTGTCTTAAAAAGTGTAGATTATGGGAACAATCATGAATATATGCAGGATGAGCTCTTTCTCTTCTCTCTTAGACATGATTTCAGAAGCTAGTATAGTGAAAAAATTGTTCCATCATGCAAATTAGAAAAGATTGAACCTCTGGAGATATTAGACAGGATCTTCTGGTACAAAATTTCCAGGTCCTCAGCCCATATCAGAAGAGGAAGATTTGATTTCTTCATATGGCAATTATTATTAAGTTTCAGTAGGCTAGTTTCGATAGGTATAGTTAAATCCACCTTTTAACCCTACTCAAATTTTAACTGCAACTAGTGATAAATATTTTCTAACTTAAAATGAATTTCAGTGGATTAAAGGTTAAAGCGGATGCAGAGATTCATTAGCATTAAGTAGATATATATAAAATATACTTCAATAACATCAGTTGTGGATACTTTGGCAATCCCAGAGAAAGAATGAACATCAATATGCACAAATTCAAGATTTCTTACAGTATGCATTAATTTCTTAAAAAGGATACATAGATATGCAGGTCTTTCAAAAATAAATAAAATTTACAGCATACAGATAACAAGCAGTAAGTAAAATTAATAACTTGGATTTAGAAGGAAAGCACATGGAAGAGGACCTCAAAGTCTCGTTTGGTTACATATATTGGAATATGAGGCTGAACATTGTTTGTCCAATCTCTAAGATCATCAAGACCTGGGTAGAAGAAAGAAGCAGAGTTTGTTTATATTACCAATTACATTTCTTATTACTTTAGCCAAGCATATACATGTCGTATTGATATTAATTATCCAAAGAATATTATTAAAGATCATGTCAGACCTCCAATTGCGTCAGCATGTGAATGAGTAATAATGACAGCATCTATTGTTCTTATCCTGCAGATATACAGGTTACAGAGATATAAAACCAAGGCAGAAAAATACAAGAAAAGATGTAGAACGCCATCTACTACTTACATTTTAGGGTCAATAATCAAGATTCCTCAATAAAAAAGCATGTCAAACAAGAAATGACACAGACGTACAAGTCTTCTAAGATTATTTTCTCTTAAATAGTTTAGCATTAAAAACTCATTCCAGAGATTTGACAAGTCCAATTCATTTTGCATGGGTATTGATGGTTGGACAATCTTACACAAGTACACTCCTTACGGACTTCTATGCAAACCATAGGATAACCTTAAACAATTTTGACAACAGTCCAAAATTGTGTATATACCACACATAGTTTATGCAAGTTTCGTTTCGTAATTTGCATGTCCTTTCACTACCATTGTTATTAATGTTGCATCATATTTTTCCTAAAAAGAAAGCAAAAAATAAAATACATAAATAGAAAACCCATCACATGTAACAACGTTAATAACAGGTAAAAACTAACCCATAAGCAGGAAACCACCGGAGAGCACTGTGATAGAAAAATCTGCAACAAGTAAATTAATTGTTATCAGCACCCAAATGAAGCACATAATCTAATCATGTCCAGGTTTGCCTTGAAAGTGAACTCAAATTATGTAAATCCCATCTTACAATAATAAAAATCTACAACATATTCATGGTTCAGACATCACATTATCCTAACACAGCATATATCATCCCATGAGGGGGCAACGCAGACAGAATCCAGTCCACATATACAAGACTATCTTTGAGAGAAACAAGAAAATACTCGTTGACACCCACAATCCATTGTATCATGACCAAGATGCCTACTATGCATATCCATGTACAGGCCACCAGTTCAGCACCTCAACTCATTGAAGGTGTAGAGTCCTTCAATTGTTAATGGATCAATGTTGGGCTTCAGTATACAAATACAATACGAATTATACAAACATTGTATCAAAGGAAAGCTAAAATTGCTAAGTATTAATTTTTCCATGTTCCAGCAGATTTTTTACAAGCTCAAAAAAGAAAAGAAAGTACAATAAGGGGTCAACCTAAAACCACCATGACATCGCAGATATAGACTAACATTCAAAATGAAAGTAAGATAAAGCCCGTCCTCCCAACTCCTAATCCAACACAATTGCAGTGCACATCACATAGGGCAATTAAAAACATACTTTCCAGCATCTATAAGAATATTCTGTGTTCCTGAAGAATTGGGGTGACGAATGAGAATGCTTGTGTTAAGTCTCCTATTCTTATTTCCCGGTTGGGCAGCTTTTGAACACACCTGTAAAAAACATCATACCAAAACCAATAAACCCCAATGATCCAATTCCATAGCATCATATCATATTCATAATCAATTATAACAACATGGTTTGGTTGAATAATGTCAAGTACCTCACATTTGTTTAAAGGGTTAGTCAAGCAACTAACACGAGGAACCCCTTCACTGGTTCCAGTCCCCAAAAAAATAACTTCTGCTTGTCTTTGATCACCACCTAGTTCCACTCCGTCGTCTCCCTTAGAAACCGCTGCAGCAACATGAACTCACAAGTCAACACTATCTGCAAGCAAAAGCTTAGTGATGCATAAATCAACAGATTATTGATTTCATCTTTTCAGAAAAACAAAAAGAAAAAAAAATGTGTAAATTTCAACATAGAACATGGTTCCAATAGAAAAAATAGGTTAAAGTGAGGAGGCATTATGCGAAAAAGAATATAGTGGAAGTTGAATGGATACAGGAGTGGAGAGAAGAAAAGGCGGTAACGGAAGAGGGACGAGGGCGCCATGAATATGGAGAGCGACGAGGAGCGAAAGCGAGGAATGGAGAAGGAAGAAGACGAATGGACGCAAGCACCATCGATTGATCGATTCGGTGACTGGGTAGTGTTTGTCTTTCTGTCAGTCCCACGAACAATTACACACGTGTGTTGTGTCAGGCTAATTTTACAAGAACCATTTTCTTTGGCCACTAAAACTAAAATAATATTTCTTAAAAAATATATACTCTAAACCCTGTATATCAATTATTTATAAACATTCTACCACGTAAACAAATTTATCTTGTACAAGCCAATCTAACCAAATTCAACCTAATTTAACTAATCTAAGTGAACCGAACAATCAAATCCAATCCACCAAATCAAATCCAATCCATCGAATCGAACCGGATCAAATCGAACCGAATTGGATCAAACCGAACTGAATCGAATCCAACCGAACCGAATCCAACCCAACTCAATCGAACCGAATTGAATCCAACTGAACCCAACCAAACCGAACCCGACCGGACCGCACCGAACCGCACCGAACCCAACCCAATCGATCCTAACCGAACCCAACCGAACCGAACTGAAGCGAATCCAACCCAACTCAACTGAACCCAACCAAACCGAACTCAACCAAACCAAACCAAACCCAACCAAACTCAACCCCACTGAACTGAACCCAACCCAACCTAGCCAAATCGAAACAAATGGAACCAACCAAATCGAACTAAGGCGAACCGAACCAAACCCAACAGAACCGAACCAAACCAAACAAGAATGGACCGAACCGAATCACACCGAACCAAACCAAACCAAACCCAACCGAAACGAACCCAACCCAACCGAACTGATCCCAACCCAACCCAACTCAAGTCAAACCAATCGAACCCAAGCCAAACCAATCGATTCAACCAACCTAAACCAACCTTACTCGAATCGAACCGAAAGAAACCACGATGAGTCGATTCGAGTGGAGTTGTGTTGAGCATAGCCGAGCAAAGTCGAGATTAACTGAGCGGAACCAAACCAAACCAATTGAGACGAGACGAGTCAAGTCATCCCGATTCGATTCGATCCAAATCAAACTAAACCAAAACGAACCCAACTCAACTAAATCGAACCAAACCGAAGTAAACTAAATCGAACCAAATCGAATCAAACTGAGCCTAACCGAACTGAATGGAACTAAGACAAAACAAACCAAACAGAGTCCAACGAGTCGGGCCGAACCAAGTCAAGCCAAGTCAAGCCGATTCAATCCGAGTCGGACCGCACCGAAACTAGTCAAGCTGAGATAATTCGATTCAAACCATGTCGACCCAAATCGAGTCAAACCATCCTGAATCGACCTGAGCCAAAACAAACTGACCCAAGGCGAACGGGACCGAACTAAGCCGAAACGAAACAAACCAAACCGAGCCAATTATAATAAATGTTACATAATTTTATTTCTCTCCAGTATTAAATAAATTTTGTAATCATAAGAAAATTGCAAAGACCCATAATGATTGTATTTTCAGTTATTATAATACTAAAATTAATTCATATAAAATGAAACCATTGTCATAATCTAATTAAACACTAATTTTTAATTCATTTTAAAATATAAAAAGATCTGTATTTAGATATGGAAGGGAAGGACAAAATATGACTATAAAACCAGAATCATGATACATTTTTGCAAAAAAAGCAAAACAAAACATTTGAATTTCTATTTCATTATAGCTTGTTTTTCAAAAATAACCCATGAATTTATCCAATTTTTTTTCCAATAAAACTATACCAAACACTAATCCTTGTTTTAATCATACGGATCCAAGTATTGGGTTAATTCCGTCTCAGCATGAGTCAAACCTCCTCTCCAAAGTATCTGCAAAATTAAGAAAAAAGAGCATCCATTCTGTCAAACCAATGCAGAGAATTCTTAACAGTTTAAAATAAAGATAACAAAATAATCATTATCACAATAATCTTCCATGCATGAGAAATATACATACATACAAATACTAAAGAAAGATTTACTATCCAGTACACGACTGCAAAAGATTAATTCTATAAGCTATCTTATTTCACTTTGCTTATGAATCAAAAATAAAAATAGAACATTCTTTTTAAGAAAGTAAAGTTTAAGCTTAACCCAATTTTATAGAATCTATTTATAAGGTGAGGTTCACATTCTTGCTTATAAATTTTGATTTAGTTATGTCTCTGACAGACATGTTGATTTTTGAAAAACAAACTATGAATGTCATTTTTATAAACTAGATGGGTAAATATCAAAATTAGATTGTCAAATTTTCATTGCATCAAAATCTAAGTTGTCATATGTTATAAAGGTGATAGGCTTCTACTATTAATCATAAAAATACCATATTAATGATGAAAACAAAACACCAAACACATCTAATCTACGTATAACATTGACTAAGAATTTTTCAGCTTAATTGGTAGTTAAGTTCAAACAAAAACAAGAGGTAGGAAAGAATACAATTCTGATAAAGTCTTGAGAGAGTTCAATAAGAGGTACGAGAAAAATACAATTCTGATAAACTCTCAAATATAAATGCTACAAATTGCATGCAAATGACAGAATTACAAGGACAAAATCATGCACAAATATTCAACATTGATGTATTTTTAAATTTTAAAAAATTATTAACAACCTCCTCCATTACACCATTAACAATACTAACTCAAAATAAGGACTATCAGAAAGTCCTCATTTTTTTTATACAGTGACTTCACCAGTATCTAAAATCTCATCCAGAAAGCTGAGTTTCTCTTGTCTCTCATAACTCATGGGTATGAAACATGTCCTAGAGTAAGAATTTTGGCCTGGGTTCAGGTTCAGGTTCAGGTTAAAAGAATTGCCATATAAACCAAGACATGATGAGTCCTCTTGATGCAACAAAATGCTAACAATGAAGCTCCAAAATTATCACAAGCAGTGACCGTTAGAGTTTGAAACATGAAAAGTATTGTAATCACTGCTTCATAGAGGGTATTGTTAGGCAGGTGTTACAGCAACTAATGAAAAGGGAGACTAACTGGTTCGAGAAAGAAAGCATTGGGGGTTAGGAAAATTAATATCTATTCTCTACTAATTTTTATCTTAGCCACCAAACACACATTCCAAAGAGGAGATAACAATGAAAACAAATAGCAAGGAGCATATTCAATACCTCATCAAACTTTTGAACATGCTAAAAGCCTATAAAAATCAGTGAATGAATATACTTGTTGTCTAAAAGTTTTCAAGTCATGGAACAACTATGTGAGAACAATGTAAGACTAGATGGAAAATTTTAGTATTATGCACTGATTAGAAATGTCAACCAACCATTGAACCAAGTTCTTTTATTTTATTTTAGAGAGATATATGATGAACTATGACAAACAAATTAAGGAATATAATTAGTATTATTGTAACAAAGAGAGAACAAAATATCAGTGAATGAGTAGGATTTATGAATACCTTCTAAACAGCCACAATCTCAAAGTCTGCATGCTGAGAACAATTGCGGAAGTAGGCAGTTATATGGTCAAGGTTGTTGATGAAGATTTTATATGTTGATCCCACTCCAAAGTTCAATGACTTCAATTTACTAGGAGGTAAACGTTCTGGCTTTAACAGGGCTGCAGTCCCACAAGTAACCTGAAATTGAAAAAGTTCTTTAAAAAATTATACATCAGCCAAGAATTGCAGGCATAGGCACAACCATAACAGAAATTTCTCCATACCGCAGCTGTGCAGAAAGATAGTTTAACAGCTTCTGCACTATGAAATCCCCGTAACATATTGATCAAACCATGTAGAGTCTCCTCTCTTTTCCTTCGACGACATTTTTCAAATCGATCATGTGGTTCATGTATATCAATGATCAAGCCATCCAAAGATGGAAGTCGGAACTCAAAGAAAGCACAAGGTGTAGAATACAAGTAAGTGAAATTGGAAAGCTGTGGTGCAGCAACTACAATCTTGCATTTAAAGCGGTTGCACATTAGACTCAAGTTACTGAGTTTGGGAGCAGATATCACGAAATCCTTGGGGTTCAAATCTGACTTAAAAGACATTTCACTTAAGTGCAAATTCTTCATATGGACACAATTAGCAAATGGATCCAGACAGTCAATTCCTGTGTAACACAGAGTGAAGTTATTTAGATGCAGAGTTGTCAACGTTGTAAAACCAAATAGCTCTGCCAAACTTGCAAATGGATTTGAAAAGTCAGCAGCAGCAGGATCCATTGCAAACTGTTCCAGATGCAACAAGTCCAATGATTTGCAACCTATAGGGGATGACACATTCGTAGGATGGCAATCTTTTAACTCAAGCTTTTTCAAAGATTGGCAAGAAAATAGAGACAAAGGAATTTCAACAGGAGGACTACCGGATGTTTTTGCACGGAGATTGATTTTGATTTCTTCAACCCCATGTGATGCTGCATACTCAATAACCTTATTCAATAGATGTTGATCTGTGGCATAATCTACCCCAAAACGATAGTAAACAAGAAGTTTGACATGAGAAGAATCACGGTGGTTTAGAACCCACAGCACAAACTTCTTGAAGTCAACCAACCGCGTGAATGATTTGCTACTGAAATTCAAGCAGGGAATTGAAACCCAAAGATACCTCCACCTCTTTGATAAAACAGAAGTTTGAATAGCATCCTTTGTTTCCAGAAATGACAAGATGTGATGAATAAGACAATCTGGCATGTCGCTGAGCCTGTCCTCGCTCTCTGCCATTTCACAATAATCTACATTTTGAGAAGCTAAAATTTTGGTTTTTGACTTCTTCAAGACAGGACCAGATTCCTGAGGATAAGATTTCTGCATTGCAGCTTCACAGCACTCAATTGAATCAGTCTGGTTGAAGCTTCCAATCATTTTCCCTTCAAATCATTCCAAATTTGAAATGATCTAGTGATAAGTAGCACTATTACTCTACGAAGAATCCAACATAAACAAGAAAAATGGAAAATAATGAGAAAAAAAATACGCATATCAGTCCGTTTAGTGAAGTTATACACCTATTAGAAATACAGAAAGAAAAGAAAAAAGAAAAACCTTACAAATACAATCCAGACAGATTCTATTTATCTTTTCGACGCAACCTCTGATAATAATTGAAACAACATGGCAGTAAAAAGAACTCCCTAGCCATAAAAACACAGTCCCAGAATTCCCCTACATCAAAAATCATCTGTTTGCAATCTTCTCTAATTCAATCCTCGAAAACAGTAAAGTCTGAATCTTGACTCACAAATCCAAGTACCCACAAACCCCAAAAGTAAACTTCCCAGCCAAAACGTATTCAAGTTATCAGCAAGAATAAAAAAAACCCAACTTTACCATCCCACAGTTGAAAAAATCACAGAAAGGCACACCCCAACAAGTTCTGAATCTAGAAAATGAAAAGAGAAATCAATAAGAAGTTGAAAAAGGAAAAGGGGTTTTGCACCTGAGAGAGGTCCTAGGAAGAAGAAGATGGTCATGTTTGAAGGGCACGCGCACTGAGAGGCGAGTGTGTTTGAAATTCTGGCTCTAAAGAGAGCTTTTTTGTATTGTGTTGTGTGAATAAGGTTTGGAAATGGGAGAAGTGGATGAGTCTTCTTCTCTCTCTTATATTACTGCTAACAAAGCTTCAAAATTCAATAGTTTTATTGCCTCCTTTTGGTACCACCCAATTCCTGCGACCAAAGTCTCTCACAATTATGTTTTTCATTGGCCTTTTTAAGCTTTCTACATGCTTTTGATCTTCTGCTTGTGGAAACTAAGACAAAAACAGGAAAAATCATATTTTTATTCACCCCTTGTAACAATTAAGGCATGCATATCATTATTTTTCACGAATTCATATAAATCAATGTAACACATTTATTTATTTCATTACAATTATTATTAATAATTAATATCCACATTTATTATTTTATCGACTTCCATTTTTTCTGATGTAATACAAGGCAATCATGTTAAATTTATCACAAAAATATTACTTTATATTTATTGAAAATAAATAAGATAAATTATGGGGAGGGGAAATTAGCCCCTTCATCTATAACACCAATGGCATAACATAACCTTCCTTAAACGTTTTTAGTTGAAATCATATTAGGTATAACATGTTTGATTTGATGCTAAATATGTGAATCTTCAAGTCTATTTCTAAAGATGTGTTTGGAGATCTTTTATTTATTTTTATTTATTTATAAGTATTCATAGGGGTTAATATAATAAATATTTTTTTATAAGTTAAAATTAATTTATATATAAATTATTTTTATAAAAGTTCTTTTATATTATCTAAATTTTTAATTTATTTATGAACTGATTTAATTATAATTTTCTTATTTTCTGTGTTTAAAAGTGTTCATGAAAAGCTTGGTAATCTAGTTTCATATTAAGTTTAGAAAGACTTTTGTTAAGTTCGAATTAAATATGCGTTGTCAATTAATTTCTTTGTTTATCTGGAAATATATCTTTGTATTTAATGAATTATTTAAAACCTTTTAATATTAAATTTTTTATAAATTTTGTGTAAACATTACCATTAATTCGTTATAGATTTGATGATATAAATGTTAAAATTTAGTAATGTAATAAATTTTCTGAGATTGTAATTAATGTATTTTGTTTATAACATTTAATTATTTAAAGTTTTTTTTTTCAAAATGATAACTCTTTATTAATTTATTTTATAGTAGTTCAATGATCTCTTCTCGTTTTAATTGTTATTTTTTAAATTAATATTTTTAACATTTGGAAAATTGATATTTTATGACGTACAAAAAGAATGTATTATGACGTAGTTAATAGGAACATAGTTTTGGGCATTATAATAAGTCTTGACATTTTATAAGTAGCAGAAATTTATGTCATGATAACTTGAATCCATTATAACGTGAAGTCCGTCATAATATGCACAGTTTATTATGATAAGTTTTCATTTATCTTTTATAATATGCCGAGAGATATTATCACGTAGTACGTCATAATATATGTTTTATTTTAAAAAAAATTGATTATTATAATTCACATGAATGAAATTATAATCATATTCCTGTATTATTATCTCATCCAATCAATTTATAATCAATATAACAAATTTAATAAAACTAACAAAATAGAATTTATTTCAAACATTAAATTTTCTAATAATATTTAATATATCATTTATACATGAAACTATATATTAGATCCAAATTAAATTAATATACAAACATTATTGAATTGTAGCCAAGTTTCTACCAACATTTAAAATAAAATAAGCTCAGTTCTTTCTAATATCTTCAATGTCTGCAGCTTTATGAGATATGAATCATTAAAGATCTACAAATAAAATAATAAAGTTAAAACAATATCATAATGAATAGTTTGATAAATATTTAGTTAGTTTTTTAATACATTTTTCATGATTCAGTAATGTTTGTACAAATAATGGTATAATGGTATGCATGTGTTTCATTACATAATATTCACACTCATTTTCAAACAAATTAAATTATTTGATCTCATGAACATTTAATAATTTAATGTTAACCAGAGTTTTGTCGGAAATGCATCAGTAAATGGCGGGATATATACGTTATAATTTATTTATTATATTTTACATATTTACTATATTTTTGGAAACTTTTATTTTTATAGAATAGGACTATTTTTTTTAACTTAAAATTTTTTTCTCTCATAAATTATTGTGTTTGAGTAAAGAATTTTGAAAAAGTAAATTATAACATCCCAAAAATTATAGCATAATACTATAGTAGGAGTTATCATATAATAATATTGAAGGACAGTCATTGGAATTAAAGTAATATTTACAGAAGTCCTAAAATAGTAAAAAAATTTCAAAGTTTGCAATAAACATAAGTCTATTAACAAAACTTATGAGACATACCGAACGGTTGTACTATTAAGCTGTATAAATCGGACGATTTACAAAATATAATTCATAACTACTAACCGAACGGTCCTAAACTAAGTCTTCGGGATTCTCACCGTCCAACGCTTGCTCCAGCAAACACTCTTCAACTTCTGCTCACATCCAAATGATGATCATTGCAAGGGAAAGGATGACCGAACGACAACAGGAGATAAGACAGAGAGAATGCAGGGTAAGCTAGTGTAATTTAATTAATCATACATACAATCAAATCATCATAAACATATAATCATCAAACATTCTTTTCTAGTAAAGACCGAACACAGCATATATACAATAATTTACTATTTGACTCGACCATCTGGATTGTATGAATATGTAGCTTGTGGCCGTTCGTGCTCCCGGGTGGTATAGTAACTAGAAACCCATTAGCTGTCACCCAATGTTAGCCCGTCATACCTCACCTAAGGACCCCCCCCCCTTAGACTAGGGCCTCCTGCCATTCTCACCACATGACTTACCTGTCTCTACTTGAGAACTGATAATCATTAGAATTTCAGGATGAACGTCGTGAATTTCACTATCTGTATTCATACTTTACCAATTCAATAACCAATCATTGAGACATTCCTCCTTGGAATTCTCTTCCATACCACTTGAAATATACACATACTATTTCATCCAATATACAAATATACAGGAAATTAAACCAAACAATAATTCAACATCATCATCGAATACATCCGAATGAAAGGACTTAACTTAATCTATAGACAAGACCGAATGGAAGCTCACTCCCTATATAAGCGAACATGACCGAACGATCATGTGAAGAGTAACAACTCAAGTACAAACCGAACATCCCTAAAACCGAACGTCTGAATAATCCAATTCTAAGATAAAACCGAATACTTACAAATTAAAGCAAACACTATGGTCTTGAATTGATCCTTAATAACTTAACTTGAACAATAAAAGTTTAGACCGAACACTATTGGCTTAGGCCGAATACTATTAATATACCCAAACATATTATAATCCAGACATACTAAGAACCGAATGCTAGTACCCGACTGAGTATCCTAAGAAATCGAGCGTTAGTATAAGACCGAGAACTATCCCGACAGTATATGACCGAGGGGTCATAACATACAAGGCTTAGAACAACACAACGCAATTGAGGCCAAAGACTATTACTTAATCGAACGCTATATTAAACATAATATTAGCGCAAGACTGGTTTGTCATGAACTGAGAGTCTGCAATAGCAGAACTCAGTTAAGACCAAGTATCTAATAAAATCGAAAGATCATTAACAGATAAGATCTTAGAGACCAAACACACTTAAGACCGACTACCAATACTAGAGTAAGTACGAGCATAAAATCGTTCGGTCATTAACTGAGAATTCCACTGAAGTAGAATTCTTGTCAAGACTGAACAAAAGGAAATGTCGGTCGGTCCATGAAGGACCTACAACTAACTGCATAATTTTGCAGAGTGATTAGAAAACTTAAGACCCAATTATGTTCATGTACAATACTTGACAATTTACCAAACATCAAAGCATACAATCAAACATACGACATTCCAATATCAATCAACTCATCAACATTCAAGAATACAACCATTCATACCAATGAATCATAATTAAATTACAAGCTTCCCTTACCTTTTCAACCGAACGGTGACTCGATCTACAGCAGAATTTGCTTTCTCAAATACTGATTCTTTCTATAACACCTATAACCCATTGAATATGAAAGAAAGACCAAGACATGATCAGGATTTTGTAAAGATGAAGCAGATGAACGCATGCCACCAGAGCTTTGGTTTGCCTGTGTCCGAAAATAAGTTTTCTTGTGAAGAAGAAGAACTTACCAACTCAAAACGAAGATTGATCGGTGCAAATGAGAACCTTTGACACCAGAAGAGCTTAGGCTTGGTCTGATTGGTGATCAAAAGTGAAAAGAGTGAAAATTTGTAAAGAGAAGAAGAAGAGAATCTAGAGAGAAGACGGAGAAAAATGGAAACTCAGAAGCTTGGAGATGAAGGAGCATGCAGAAAGTGGTAGAGATTTTAAAATCCCAATTTATATACTACCGTCAAAACCGAACGGTCCACTCCCTGGCAGACACTTAGATCCCACTAAATTACTGAATTTAATGGTCTGACATAAATTAGTTAAAAAAAGATAATTTTGAATTTTTCTAAAATATAATTTTTTTGGATTTTTTTATTTTTTTCATATATCTTAGTATTTTTATTTTTGTATGTCATATTTGGAAATGAAACGTCTGTACTTAGTTGAAATCAAATAAACTTAATCGAAATCACAACGCTATAAACTTGATATTTTTTTATTAATTGTTATGGATATTTTGTATATTGATGAAATTTATTTTACACGTAGCATTTAGGTTATTTCTTAACCTAGATAGATTTTTTTTTTGGCCAACATTATAAAAACTATTTTTTTTATTCATTTTGATTAAAGTTTTTGTGTCAATAATTGTGAGACTATTTTTTTACCACGATAAGTAAGGGTTTTTCAATTTTTGTTAATAAGGGATATAACTTTTTATTGGTATATATTGGTTTATATTAATTAAAGTTCTTGCGACCAACATCGATAAAATAATTTTTTAGATACTATAGTTATATTTTTATGGTTTATATCTTTCCTAAATAAATTTATTTATATGAATTTTGTAGAACTTAATTTGTTTTTAACATTAAGTTATTCAGGGTATTTTTTTTTAAATATCAAATGAGAAAGTTCAATGAAAAAATAACAATTTTTTATTAAAAATTTAATACATGAACTAATTATTCTAATGAAAAATAATATAGTAAATGAAATTCGTTTTATCTCAAATTTTTTATACATACTTAAAACATGAATTAACTATTCTAATGAAAATAATATTTTAATTGAAATTCGTTTTATCTCAAATTTTTTTATATATTTTCATCTCAGATTTTGAAAGTAAATAAATATGATATTTTAATTTAGCTAAATTAATTTGTTTGTGCAAACAACATTTCAAACCGATATTTGAATTTAAATGTGTCAAACGAAATAAACAATTCAAATATCAGTTTGAAATATCGTTTAATACATCAAAACAAATTTAACTTGATTAGGTTGAGATAATTATACTTATTCATACCTTAGTTTAGAAAATAAACTATATTAAAGTTTAAAAGAAAGATAAGTTCCAATTTTATGTCAAAGTTTAAAAATTAAAAATATATTTAACCTTAATTTTAATTCATCATTTTTTTTAAAGACTCATTTTCTTTTCTTTTTTATCATTTGGTAGCCTTTCATTTACTTTTTTTTCCATCCTCTTTTAGATTCCATTTCTTCAAATCTTGTTCAATGCAAAACATAATCACCCATTAAACTAATTGGAAAATTTTGGAATCGTCTTGAAACTAAATAATTGTTAGGACTTCTAAATGTTGTCTTGCCTTATTATGTAACAAAATTTAAGGGAAACTAGTTTATTTAAGCTTTGGTTAACAAATTTAAAAATAAATTTTTTTCTTCTAAAGTTCCTTGTATATGATCTTTCTTTTGGATGCCAACTTGTAAGGTCTTAAGTTGCAAGTTGAGTATGAGATTATGGTGTTGCATGTAAAGATAATTGTTTAGAGGGAAATTGAAGAATATTCATTGCATTTAAATATAATATTCTTGTGGCATGGGAAGTTGGTGAACATTAGTTCAAGTTATGATTATGTTCTCTAATTACTTGTTGAAACTGAATAAGGTTCCATCTTCGTCTAATGTTCCCTAGTTGCATGTAGAGCAATAAAACACTTTTTGCTTATGCATTTGTTGTTCTCGATGAACTAAAGTCTTTATCTTTAAATGTAGAATTAGAGTCTCTCATTTTTTCTAAATCCAAGTCCTAGTTTGTATTGAGTCTTAAGGTTTAGGCATAATCATTTATAGTTTTAAGTTGAAGAGTACTATGTGAACTCGAGAAAATTATACTTTTAAAATGTGTGAAATTGATTTTAAGTAAGATTTTTTGTTTAATTTGCCAAGTGAAGGCATAATATGAGCCACTTAAAGACTATTTAGTTTGATATATTCATGTCAACGAAACTATGTTAGTCAAGCAAAAGTAATGTCCTTATTTAAGTGACTTTGTGATTCGTCCAAGTGTATGTATTACATGCGTGTGCATGCGTTTGTGTATTTACATGCAAAAATTGTCTAATGGTATGCTTGAATGATTATTACTTTAGTTTAAATGAATTATAATGAAATGTACATGCACAGGATGAGGATGTGAATGGATGTATGCTTTGCGATTTTGAGGTCATAAGTCTGAGATGATATGTTAATTGTAGATGATGTTGGGTATGGAGCAAATACTTATGTTGTAATAGAGATTTTTAGTTTCAATACGGTTTAAGTTATAGAGATTCAAATATCTAGTATGAGAGATGAAAGAGATTTATTGTGTCGTCAAATCACATATTGAATTTTGATATCACACTACACGTTAAAATGTTGGTAATGATATAGATTAAATCTATCGTAATCCATGTAATCGATGTCTATATACTTAATGAGAGAAAAAGAGTTAGGTTTTAAGTTATTGGTAAAAAATACTCATTAAAAGTCTTTAATAACGTGTATGTAGATCATTTTTTATGAGTATTTGGATTATGTGAATCCTTATATGATTCTTATTAATGTGTATATATGCATGTGATAAATATAACGAAAGGATTATATGTAATCATGTGTTTCAGTGTTAAATGGAATAAACTTGTCTATATGATAATTTGTTATTAATGTATTAGGTACACAAACAAACAAAATCCCTTAGAGACTCTAAAGTTAAATCTAAAAGAATGTAAGAAAGATGTATAGTCACAATTTTTTTTTTCACAAACAAGTTATAAGTATATATAAATGTTTCTCAATTTTAATGAGCTATTTAAGACCTTGTTAAATCTCATTATTTATAGATTTTGTTTTTATTTTCTTGTGACAATAATTTCTAAAATTCATTATATATATATTTTACAATGTTAATGCAGGAGAACTTGAAAACATTTGCTAGAGAAAAAAAAATTTAAATTGTTTTTTCAATGTGCTAAAACTAGTGTATATAAACTCTTTTCCATACTTTTCAAATATTTGAATCTTTATTTATATATAAGTTGATTTTAATTCATTGAAAGTTCATTTTATTTATTATTTTTTATTGTGCTTTCCAAAAATGTTATGAATAAGTTTATGGAAACAAAGTCACAGAGTTTATTATTTTTCAATTAAATGATATAAATTGTGGGAGGGGATAGTGGCCCAATTTTGATATATAAATGAGTTAATGTTAAATATTTTTAGTTAACCTAATTTTAAGTATATCTAACCTTAAAGCACATGTTTGAGCATGTTTGATTGGACATTGCAAAAGTGTTATCATATTTTTTTCACATCCAATAATGTTTTCATCGTAGAAGTCAAAGAAGACCCACTTAAAACCAAATTTACCTTATAAAATATTCTTCTTGAGTTTATTGAATAAGATACTCAAATAGACTTTATGTATTTATTTATATGTTTATTTTGTACGAATGAATTTTTTTTTGCCCTTCCAATTTCAACATATTTCTTTATTTACTTCTACCTAATCGAAATAATTTTTTAATTCATGTTTTTTTATATAAAGAATTATAGAAAACTTTTAGATATTGTTATCTTTACGGATTTTTCAACATTTGATTATTTATTGTTTTTTCAGTATCATAAACTTTTATTAATTTGTACTTTATAGTTCAATGGAATTTCAATAGCACTTGATCGTTATAGTTATTGAGTTCTATTTTCAACATTTAATAATAGCATCAAATTATTAGTGTTGTTGATGAATTTTGGTGAAATTTTGGAACTTTTAAACCGGATTACATAAATCCTTGAAAATTTATTCTACATAAACAAAGAAACTAAAAAATATTAATGAAATTTAATATCATTCATATCAATGTAATTTTTATAGAAACTATTGGAAGAATTCACTTTTTGTTAGGATAACAGAAAATAAAAAGTTTATTATTATTATTATTATAAATGTAAATAAAAATAAATTTTATAACTTTATTATATATAAGTTTTATTCATTTTGTAGATAATTGCTTTAATTTTAAATAGTCTTTTATTCTAAAACTGATTAAATTAAAAAAAATTCAAATACAAAAAATGAATAAATTTTTTAAAAAATTAAAAATTATTTAAAGGATAAAAATTGTAGAATCATTATTTTTATTTTTTAAAAATTGTTAATTAAAAAGTAAAATTGAAAATAAAATGTTTACACCAAAAGAAGAATTTCTTTATATATAAATACTAGCTTGAGATCATGCGGGTCATTGTTTTCTGCTTTTTTTTAATTTGTATTAAAAAAAATATAATTATTATTATATTTAAATAAATAATATATTTATATAATTACATTTTAAGTGTTATAGTGTATAGGTGATAAATATAATATTTAAATAAAGAATTTGATAATATAAAAATTTAAATAATTAATTATGGATATTTTTTATAACAAATTAACTAAAACTAAATAATATATTTTTAATATTGATTTCTTTATATAAAAATTAATAGATTATAACAAGTACAGTTAATAATATCAAATAATAATATTAGCAATAGGTTATATTTATACCAATACTAATAATAATAATAACACTAATAATAATAACAGTAAACTTCAAAAATAATATTTAAAAATGAATTTGGTTGTTTCAAATCATAAAATTGATACAATAATTGATTAGAGGTGTCTACTAAAATAATCTTATTGTTATAAGATTAAAATTTTTCTTAGAGTTTTGAATTATATATTATTAAAATTCTTATATATAAACACACGTAGACATAGACAACATAAAAAACAAAATGATAAAAAAATATTAAAGGGTATCGACATATAAAATCAGATAAAAAATGAAGTTAAACTTAAACATATTATAAACAAAAGTAACATGTACATATAAATAATCAGCTTAAAGTAAAATATAAATATATTATAAGGTGTAGTTCACATAAAAAAAAAATAATTTAAAGTAACACTTGTGCAAAAAATACTTTTTCCAGTAACTATTTATATCGGTTATATTTTATTAGGTATAAAAAATGATATAGTAACATTTATGTAATTATGATAACATCTTCTATATCAATGATTGATTGGTGTAATCGTTATAAAACTTAGGGTTAAATATGTTTTTAGTCTCTAAATTTTTGGGCGATTTTGGTTTTAGTCCATTTTTAAACTAAGGTACAATTTAGTCCTTCAATTTTAGAAAATTCTGGTTTTAGTTATTTTTACCAAACTTTTTTAACTTTATTTGCTGTTTCAAACGCGTTTCTCAATTAACATTGAAGCAAAAATGTGTCAAACAGTGTAAACAATCCAAATGTTATAATGAAACGTGCTTGAAACAGCAAATAAAGTTAAAAAAAATTGGTAAAAATGACTAAAACCAGAGTTTTCTAAAGTTGAAGGACTAAATTGTACCTTAGTTTGAAAATGGATTAAAATCAAAATCGTCCAAAAGTATAAGGACTAAAAACATATTTAACCGTAAAACTTTTTATACCGATTATAATCGTTATAAAAAGTGGATGTGGTGATATTTTTATAATAAATAAAAAAACTTTTTATTCCATTTAGAAAGTAAATGTAGTTACATTTTTGTAATGAATAATAAAATTTTTTATATTAGTTCCAATTATGAGTGATATTTGTTGCATTTAATCTAAGAGTGACTGGATTAAGAGTTATATAATGTGAAAACCCATTCCATGCAGTTACAGAAAGCTTTCCAACATCAATATCTATATTGGGTTACAGTTTTTCTTTTTGCACCCCTGTTATTACTGACTGCATCCAATTCTACCAAAAAAGACTAAAAATATCATTTTTCATTGCACCACACCATTTTTGTTGTCTTTGCCAGAGGAAGAAAAAAGAGAGAATGTGTTCTAGAAAAAATCTTGTTCGACAAAACTTATTCCAAAATTCATCACATTTATTTTTAAAAATTCATTTGTCACAAATTTTGAAAATCTTGTTCTAGAAAATTAACTTCAAAATGCATTTCACGAGTTCAAGAAAATTTATTATGGAAATCTCCATTCAAAAATCTTATTCATAAATGGTCAATTAAGTTTTAAGCCTGTAATAAATTTAAGGATTTTTAATTGAGTTTTTATTAATTTTTTTTGTAGGTTATTGAGTACTAAAGTTTTGTATTTTTCAATTGATTTATTGTGATTTATTTATTTTTTTCTAAATAGTTATTTTAAAAGTTCTTGGGGTGCAACTAGAAATTACGAGGGTGGAGGAAGAAAAAACTTTAGATTATTAAGTATAGTTTGAACCTTGAAAGTTAAGTGAAACCTGATGAGAGATTTTAAATCTGTGAATGGGTTGGGCTACCACTTGAATTTGATAAAATAATCTGCAAATTAATGTGACTTGATACTTTATGAAAAAAAAAAGAAAAAAAATTAAAAGGTAAATAAATAACTTGAAAAGTATTTTTATTTCTAAATCAACACTCTCCTCAAAAGTAGCGCGTATAATTTTGTATTATTATTAATTTTTTGACAATAAAAACAGCATATATGAAAATTTTTAAATAAATTAACCAAATATGTAGGCAGAATGAATAAAGTAGGAGTAATAAAGTGAATAAAATTTTTAGAACTTTTTAAAGCCAAAGTCACGAGAAACATAGTAAAAACTTTATACAAAGTGTTGACCATGTGTACATGTATGTGATTGAGTGATAACATAGTTTGGATAAGAATAAGATATGTATCAAATTTTACATGATGTGGAAAATGATTTAAAAAAATGTATATAATTCACTTTACATCTTAAAAAAAACCATATTTAATCTTTGTACAAAAATTTATAAATGATTTAATAGGTAGAGAATATATATGAATGAAGACAATAAAAGTTCACAAGGTAACACTTTTTCGTACAAACTTTAAAGTAAAATAGTGATTTTATATGAACATTGGCTACTATGGAGGTAGGATATGTGGTGAAAGGAAATTCTTATAATGTTTTAATTCCAAGTAAGTATATTATATGATGGAATATAATTACCGATGTAAACAATGAAAATAAAAAGAAAGATATATTTATTTTAATTACAGTAAAAATTGTTAGGTTGATGAAAATAATACATCTTAAAAAATCTCACATAATTTAAGATAAGAATTAAAACGAGTGATAATGGTTATATAATGGATTCTATGTTTACGATTTTAGATATTCCAAATTAAAAACATTTTAAGTTTATATTTGATTTTTCTAATACTCTTTTAATAAAGTATAGTAAGATTTGAATTAAATTTTTGTTTTAAAAAGTATGAGTGTACTTGAAACGAAGAAGACTTTATCTTTATATTATAAAAATTTCCATAATGTTACTTTTTAGATGTTTTTAAACAATGATTGCTATTTTTCATTGAATTTGAAATTTTTATATTATATTATTATGTTGATAGTATTAATCTTATTAGTAGAATATTAATGAAAATAATATTTTTTTGACGTCTTATTTTTTTCGGTAGAAACGTGTTCCAACGTTCTTGAAATATTGGTTTTAGTGAAATCTCTAATTACTGAAATTATTAATGTAAATTATATTACTGAAATTTCTTGCTTCGAAAAATACCTTTTGTTCATCACTTCATTCAGATTTTGTATGATTCAAGAAATCATCTTATATTGAAAGAGATTTTTTTTTATAGGAATGTAGTTCTTCGTTGTTACGTCTTTAAATAATATTTGTAATATATCATAGAGTGAATTTAAAATAACCATGACATTAATTAATATTGTTTTTATCAATGTCAATTGAGATAACGTTTTTAAAATAATATTGATAAAAAATTTGACAAAAGAACTTAATCATTATTATTGTAAAAATAAAATAATCTTAAACAATGTCAAACAAAATAATTATGTTAGATATTAATAAAAGCAATTTAATGAGGACTTTTTTTGTCAATATCATAGATTTTGATTGAAAAATAACATTGATTAAAAAAATATCATCAATATTAATATTTTTGAATTATTAACAATGGTTTAATACTTAAGTAATTTTTAACAATTTTATAGTAATTTAAATACTTCATTTGAATAAAAAACTTAAAATTCAATAAACTTGAGTATTATTATAAAAAATAAAATAATAAAATAATATGAAAGGACATCACTTCAAGATTATTAAAGAATCATATCTAGTTAAAATAACAATAACCCTATAATTATTAATTATAAAAATTAATAATCTAAAGCAACTAGCTAAATGTAAAGGAAAAAAAATCTTCTAAAATTAGAAGGAAAAAAACTCTACTGTTTTCATTATTAAAAACGAGGCTTGTCTATTCTCATTTATATTAAAATAAACTCAAACATGACATATTTTATTTTCATTGAAACTTTTTTTTATTTTTAATAATGAAAATTAAAAAAAAAACTTTACTACTATCATTGTTAATAATTGGTTATTCAAAATTATACAAGATTATTCTTGTCTTTCAAAATCTCTACTGTCTTAATTAACACCCAAACACTTTTTTAGTGTTTAATTTGTTTTTATCGTCTAAAACACTTAAAATCGCCAAATACATCCTTAATATTCAGAAATTGATTTATACATAATATATATATATATATATATAATTTATTGATTTATTGTTTGTAAATATTTAAAATAAGAAATGAATAAATAACATGTATGTTGAGATTATTTATATATTATTATTTGAATATTTTTTTCGACATAGATCTCGATGAGAAGCTAAGACCATGCAAATCTAGTTGAATATTATATGATTTATAGTTGAATATTATATGATTTATGGCTTTATAAGTAAGATGTATTATTTTATGATATCATTGGAGTGTTGGAAAGTCAGATATCATATCGATTAGAGATAAAGTCAATTTATAATATATAAATAAAATGTAAATCTCACTTTATAAGCTAGTTTTGTGAAAATTGAGTTATCTGAGGGTTGAGTTAGACATTAAAACTCATTTTCTAATAAATTGGCTAAATATATAAAAAAGAAAATAATGAATTTGGAGGTTGAAGATGCAAATTTTAAGTTTATACTACAAAAGAAGAGGCTGCTCCTCCATTTGCGATGAAGTAACATGCATCACATTATGCAACACAATTACTGTATTTACATTAAGAAAACACAATTATTTAAAGATTAATTAATATATTATTTTATTAAAAAAAATATTGTGACACTACATTGTAAAGTTTTCCTTATGATTCACTCTAATTTATGTTTCTCTATACCAGACATACATACTAATTTTTTTTTACTTTGCTGATTTCCTCTCTGTCATGTTTCAGTTTCACTCCACCATTTTATATATATGTTAAACACATCTTTCACTAATTAACATTTCTTGTTTCATCACGAAATTCCACCACAGCCATCACTATTATTTAAAAGATAAAGATACTTTTGACAATATTTTTTTTATAATATTTTAACACCATCTATTTATGTGTTGGTATTTATAATTGTTATTATTGATTGTGAAGTAATTTTGAATCAATCACAAATTGACATGTAAATGATGTTAAAATATTGTCAAAAAAAATTGTCAAAATATCATCATTCTTATTAAAAATAATTCTTTCGAGGTATCTGGATAAACTCATCATAGAACACCAACTTCAAAACAGATAATATCTCAGATATAAAATGATTGACTGTAACAATATTATTCAGAAGATTTGGAATCGAAATATCAACATCCAACTGTAAAGCTGATAATAGATTCTCAAACAAATCATCAGTCACTTCAAGTCTTCATTGTCCAATAATTAGAAGTTGATAAAGAGTCGAGACCTAATGTCACTTCAAGTCTTCATTGTCCAATAATTAGAAGTTGGTAAAGAGTCGAGACCTAATACAATAAAAAAAAATGATTATGAGACACACTTAAATTTGTTACATTCATTTTTTATATTATCTTTACTTACTTTTTATTTTTTTTTAATATAAAAATTTATATTTTTATATTTTTATCATCGTTTTATTCTTATATTGTAAATCAAACGAACATAAAAGTGATTTTTGTTACCGTTACTTTATAATAAATACTTATTTTTTTCTTTCATGTCTTATATGTCTTTTAAGAATAAGAGCATACCAGCCTGATACTCCAAAAAGAGATAAAAAAAAAATCTTCTTCATTGTTATGAATTTGACATCTCACTAATTTTGTTTATGCCGTGATAAGTCTTCTCAATGTTACAGTACATCGCGTTATTTATTATACGGGATAGATTATAATCAGTTATTGAAAATTATTTTTGCAGGTACCATGTATTATCTATATAAATAGATAGTTTGAGTTCACCTGCTTCCTCCAAGACATTATGACTATGTTCATCTCTACCTTTTATCTATTGACTCTCTTTTCTTCCATTTATGGTACTGCAGCTACCCATCTTCACCCTCTTTCTTCTGATTCTTATAATCAACCTTACAGAACAGCTTATCACTTCCAACCTCCCAAGAATTGGATAAATGGTATGTACAGCATCTTTCCTTCAACTCATCTCAAGCTTTCTCTTCCACCCTTTATTCCTTTCTTTCTATTCTTTTCATTTTCTTTGTTGTTCAAATGTTTCATGTCTCTAACATACAGTTTCTTCTTGTTTTTTGTCATTTGACATGCTAAATGGACATGTGGGTGTGTTTGGACTTGCAGATCCCAATGGTTAGTTCAGTTTTATTCAGTTCTCTTGTGAATCTCCCTCAGTGCTTCTGTCTTTCATATTCTTGTATATGTAGTTACCTTCAATCCATGTTGTAGTATCATCATCATCATCATCGTCATCCTATTCTCATATGCATCTAGTTACTTCAGAGTTTCTGGAAATTCATGATGGTTGAAACGTTCAAATGATACAAGAAAACTGATGTTTCCCAAAGTGTGTCCAACGGAACTTACAAAGCAAGCAGTAGAATCAAGTACTATATAATGTAAATATATGGAGCTAAATCTCTATAGAGTAGGGCCAGAGAAAAAGAATAATAATATGAACATGTAATTGATGAAGAAGTTTCTTCCATTTTGGTCGGCTTTTTACTATATAATAAAAGTGAAGTAAGAAGTACTAAGTTTTTTAACGTTTCTGTCTAACTTAAAAATGTCATGTTAACAGAGACTAAGTGTCATGGCGTGATTCTTTTGAATAAACTAATAAAGACAAGACGCGTAAGAAAGACTCATTATGATGAATCTAACAAAAATAGTTTAAAGAATTAACAAGTTGATACGTGTACTTGTTTACAATCTCTTATTATTGTCTTTACTTGGTGGCATTTTAGGACCATTGAGATATGAAGGACTTTATCACCTGTTCTATCAGTACAATCCTAAAGGTGCAGTTTGGGGAAATATTGTGTGGGCACATTCAGTGTCAAAGGATCTTGTGAACTGGACCCCACTAGATCCTGCAATCTTCCCATCTCAGCCGTCTGATATAAATGGTTGTTGGTCAGGATCAGCCACACTGCTACCTGGTAATAAACCAGCCATTTTATACACTGGAATTAACCCAAAGAATCAACAAGTCCAAAACTTGGCCAAGCCTAAAAATTTGTCTGACCCTTTTCTCAGGGAATGGGTGAAGTCTCCAAAAAACCCTCTAATGGCACCAACTAGTGCTAATGAGATCAATTCAAGTTCATTTAGGGATCCCACCACTGCTTGGCTAGGCCAAGATGGGCATTGGAGAGTACTTGTTGGAAGCAAAAGAAGAACTAGAGGAATGGCACTTTTGTATAGGAGCAAAGATTTTTCTGATTGGATTCAAGCAAAACACCCTTTGCATTCAACTCTAGGCAGTGGAATGTGGGAGTGTCCTGATTTTTTCCCAGTTTTGAAGAATGGCCAATTGGGTGTTGACACATCTGTGAATGATGATTATGTCAGGCATGTGCTGAAGGCTAGTTTGGATGACAGAAAACATGATTACTACATGATAGGGAGCTACAATGCTGCCAAAGATAAGTTTATCCCAGATAAAGGGTTTAAAGAATTTGTTTTAAGATATGATTATGGAAAATACTATGCCTCAAAGACTTTCTTTGATGATGGAAAGAAGAGAAGGGTTTTGCTTGGGTGGGTGAACGAATCATCAAGTGTTGCTGATGATATCCAGAAAGGATGGTCTGGAATCCATGTAAGTTGATTGCAACAATTGCTTAAATTTTTAGCATTACGATAAGATAACAATTTTTTGACACTAAATTATTTGTTACTGTTTTATTAATAAAAAATTATCACATAAACCGTTGGAACAGTCATAAAAAAAAATTGTTAAAAAAACATTTTTCAAATTTTTATCATTGGTTTGCTCACCATGTTTTGAAATCAAGGCAAAACTTGATCAAATCAATGAGTGTTGTTGACTCTAGGCTCAAATAATTAGATTTTTTTTGGGCATGGTTTGTTGTATAGATATGAAATGACAGTATTTAAAATAACATGAGCCAACTCATAGATGGCTCCACAGCTTTTTTTCTTTTTCTCTTTCCTTTAGAAATTGAAGTTGACCTCAAATAGTTTGGTGAATGATGCACATGTGTTTTGCAGACAATTCCAAGGGCTATTTGGCTGCATAATTCTGGTAAACAATTGGTACAGTGGCCAGTAGAGGAAATTGAAAAGCTACGAGCAAAACCAGTCAATTTGCCACCCCAAGCCTTAAAAGGAGGCAAGTTGCTTCAAATTAATGGTGTCACAGCAACACAGGTAAGTTTTACTTGTTAGAATTTAGTATCAATAGTATTAATGTAGTAAAGGTTTTAAATTGTGTATATAATCAGGATCATGGTTGCAAAAGTGTTTTTTTTTTTTTACGAAGAACTATAGTATTGATGAAATCTAGGATCAAATGTCACAAGGTTAACTATCTTTTTTTTTTCCCTAAAATTATAACTTTAGATTTTAATTTTCTTTTTTTATTTCAATTTTTTTATTTTGTTAGGTTCCTGAATGACTGCAATCCTCCTTATCAAACATGTGTCAATTATTTTGTAACGTGACAAATGACTAATTATATTAATCTTTTAAAAAATTTACCTTTTAAGAATCCGTGGTTCTGTTCAACATGATTTGTCGTTTGTCTTTTAAAAAAACAATTAGCATTGTTGGACAAAATAGACTACGTGATCTGTCGTTTCTTATTTAAAAAAACATTTAATGTTGTCGGACAAAAAAGACTACATTCATATATTTTGTAAACATAAGAATCTAACCAGATGAAAGTTTGAAATCAAAATCAAAATCAAAATCACGTTATAATTTACATAAATAATATTTTGATACACATAAATTTTTTACATTTATTTACATTATCTTTATTTTTTAGTCTTTTTTTTGTTCAAAAATACAAAAATACACTTTTTTTTATGAGCATTTTCCTTTTGCATATGTGAAACGAATGTAAATCTATCTCAAGCTATCATTACTCTATAATTTAGAGGCAAAAACATAATTAACTATAATAATAGATCACTTGACTATATTATAGTAGTACACCTTTAACATAAAAGGTAATAATTTATCCTTTGCAGGCTGATGTTGAAATTTCATTTGAAGTGAGTGGTGAATTGGGAAAGGCTGAAAAATTGAAGTATTGGACTGACCCCCAAATTCTATGTAGCACAAAGGGTTCATCCCTCAGAAGTGGATTGGGTCCTTTCGGTTTGCTGGTTTTTGCTTCAGAAGGATTGCAAGAGTTCACATCAGTTTTCTTCAGAATATTCAGATACCAACACAAATATTTGGTACTCTTGTGCAGTGACCAGAGCAGGTTAATTTGTTTGTACCCTCTTATTATTTCCATCAACTCATCTTCTCTTCAAACTCTTCTAATAATATCATGCAAATGCATTCATGGCAGGTCTTCCTTAAATAAGAACAATGATTTGACCACTTATGGAACTTTTGTTGACGTGAATCCTCTTCAGGAGAAGCTGTCATTGAGAACCTTGGTAAGTTCTAACTATAAAGTATGAACTTTAAAAACATAACTTAAATAACAATGACAGGATGATTATAAAAAATGTATGTAGTAAGAGTTATGTGCAGGATGATTATAGTAAGAGTTATGTGTTGAGATTCCAAATGGAAGTCTAACTTTTACATTAAGTAGAAACAAGAAAGTAGAGCATTACATAAAATTGAAGATTCATTAACCTATTTTCGTAAGGTTTTGGATAAAGAGTTACTAGTAAAAAATTTGGTTTATACAGTGTACATTATGTCACAGTTGGACAGAAACCGTTGCATAATGGTGCGCGGTGACAGTTTTGTAAATAAATTAACTTATATGCCGCGGTTCTCTGCAGAACCGCGGCCTATTCCTTGTGACAGGGGTTATATGCCGCGGTTCCCCTAAGAACCGTGGCATATTCCCCTGCCACGTACTGACATTCTCCATCAGTCAGCCCCTGCAATAAATTGGCAGGGAAATATGCCGCGGTTCTTGGCAGGACCGCGGCATATTCCCCTGCCAATTTAATTTAATACAGGGGCTGACTGATGGAGAATGTCAGTAGTCTCTCAGTAAACCTATTCTTCCATAAATCCCATCTAAGTTGTATCAGAGTGAGATTAGACTCAGACGAGTATAATGATTCCTGTATGAAAAGTTTTCCTGATAAAAGCTTCTGATAAGCGTGTCAAAATCCTTTATGCTCATTCCTCATGAACCTCTTCTTCTATAAATCCCGTCTAAAGCTTGTACTTTACTAATCTGACTCTCTCTTCTAAAGTGAGACAGACGTTTATTCTCCAAGTAGGAAAGAAGCCCATAATTAACATTATGGTTATAAAGATTTTCATCATTGGTTACCTTTTTTTGTTAAATGATTTTGATTTTTCTAACGAAGCAGTTTTTCTCTTACACAGATTGATCATTCAGTGGTAGAGAGTTTTGGAGGAGAAGGAAGAGGGTGCATCACTGCCAGAGTTTATCCTACATTAGGAATAAATGATAAAGCACAAATATATGCTTTCAATAATGGTACTGCAGATGTCAAGATTACAAGATTCAGTGCTTGGAGCATGAAGAAGGCACATATACTGTGAAATTATGCAGAAAGAGATGAAATTTATCCGTGCCTTTAAGTATCATTAGGCTAACAATAATATGTATGTCATTATTCAAATTTAATATTTGATAAGCTGACCAATTAAAAATATTATTTAAGAAAAATGATGTCACCAACATATTTTACTGTTTATTCTTCAGCTTTAACTGCACTTTGAGAAAGATCCATGACTTGTATAAGGATTATTCAAATGCATTTATGATTATAATAAGGTTTTCCATGATAAATATTTCTTAGTGGTCCATTCGCACTTTATTATATAGTTATTATATAAGGAGATTGTCCTCTAGCTATCATGTCTTCATGTGATCACACAATTATCTTAAACAAATCAATAAAAAAAAAAAGAAGAAATAAGAATTGGACTAAAATTTTGGCAGTAACTTTCGATGAGCTAAATCATATCCATGATAGAAAGGACGTGAGAAGGTTGACTCCATAGTCTATTTATGTTCTTTCTAAATTTAATACTATATGTATGAAATGTTAAATTAATGAGTATTGATGAATGGAAATATGCAATACAGATGTTATTTGAATCACGAATATATATTAAGTTTAATTAATGAGTATACTAGATTATTTTAAAATATAAAAATAATAATAATTTCAATTTTGTCAATTATAAATGATTAACCGGTTTGAATATAAAATATATTAAGTTGAATAAGTATGGTTATGGAAATATATATTTTTTATAAAAGAATTATAAAATTTTAAAAAATGTTAAATTTTAGGAATTGACAATAATATTTTATTTTAGTAGTTTAAAAGTAATGAAATAAGACATTTCATAATAATATTTAAAACAAATATCTAAGGATTATAAAATATATTAATACATGGATAATAAAAATATGATATTTATACCACACTAATATAAAGCATTCACATTAATATTCTCACATTAATAAATTGATTATTGTCAAAGAAAGAGACAATCACATAGAAGACAAATAAATACAAGAGAATAAACTAATTTGAAAAAAGAAATATCGTATTAATGAAACATATGGTATCATAATACAATGCACTCCAAATCATCATATATATATAAACTATATAATTAAAAAAAAATTTAAACTCAATTATCTGGATATATGCATTTAGAGTCGAAATCACGGGAGACATGCACTTGTGGTAGTATTTATTGTTCTGTAGAATCATTGTCAATGAATTTCACCATACCACTCATAAGGTTAATCCCCTTCGTATCTTTAGCTATTATTATGCCTTTAGATTAGGACCTTATGCTATTCTCATAATATAACTCATCATACTTTATATGAGTGTGAATGATTAAAGTGTCAAAATACCTTCTTGCTTGAATCCATACATCAATATATATATTAAAGAAAATACAACAATAGGATTTTCCTATGAAATTCCCTACATTTCATCAACTCAACATCATTTATATCCACCGTTTAAAACATGAACATCAATAATAGCAACCATTAGAACCATTAAAACTAATTAAAGTGCAAATAGAACCAACAACAAAATTGGTGCCCAATGGTACCTAAGGCATGCTTAAAGATGGTGTGACAAGGGCTCATTGCCAATGAAGCACTTAAGCACTCTCTGGCCTGGGTTGGTGCCGAACAATGAAACCTAATGCCCAATGTAGATACCACTAGAACTCCTTAGAATAATGACACTCAATAGTACATACTCTTGAGCCCTATCACGAATTGACTCTTTGAGTTGAAATTTAACACTCACTAGTGGAAAAACACTGTTTAACATCGATTATATTGGGCTTTTAACGTCTGATTTCTGTCCGACGTCTATACGGGTGACGTTAATGAGACGTTGGACCTATATAGGTCAGACGTCTATATAGACGTCTGATCCATATAGGTCAAACGTCTCTGAGGTTGCTTCTGACTGATGGTGATTCGAGTTTACAACTTTATATTTTAGTTGAAGAGAATGTATTGTATATTTTTTTTTATTGGATGGTTTTAAAAACATAGTATAGGGAATTAGAGAGTGCAAAACGCAAGAAATCGCCACCAAAGAACGCCGCCCAAGGACACGAGAATAACTGCACCAAAATCCAACGAAAACACATTTTAATCGGTTCAAATGAAAGATAATGCATCAAAGAGTTATGTAATCGGAGTAAAACTAATTTAAAATGGTGCAAAAGTGAGAAAGGGAACCTGAAAAGTGTAACCCGTAGAGAGAAAACGCGACGAAGATGATGAACAATGAGTGCGCGTAACGACTGTCTCGCAATCACGGTGTTTTAATGCCGATTTTTAGAAGTCGGTTCCCCTATAACAGACGTCTAAAGGGCTTTAGAAGTCGGTTCTCGCCATAACAGACGTCTAAATGGAGTCAAAAAGTGACTTTTTAAATTTCTGGGTTTAGGGTTTAGAAGTCGGTTCTCTCAATAACAGACGTCTAAAGGACTTTAGAAGTCGGAGTGGTGGGATCAGACGTCTAAATGGAATCAAAAAGTGACTTTTTAAATTTCTAGATTTAGGATTTAGACGTCAGTTCCCCCAATAACAGACGTCTATAATATTTTAGACGTCGGGGCTCTCTTAACTGACGTCTATAGGACAATTAATGTATCCTGTAATAATCTTTTCCTTAATTTTTCAGTCGAAAACTAAATTATAATCTTGACTCTAACAATTGTTGCATCAAACTCTTGTCACTAAGTCAAAAACTATAATCAATCAGAAATGTAAACACAACAATCTAAAACATCACAATTTCATGATAACTCAATTTAAATAATCTTTGTCACGAGACAATTAATTCACTTTATTACAATATTAAATTTAATTATTGAATGAAATGAAGTAATTTAAAATGTAAAATTAATAATAATTTTAATTTTGTCAATTACAAATAATTAACCAGTTCGAATGTCCGATATATTAACTTGAATTAGTATTCTAACGAAAAATATCACTTTTGGATAAAAGAATAATGAAATTAAAAAAATTATTAAATTTTGTGAATTGACTAGATAGGTCAACCCACTTTATCAAAAGTAATTTAAATTCAAAATTAAAAGTATTTTCTAGATATATTCTTACTAAAAGTAGTTTTATTTAACAAATCTAATTGGCTATACCAAATAACTCAGAGTACATTTAAACAAAAATTAAGAATTTTTATATTTTTTATTAAAAATGTAAATTCTTTAATAAGAAAAATCTCAAAAATATTTTAATTTTTGTATTCAAACATATGAAAAATGGTTTCATAACCTGTTATTTATTGCAAGGAGGAATGCTAATAAGACCTCTTCTTAGCAATGGTTAGGTTTTCAACATTAATGCATTAACTGCTTTGCTCAGTCAATTTTTTTTTTCTCAAATCATTTATTTATGACAAGAATGTTTGCAAAATTAATTTCCATAGTAATACCAGGTCATCTCTATTTCCATCAAAGAAAAATAAAATCTTAATAAGATCCATCCTTATTATTAATCACCAGTTTTAAACATCAGCTTAATTAAATTATGGAAAATTAAAAAAAAAAAAAACTACAATGAAAAGTGAGTTGTTTTTTTTATTAGCTTTCATTTATACTTTGGTTTCATTAGTCCTAATGTTGTACTATGAAGAAATGTGCAAGCATAAGGTTGTTGACTTGAAAATTCTAACAAAATGGTCCAAAGTGATTTCATATTTCTTTCTCTTTTTCCTCCTCTTTGCATCCCAGAATTTGGAGTGAAAGATTAACATTTTCCTTAGTTTGAACCATTCACAAATTTCCACAACACAACACTATTGTCTGTATAAATAGATAGCAGAGCACATTTGTTTTCCTCCACAACACAACATTACCACATAACAACCATGACAATGCCTACTATGTGTTTGTTAATTCTCTTTTCTGTCATTTATGGCAGTGTAGCTACTCATCATTTTAGCAGAAATCTTCAGACTCTGTCTTCTGATTCCAATGATCAACCTTACAGAACTGCTTATCACTTCCAACCTCCCAAGAATTGGATAAATGGTATATACAACATCTTTCCTTCAACTCATCTCAAACTTTCTCTTCTACCCTTTGTTCCTTTCTTTCTATTCTTTTCATTTTCTTTATTGTGCAGAAGTATTTTATGTCTCTAATATACAGTTTCCATTTTTGCTTGGTTTTGCCACTTGACGTGTTATCATCAAATGGACACTTTGGTACATTTGGACTTGCAGATCCCAATGGTTAGTTCAGTTCTCTTATTATGAATTTCTCTCTTCAGTGCACCTCTTCTGTAATATTGGATTTGTTTGTTTCTGTTTTAAAATAATATAGTAAGAAAAGTCAAAGCAGAAAAAAAAAACATTAAACTGTTTTTAGTTGTTTCAGTTTCTGTTTCTTATTTTTATATTAAACTGTTTGGGAAATAAAAAATTGTCTTGGGATTTTTGGCAGGACCAATGAGATATGGAGGACTTTATCATCTGTTCTATCAATACAATCCAAAAGGTGCAGTTTGGGGAAATATTGTGTGGGGACATTCAGTGTCAAAGGATCTTGTGAACTGGATCACACTAGATCCTGCCATCTTCCCATCTCAGCCGTCTGATATAAATGGTTGTTGGTCCGGATCAACCACACTGCTTCCTGGGAACAAACCAGCCATTTTGTACACAGGAATTGACTCCATGAAAAACCAAGTCCAAAACTTGGCCAAGCCCAAAAATTTGTCTGACCCTTTTCTTAGGGAATGGGATAAGTTCCCCCAAAACCCTGTAATGGCACCAACTAGTGATAACAAAATAGTTTCAGACTCATTTAGGGATCCCACCACTGCTTGGCTAGGACAAGATGGACATTGGAGGGTACTTGTTGGAAGCAGAAGAAGAACTTGGGGAATGGCACTGTTGTATAGGAGCAAAGACTTTGTTAATTGGGTTCAAGCCAAGCACCCTTTTTATTCAACCAAAGACAGTGGAATGTGGGAGTGCCCAGATTTTTTTCCAGTTTTGAAGAATGGTCAATTGGGTGTTGAGACATCTGTGAATGGTGATGATGTTAGGCATGTACTCAAGGCTAGCTTGAAAGGACATGATGATTATATTATAGGGAATTACAATACTGTCAAGGATGTGTTTGTCCCTGATAAAGGGTATGATGAATTTGTTTTAAGATTTGATTATGGAAAATACTATGCCTCAAAATCTTTCTTTGATGATGGAAAGAAGAGAAGGGTTTTGCTTGGGTGGGTGGACGAATCATCAAGTGAGGCAGATGATATCAAGAAAGGATGGTCTGGAATCATTGTAAGTTCATTTCAATATAGCCATTATTGGTTTGTTCATTGCATTCTAAACTCAATACAAGACTTCTGACCAAAGCAAAACATTTTGAGTCTTGGCTCAAATAATTAGATTTGGTTTTTAGCCATAATTTTGTGATGGATAGAGTGTGGTTATAAATAACATGACCAGGATGTACATATATATTTATAGGCAATTCCAAGGGCCATTTGGTTGCACAGGTCTGGTAAACAGCTGGTACAATGGCCTGTGATGGAAATTGAAAAGCTGCGTGCAAACCCAGTGAGCTTGCCCCCACAAGTGCTAAAAGGAGGACAATTGCTTCAAATTAATGGTGTTACAGCAACACAGGTAGATTTCACCTACTACCATATAAACATAATAAGTGTTCCAAATGTGGTTTGATAGCAGTATATTTTTATTACTAGGTCTCTTTCAAAGTAGTGAAACTTGCATAAATTTTAGTCATCAAAAAGATGTTTGTATACTCTTTAAATGTTACATATAGGAATACTAAATTTTAAATTAAGTTCGTGTTACACATTAGAATTCAATCAACCATCTTGATATTAGAAGTGAAGTTTTATATAAAAATTAGAGAAATTGTTCACTATGCTAATCTGGTCTTGTTAACGTTATTTTAGCAACTAACACTAAATATTATATTGAAAAACTGTTAGTTTTACCAACTCTTGGAATGAAAATAAATATCTATAGGAAACTCTAGAAAACATAGTATTATGCTTTATCTTTTTAATGTAATAAACATTTCTTTCTAAATATTTTTAGTTTTTTAAAATCTATCATAAGAGAAAAATGATAAAATTCACGTATATATTTGTTTTAAGACTTAATTATATTCTTTTGTTTCAAATGGTATAGTTTTTTCAAGTTTCAACTGTAATGATTAAGTATCTTATAATTCTGCGATTCAAATATTTCATTGTCTAATCGTACTAATCAGATTAAGTAACTTTAGTCTCTCAGACGTAATAAATCAGTGTCACATCCATAGATTCTAAATGACAGAGACTAAAATCATAGTGAAATCTTAAAAATCTAATTTACACTGTAATAAAAAAAAACATACCTACAAAAATCAATTGTCACTGTTGAAATGAAAAGACTAAATTCCCACCAATGCTTGAGAATCAAGTTAACAGTTAAGGCTTGTTTTAAAATTAGAGTGACAACTTTAAAATTATTAATTTGTCCTCTGCAGGCTGATGTTGAAATTTCATTTGAAGTGAGTAAATTGATAGAGGCTGAAGTATTGGACAACTGGACAGACCCCCAAATTCTGTGTAGTCAAAAGGGTTCATCCATTAAAAGTGAATTGGGCCCGTTTGGTCTGCTAGTTTTCGCTTCTGAGGGATTGCAAGAGTTCACATCAGTTTTCTTCAGAATATTCAAATACCAAAATAAAAATTTGGTGCTCTTATGCAGTGATCAAAGCAGGTTAATTTGTTTGTGTCCTCTATTTATTTCTATCCACTCAACTTCTCTCCAAACTCATACAAATGCATGTATGCAAACAGGTCTTCTTTAAATAAAAACAATGATTTGACCACTTATGGAGCTTTTGTTGACGTGGAACCTCTTCATGAACAGCTTTCACTGAGAACACTGGTATGTTTCAGCCGATGAAGCCACTGATACTCATCGAAGTTGCATTCAAATGGAACTCTTAAGTTTTAAGAATTTGGTTTTCTCTGCTGAGTTTTTGATAATATCCTGATGAGCTTTCAAAATATACTGATAAACACAAATTGTAATGTTTTAAAATATATTAAAAACTTTCTCAACATACAAATATTAGTGTATTTTAAAGATTCAGCAAAGATATAACACACAACGAGATATTACAAAAAAATAAAACAGAAATTTGGACTCAAGTTTTAGCAAGTCCATATACACATAATTTTATACACTTAAACACAAACATTCATCTACAAAAAAATATGATTTGTAATACATTTAATAGTAATGATAGGGATAATGATAACAAGAAGAGTGTGTTAAAAGTCATTTTTCTTAGTTGGTGTCATCTTCTCTTTTGTTCAAATGATCTATAATTTTTTTCTAAGGCATGAGTTTTTCAATTCCACAGACTGATCATTCTGTCGTAGAGAGTTTTGGAGGAGAGGGAAGAGCTTGTATCACAGCCAGAGTTTACCCCACATTGGCGATCAATGCTAAAGCACAACTATATGCTTTCAATAATGGTACTGCTGATGTTAATATTACAAGACTGAATGTTTGGAGCATGAAGAAAGCACAAATAAATTGACACAGAGGAATTTCAAAAATACAAATGGAGATTTACAGTGTCTACTTACAAACTATCTGCATTCAAATGTCTCAATAATATTTTTTAATGTTAATAAATATGTCATCCTCTTAATGTAGTGTTGATCATTTGATTATACACCTTCGTCCTTTTTAATAACCTGAAGTCATAAATATCAGTAGGCTAAGGTCAGAACAAGCTTGCACCACTGTGAACTGGTGCTATTCATATTCCATACTTAGGTGGTCCTTTTGCCTACGTTTCCGATTGCCCTTCTTTTTCACTTTATCATTTGGTATTTCTTCAAACTGCTCTGTTAAACATTTGTGCACAATATTTTTCACTTCATCGAGTAACTCTCTATTATAAGAATCCAACCCTTCTGCTGAAACTATATCAGCAATGCTGGCAATTTCCCTCATAGCAGTAACCTGCAAAAGCATGTAGCAGTCAAGTATTCATAAAACATACACTCAAGTTAAAGAAAGTAAAGATAAACAACTAATGAGCAAAACATACTGTTCTTTGATACTCTGACTCCAGGGATGATGTGACTCTCCCAATATATTTCCGAGTAATCTTGTGATACCATTGCATGTACTCACCCTCATCTGTAATGTCACCACCATCAACAATATGAACCCAACGTTCTGACCACTCTTTGAGAGCCAAGTCCATTTTTCCCATCAGGTCTACCCCATGATCCACAATCCGACTCTTCCTCTCCCATCGTTCCACATGTTTTGGAATAGTTTGATGCAAGCCAAATTGCCTTAAGCATCGATCAGGAAGGTGTCTTTCTGCCTTGTCAAAACACAACAGCATAGTCCTAGATGCCCGTAAAATCAGACTTGCTTTTGTATCTTCTGGTATGGCTGTCGAATCCAAATCCTTGTAAGGTAGCCACTGGACCTGTGTGTATATACAATAATTAACACAGATTTACCATTTTCATCTACCCATTTCATCAAATAAACCACCATATTAACACTTACATCACATGGATTAAGAGAGTCCAAAGCCTTTCTGTAGGACACTACATTACATTTAGTCCTACAACCACTTTTCCCTCTCCATTTAAGCACAAAGGGAAAGCAATGAGTATCAGGTTCTTGATTAAATTTTGGCAGTCCAACATTGAGGCGAGAATAACTCCAGCACTAAAAACAATAACAATAAATTATTACTCAGTCAGTGTTCAATCTGAAAGTATCAGCAAAAGATGAGAGAAAAGGGAAGTAATTATAACCTGTACTAGAGTTAGACAGCCACTAATGGTGCTCTGAGATTTAAGGGAAGCATTGCCAAGTGCTCTATATAAAAATGCCAATGCTCCTGCACCCCAAGCAAATTTCCCAGCCTTATCAAAGTCTTCAAACAAAGAAAGGTACATAACAGGGACTTTGTTCCCTGTTGTAGTAGAGAATATTGTGCTGCCGACGAGATATAGAAGGTAAGCACGTGTACAGCGCTCAGTTTCCTCCAGTGGTGCATCTTCAGCACACTCACTAAAGAACTCCTTCAGCCAAGTCAGCTTCACCATTCCACCATTCAGGTCCTCTGGCACTCTCCCTAGTAACTTTTCACAAACTGAACTTGGTGCACTTATTGGACCTATCACAGGTTCTCCATCAATAGCCAATCCAAGTAATAGTGATACATCTTCTAGGGTTATTGTCAATTCTCCAACAGTTAAGTGAAATGTATTTGTTTCTCTCCTCCACCGTTCAACCAAAGCTGCTATCAGTGCATTGTCAAGACTCATAGCAGGAAGTAATCGTAGGTAACCGAAACCAGCCTTCTCAACCAACTTAATCTGTTTAACTGTCAGCTTCCACTGATCAAGCATTGAAGTGTGTTCATGGCACCTAAGTACACCACGTTCCTGTAGATTTCAATAGTATGATCATATCCAGTAATATGAATATTGATAAACTTTCATATGATTAAACAGAAATTATCAATAAAAGAATGTCCACTCACGTGTCCATCCCAAACTGCTGAAGAAACATGATTATCTTGATCATAAAGTACATAATTATCAATTGGTCCAGGATCTTCTTTGAGTTCCATTTAGGAAGGAAATGACAACTGCCCAAAATACAAGAATCACAAAGAAATAAAAAACTATGAATCAGCTCAATTTCTGAAGCAATAGCTATATTAAAACCATTGATATTCTCCACTAAGAAACGATAAAATAACACTAACACAGGACAAGAACATATAAAATTTGCAGCTATATATTTTGGAGCCAACCTTCAGATTATGTGTAAATTCGATATCTGTTTTGCCAATAGGAAATTTTATCACCTTAACTTGCACATACTATTGATTCATGTTTAAGTGAGGGTCAAAGCATGGTTAAAGCTGCTTGGCTTCCTTCAGCAAGACTAAAGGCCCAATTTATCGAATTTAGATTCTCTGCTGAGTTTTTATTACTGTTCTCCTACCGTGTCTTTAAAATACATTGATAGATACTGATTTTTATGTTTTGAAATTTATTACATTTTTTAATATACAAACACAAGTGTATTTTGAAGGTTCAGCAGGAAGACAACACCAAAAACCCTGCAGAAAATGTGGACTTCAATTGACTACTATCACTAAAATAATAAACAAAACAAATAGTTACAGGTCTAATAGAAATAAGAACCAATAGCATTTAAATGAAAGAAGTCATCTAACAGTTTATTTTACTTTACTTATTTATATTGCTCTTTCTTTTTAATCTTTGAGGTCTAACAAAACAAAGGAACCAAAGTGAATTCAAAATCCTTTGGCATTATGAACCATACAGCCCCATGAATGATACATTTTTCCATGGTCATTGCAAAATTCACCACCATATAGCATTCTAGTCTTGTAGTTGTATAATAGCATTTTTCATTGAGTTTGTTAAGCACTTTAAAATCACAATTTACGCTCAAAGCATTTCTCCAATCTCCACTTCATCCACACAGCCTAAATCTTAAGTCTCACATTCCAATCATTTGCAACATAGCCTAAGCAAGATAACACAAATAGTACAACTTGTAGTATGATTTGATCCCCAATCTTCATATCAACTAAAATTACTAACTTGTGTTCCACAAACCAACATTAAATAGAGACCACAACTTTTTCGCACACAGTCTTTTTCATTGAGACAATAGTGAGAGGAAAGGTTACACAAAGCAGAATTTTATAGAATCCTGCTCCTTGGCAAGCCACTGATTCCAGAAAGTGCTCAATGCTCTCACACAATCAGCCTACCCTCCCCACTCCATACTCTCACAAAAGGATGAAAATTGGTGCAAGTTTCTCAGTTCAAAGTGTCAATTGCTCATTAGAGTCTCATAAATTTCAAGCTCCAACACATGTCTCATCTTTCAACTTTTCAATGACAAACACCCACCAACACAAGACAGTTTTTTGTTGACCCTAAAGTGGATTCACAACAAGCAATAAAAAAATTACAGCACACTCAAAACCCCACCAAGAAAGAACTTTAATTTGATGAACACATTACTGATACAGAAAAGGAAGAATGAGAGAGAACCTGAAGGAAGGTGGAACTCCCCATGAAATTAGTGAGAGAAAGAGAGAGACTCACCGCCGACTTTCGAAGAGGACGAGGAAACAGAGTGAAACACTGCAACATGTGTAGTATCTAATCTGATCTAGTACGAGAACAAGAAAGATTTGGGTTTGTTTTGGAGATTGACTTTGTTCAAGTGTTACCATTACCACCCACAAAACTGAACACGCTGTTCTCCAACTAAGGATTTTATGGTCTTTCTATCATTCTTATTTTATTTTTTTATTGGTTATATGAAAATTTAAAATAAATACAATATAATTATTTTCAATTAATTAATTACTTTCGACAACTGAAAAATAATGGGTGAGATTTTTCAATATTAAATTAACGAAAAAGAAATTAACATCAGCAACTCCATACTTCACAATCCTACCGAAACTAAACACTGTACTGATTCCTCTCTCTCTCTCTCTCTCTCTGCGCTCTGCCATGACGACGTCGTCTGGTTCGGTGAACAACGCCATGCCCTCAGGCCTCCAAGAAGTGCTTCTTAACCGAAAGCGCACTGAACAAGAAGAAGAAGAACCCAACAACAATGCCCAAACCTCAATTTCGCCCTCGCAACCTTCTTCACCCGCCGGTGATGCCGTCGCCGGCGAAGGTGACAGCTCAATCTCCAAACCCGTCGTGTTGGTAACCAATAGCGACGGCATCGAGTCCCGGGGTTTAACATTCCTCGTCCAAGCTCTCGTGCGCCTCGGCCTCTATGATGTCCATGTCTGCGTTCCCCAATCGTGGGTCCCACTTTGCGTTCTCTCTAATTGTTTCGTCGCATGCTTCCTTCCTTGTTTGCTTTGGCTTCGTTTGATTTCTCGCTCTTTGTAATTTGTTAGTTCGTGAAAATGGTTGCTTCAGGGACAAATCTGTTTCGGGCCACTCTCTCACTATCGGAGAAACCGTGGAAGCCTCTTCTGCTCTGATTGACGGTGCCACCGCCTTTGAAGTTTCAGGTTTGGACCTCTTTGCTGTTTTTACTCATTTGGATGATGAGATTCTTAATTGTTTGGAATCTTTTTTTTAGGGAGTTTAGCTTTGTGGTTTGCTTACTGTTTAGGCTTTGCCATTGTTTGTCTTTATTATGTTAGATCCGATGTGTGTGAAGTTCTTGTAGGCGTGGTTTGGTTCTAGTTGTGTATATGAATAATGGTGTTCTTCAGTGAGTTCATGTTAACTTCGTTCATAGTTGATATGGGTTTGCTTGTTATTTTCTAGTCAACGAAAGTCTCTTCGTCACCATCTTGCCTGGAATCATGGGATAGTAGCTACTGACATTTATGTTGTGATCTTTAACTGAACTGAATGACCTTGTCTGATTTATGTTCCAGATCTCACTTCTTAGTATGAAGTTTTTATTTTTATTTTTTGTAATCAAGGAATTTCATACTGTCTTGCCTGTCACATTACTGATATAATGCATCAAGAGTTTGGAAATGCTTAGCTTTTGGGTTTTGTTGTCGTAGTTGTGACAATGATACTTGCATAAATTCCTTACTGTTTCCTAATTTATAATTCAGGAACTCCTGTCGATTGTATTTCACTAGCGTTATCTGGGGCCTTGTTTTCATGGTCAAAGCCAATGCTGGTTAGCAGTTGTCATATAACTAATAACTATTTGTGCGCTTTTCTCACTAATAAAGTACTAAGGGTTTATGGATGAAAATGATATAAATTTTAGGTTATTAGCGGAATTAACCAGGGATCAAGCTGTGGTCATCTCAAGTAAGTTTTTCCCATCTCTTGTGCATAGAGTTAAAATTATAACCCTATACCAGTACACAGTCCCCGCTTCCCCCTGATAATAGTCTGTGGTTTTGTATTAAAACCTCCATGCGCCCTGAGTATGAAAAGAAGTTGATTTCATGCTTTAAAATTCGCCAGGTTCTACTCAGGTGGTGTTGCTGGTGCAAGAGAGGCGTTATTATGTGGTGTACCTTCTTTGTCAATATCATTAAATTGGTAGGTTGATTGCTATTTATGATTTCCAGCTTAACTGTATTTTCCTGCTGGAGATTATGAATTAGTTCCATATCCTGTCACCGTGCTGCAGGAAGAAGGATGAAAGTCAAGAGACTGATTTCAAGGATGCAGTAGAGCTCTGTTTACCTTTAATAAAGGCAGCTATCAGGGATGTTTTACAGGGAACTTTCCCCAAAAGCTGTTTTCTGGGCATAGAAATTCCGATATCACCTTTAAGCAGCAAGGTACAAAATTTTATTATAGTTTGGATAATACTATCTAGCCCTTCACTGCAATGTGAGAATGTTCTATGTTTGGGTTATATACTGTGGAAAATATAGTATGGATGAGATTCTTGGCTTATAATCATTTTTTTTCTTCTAAATTACGATGTTGCATTCAGGTCTTTAGGTATAAGTGCTTTGTAGGTTCTGCTTTCAAAGCTTTACTTCTAGTTGCCTTTTTTTTTTATTGGGATGTGTCTTTTCTAATAATGAAAGATGACATACATTTATTGGGAGTTGCATGTACTCACAGAGAGGAACCTGAAGACTTGATATCATGTAACATTTTGGCTTCTCAGCTGGGCTGAATTGTTTGCAGCTTTCAATTACATGATCATGTGTGATTCTTGTTATATATTTCTTCTCTGGAAATCTTGAGTAGAAAAAAAAATGACGTGGGATGGAAATGCTTATTCTCACATTTTAAAATTGTATTGCATACAGAGGCAGTAATTGTATATATATTGTGAACCCTTTTCCTGGGAAATTTCCTCTTAAAGAGGATTTGAAACGTGACTGTTTAACATTGTGATAACATGTATTTCCTTCCCTGTCCTCTTTCTTAATTAGGCAATATGTTTTAATTTCACCATTCTTATTTTTTGTTTCACTGTGTTTACGGTTTAGTGAACTGTTCTTGGTCCGTAGATATAATATGGCTGCTGTGGTATTGTTTTACCGACAGGGCTACAAGTTGACCAGGCAAAGTATGTGGAGATCCACTCCAAACTGGCAGGCAGTTTCAAGTAGCCGCTATCCTCCTGGTCATTTCTTGGCCAGTAAACAAGGCTTTGGTCTTCAGTTTGCACAGATTGGCCGTGATGCCTCTGCTGCTGTGAGTGTCCTAATAATTGCCATCTTTTGCACATTCAGTTTCTGTTTAATCTGGTAATTATTGTGCTGTTAATGATGCTGACAGTAGAATCTTTCACATCTTGGTTTACTTCAGGGTGCAGCTCGGAGATTAACTACTCAGAAAAAGAATTTGGAGATTGTTGAATCAATTGGAGCTGCAGGAAAACCTGATTCTAACAGGGTGAAGAAGTACTTCAGACTAGAGGTAAATGAGAGGGAGATGGAAGTACGGGTCAACCCTCCCATACCAAGTTTAGGGAAGGTTGACTGCTTTTTGAAAATAGATTTGGAAATGGGAAGGTCGACAACCACCTCATTTCCAACTTTCCTAGAAATGAAAATAAAAGTGATGGGTTGGTACAAGGATGGGAATGTAGTGGGAGGGTACCGGATTATTTATAAATTACATCCTTCAACTCTAATATTCATGCACATATCCATACCCTATGTGTGCCCATATAATACCTAAATCTATTATTGCATTTTAGTTAAATGGAAAATGCCATGGCATTTTTGTGGTTTCTTTTTGACAATCTAGTAAAATCAGAATGTGAATCATGTGGTTTGAACTGAAACTCACCAAAGGAAATTAGGAATTATGTTGAAAATTCATACAAAGAGTTCTGATTACAGTAGGAAAAATGCAGGAAATATTGGAAAAGAAAAGTAAATAACAGTGTTATATAGTTATATTTCTCTCCCTTATGGCACAATCACCCAAAAACTATCCAATTGATTACTTATCCATTCCCTCCCTCTTTCCTGATATTGCAATGCATCCTCTAGATTTACCCCAATGCTTTCCACACGTCTTGCAATATATACATAATGCAATGTAGGGTTTCAATAGCGTGCCATTAATGGATAAATTTCTGGAACAACCAATTCATAAACTTGTAAGGCTTGTATTAGTATTCTTCAAGATATGCCAAAAAGTATTATTTACACCAGTAGTTATAAGTTGTTAAATTAAAATAACAGTGATTAGAATTTGAAAATAAAAGGAAACTAAGTGAGACTATTTAATTAAAATAAAATAATGACTACATATATAATTGATTTAATGAGTAGAGTGGTGTATAATTCATACTTATGCATGTTTTAACCAGCTTTGTGCATACCAAAGTACCTCCAAAGTATTCTTACAAAAAGCTAGAGTGACGGGGACTAAACCAGCCTCCTTTACCAATAGCAAATTCTGAAGCAACAGTCAAATTGGAATGACCAAAATATCCTTGACAATTATTTGCATTATTGGCTACTTGATTCATTTTGTTTTCTTCCATCCTAGTATATTAAGGTGGAGCTCCTAGGCAAGACTTGATTTTTTAAGTAGTGATCAAACTCAATTTCATTATGTCACTGAATCAGTGACAATTGAGTCTTCACAGCATACAAATATTTTCTAAAAAATTATTTGACTCCTTGTGGTTGAACTTTCCACTTTACGCATAGTGTTAGCTTGATGATCTTCAAAAGTATTAGTAGTATAATTTCTTGACACTGTTCATTTGAATGGAAGATGGACTTCTGTACTTCTGAATCCATAATAATGGCAATCCTCTCCATGAATAACGAGTCAATATTTGTCTCATTTTATGATAATTTTTTAAACCATACTTCTAATACCTTAAGTTGATCAATTTTTCCATTGGTGCGAAGATTTTATTTTTTCAAAAATGAATGAAATTATTTATTATACATATTCATTGCTTTCTATGTTACATTTGAATGAAGATTAATGATTTGAATTGTTCCTGGATGTGAACTTAGTTGTACTATACGTCTTCTATCTGCAGTTTTTGGATAAACAGCAGGAAGATATAGATGATGATCTGGATTACAGAGCACTTGAAACTGGTTATGTAAGTTGGCTAACTAAATTATCTTTTGGCATGTTTTCTAATGTGAACTATATCATTAACTTTTTCACCTAATAATATTTTATGTTCTTAAGGACCGAACGCATACAATAAACATCTTCATCTGGGGGTTAATCTGTTACTATATATGCGATCAAGTTCATTTTTCTCCTCTGAATGAACCTTGGATCCGATTTTAATGGACAGGTTGCAGTTACTCCTCTCTCTCTGTCTCCTCATACTGAGATGGATATTCAAATGGCAGCTTCTGATTGGCTTTCATCTGTACTTCCTGATGAACAATAGCCTCAAACAGAGTTCAGCTTCAGCGTGATTATGTACATTTGAGATTTATGATGGTTCTTCCTGTTGTAAAGGTGGAGCAGAGGCGGCAGTCACACGTATTCTATAATTGATATCAATATGTTCGTTTGTGTAAGATATTCTGTATTCCCTCTTCATTGTTTCATTTCTTCTTGTCTCTAGCCATTGCTGATGTGAAGCAAATTCATTATTTGCTTCCTGTAATCCACTAGGCATATTTTGAAAATGCCATTTCCTCTGTTTGTAACTTCAAAACTATTAGCAAAACGCTGGTGCACTTCTCATTGTAATTTTTCGCTAAGTTGTTGTTTGAAAGATAGTTTTAAGCTTGGTTTGATGGTATTTTAGACTATGGTCGGATATTAAGCAGCCTGTATGTATTGGATTTCAATCTCTCAAAATATTTTGTTAAAAGAAATTGGTTGAAGTATTCCTGTGTACTAGATTGGTTATTGCATCACTTTCAAAACTATTTATAATTTGACAGCTAATAAGATAAGAAAGAATTTAATAATTAATTTAGTTATAATATATCCTTGAAAAAGTTACCACACAAATCGAGGTAATAGAGTAAAAGTTTGCCCATGATTATAATTGTTACAAGAGTAATGGAAGAATAATGGAGTAATGGAAGAGTAATGGTAGTATAATATATATTTATATTTATTTGACACTTTTAATAAGAGTAAAATTATGAGTTTTTGTAATTTAAAAAAAAGTAAAAAAAAAATAATGTTACATTAATATAAAAATATTATGTGTGTAAAAGTATTATTTTTCTTGTTACAATTTTTTGATAAAAATATTTACAGTTATTTAGTTCTATAATACTAATGTCATGATTCATAATTAAGTATGACTAAAGTTATTTAGTCCTATGATACTAATGTCATAATTCATAATTAAGTATGATTAATATGTGTAACGTACATGAATTTTAAATGTTACTAAAATCAGTCATAAGTATGTTTTGTCGATCTAGTATATTCATGTATTTTCTTTTGGTGTTTAAAAGTTAGTTTTATTAGATTTTTGGTTTATTTTTATTTTGATCCTTGTTAAATTATTTTAACTCCTAAAAATATTTATTTTATAGATTCTATAATGTTTTTTTATGTTAAATTAATCCTATTAAAAATATTTGACAGGAACTAAAAATAAATTATTTAGTATTGTAAGGATGCAAAATGAACATTTTAGGAGAGTTAAAATAAAATAGTAGGAACAAAATTAATTCTCTTTTACAGGAATCAAAGTGAAAAAATTTAAAGACCTAAAAAAATCTATTTTGAGGAATAAAATTGTATATTATATATAAATGTTAAATCATATGTAAACAAATTATTATAAATATATTATGGACTAAGGTTTGGGAAAAAGAAATTGAACAATTTGGTAAAAAGATACATTATTTTCATTATGAGTTTGGTAACTTGTTTTTGCAATATTTTATCGATTTAAAACATTCTGTTTAAATGTTAACAAACAATAAACACCCTAGTCACTAATTCGAGTTACTATTTTTATGATTTATTTTTACACATTAAAAATTGCAGTCACAAAAATAAAAAAATAATAAATAAAGATAAAATTAAAAAAGAAAAGGTGTAAAAAGACGTTCCGGGTCGGGTAAAAAAACCCAAATCTCCGATCCATGGAGATGGAGGTTGGTGTTTGGTGTTGGCGCATTGCTTAGGTTGGGTTAGGTTAGGGTTTATGAAGCAAAGCTTTGAGTGAAACCAACAATGGCGTCGAATAGCGTTCTCAGAAATGGGGCTTCCTTGTTGAATCGCCTTTCCAAATCGCTTCCTCTTCATTCCAATACCCCTCAACTTCAATCTCATTTCCTCTTCCCTTCTCTCTCTAGGCTCCCCTCTGCCATTTCTCCCCAAAACGACGTCGAATTTCCCCACAAACAAGGCTTTCTCTACCCCTGTGGCCTCCCCTCTCTCCGCTTCTTCTTACCTCACGGTACACTTACTCTCACTATACTCTTCATTGCATTTCATTTTCAATGGAATTTTGTTATTTTCCACCTATTTTCTTGCAATTGATCGCTCTCTCTCTCTCTCTCTCTCTATCTCTGTGTGTGTGTTTAATGTTAATGTGATTAATTACACTAATGTGAGATGTGACATTGAAGAAAAGATAATGCCCCTGGAAGGCAAAATTTAATTTTTAATTCTGCACTGTGTGTGATATATGTTATGATTTTTCTATCACAAAATATTATCATGTACCAGCTATTGCATGAGAAGATGGTGTTTTATGAAATTTTAAGCATTTGAACTCCACCCAGGTACTTTTTATTCTGAATTTATGATTATTCTGCAGGGGATGCTCCTTCATCAGATGACCCCATGCTTTTGTTCCCCAAAAGGACGTTTCAACCTAGTCTCATTAAACGAAAGAGGAACCATGGATTCTTTGCTCGGTAAATCACTCATCTTTTTGGTTATATGTTCCTTCGTAATGAGAAGAGAAAGTAGAAAATGTTACTTGTTAGTGGTTAACCCTTCCTTTTCTTCTACATGATGTCAAACTTGGTCAATTTTAGAACTCTTGTGGTGTTTCCGTTCTTCAGCTTACTCAACTAGATAATAACTGTGCAAAGGCATAATTTGTGTAGAGGATTTGAAGGAATGAGGCGATCGATTGTTCTTACGCATTATACTTTCTATTACTTTCACTTGGTTTGTTGGCTTGTTGAGGTAATAGATAACATGGACATGACAAAAATGATTCATAAACCGTGACCCTATGCCTAAATTTTGAACAGATTGTTTTGTTGAATGTGGCAATATGCAATTGAGTGATGAAGCATTCAATGAATAGATTGCCTATCTCTCTAGATTGTGGTTGCTTTGTTTTTGGTAGACAAATGGGTGTGTCACATTTTAGACTATGGCCAGGCAAAGTGGCATGTGAAATGCTTCCTTGTTGGCCCAAAGACCATTGCTTCCTTTTCTTGTATATAGGAGAGAATTGGATTACTGAAGGAATAACTTAGTGCTATTCCATTCAGTAATTCTATCTAGATATTAAATAGATTAAGTCTGTTGATTTTTATAAAAATTTAAAACTATTAATACTTTTGAATAAATTTAATTTAACAGATATTAGTATACTTTTTAAAAAGACATTTTGATTACTTAGCAACAAATGTTTGGTTTATCTAAAATTTAGTGTCTATAATCGTTGAAATGATGTCAAAATATTCAACAGTTAGAACGCAATAACAAAGCCTTATACTACTTTTAGGTGAGGAGTGATATATGAATCCCATGATGACATTAGGTTATGTTAAAGGCAATATTTAATAAGTTGAATATTGAATTTTAATATTTAATATGTAGAAAATTTCATTGAATGGAAAGAGTAACTTTACCTAAAGTTACTTTTGGAGTAACATGATTCAATTAGAAGAGATGTCAAATTGTTGCAACTGACGTCAACTGTCTCACCATCCATTAACCTCTAATTGAATAATTTGATATAAAAACTCACCGTCAAAATAGAGTTTCTTTCACATTGATCATATCTACGTACTGGTTATATTATTCTAAAATCATATGATACCTTATTTACATACATTAAAATTGATGTAATGTCTACTTTCTGAATGTACAAAAATGGAATAATTTGTTAATTTTCTTGTTTTGGCTCACTTTTCACAAAATTCGCAGAAATAATCAAAAGGAATATATGACTATAATTCAGCCATTGGATTTATAAGATCAGTTTATACGAAGTTACTAAAGTATATAGTTTGTTTAAGATATACCCCATATAGTTTTATCTCTATCCATATATTAATGTGTAACTGGTCCTTAATCATGGAGTAAATTTGTCACGAGCCTGTTTCACATCCAGTATGAAGTTGTCTGGCTAAATGGATAGAACTGGGGAAATTTATGCCTGGCTTATATGCAAATTTGCGTTTGTAATCTCTGAAACAGAGGTATGCCGTGTAGATGACATAATTTTTGTATTACATGAGCAGGAAAGCGACCAAGGGTGGCAGAAAAGTAATTGCTCGAAGAATAGCCAAGGGCCGGTTTAGGATTACAGCTTAGTATCATTGCATTGACATTGGAGTTAAAGTTTGAATTTAGAAACTTAGTGCACTTCATGGTAAGGCCCAGTGATACAGGGTGAACCTGACATTGCTACCTAAAAGAGCTCCTTTTTTTGGTTGGGGTGTGGGTTATCAAGTATAGTATGCGATGAACAACTTTTCAGGCAACTGTTGTGCATGGATGTGTTAACATTCTGTTTATTTCTATTTGAAATTCTGGTCAGTAGTTGCAATAATTTGTAACTCTCGTATTAGTTTTATGTGTTGAGCACTGCAGAATAATCTAGCTTTATTTGGTGCAAAGAAAACGAGTTTGTTTTTGAGTTGACTAGTTTGAGTTTGACAACCATGACTGTCTCATGTGTTTGTGTTCTGCTTCCAAATTCCATTTTGCACAAATTTAAAGACGGTTTGTAGAAGGAATTTTTTTTTGTTCAAATGGCCATTAAAGAAGATTAAAGGAAGTAATGGTTTTTGTTTTATTTCAAGGGTGAGTTTGGATCAAGGAAAAATTTAAAGAAAAAAAGTGAAGAAAAAGAAAAAGGGAAGAAAAGTAATAGTAAGAGTTAACTTTTGAAGATTTAAGTGAATGAAAAAAAAGTGTAACTGTTTTTGTCTTGATTTATTGTATAAATAGTTAAAGAAAAGAAGAATGTGCATATATAATGACGTAAATATCTCTCTAATAAAGAATGGAAAAAGGGGAGGAAATCAATATGGTTTAGTCCTCATTTATGTAAAGCGTTTGTGAGAATGCAGCACTTATTTTAGTTTAATTTGGTTTGAGTAAAATATTTTTCGTTACCTGGTTTTTGTTATTCACAATTTTGTCTTCAAACTCCAAGTAATTCATAATAATTGCAAACACTTACTTTCTTATTTTATTTTTCTATTTATAGATTTTGAAATACATTTTTAATTGGGATTAGTTTAATAATAGTTCAAAAGATGATAAATGTGTTTTACCTTTAAATATTTCAATTTTTGATGGAGATCCGTAATAGATGTCAAACCGATTGGTTTATCAAATAACCATTTGGTTTGCAGAAACTGGAGATTAAAAATGATCCTCTCATCTAATATCCTTCTAATAGAAGTGTTGATCATCTAATGAATGAAAAACCGATCGGTTATACTGTGCACTTTCTTTTATGAAAAACTTACGTAAACGTTTGCATGAGAGTAGCTTTGATCTGTATGAAAAGTACGTTTCAGTTTTATGGAGAAATGAAATAATATTTGAAAGGTGAATTAGGAAATTGAGATACTGAAAATGTTAGAAATGTGTGTTGTGTAGTGTTTGAATTGACGTGAATGTGAAGAAAAGTTGGTGAAATGAAATGAATGTGGCCCGTAAGAAAGGTTAACTTTGTGCAACTCTTGTTCTGTTCTCCACAAAACCTCAGTGACTTTAAGGTAGCATTGGCTCTGTCAGTACGAGGACTTTGCCCAAATTTCTATCTGCTTTGTTTTCATTGCATATATGAATGATTGAAAGCTAATTATCAACTCACACTGCACAAACAAAACAACAAATTGCTAATTATTGGAAGGGCCAATGCTTTTCCCTTCTTAGATCATTTTCTTTCCATAAGCTCATTTGATTGGAGTATGTGTTACTTTAAATTCGTACAAGATGAATAATATATAAAAGAGAATAATTACTTTTGAACCAATCATTGTTAAAAAATAAAAAATAAAAAATAAAAGTATCAAAGTGAGTTAATCCAATTTATAAATTTATTGTAAGTTTACTTTAAATAGTCAATTTAACTCGATTATTTTTTAGTAAGTCATAAATTTTGTAATCTGATTAGATCTCGTAATATATAATGCTGTAATATATGATAGATCGAGTCTGATTGGTGGATTGAGTAACTTATAAATGTTTTTTTTATAATTTATTTTATATATTTAATATAATAAAGGTGGATTAACTGGATCTATTCTTTTTATAATAATGAAATCAAAATATTCATCTAATTATCGAGATATTATTAGAAAAATAACAGTTGAAAATTAAAGTATTAATGTATATAATTTAAAAAACCAATAATTAAACATTAAAATTATTCAAACATTATAAAAAAAATATTTTTAGTATTTAAAACAATCAAATTATGATCCTAAATAATTAAAATTATTAGATAATTATAACATAAGACTTGTAAAAAAAATTGGTAAAAATATTAATAAAATATTGTTGATGGTAAATTATGAATCAACTCATTTTTAATAATGATTCGAAGTATTTTAACTTTTGAGTTAAATGAGTCGGGATCCATTCAATCTATATTTAAAAAAATTTCAATCCAACTTAGCTAGAATCTATGATGAACTATGTTATATTATGGATTAGAATCCATTTTAATATCTTTATTAAAAAGACTTAATAAGTGGTATAAAGTAAATATATTTAAAAGTTATTGGCTTCATTATAAAGAAAAACTATAAATGGTATTAAGTAATTGTTTTTAAGTTCTTGAATTGAAGGTGTGGTTTTCCTTTTTTTATTAAAATATTTATTTTGTTTTATACTTTGACTTCAAATTTATATATAATATTCGAGTGGTCACATTTAAAATACTATTTATTTTTGTATTAGATTATTTTATTACAGTTCTATTCCACAATTGAGCCAAATATTTAAAATTTAGCCTTTCTATTTATTGTAAGACTATATTGGTATAGAATAGTTCTTACCTAAAATTAAAGAGTTGAATGATGACCTAACCTTAAAAAAATTATAATGTAAGAATCATATAAGGGATTAATATGAGATTTTAAGAAATTCTTACAAGCTTCAATTGAGGTTTTATGAAATTTACAATGTTATAGTTAAAGTTTGGAAAATTACTTCCCTCTAAAGATTTAATGACCCGATTTGATTTTTTAATATATATATATATATATATATATATATATATATTCAATTTATAGAATTGTGTTGTTACTAAAAAATTATGGATTTGTGTTAATAACCCAATTATTTTATATATATGTCATTTACTATAACGGTGTTTTTAAGTTTGAACGATGAAATTATATTGCCTTCAACTTTATTTATTATTTTACATAATAATATTTTATTATGAAAAAAAATATATTTAAATTAGATCTATAAAAAATATTATTTTTAATATAAAACCGGACTAATATAGTTAACCAATGACACAATGGGTTTAAGAATTAAATTAGTGTTCAACCATCTAATTATAATCAGAAAATATCAGCCTCTGATCAATGAACATATAAATATTATTTAAAAAAAGTGTTCTAAGTGAATAGAATAGGTCTCTTTTAGAAAGTAAGAAAAAGAAAAGTAGCATAAGAACTGTATATATAGATTGCTGTAATTTTAACAGAACTTTGTTAAAGTATATAGACAAAACACAAAAAGTGGCTAATTTTTACACTATATATTATCATAACCATCTTTAACCCAACCAACTCTAATGCCTTAATTACTCTTTAATTAGCCATACTTTTTAATAACTAATCATCATATTCTCATAGTAGCTAACTAAATAGTATATAACATACAAATCAAATGCAAATTAAATTAATTATATATATATATGAAATTCAATTTCAAATGAAAATTAAAATACTAAAATAACAACGGGTGAAAATCATATTAGAAAGTAGGTTTAAAACATAATTCAATCCTACAAAATCAGTTTTTAAGTAAAGTTTGCACCTTACTTATATTATAATTTAGCTTTATCTGTAGTCGATGTGGAACTTCTAACAAATGAGTAAAAAAATTTGTTCAACAAACACAAATTTATGATTATAATATCATGTTAAAAAATAAACTTAAGTTTAACTTAACTTTACAAAATTAGTTTAACTTAACTTTACAAAATTAGTTTATAAGAAGATTTGTATCTACTATATATATTCTAAATTAATTTTATTTTTAAAGGATATGGACCTCGAATGTGATTTGTGTTCTTGAATTTGTCTAGCATGAGCTGAAGGCCTTTTTGCGTTATTGAATATTTGTCAAAGTTGAACCTTCTTCGAAGCAACTTGTACGTTTTCCTGCGGAAAAAGCAAGTTTACGTCACCATTTTTATAGCTTAGGATTTGGATTCTTGCACTTGGAGTTTTGTTACATAATACGTATTTGATTTGGCTTCGAGTTACATCCATTTTTCGGATATAATTAAAAAAAAAAGTACTCAAAAATAGTTTTAATTTAGATATATCCAACGTAATAAAGTCAAACAAACATACTTTATCCAATGAATCCATTTATGATCAGAAATTTCATACATGAATAGAACAAATCCTTTTTCCCCAAACATAGAACAAAATGGACCATAGCCTCCCTAATATGTATAATATGTAAAATATGAAAATATATACCCATGAAAATGCCAAAATAAAGTTTCTTGGTATTCAAGTCTTAATTAGTGCATAATATTACCAATCAACGTTGAAGAGTCTTAATTAATTAACAAAAATAAATAAATTATGTTTGTAATCACTAAATTGGAATGTAAAATTGAAATTCATCTTTGTTTCTAAAATTTGATATAATTTAGTATCTAAACTTTAAAAAATAAAAAAAAATATAATTTTTGTAATTTAATTACATTAAATGTCAAACAACATTTTAAGTTAATTTTAAATTATTTATATCATTTAACAATCCGAAACATGGTTGACATGTAAAAAATATAAAACAGAAAATATAAAAAAAAAAATTAAATAAACTTTAATTTGATCTCAAAATTTAAAAACTAAAACTATATTTAACAAAAGCTTGTTTTTGGTCTATTAAGAAAGAAAAAATTTCTTTTAATAACTTTTTTTCGATAACTTTTTTATAATCATTTATATAATAATTTTTTATTAGTCTGTTTTAAATATATAAATTAATAAAATAGTAACATAGACTATTGAAAAAAAAATTGTTAAAAGAATTTTAACATATCATAATCGATTAAAAAAATTTAAACATTAAATTGTGATGAGTGATATAAAGTAAAATGTAGTATAGGAGTGAGAGTATATGCTGGAATCCTACATAGGACACTTTGTCCTAGATGGAGTTGACCATGATGTGTACGTGTTTTGTCATTGTTCTACAACGCCATCCATTAATTAATGTTATGTTGTTACACACAGAAAGAGATAGAGTGAGAAGAAGCAATGGAACAATTAATGAGTTAAAAGTACAGAACTAGCTCTTCATTTTCATTTTTTAATAAAGCATTATATGTAGCTCTAGCTGCCTTCAATAATTCATATATGGAAGTATTGTGACAAATATGTGAAAGAACCTACACACATTTATGGAACTTCTGCAAGCATTCATCAATGGAAGTGCACTCGAACTAGCAAGGTTCAGGTTTACCAATAAGAGAAAAAGTTCAACAAATAATTAATGCATCAGTTCATTGATCATCAAAGAGATTCCCTAATTATTTAATTAAATGTACTATGTATAGATAAAATTAAATTTATATCTATAAATAGTACCAACGTTCAAGGCTCCCATCCTGAGGGAATAATAGGGTTTGGGACTTTTTGGGTGCTTGAAACTGATAATGAAGTTGTTGAAGATGGCAACAATGACATGAAGGCATCAATGTACTCTAATTGGTTCACTGCCACAGCTAGATCTTGTGGATAACACTGAAATTTTGCTGTAGTCTCGTGTTGTTCTTGGGGAGTGGATGAGAATGGTATGCTGCTGCAAACATAATTATTATCTTCAATGTTCTCACTGAGTATTATTGGCACAAGGGGTTCTTCTACCAAGTGATATTCATGTTGCTGCAATGCTGTTGGGTTGATGAATTTTTCAAGAACATAATCTGAGGTGGTGTCACTTTTGGTGATTTGATTTTCTTCATTTGGATGGGAAGATAGTAGTGCTGTTTCTGGTAATGCTGGATTCTGAATATGAAGGAAATTGTCATTGTAAGAGTTGAAACCTATCTTGACATCATTGTTATGATCAAAAGCTTGTAGGAATGGGGATGGTGTGGTGGGAAGGTAGAGCTGGTCTGCGAAATGGTGGAAGTTTAAGATGAGATTAGGGTTTGCAGTAAAAGGGAAGAAGGTTTCCATGGAAGCAATATTGGTGATGGGGCTGTGATGAAAATCAGAAAATGTGGCTAAAGGAGGAATAGCATCATGAGAAAGGAGTTTCTTCTTTATGCTTGAATTCCAAAAGTTTTTCACCTCATTATCTGTTCTTCCAGGTAGGTGCTTGGCTATCTGAGCCCACCTGTACCCGAAAAAAGTAGATAAATAAAGCACCCTTTTGACAATAATGTTGATGATAAGCACATGAATAGAACAAAAAAGAAAAGTAAAAGAAAGAAAAAAGGACCATGTGATTAGCAATGGTTATATACCTGTTCCCTAAAATGCTGTGGAGTTCAATAATGAGAGCTGCTTCTTGAGGAGAGAAGCTTCCACGTTTCAAATCAGGTCTCAGATAATTTATCCATCTTAATCTGCAACTCTTTCCACATCTTTGCAGGCCTAACACATCATCAAACAAACTCAAAATTTCAAGACACAAGTGCTGAAAAAAATACTAACACAAGTGGTAGACTTTTGTTAATTATATTATATAGACCTGCAAGTTTTGGGACAGAACTCCAGCAGCCATGTCCGTAAGTTGTGATGTAGTTGATGAGTTTCTCATCCTCTTCAGGTGACCAAAGCCCTCTTTTGACCTTCTGCTTGTTGCAGCAAGAGTGGTGTCCCATTTTTGTCTCCCTATCTAATACATTCAACAAGGAGAACAGTAGCAGATTTTTGTGTTGTGTTTGAAAAGAAAGGATGAGATTGAGGACAAAGGAATCTCTCTAGAGTCTAGCTAGCTTTTAGGTAAAACTTACAAAGTGATTGCACTGATCAGTTAATTATGATGAGAAGAGTAATAGAGTAATGGTGTGCATGTGAGCATATTTAGCAGAGAAAAATAACAATATGATGCAGAAGCAGAAGCACAGATATGCAGAAGCACAGAAGAAGCAGAAGCAGAAGTGGCTGTATTCTGAGATGGTGATTTTAGTGAAGAAGGTGTAAGATGGTTGCAGAATAGCTAAAAGCTGCTATGTCACCCTGCAGAACTTGTAGGTCTTATAAAGGATGCTTCATTGCTCACTGTGTTAATGGTGTTAATGGGGTGTACACGTGTAACACATGCAGGTGGTAGGACCCTATGTGTTGCCAGGTCCCACATCGATACATAATACATTAACATATATACTCACGATGTTTTGTTCACAAAGCAACTCTTATTTTGTTTTAAGCGTGTCTACACTCCTCAAAATTATTCATTAATATACTTCTGATAAATACTTGCCACCAATAGAAAAGATAAAGAGAATAATTATGAGAAAAATAATATAACATTGTATTTAAAAGCTTTCAAATCTCTTTTATATATAGAAAAATTGTAATATGATACCTTTACGAAGAAAACATCCTTAACAATTTCAGTTTAATAATATAATAATACATATTAACACTTTAAATTAAAAATTAAAAAAAATATAATTAATTATCAAATAGTTGTGTATTATTGGGTTGTGAAAATATTAATTTCGAAATAGCTAGACAAAAGTCGATAAAGAATGAGATTGTATTATTGGAAGGGGTCATGAACATCTCCGACAACTGTATACTTTCTATCAAATTAAAGATTGTTAACTTTTTCTTTCCATAATCAAAGTTCCATTAAAAATATTAATTATTATTAGGATTAAGTAAAAATATATATAATTTAAAAAACTAATTTATTAAGATAAAAACAAAGTCTCATAAATAAAATGAAAAATGGATATAAATTTATATACATATAAAATACTTTTATTAATATAAAACTTTTTAAACCAATATTAAAATCAAATCGATACAGTCAGTAACTTCATAATAAAATTAAATACCACACAAAATTATATTTTTATATTTTAATTTCTGATTGTTTATTCTTTGTCTCCAATTATTGCATTTGAATAAATTTTGGCAGCAAAGGAAAAGAGAAAATGTTTTGAGATTTAGAAGAAAATGATTTGATATGGATCTCTTTGTTGAAATTGGTCTCTTTGAATTGATGGTATGATAAAGAGACATAGCTTTAAGGAGAAATATTTATATACATGTATGATAGATGTGCTGACTACAAGAAAGGAATAATATGTCTCTTTTGCTTGAAAACATAAAAAAAAAAAAAAAAAAAATATCACGTGAAAATCATTGGTGATTAAAGGTAGAGTTAAGTGGAAGCGTATAGAGTGGTCAAGGCCTAACACAAATTTCCTAATTATTTTATCTTTAGTACCTTTTTTCCACAGTATAACTTAATGTATAAAGTCTCTTTTATTTTACTTTGTAAAAAAGAGTAAGCACTTTCCATTCACTACTTCTTAACTATTCATTAGGAATTCAATTCAAGATAATTCTAAAACTTTATTTAGTTATATATGTTTCTATAACTTCTTCATCTAGGTAAATCTGTTTAGTTTTAGAGGATAAATAATAAAAACTACAATTTATATATAACAACATAAGCATAAATGCAATAACACAATGGAAGAAAGAAGGAAATGAATACTGAAAAAACATAACAATGTTTATGATTTATTGTTGTTATTAGTGTTTATAAATAAAAAAAAAATATATATATATATATATATATATATATATAAAATTCAATTTTATTAAGAAATGAATTTTAAGTTTAATTAAATCTTATAAATCTAATTTTTATTACATAAAAATTGTATATTATTGATGAAAGGAAAATTTGTCGATAATTCAAGTTAGGCGATGGTAAAAGTATATTAATAAAATGGTCAAAGATTAATTTTATTAGTGAATCGCAAAATTTGTTAATAATTATTAATAATTATAAATTTGTTGATAAATATATGTTGGTAATTAATGACGACTTTCATTATCAGTAAATGATATGATTTCTTTTTCTTCTTACCTTTTTTTTTGTATTCCTCTTCCTTTTCTCAATGTCGTAGTTATATTGTCATCATGTCTGTCATTGTTGTCTTCAACTCTCATTTTTCTCATCCTCTTCTTTGTCTTCCTTTTCCTCTCCCTTCTTCTCCAACTTTGGCCATCACGTCACCTCCTCCTCTTCCTCTATCTCTTTCTTCTCTCTCATTCTCAGGTTTCTATTTCTCTCCCTCTTTCTCCTCATTTTCTTCTTTTTCTTCCTTCTTCTCCTTCTCTTCTTTTTCTCTTTTTAATTTTCTTTTCTTCTTCTCACTCATCTCCCTTTAATATATAAAAAAATACAATCAAATTTGATGAAAAATTTGTCACTCATTTTACCAATATATTTATAAATTATTGACAAAACTAGTCGTCTTATATATTACCAATAAAAATATTCATCGTAATACAAAATCTAATTTACTAATGGATCTTACTAACAGATTAATTATTGACGGAAATATTTTTTGGTAATTTAAATTCTAAAATCCGTCAATGAATTTGACAGACCATCAACTATTACAAACATTCTTGCAGTGTTTTAAGATGAGGTTTGTACCTATTTATATATTATAAATTGATTTTATCTTTAGTCGGTATGAGATCTCCAATACACTCTCATATTGAGTCATATACATATCAAGCGTAGGACTAAACGTTAATGAATAACTTGATGGTTGGACAATGGTGGTACGTACGATAAACCTAATAAACAACAAACTTGTCAATGATAGACTTTGGTTGCTTTTGATAACATCTTAAGAAATGAACTTTTAAACCTAACTCAATCTTACAAAACTAACTTTTAAGTGAAGTTTACTTCTTCTTTATGTATTATAAATTCGTCTTATACCAAATTGGTGTAGAATCTCCAAGAATTGATTATGATTAATATAGAAAATTGATTATGTTGAGAGTTTATAATGATATGATTTATAGGTAATATGTTTGGAGATTATCAGGGATTAATTAACTACATGAATAAATATAATTAACTTTGTTTCACAAATATGATTGTCTACAATAATAATATATGTGGTTAAGATAATCATAAGTTTGTCTTAGTAGTGTTTTAACATTTATAACCACCATGTTATTGTAATCTAATTAACTTTAACTATTATTTCTTCTATGTTTATTTTTTTATATATACTTTTATAAATCGATTGTTATTGAAAGAGAATGTTGTTCAATTATTATGAATGCATAACACGTAAAATTAACTAGATAGGAAAATGATTTTTAATATGTCATATGTATCATATGATTGATCAGTCTACCATAGATCATGTATGATGGTGGGTCAGTCATAGACCGATCAATTCAACCATAGCTCGAATCCTCTAGTAAGCCTCCAATGAATTCGGTCATATACCAAGCAAATTGATTAGTTAGGTCAAATACATTAATCCTAATGTTGATAAACTTAAGAGTAAAGTATGATTATATGAAATTGAACTGCAATTAAGTAAATGTTAATCAAAAGTACATATCTAAATGTTTGAGGTAAGGATGTAAGTAACAATATTTATTATTACATTGATTTGCTAATTGCCAATGTTAAACTAATTTCGATATTAGAATGTCCTCTTCTGTGATATCCTCCGTTTGACACACTTGACAATATTCAAATTTTAGACAATACAACATAGTTTAGATGGTTACTGACTATTTAATTTTATATATTCATAAAATATATGTAATGTTGGGTGTATAAAACATTTCGTTACTGACTATTTAATTAAATAAGAATTATGAAAATAAAATTTAAAATAAATGTAAGGATATTTAATATTTTTTATTTATTGATTGATTTATTATAATATATATGCGTGAGAAAATTTTAACCGGAAATAAAATGAGATTGAGGTAGTAATAAATGAATGTGTTGGTATATGCTTAAAATGCAATTCATTGTGTATCAAGAAATTATACACGTGTGGTTCATTTAACACACTTAATTTTAATTTAATTATAGTTTTTGTTAGTATTTTTTTAATTTAAATCAATGGCATTAAATACAATAGTTATTACAGGAGATCTAGTTAATACAGATAAATAACGTTATTTATATCTAAATATCAACAATAAATATTTAGTTGAAGTTATTTATTCTTAAATAACATAAAGTAAATCTTATTTATGCATAAGATAAGGTACGCACAATAAATTTGAGAATTTTTTATATATTATTTTTATAACACAATTTTATTTAGTGTGAAATTTTTAACTCATACTTAATCAAGCATAATATAACTGATATAATAAAATCAAATATCCTAATTGATGTAAAATGTATATGTACACTAGTCTCATGTGAAATTGTTAATTTATGAATATAAATTTATCTAGCAATAAAATAAAAGTTAGTGGTGATACTATGGTTAAAAAAAATAAACAATAATTATTTTGGCCGTGTGATTAGGTCAATATTAGCATTTGAGAGCTTTGGAGAAATACTCTTCAAATATTTTCTTTCCCAACATGATGGCTTGGTGTACAACTTCAAGCAATAAGTCTTGTAATAAAATGGCTTTGGTATAATAAGAAATAAATAAAAATAATTAAATATTATGCCATGTGTTAACTTTATAAATAAGCAATAAGACATATAATAATCATATCCCCTAGAAAAATAAACATTGAATATTTTAGTGTTTCTCATTAGCTTCTTGAACGATAAAAACAAAAACATTGAACCTTTGTAGTGAGTGAAAATATGTGTTTCTTATGTTCATCACATCCTTAGCTTTTAGTTTAATTTTATAGTGACATCACACTTAACTTTAAAGGCATCAAACATATCTTATTAAATAACTAGAATTGTGTAAACTATTAAAATTATTCATATTCATATTTAATAAACACGATTTTTATATAAAAAAAAGTTATTTATTTTATCTTATTAATTATAGTTTAAACTATTAAAATTACTCATATTTATATTTAATAAACATGATTTTTTATAAAAAAAATGTTGTTTATTGTATTTATTATGTCGATAATATTTTCCTACTCATTGCCTTCGAGATTTTCTTATTTAAAAAAAAATATCAAGGACTTCCTCTTCCTTTTCTTCTTTTAATTTAGCTCTCAAAATTTCCACTATGAGAGTGTTTTTATCTTACAAAATTAGAAAGCGTTTTCATAAAATGAGAAGAAAAACTTCAGAAAAATAATTATAATATTTTATCAAAATTCAGAGAGATCAAGCTATAAACATCTAAATCCTTAAAGCATATATACTATTCTTTCATAAACTCTCGTTGAATTAAACATATATGATTATATATAGGGATTTGTTAACGCGCGTACGCCTGTTTTTCAGTTGGTATATTTTAGTAATGTATATTGGGTTTTAGTAGATAAAAATACCCTCATATATTATGGATTCTAAGTTTTAAGGTCAAGGGTATTTGAATAATTTTCATTCTCAAAACTAAAAAAAAAAACAAGAAACCCCAAATCCTTACTCACCTCCCTCATTCCTCTCAATCCTTTTTCTTTCATCTCTCTCACTCCAACATTTTATCTATCATGATCCAACTGAAAAAAAAAATTAGAAATACTCGTCGTTAAACAATTTACCTTTGTAAAGATTTGCGTCATTGGCATATTCGTCTTCAAGCAAAGGTTCATTCAAGATCTCTTCAATTTCATCTTCATTAACGTCTCTAATCTCATCATCTGCAGATGTTGAATCATCTCTTAAAAAACCTTCAGGCCAATTACCAATTCCTTCTGATGTCATTATGCATTTTAAAATTAGATAAGACAAAAATTATAAAATGAAAACTCATTATAAATTTTTTTTTGTAAGAAATTGTTTAACAACGAGTGTTTTTGATTTTTTTTTTCAGGCCAATTACCAATTCCTTTGATGTCATTATGTTTGTGAAAAATAGATAAAATTAGACAAGACAAAAATTATAAAATGAAAACTCATTATAAAATCTTTTTTGTAACAAATTATTTAACAGCGAGTGTTTCTGATTTTTTTTCCAGGCGAATTACCAATTCCTTCATATGTCATTATGCTTGTGAAAATTAGATAAAATTAGATAAGACAAAAATTATAAAATGAAGATTCATTATAAAATCATTTTTTTGTAAAAAATGTTTAATCGTCATTGCTTCTAATTTTTTTCAATGGGGGTTACAGTAGAGATGATAGAGAAAATGTTGGAATGAGAGAGATGAAAGAGAAAGGGTTGAGAGGAATAAGAAAGGCGAGTACGAATTTCTTTTTTTTTTAGTTTTGAGAATGAAAATTATGCAAATATCCTTGACCTTAAAACTTAGAATCCATAATATATGAGGGTATTTTTGTCTACTAAAACCCAGTACATATTGCTAAAATGTACCAACTAAAAAACAGGCATACGCACGTTAACAAACTATATATATATATATATATATATATATATATAAAACTATATATATATATATATATATATATGTGTGTGTGTTTTTTATATATAAAAAACCAGATGTCAATATCAATGCTCATAAGCACGTTTATTTATTATGTTATCTGAGGATGCAACCTAGTTATAACAATTATAATTTTCGTAAAATATTGTACAATAATTTTATTTACCATTTAATAATTTAATTAGGTAATAACAATGTTTTAGTATTTGTTTAACATAATTAGGAAAATTGAAATGTCCGATTGAGTTAATTAAGATTGAATAATACATGAAATCGACTAAGTAAATCTAAATTGTTGAGCATCTCATTATGATAGAACGGAAAGCAAAGGAAGAAAATATGCTTTTTTCCTTCTGTCATCTTAATCATTGGTTGTGCTTCAATAATTTGATTTCTGAATTTATACATCATATTTTAATATTTCCACAGTTTTTCTTTTTCAAAAATGAATTGATTCAATGCAGCTCAATTTCAACTTGATCTCTCCTGTTTTAATTTATTCTTTTATGAATCTAGTTAGTCACTTTGAATAACACAGATATAAGAACATTTAATAAGTTAATAGATTGGAAATTCACATCAATTAGAATGAGCATTATTTACAATATATATAAGGAACTACAAATTTCATCTTTTTATAAATTGGTTTTGTAAAATTAAATTAGATTTAAAATTCATTTTTTAAAATAATATAATTTTAAATTATTAAATTATTATAAAATCATCATATTTAATCATATTTTTTTATTTATGAACTAAACATCATATATTTTAAAAGTGTGCATTTTTAGTTTTACTCAAATGAACATAACCTGATAAAATGATTGGCCTACTTTTATATACTTAATAAAACTTAAAACTATAGTTTCGTATATAATTTTATGGATTTAGTTTATACAAAATGTAATCATTATAAAATTTAGCATATAATTTAAAATTATAAAATATATTACTAACTATACACAACAATGATTCATAAAACAAATGAGTTTTATTCTTATTATATATAGGTACATACAGCACACTAAACTAACACTATAATCACTAATTATTTTTTTATTATTATTAAAATTGATTATTATTTATGGATTTTCTGTGTAAAGAAATTTTCTTAACACCTTTTTCCATGATTGAAGTGCATTGAAAAAATTAAGTTACTACATCATATGCGCTTTTTCCTTTGTTGAGTGCAGTATATATATTCTATTCATCAACTTATCTTTTTGTATATGTTTGTTTGTTTGGATACTATTGTTAACTATTTGCTTCTTTCATCATTTAGTGTCATGCTCCTTTGTTATTTTTCATTATCTTCTGTGCACACTTTAGACAAGTAATGCTAAATTTAATCAAATTCGTTATTATTCAGTACCAGAAAGAGTCAATTTATTCCCTAGTCATTTTAATCATTTTCAACTAATTAAAACACCATTTTAATATAGTAACAACATTGAGATAATTAAAAGGTGAAACTCTAGAAGTGTTATGGTAAAAGTGGGTGAATTAGGTTGTTCTATAAGTGAGAGAATATTCCTAGTTTGAATTTGCTTTTGATGTCTTGAATTCTCTTATATGTGGTACATCATTTCAAGGTATACACCCTTTACTTGGATGGTCAATAACAATATGTTATTGCTATGTTAGTTAGTTAAGTATTTAGTTCTAAATAATTTTGTACACTTTTATTGTCAAGTATTTTAATAGAGTAACATTAAGATTCATATTAGTCATACTTTAATTTTGATTATTTGTTTCACATTGTTTAATGTTTGAAAACTATGAGTTTAAGTTTCGTACAACTAAGAAAATTCAACATCTTATAAAGAAAACATATAAAATCATTGTTTTAAAATTTTGGATAATAATATTAAATTTTTATGTGTCTTAAATTCATATTTCATTAGTGTTGTGTTATTTCGGTAATCCTTTCTTAAAAGAATTCATCAAGTGATATATCAAAATGATTCAGGAATTCTCTCTTAAAATAATTCATCAAGTAATATAATAATGAATAGTTAGTCTTAAGAAATAACATTGGTATGCCATGAAACATATCTATAGATATTTTAGAAGAATGGAGTACATTGATCTCATATTCAAGAGTGATTCACAATGCACTCTTGTTGGTTGTATACACTAGTAGGATGATGATGATGGCATAATAATTCATATTGGTTGTATCACCAAAACTCATTATATCTTATTTTTGTATATATGAGACTTGCTTGATCTCCATGATGCTTGTTTCTATCTCATTCTTTGTTGTAAAGTGATATTGAGTTCGTTCTAGCAATTTAAACACATTATTACACTATAAATTCAGACCTATGTTCTATAAAACAGCAAAAAAGCTTGTAGGAGTTCGTATGTGTTGCTTTGGAGAGAAAAAGTGGAGGCTTAGAATGCTTGTGTTGGAAGAAAGGGTTAGTCCAAAAACAAGATTCGTAATTAATTGTTTCACATGCCTATTTAATACAACCAGACTCTTTTTCTTTATTTGTTGAGCCATCAGTGGACACTGTAGATGTCAGAGTTTTGTTTTTTCCCAGCTTATGGAGAAATCATAACAAGTACATGCAAGAATGCTATGCTCTTCTTTGTCCTTTCCTTAGTCCAGATTGGTTTTGGTATGTGTCATTTTCACCCTAAAACTTATTTCCTCTTATACCTTTTCTTCATTACAATTCTTTAGATAGCAGAACAATAACGAAACTAAACAATGTTGAGCTCACAAATCACTGCACATATGATTGTTTTCGTTGGATAATTATAATGGTGATTGAACTAAAATTGTAAATTGTCATTCCATGAACATAAAAGGAGAAACTGAACAAACTTATAGTGAAGAATTGGCTCAGTAAAACCTTGTACAGAAGAATCCAAGATAGTTTGACATGCCTTAGACAATTATGTGTTTATATGCAGTAGAACATGTGAGTAGACAACTAGTCTTATAGCGTCTATTCAGGCTTGTGCAATTGGTTAGAATCATCTTATGAGTTCGTCTAATGTTTACTCAGTTATATTATAAAAAGGACTGTTCATGTGACTTCTAAATGAGTATAGACATGTCTCATGCATGTCAGTTATATCTTGTATAAATAGGTCCCGCTAATGTTTGAATTGTATTATTGAGTGAGATTTAGAAACTTTTAAGTCGTAACCTTTGATATAATGAATTCTTCTCTAAATGTATATTGGAGTTCGTTGATACTTTAGTCGTACTATCATTTCATCCGTTATCGGATTATTTATTAATGTTTAGTTCCACGTACAATATGTGTATACATATCAGTGTAAGAGAGTATGTTAGAAGTTATCGACTAGAGATTATATATATATATATATATATATATATATATATATATATATATATATATATATATATAAAAGTGCAAATCTTATTTGATAAACTAGTTTTGTGAAGTTGAGTTAGGCTTACGTGCAGTAAGATCGTTTATAGTGAATTTGTGAGCTATTCCATAATACTTATGTTTGAACTGTCATGTGTCCAATGAAAAATTGGTTCTGATACATGTAACATAGTGGGCATATTGATCTTATCAGTATTGCTGAAGCAATAATAGGAATGTAAATCAAAATGAAAACAGATAAAATATTCTTGGTATGGCAATGAAATAAAAGCTAGAATTGCCCCACAGAAAAAGGGATATCAATGAAAGTAGAGCTCCTAATACAAGACCCCACTTTGTATTTCTTCTATTCATGGCAACCCTCGAAAAAGGAAGTTTGCATACTTACTCCAAATTGAAGAAAGGTTACCACACTTGAGAATCCATTAAAAAAAATATTTACAACTTTTGGTGGCATCCTGATTTTTTGCCACTGTTAGCGCATACTCTCACGTGGGAATCCTGTGAATATAATAGCAACCTCACGTAGGCCATGCACTAGGCACAAGTCAAACTTTAACGCCTTGGAGATACTGCCTTAAAGTCTCACTTACCAGTTTTTGTCCATGCCTCTGAAATTGACCTATGAACTGTTATTTGGAACCGAAAATATTTTATCAGTATATTTTTTGTGTCCATCAACTTTCTTTCTTTGATGCTCAAACTGTTCAGTGACGCACACAAGCCTTTTAAGTGTTGGTGAAGTTCAGCTGTGGTCCTTCTAGAGCATGAGAGACTGGACCAAATGGACCATGCTAGCTGTTGCATCATTGCATATTATCATTTCATCCTGGACCACAACATTTTTCCAATTCATTACTCTCTGTTGCTTAAGAGGAAATAAGAATCTTTTATACAGCTAAATCATTCTAATCTTGAATTCATGCTTTCTTCATCTTCTCTTTCTTTATATTACTGTTACTACAACAGCTGCTTTTCTTTGTCCAAATTTGATAATGCACTGCAAAAAGTAGAAGGGTTGAAAGAGTAAAACGAACAAGAAATTAAAAAAGGTTTGAGAGGAATTCAAATTATCCTTATGTAAATTTTAAAGGAAGAAATTTTTATATACTTTGAAAGCATCATGATCCCATCCCAAATAATCTTAACATTTGACATATAAAGATTAACAGAGAACCTGAGATTTATATAAAAATTAGATTAAATATGTTTTTAGTCTTTATACTTGTAAGTAAAAGAATTCGTCTATGTCTCAAATTTTGGTACAGTTTGAATCTCGAATTTTAAAAATGAATAAATCTATATATTCTTTCTAATTTAATTATATGAACATTTTTAAACATGTTAAATAACATTTTAGACTAATATTTGAATTGTTTATGTTATTTGACACATTCCAATTTAAATGTAATCTTAAAACATTGTTTAACACAGTAATAACATTTGATTTCATTGAGTTAAAAGGATTATATTTATTATTTTTTAAATTTAAAGACATTTTGTGTCTAAAATTTAGATAAAAGTATTTTTAACCCTAAAGATTAATTAATTGGAGAACTTTATATTTACATATTATGTTTAGTATTTATGCATGGCAGACAGAAGCAATTTGACAGTAGACTTCATATTGCTTATATGACAAATAAAGGTTAACAGCAAAAGCATGGCAGAAAGCTACTGCATGTCTTAATTTTCCTTGAATGCGACTTGGTGATTCTTGAAATCATTATCACGAATTGATATTCAAATATTTATTACTTGGACAGAATGAGTCAACCAGAAGACATCTAGCTTTATTTTCTGATATTGAACAGTTCCAAAAACGTGTGGTAGTTCATATTTTCTAAGAAAATTATACTGAACAGTTCTAGGTTATGTTTAATGCAATCACACACAAGCAACTACATTCCAAAACTATTTCTGCCTTTAAGAATGGTGTTTGGTTTATACATACCATTAATATCACAGTGCAATTATATACCTTTAATATAACATGAAAATCCATTCCTAAAATTAGCATGCTATGCCAGAGATTTTACATAAATACTGTATAAATGAAACTAATGTGCTATTTCATCCCTCAAAATCCACTTGCTTATGAATTTAACATACAAACATGCACCCGTGCATATTTTTCACAAAATCTTAAAGCCAGAACAGTGTCTCTTCTTGAAGCCCATATTTTGTACTACAGTCTTTCTGACAGTACAACTTAGAGTGAAATAATTATAAATGTTCCTTCAAAACTAACATGAATATATCCCAAAACAAAGAGATACTGTTCTTAAATTGCCGTAAAACGACCTTACAAATTGAAACAGGGTGTTTTGCATCTTCACACCAAAACACTAGTTGTGTTATCTACACTATCAATTAGTAATTATCTGTGAACTCGGACACACATTCATCTGATGACATTAAAATGAACAACAAGCTGTTGGGCTCATTGATGGGCTCATGGCAAAGCAACTACTTATCTTCCATTGTATATTGCTTCTGATAACGTGTCCTTAAAGGTGTTCCATAGATATTCTTCCACATATTAGCAGAAGGATAGGAACCAGAACTGCTTCTAGTAACTCCGCTTAGTGACACACAATCATCCATAAAAATTCTCTTAGAATTCTGAGAAAAACACCTATAGGGTTTCAGTTTAGCTTTGGTTGATGCTGTCAGATTCATGTAGCTTGGTTTACAAACATTTACTTCCTCTGTTGTGTCCACTATAACATTATTGGTAGATGGCACAGGTGGTGATTCAGATGTGCATGAAGTTGACAAAGGGCTATCATCATACATGCATTCAGAGCTTATGGATGAAGATGATGGAGTTGATTGACTAGTCGTAAGTGACTTAGATGAAATCCTGGTTGTCACACCATTCCTTCTTGCTTTGACTGAGCCAATTTGTTGATCAGAATTCAAGGGAAGAACAAAATGATCACTTTTACTAGTAACTGCTGGTGTCGTGTCAGATGAGTCCAAATACATGTCTACCATCGACCTGCTCTCCCATGGTTTTGCAGCCATCCAGCGATCTAACATGCCCCATCCTGAGCTCTTACTATCTAGACTGCGGTGCTTGAGAGGAGGACTCACTGCCCTAGCACCTTTTGAGTTTGGACTAGCACTCACTGTTGATTTCTGAAAGCAAGTAGATTTCATTGAAGCAGATATATATTAGCAATTGTCTCACTGTTGATACTACAAATAAGACAAATGATTGATGAGTTTTGGAGTGTCGGCATAGCTGAGATTTCAATATTCACACTGATATCTGACATGACCTTATTTTGGATACTACAATAAAGCATATCTTTTCTACTCCTTTACCTGCTTAGACTGAGAGTATGCCTTTGTCCTATCCCTCTTAATTGCTCCTTCCAGCCTCATCTGTAATTTTGCCTTAACTTCTTCCGCAGTTCCTGGAATGTTACACCATCCTTGCTGCAATAACATGGCAAATTTTGCTAAAAGTTAGCATCTCTTTACCAATTTAACATGGCATTAACATTACAGAATGTAACACAATCTTGAGGGAAATTGTGAAAAACTTATGATACCTCAGCTTGCTGAACAGGGTCAGCTTCATTGCAGGGCTCACTGACAGCTTTCCCCACATTCCTTGCCTTGACACGTGCTTGAACTCGCACAAGAGCCTGCATGCATCTTAGAGTAACAGCTGCTTGCTTCCTCACTTGCCAACCACGAAATATAGCTTGCAACCTCACCACTGCTCTCAGGGCCCTCAAAGCTCGTCTTGCCTTCAACATAAATACATTAACACATGGAATATACTTTCAGTATACTATTAATGAAACCCCAAAAAGAGTGAATGAATGACCAATAGAGTACCAGATCTTTCATTACTTAACCCCCCATCTTTAGTAATACTCACATCACAGCTAGAACTGTATCTACCATTTTGCTTGTTTTAATACAATATGTTATGTTAATTAGTTCCTCGCTAATAATTAATTAGAAGTCAATTTCACCTTGGCTCTTGTACTCTTCTTCATGGATAGATCTATAGTAATACTTTTCCATCTATCTTTACTATGATACATTTCAAAATTGTGAAATTAACAAAACAAGAACACCATGCAACCTATTTGTAATTTTTCTACAGAAGTTCATATCATGACAGTATAATTAGGATGTCAGGAAACTAAATTTAACTTCGAATCTTGCCTAGTACTAATTCTTTTGTCCAGAATTCCATGTCTTAAATAGTTCAAGCATGGGATAAACCAATGGAATATCTACTTCTGCTTCTTAAAAAGTTAAAACCAGAAACTCATAACTAAAAAACCAAAAAGTTAAATAATCATTGAAGATAGAACAAGCTGCATCATGATAACATAAAAGGTTGAACTAAATTGGCTAACTAGAAAAGAGTCCTACTTACCAAGAAACCACGAAACACTGCCTGTATTCGAATGGCAGCCCATTCCTGCTTGATGACCATGAAGTCTTTGAGTGGAGTTCTTACCACAGCAGCCAAAGCAGCAGCAAATGCCCCATCATCCACCACAAAGGACCCACCACCACTCTGCCCCTTCTGCATGGATGATCCAATCCCAAACCCTTCTGAAGTGCCCCTCCATAACTTCCACTTTCTCTTACTCTTGTCACCACCCTTCTCCTGATAAATAAGAAATACACCAAGTAAGCATCACCACAGCCAAACATAGCAAGACCAAAAAATCCCAACAAAAAATTTACAAACTTGAACAGTTCCGAAGGGCTTCCTGAGAGAAATGAGCGACTTAAGCCATCTCCCAGAACCACCCATTTGAGAAAAAAACCGTTTTTTGCAAAGGACTAGGTGGTAACGCCAAGTGGACTTTGAAGTGAGTTTGAGTTTGAAGCTGTTGTTGTTGCTTGCCTTAATTAAGATATAACGAGAAGCAGAAGAAAAAGTAGAAGAAGTGTTTTGAAATTTGAAATGTTTGCGAAAAGAAAAATGTGAATGAACAGAGAAAGTACACAAACGGATACGAAGACTTTTTGCTTTTCTGCTGTTCTCATGTCCCACTCACAGTTGACCTCTCATCAATGGCAACACTCACTGCATCGAAACGCTGTCGTTTGCAGTGGACTCTCCAAGCCCATTGGGTTCAAACAAAGCCCAGCCCAACGTTGAAACGTAGAATTTTGCTGCCAAAATTCTTCAAACATATTGCTCTGTTTCCTATAACTATTTACTAATATTTTTGTATTCTTGATTTGCTACACCAATTGTGATTGGAACTTGAAATATTTATTTGTTAATATGAACCGTTCAATACTCAATGTTAGGTGCTAATTATAAAATACTAACTTTATTTCAATTAAGGTAATTTCCTTGAGTTACACAGACATTAGAATTTTGAAGAAATATTGATATGACAATTTTGAAGAAATACTAACTTTATATATATATATATATATATATATATATATATATATATATATATAATATCGATATGACAATATTGAATTTATACCTTGCTGATTGAAAATAAAAAGGCCATTCGGAAAATTTTCATCCCTAGTTATAAAAAATAAATACTTCCTCCAAGTACAACAATTAAAGAAAAACTTAAAAAATTTAAAGATTAATAATTTATTATTTAATGCAAGTAAATAAAAAATATATATATGTTAGGAGAAAACATGCTAAAATAAAATATGTATTTGTATTTCTAAATATATAATATTAATGTAATAATAAATTAAAATATTTACTCGTATTTTAAGATATAAATAGTTGTACGTGATAAAAAATATTAAAAAATATAAATTGATCTAAGTAGTTGAGTTATATGAGATGAATATGTCTATGTTCATATACTAAAAATGTCTAATTTTTTTTTTATTTGTCGATTATACATACGCCTATCCCAAATAAAAATAAGGTTAAATATGTTTTTAGTCTCTAAGGTACATTTTAGTTCTTCTCTTTAAGGAAACTTTAATTTTAGTCCTCCAAAACTAACATCATTAAAAATCAACTGATGTGGCTAACGGTGTAATAGCATGTCATTTTGTTTCTCGGATACTAGTCAATATTTCCCACCTTTTCTCCCTATCTCTCTCCCTTTGTCTCCTTCCTTCCATCTTCCAATCCCTCCATCATCTTCACCAAATCCTCCAAACAAAAAACTCTTTACCGGGCCACCACCAAGTCGCCGTCGTAGAGCGCAACCAGTATCGTGTTTCTCTCCGCCAGATCGCAAGATTCAATCTCCTCCATGGCAGCCACCAGGAAGCTTGCCGCCTTCGCGTCACCATCGATCTCGCACTTGCCAGAGAAAACACAAAAGCCTAAAATTAGAGGGAACCCAGAATCGCATCCTCACCATACGCCACTGTCACCGGAGCACAATGGGTTCGTCACCCTCGACCTCCATCTTCTTCGCACAGAGATTTCAAAACAGAAGTCACAAATTGCGACTCAACAAAAGAGCTCCATGCGCCACCATCACTTGCAGCAAAACTCAAATCTAGGTTCGCTTCAACCCCAATTGTGACTTCTTCATTGCGATTGAGCAGCACCGCCATGCCTCCGCCATTAAGCACCATCGTGAAGCAGCGTCACCTTCACTCGCGGTCTTCATCAACGAGTATCTTCGATGACCAGCAACACCATCTTCGCAACCTGAAATGCAGAAAATGCATCCAAAATCACGACCTCTAAATGCCCTAAATCCTGCCGTGAAAAGCTACTTGCAATCAGAGAAACAACAATCATGTGCAGATGATGGCTTGGTGGTGGTCCATGGGTTTCAAATGGAGGAGATTGACTAGTGTAAAAAAAAAATTACGTGTCATTACATTGTTAGCTACATCAGCTAGTTTTTAACGGTGTTAGTTTTGAAAGACTAAAATTAAAGTTTGGAGGACTAAAATATACCTTAATTTGAAAGAGGAACTGAAACCAAAACGAATTGATAGTATAAAGACTAAAAACATATTTAACCCATAAAAATACTATAACTCTTTATTTAAATAAGAATATGTAGATTTAAGAAGAAAAAAAAAGTGAATGTTAAGAAAATTAAAAATAAAATACTATTGATCTATCTTTTTAATATGGTAATTATGTGAAATAAATCTTCTTATCCCTTTTACAATTAATATTGTTCACTGAAAGATAATTGTATTGTATTATATTATATATATTACATTATTAAATTTGATGGTATACCACTATTTTATCATTTAAATCGCAATTTCAATGATGTTTCAAAGGATGTAGAATTATCTTTTGGAATGTTGTTTTTGACATGACAACATATGTCTAGTTCATAATTTTTGTCCTACTTTAATAGTAGTTTGACTATCATCTTTAATAATTCTTTTCATACTTATTTTTCAATTCCTATTTAATCTTTTTGCTACAAGAAATCTAAATTCAGCATATCAAAAAAATATTAACAATACTGAAATAACTCAACATAACTTTCTAATTCTATTCTGCTTCATTTTCAATTTTTCACAAATCGTATATATCTTGGCTTTGAATTTTGTGTTAAATTTCAATAAGTTAATTCTGAAATTGTATCTTGTAATTTCTATTCAATCTAATAAGCTATAACTAATTTAATCTTTTATTTAGACTCTTTTCGAAAATAAAAATTATCAAAAATATCTTTAATGATAAAAATAATATAAAATAATATTTATTAATAATATATTTAATTATAAAAATTATTATAAAGAAAAAATAAATAAATAAAGTCGAAGTTATGAAAATCAAATTTTATTTACATTGAAATCATTTATCCGTGTTTTTGGAATCGAATACTCCATGGTTATAATAGGTTATGCAAACTTTATAACCGATTACAAGTTCTTTTTCATTTCTCACATGAGGTGAAATCGATTCTACTTCTCTTTGAAATCGGATACGCTTTCATCATCTTCATCTTCAACTCCATTTTCTTCGTTCATTCTCAAATGAAATTTTTTGGAAATAAAGTTGATATTTCACGTGTAATCACCTCAAATTTATGTTATCATCACATATGAAGAAAACATTTCATCCCGCAAAATGTCCTTTATCCATTGGTTCAAATTCCTTAAAGCAAACATCAATTTAATCTCAAATTTATCTCTTCTAATCCGCTTTAATAGTACTATTCATCCATGCGAACATAAACAATTATTTTGACATTGATGATAATTTTAAATTTTCTTTTATCTCCTACATTTTAATGGTTAAAAAAATTAAAATTTTATTTATAATAGCATTTAAATTTGACTTTTTGAGAGACATGTAAAAGGTTAATATCAATCAATAATTGTGGAGTTAAAATAATATTTGTAAATTAAACATAGTTTTAACGTCTAATCTTCTTCAAAGTCATTATAGTTCATTTTTTAAGTATTGTAAGATATGGTGGATGACTTTTTTATATATTGATTACCTAATCCGATTACATATTTTATATTACAATATTACATATGCAAAATATTACTGACATGCCAAGTTATTATATATTTTATATTACAGGTATCGTAGATTTTTATTTTCATCCATATACAAAACATTGATTAATCTTAATAGAATAAGTTTAATAATATCTTATTTTTACTTATACATGTTAACTATTGAGTTATATAGTTAAGTAGACATTAATCACGTGGCGAATTAGGTAGCTTTTTTACGCGTTAGATACACAAGCGTTTTGAATAATAAAATAACAAATTTTTTAAAAAGTTAATTAAATGTAATAATTTTTTTTAAAAGAAATTATTTTGGTGAAAAGTACTGCTGAAGATCACTGACTAGTTTTATGTATAACTCTTACATAATTATTCTTCTCAATTGATCTAACTTGTTAACTCATGCAAGTAAAATCCTTATAAAATTACATTTGTTATATTACGACCAACTAATTTTTTATAATTATATTAAAAACGAAAATAAAAATACCTTTTTATTAAAATTTTATATGATAAATTAATGTTGTAAACGTATTTTTAATGTGGCATTGTTTACATTACTATATAAACTTGATTAAAATTAAAACCAAGTTATAATTATTATATAAAAATGATTAACTTTTCATCGTATTAAAAAAATATATGTTGTGAAAAACATGTCTTATCCTATTTTATTTTAATTCAATCTAATTGAAATGGCCTCCTTTATGATTGTATTCATATCCTTATGAATTTGCCAAAACAAGAAAGAAATGTACTTGAAAGAAAGTTCCTCCTTTTTCTAGAAAAGAAACTCAAAATTGGAATTGCTTTATTTGCTTTATTAAAGGATTGCTTGGTTATAAATCGCACCAATGCATGCATAATTTTCAATCTAGAGAAGAAGAAAAATTCAACTTTCCAAAATTTCATTCCATTTTGATAAGTGGAAGAAAAAAAATCACACCTTTTTACATGTTATTACAAAACGAACCAATGAAATTGGTGATGAATTTTTAGTTGGTTTATCGAAGGTTGAGAATCAATTTTTTTTTTCTTTTGATTCATCAGCTTAATTTCCCAGAACTTGGAATTGGGTTAAAGGAATAAAATTCACATGAATTAAGAAGAATAAGGAAGAAAGTTTCAATCTTTATGGTAGAAAATATTCTATAATATCATCTAAGGCCTAATTTGTGGAATGTGGTCAATTTGGCTGGTGACTAGGAGACACTCATGTCTTTGAACCAAACCAAATCTTGACCCCTTTTTGTCTCTGTTTTTGTTTTTGGCAACACAAGCTAAGTTTTGACTTTGAAATGCTTCAGCCAATGAAAATGCATAGTACAACAACATCACCAATCATGGCATTGGCATTACATGTCACTCTATCAATGGGCTAACAATGCATGACTTGCTTTCAGTGTGTCCATGTTATCTGTATGTGGAATATTATACCAATTTTTCACATTTTCACATCACTGACGCAATGCCTCCTCTCCAAACCATGATTGTGACTGCTGGTGAGTGGTGGAGAAAGCTTAGTGAGGAAGATAGAACACAGTGCCAAAAAGTGTAAAGAAATTCTTTTTGAAAAATGGTATTTGACTTACAACCGGGCAAGATTGACCCAACTCCTAAAATACAATTGGGTAAAAGAAATGAGGAGTAAAAAATTGATTCTCCTTAAGCTGAATGACCAAAAGATATGGCCAAAACAGAAAAAAAAAAACTAAATGAAAAAATAAATCATGGGTTAGATGCTGCTGTCTGGTGTGTGTGATCTATATCCTAGATTCTAAACATTGAATCCAAAAGAGGTATGTGATTTCTGCAAACTATTCATGGACTAGGCATTCCCATGTGCACAAGTCTTGGAGATAGGTGGATTTTTGGACTAGGCCTTGGTGAGGGAATGGGTGCTTTGGCTGCTACTTTTCCATGGTTGACTCTAGGTGATATATTCAGCTGTTCAAGTGCCTTAACTTGGAGTTTTGCAGGGTACTCTCTCACACATCCAATTCTAGGACCAGCTCCAGTTGTCCATTTTCTTGACAATGGTTTCCTCTCTTTAACTGTTGAAGTTTGCATATTGGTGCTGCCAGATTGACCTATATTCTCTTCACTGCCACTTTTGGCAATGGTAAAGCCACTTGAACTAGCCATTTTTGATCCAAACTGTAGCTCCTCATCAGCAGGTTTTGAAGGTGGAATGTCATCATCAATTGCATACTTCTGCATAAGGAAACCATCATATTACAGAATGTTACACATTATGCACTTGATTTTTATAATTTTAATATGAAGTAATCTATTATATTCTTTTTACATAAATACTTGCTTTCAAGTTTATCTAGTTATTCACTTAAAGGATAAGTAACCAATCTACAGAGAAAAATGGCTTGAAGTGGTTCACTCACCTTTACATTGGTCAAGTCCACATCATGTTCCATCAAGAACGCAATGAATTCCATAAAGTTCTTCATTGTAGGACAGTAATGACCGCTGTAGGGCCATATAGCCTGAATAGGAATAAATGGCATTAATTTATGTACATATAAAGAAACTAAAATGACTTTTAACTTTTCCTTAAATTCCCTTTCTGTGCTGTGAATGCTTCCCATTTTCACAGAATTACAAGAAACAACTGGGATAATGACAAAATAATTTACTTTTATGTTGAATAATGATGAATAAAACACGTGTCATACATCGATTACTCCATGTTGGGCAACCAATCTTCCAGAAGCAATAGTAGCACCTCCAGCCAAAAAACTTGAGTGCTGAAATTGGCCTTTCTTTTTCTCACCAACATACAAAATTCTTGAAGAGCTGAGAACAAAAATCCACTTAGATCCCTCCTCAGTGTGAACAAGGTTCTGGCTCCTTTTATAAACTAGCTTTCCTTTCTCAATAACCACTTCATAGGCTTCCCTCTCTTTCTGCATTTTCAAGCAACAAAGTGAATTCTGGTGGCTGCTAAAATAGTCTAGAGTCAAAGCAATTGAATAGTATAAAAAATGATTTCAAAAAGTTGTAACTATAAATTAAGTCTTTTTTGTACATTGAACGCACATGCAAAAATGCCTCGTTGGATGTTTGCTAATCAATGAATTTTGTGCCTAAATTTGATTTTGTAGTCAACATAGCTAGCTAGGCAATATTCCTACACCACTGCCACTCTAAAATTGACCAAAGATTATGCAGTAAAAGTCCATAACACCTTCAAATAAGAATGCATAAAAGTCTCACAATATGTTGTTTATATGTGGCATTGTCAAATAGATGAGGTGAAACAAACTTACGGGTCCAAGATACTTTATGCATTGCTTATTCAATTCACTTCTTAGGCATTCCTTATGATTTACTTCTTTCCCATCTCCAACGTCCAACCTTCATGTCACATAACATGTAATTACGAAATCAGAAAATTAAAATCAGCAGTGTGCTCAAACTTTTCTGCAGAAAGTGTCTTATTCTGTTGATCAATTTTACCAGTAGAAAAAAGGTTGTGTACTCTGGCTATGAAACCAAACATCATAGTATAAGTGCAGATTGTGTCCATAACGGTGACGTGGATCAATCTGAAAAACACAAGGGAATCTTAGCTTGATATATGTGAATTTAAAACTGAAGTTAATCAAGATGTGAACACGAGCTTACAGCTTCAAGCCAGTGTCTTAGAGCTAATTTCTGCGCCTTATCATCTTTGCACAAACCTTTTCCCACCTACCAATGGCACAAAAGAAAAGAAGAAAAAATATTTAGATGAGAAAATATTAAAAGGAAAATGGTCGGAAAGAGAATGAGAAATTTGAATTTGTCTATGTGGTCCCAGTCAAACATATAATTAGAAAAGACAAGTTGTGTCAAGTCAATTATATTTCAAGCAACCACTGTATTTTATTGGAAACCAATGGCTAAATTATTAAAGCAAACAATATTTATTCAGAGATTCTTGCTTCCCACACAAAAGGGGTACCTTAGCAGCCATGGTCCTAGCTCTTGCCCATTTTGAACTAGCTGATTCTGATTTACCAGAGTCAAAATTTGATGGGGAACACCTGCTAAGAGCAGCAAAATCCAAGGCTCTCCACCTGAAATTAAGATTTCAAATTGATTAAGCACTAAACCAACCCTGATCATTGAATTCTAATTGAAAAAAAACAGTATATACACTGAAAAACATAATTTTTCTACTGTCATCTGATAAAAAAATAGTTATTACTAATAGCATAGAAATTAAATTCAACGTAAATTCCCTTAAGCACAAAAGATATGTCATAAAGATGCCTATTGAACAAACCATAGCTCCTCACAGACAACTGCACAATCTGCAAGATTTCTTCTGGTTCTGTAGCCCTTGTAAACCTTCTGCAGCTTGATTGCAGCAACATCAAGCTCCCCAACGGGCTTTGGTGAAAACAAAATTTCTGATTCTGGAAAAACAAATGGGGGGCCTTGTTCATTGAACAAGCCATCAACTTCCTCATTTGAATCAGAATTACCAGAAAGTAGATATTTGAAGGAGAATGTGGTTTGCAGCTTCAGATTCCCCGCCTTCTTTCTCTTTGAGCTTGTATTCTCAGTAATAACCTCATCCAACTCATCAGGCTTATACAAGTCATCAAGGTTTCTGCACTTGTTGAAGCTCATTGTTCTGAAGGTGGTCTCGGCCTCCTTTGACTCATAGTCCAGAGGCCTTACAGTTGTCACCATTTGCACAACCTTGAAGCTGGCAAATAAGTAGTGCTGAATATTTAACAAGCACTGGGTTGGTTAGAGTTTCACAAACACTGCTGAATATTTAAGGAGAAGAAGACCTTTCCTTATCAGTAGTGACCCATTTAATGCATCAAATTCATGAACATGCCATTTTCATAAAGTCATAATCTTTAACACTCCCTACCCCAAGAGCAACGCTACCACTACTCAAAGAAAGGAAAATCCAAGTAGACCAAGTCAATCCTTGATTCAAAAAGCTTTAACAAAATTCAAACCAATTCCTACCCCTGAATCATCTATAAATAAACTACATTATGGTATAACAGAACCTTAAAAACATATGACAGTTTTCAATGAGACATGCAAAAGGCAAATTTCCAACTGAAAACTTAACAATCAATCACCTTAAAGTACACGAAGTGAGGTTCCTTTTTGCAAGGATAGATATATGGATAGGAGTTGAGTTTTCTTGGGGTTAGTGATAGAAATGCGCACTTCCGTTCTCTCTTATATAAGGCAGGAGTGTTGAAGACAGGAAAAGGGTGGAAATTTGTCATAGAAGGCACATTCAAATACGTAAAGGACAGAGATTGCAGAAAATTGTGACCCTTTTGGAATTTTTATTACCATGACTGAATTTAGTTTGAATAGGAAAATAGGAAATTTGCTTGGCCAAAGAGCCCCATAAATGGGTTATTTTGAATTCAGGAATTGGAAAATGATACTGTGTGACTTGCAGAAAGGGTTACATGAGTATGTGAAAAGTTTACCACGCGGTGATGTGAAAGAAACAGAATTAGTCAAAACTCAAAAGCATGCTATTTTTTTATGGGTCCTATATCAATACAAAATCAAATCGGACATTTTTTTTTTGTCTTTAGAAATAGGAAAAGAAAAACTATATTTTAAAGCGGCAGTCCTAAATAATACTATTTTAAATATTGCCATTTTTTAGTTTTTAAATTAAAAAAACCGAAATACTTTTGATAACACTTTTTTTTTTGTTGAGTGGAGGGGGAAGAAATGAGAAGTGAGAGAATTAGTTTAATGTGTTTCATAAGAAAAAAGATTTGAAAATATTTTTTTTTTAAATAATGAGATCTCTTTATAGTATTTTTCATTCATTTTTATTTCTTTTCTTCCACTCAAACTATGTAATTTTTCAAATACAAATATTTTTCATCATTTCTATTTTATATAAAAAAAAAACTTTATCCTTCCTATCACAACCCAAAATCGCATACTTGTTAACATTCTATTGCAATACTTTTATAATTGTGAAAATATCTTTATCTTTCATTTTATAATTTATTATTTTTTAAAATAAGAAAATATGTAATAAAAAAATATTTTTTAATTTTTGAATTATTTACTTTAAAAAATAGACTTTAAACCTAATTCAATCCACCAATCTAACTTATAAGAAATGAACTTTATGGTTAATCACGTAAATATGATTTCATGTGGTAAAAACACTAAAGGGAAGCTTATATCTAATTCAATAACAAATGCACAGCTGAATATGAAAAAAGCATATCAAGTTTTGATTGATTTGATGGTCTTATATTATAGATTTATTACTATTATTATTATTATTTATTATTATTATTATATATAATTTTTTAGCATATAATATATAGTATAACAAATATTAATATGATTTATAGTTTTTTTTTTCCACAACGTACCTTTTCTATATATAATTTGAGTTATGGGTCATGTATGTTGTTTTTGCCAAAAGCATATATTGATGTACACAACCACAATATGAGATGAAGATAAAAAAAAATGGTTTAACTTGAATGTATGAATAGCAATCTAAGAAACAAAATCAACTAATGTGAGAAATGTCATGTTTATTAAGTCAATTAAGGTATTATAAACGTGATGAAATTTATAAAAATAAACATGTTATGTTACCCAATGTACTATTTTATGTTATATTCATGTTTCTTCTTCTTATGTTGTGAAGCACGCACCTCCAAACTTTTTTCCCATTTCAATGGATTTTTCTTCCAAATTTGTTAATATAAATTGCACCTAAGATAAAGATTTAGGATTAAAAGTTCCAACTTCCTTCCTTTATCTTTGCCTTGATAGTTGTTAATTAAATGGTAGCATAAAAAATACAAAATAAAATTTCCTCATATCTTTAATGTTCAATATATATTTATTGCATTTTTTTTTTAATTTCACCCAAAGCACAATTTGTGCAAACACAACCATTAACATGTATTATAATTAAAATAAAATAAAACAAAATTTTCCCAAAAATATTATTTAAAATTTTACTTCCTAACATGTCATCGCATAATTAGGATTTTTTCACTAAATTTTTTTAAACTTGAACACAATTAGAGGGATATAAGGAAAACTTTGATATTTAAGAGTTATGTCACTCGAAAAAAAAAAGTGTGTATGTTCTCAAACTTTATATTATATATCTTTTGTTGTATAGCATCTTAAAATTGTGATAACATAGTACGTAGAAAATCATTATCACTACAAGTATTACTAATTTTATTATTAAGGCAATAATACAATATACGAGTATGACTATAATTAATGTAAAATTAAGTAACGATTATGATTAGAATTCAAAAATTAATATAAAATTACGTGATGATTATGATTAGATTTCGAAATAGGTAGAAATAAGAAAGGATATTGTTTGAATATACAAATAATATACTGTACTGTATTTATAATAGAAAGAATATAAATTAAGTCTAAAATATAATTAAAAAATAAAAATAAATTAAATAAAAATAAAAAGATAAAGATAATATATTTAATAATATGGAATCAATAAATAATATAAATTAAACAAATTAATTATTTTTAAAAAAATTACATTACTATTTTTAATTACACATTTTTATCTTAATTTACATTAAAAAAATGATAGACATGAGATAATACTTTCAACCATTCATGGAAAAAAGGAAATGATATTAAAAAGAATCCTACAACTGTTTGTTTTTAGACAAAGAAAAGATTGATTTTGATCTTTTGACTCTGAAGCATTAACTCCACGACTGGTCCATCTTTCATGTTGAAAAATAAAACCTGATTTAAGACAGTTTCGCATGCAAATTTGAACTTTTACTTATCTCACGACAAAGAATAATACTTACAAAAAAAAAAAAAACTATATGGATTTCAATTTTGAAACAACTACTAATTATATTCAAAAGATAAAAAATAATTTTAATATAGATGGTGTTTCATATGAAGCCAAAGCAGATTATATGTGAAAGTAAAGTGGATTATATGTGAAGGAAGAACAAGAAAACAAAATATAGTAATATGAATGGGAGACAAAAAAAAAATGCAGAGCATGAAACATAGTATTTCCTCGGACCGACGGAAGTACGGCACATAATATCACGTTCAATTCATATTCAAAGGTCGAATTTAGGGTTTGTTTTGATTATTATTTAATGTAGAATGTCTTTGTTTTCAACGCGTTTCACTTCTGATTCATGGTCATGAGGAAGCGTTGGTTGGTCATTAATATGTTTATATGAGTTGTGAATAGCTTGCGCAAGACGTTCAACTACATGCGTGACTCCGACCTTGACTCAGTTATGTTCTGTCGTGAATCATCAGTTTTTTTTTTCATCTACAGTTTGTGTTAGCCATGTTCTCCACGCCCTCCTCCCATGTGCACCATATGCCCAAAACTGAATACCAAAAAAGTCTTCCTTAATTTGGAAGGGTTTGTGATTGAAAGATTTTTGTTGGAAGTCTTCTTAGAAATAGAACCAAATTATAATATATAAGTGAAGTGCAAATCTCATCTAACAAAGAATTGACTGAAATTTAAGTCCACTTTCTAATATAGTATCAGAGTCAAATTAGAGTCTATCATAACGATATTTTTTATATTTTAAACATTTTTATTCCACCTATTATTTTACAAGTCGGTTTTGTAAAATTGAATTAGGTTTAAGTCTATTTTCTAATTTTTCCGTTCTTTTCTTTTTCTTCAAAAAATTTAACTCAAAAAAAAAGAAATTCAATTTCACTCCATTCTTTTCTATTTGTATTAAAGAAGTTGGGAGCAACGTTATCATCACTATTTCATTGAAGATGATTGTCATAATTATCACTGACACAAGAGAAGATAATGTAGTGTTAGAATATATCAACTTGATTAATAGATATCGAAGATATGGATAAAGAGAAAAAGAGAATTTAGTATAATCACAATTATTTAGATATAGTTTACTATTAATTATAAAAAATTTATATTATTTAAAATTATTACAAATAACATAGCTCTGTATATTTGTTATGGTGTATCTCGAATGTAAGCTCCAAGCTTCCTAGGCTCCAATGACAACCGAAACAATGTTGTCATCAGGAGACTCAACGACAAGGATTTGAAAAAGACACCACAAAGACAATGATTGTAACGGCAACCAAAGCGTGGTGCAGGGAGAAAGAATATTTTAGTCTTTTTGGTCTTTGAAGATGCAACTGGTAATCATGGGACTGCTGGAAGCAAAAGCTGGGCATTGGCGTTTTTTGGGCTTATAGGCTTTTACCTATCAAATGGCTATTGACACCTCCCAAAGTGTTATTAGTTTTATAACTTGAAAATTTATCTGCAAAACATTTTAAAAGTATATATGTATATTGTTTGATAACTTTGTTGCTGATTAAAAGCTAATCAAATTTATTCACTAAACATGTAATGAAATTATATCAAATAAAAAATAACACAACCAAAAAAAAAAATGCGAATAAAACAATTGCTAAATTAAGCTTAATATACACATCAAAATATCACTACGTGAATAATAATACTGAAGACAAATACGTGTAAAAGTATGGTTTTTCTTTTCATTACATCACAGATATATTATTTTAATTTTTATATTTTCACCATATATTTTATATTTAGATTTCTTTTTGTCTTCCGTATTTCATTCATTTGTGTCGTGGATAAAATACTACTAAATATTTGTTTTTCTTTATTGAATTTTAAATGATCTAAACTCATTAGATTTTGAAATTTAAATGTATTTAAGATTATATTAAAGATCAAATTTTATCATATTAAAAATAATAGCAGTATTTTGTTGGCTATTTTTTTTTGAAGAATTATAAAGAATTTATATTAAGTTGTTCTTATATATATATATATATATATATATATTAAAACATATTTCGTACATGTAAAATTTTAATTACTAAATACATTAAAATTTATATTATTTTAAAATTGAAATATAATAACTTAGTGAATTACAATAATATTATAAATTCAATGGCAGTGGTTTCACATAGAATAGTGTTTAACTAATTTTTTATAATTTCATGCTGTAAAAAGTTTACATGTTTTTTCTATTAGATAAAAGAAGAAAGAAAGAAAGAAAGAAAGAAAGAAAGAAAGAAGTTGAAGAGAAGAAGAAAGAAACAGCCTCAACTCAACTCAACTCAAGCGTAAACTTCAATGGCGGAAAGGGATCGCAAGCCCAATGACTCGATTTCAGGTTATCATCATTCAAAGTTTTCTTCTTTTCTTAATTTTGGTTCAAATTTTTATCTTTTCTTAATTTTGGTTTGAAAATTCTTAGGATTCACCCTGGGTATTGTGGGCTTTCATCTTTCACCTATTGCAGTTTCTGATCTTGTAACCTTATTTTCAAGATATTGCCCTTTACTTGATGTTGTTGAAATTGGTTACGATATGGTAACACCCTTGGAATTCTCAAGTTACTATCTGTTGTGGTCTGTATTGAATCTAGAGGGGAAGAGGGGAATGTGAGAAAATGGTTTTCAATTTTCATTTTTGTTTTTACCTATAATTACAAACATTGACTTTCTTTTTCTCCTTTTTAAGGATTTGTTTAACGAGAAGTGAAATTAGAAAATTGACAAAAGAGAAATTTTCTCAGCCCTAATTCATAATATGGTTTCTGCTGCTTGCCCATTGCTGAAATTTTCTTTCTTTCTGGATGTGGACTTGTGGGGAAGATTGGGAGGTTATTTGACTTCTTAGGTTGGAATTGTTGGTTAAATGTTTTTGGTGTATGCATGGACTAATTCATGATGACACTTTTTTTTTCTTTCAAAAAACATTAAAGATTTAAATTGTTTGTATTTGTTTCTCGGAAGAAAAAGACGTAAAATCTCCAAACATTTTTGAGAGAGCTAAGGAGGAGTTTGAGGCAGTATTTCATCATGACAAATCGCCTCACCATCACAGAGAAACTCATGGGAGAAGTGACGACATTGATGAGAAAACTCCATCTGATGAAGTCAAAGGGCCAAATGTGTTTGAACGGGTGAAGGAGGAGTTTGAAGCTGTTGTTGAGGCCATTCACCCCAAGAAAGAATCTGAATCTAGCACACCAAAAAGGGATGGCTAGGGTGTGCCCTTATTTTATATAACCAAGGAGTTTGAAGACTTGTCTTGGTGTTGTTAACCATCTAAACTACCATGTTTGGCTTGTCCATTTATCTTTCTTTTCTTGTTGTCTCAATTATGATGTATAAATAGTAAATGATTTGTGTTTCCAATTGATTATATGAACGCATAGTCCTCTTCTCTTCTTTTCAGAAAAAAAAGGAAAGAAATTGTCCCTGGTTTGGTGGTAGATTATCGATGTGAAAGTTTAATTGTAAACTCTGATCTGTAACATCATCTAGTACAGCGGAAGGATTTATGATTCACAAAGTATTCCACTCTTTTATTAGGCATTTAACTTTGTACGATCAAAACATTTAGTTGCACATGTCATCTGTATAGAATAAAATTTGGGATTCAATTACACTAATATTGGTGTCTAATTATATTTTAATCCGCTTTAGCAATTCTATCTCGTGTTGTCTTTTCCTCTTGCCAATCTATATATTTGCCGATCCAGATTTAAATCTTACCAAAAATGATAAAACTGGTCTTACTGGTAAGTTAACTAACATATATGTCATTGAATTCCATTAGAGTATCAATAATGGAGCAATAGCATATAATGCTGAGTTAGGGATAAATTATTGGTTGGTGCAGGGAAGTTTGATTTGGTTTGACATGTATGCATTTAAGAATATATATGATGATGGCCTCTCCACCTCCGAGCTGTTAGAGTGTTGGAACTATGACTCCAACTCATATATTCATGTTAAGCAATAAAGCAGAAGCTTCTATTAGTAGTATATGAAAGCAGAAGCTTCTATTAGTAGTATATGAGGAACGCAGAAAATGGCATCAGATGCGAATTCAGACACTTAGCAGAAAATGTAAATCCTCCATTATCTGAGAAAATTTTGTACATCCTATAAGCAACACAAAGTATGTAAGTAATACTGATTTATATCATGAAAAATCAAAGCAATCCTTGCATGAACTAGATTCCACGTTATATAATAAAAGCACTGTAGTTTATATTTTAGGAAAGTAGAATTCTAAGCAGAATTTGTCTTAAAACACTTGAAAACCTGTTTATTTAGAATGCTGTGGAGCCAATTTCACTTGGGGTGATTTAAAATTTCTTATAATAGTTTCTTTCAAATCTTATTCTAATTAGTAAAAGAACTAAATGCATTCATTTTTTTTTTATATTTGAAACTTATTTTAAAGTACTAAGAAGATTAATAGAAAAGTTACAACAGAAGAATATACCGTTACTCTTTCATTTCCCAATTAAAGTTACTTGAACAGCCAAACATTCATGCAAACTATCTAACTCGTAAAGCTATATTTTTTCTCCCTCATGTTTTTCCTTAACTCCTTTTCAGCAGCCCTAAACTCTATATTATTTTTGCTAGGGGTCTTTTCTGTCACTTTCTTAGCAACTGTCTGCAGGTATGTAGGTAGATAGCATCAGCTTCCTTGTCTATATAGCACATCAACATTGAAATATCCTTTTACTCAAATCACTCACCTGCCCCATAACTATAAGTAATAATTCCCAGACAATAGGGTTCACCCACATTGCACAAAAATGAATATATAGGTGCATTTGTTATTGAGTCATACCTTCCCTTGAGTGTCCTTTAACATGATTGATGGATGAACTATTCAGGTCATTTTTACTAACCTTTTTTATAGCATCACCGAGCTTATTTATTGCATATATCTGAAACACTTGTTATCACACAAACTGCACTGGCTGCAGTCAATTACAACACAATAATCTCGACTTTACATTGCCTAATAAGCTTAACAGAAAAAAAAAAATGACATAATAGAACACTAATCTTAATGGCTACTTAACCTATAACTCACCGAACACTCTTTGCTTAATTATGCATGCCTTGTTTGTTCTCTTTCTTCCATGGTGCTTTTTGTACCATAATAAATCATGCAACTGGCTGCAGTCAATTACAACACAATAATGTCTACTTTACAGTGCCTAATAAGTTTAACAGAAAAAAAATGACATAATATAACAGTAAAACTTAATGGCTACTTCACCTATAACTCACTGAACCCTCTCTGTTTACTTGTGCATGCCTTGTTTGTTCTCTTTCTTCCATGTTGCTTTTTGTACCATAATAAATGATATAACTGGAATATGCTCTGCATTTAATGCTGGAAAATATCCAGCAGGTGAGTGGGACACCCAAATTCAATGCCAAGTAGTAAAGGAATAGCCCAGATTGGATGTTAATAAGGAGACTTGTGTAGGTTCTCCAACAACCAACCCTTGGAAAGTTGAGAATGTTACCGTATTTAATTCGTTAACTAACTCATTAAATTTCTTTTCCCGCAGAACTGAATGCTTAGAGACTGGTGCTTTTTACCACTTTAAATGACTGGGTTTCTGTTGTTGATTTCTTTCTTCCCAATATGGCAATGAAAGCATCAGAAAATGGGAAAGGCTTTGTAAGTAGTGTGTGGTCTACACGTCAAAGTTTTTATTTTTTTATTTTTAATCTGAATTATAAAAACTTTATAGGGGCCTTGCAGGTGTTTCAGACAATCAGGCCCTAAAAGGGTGCTGTTATTCTGAATTAGTGGACCACCATAAATAGCACTACTAATTTAGATTGATTTGAGAGAGAAAGGTTTGTTGGCTTGTTTTGAAAGGTAAGTTATCCAAGGTTAGATGCAGAAAGACAGTGGAAAAAAGACTAGTCTTTGGACTTCCTTGTGAGTTGTCAAATGAAGGTGAAAATTGCTGTGCATTTTAACTATGTGACAAGAAAACTGAATCTCTTGCTTGTGAAGCAAAATCTCTTGGCCAATGCGTAGGTTTTAAAGTGTAGCCTTAGAATGTTTGGGGGTCCCGGCCTGCTTTTTGGGATTTGAAGCTTGCAAGCTCCTTTGGTATCCTTCATATATTCCAGCAATCATCCCTAGCTAGCCACTTGTTATGAATGATTTAAACCCTGCACGTCTCTCACAACATTATCATCAACACAAACATCACTCCAACATTACCATCAACAACAAACATCATCTGATTACATCCATCATTTGCACTTTTGAAGAAAGAAAAATGATAGGAAGATTATTCTGTTTTCTGCTAGCACTGCAAACAGTGAGTTTGGTTTCTGCAATTAGGAAGCCATTTCTTCCAGGTTAGTTACACTTACACACACCGTTCTGAAGATTTACTTCCTTCTATTAGCTGCAATTGTAGGTTTGTCATACCTTAACTGTAACTTATAAATTGGCTGTGATATTTCTCCAAAACTTTTCAAACATACTTGTAGTAAGAAAATGGCATTTAAATGGCTTGCCCTCAGAACTTTCAGCTCAGTGTTCATTTTTATACTCTTGATCATCTCAGTAAACTGTAGTTGGTATGCTTCTCTCTTTCTCTCCTATGTTAACTGTTGTCCCTTCCTTTTCAGCCCAAGAAGAGGTTCTACAATCTCCACCACCATATACTACAGAATCAAAAAAGGTGCGTTTATCTCTCTTTTGTTTGGAACTGGGTGGTATACTTGGTGTACTGATGACCAATGCATTGTTGCATTGTGTTTTCTATCTATGTTAAAGGGTTTCATGGACATAGACACCTCAGAGACAATGCAGGAAGCATATGATAGAGGAGTGAGCAAAATAGGGTCAAGTCCACCAAGCTGTGAGCACAAGTGCTATGGTTGTGTTCCATGTGAAGCCATTCAAGTTCCCAGCACCAGCACCAGGCGCAGTCATTTGGGCATCCAGTATGCAAATTATGAGCCTGAGAGCTGGAAGTGCAAGTGTGGTCCCTCCTTCTATAGCCCGTGAACACTGTTCATATCTGCTAAATATTGTTGATATAATGTAATGACATGATATCACCTCTCAAGTTCATACATAATATCCCATTGTAGTTTGTGGAAACGTGCCCTCTTGTTAACAGTTTGGCAAATCAACACTATCTTTACAACCACTGTCAAGCAGATAAATCTCAGGCTAATCTTGCAATATTAAAACGCAAATGCTCTATATGAATAGATGCATTTGATAAGGTTAGCTGGATTTTGACATCAGAACCTTTAGAAAACTCAACAAGACAAAAACAGAAACAAAAAGAAAAAGAAGCAAACAGATTCCATCCAAAAGCATGGTTGCAAGGTCTGACCCATACATTTCATGGCTTCAACCGATTTATCTTCATTTTAGGAAAAGTTTATAGGGGTTATAGGTTTGCAGTTCCAATCTTTGCACTCTTCAGTCCTCTCCCTGTCAATCAGTTATCTCATATCGCTGACTTACCAGCGTAGGTGCAAGCTTAAACAAAATAAGTGGACCAAACATAAATGGAGGCTGAAAGAGATATGTGATTCAGATTAGCCTTGCTGTCACATTCATACTCCGTTTTTCTGAGCACCCATTTCACATTTTTTGACTGAACTGGAATTTATGTTGTACATAATCACATTGAAATTTTAGTTAATATATTTTAGATAAATATTCACATATTTGATCACATGTATTAATGAACTTAAATTTGATTTTTGAATTTTTTGTCAGGGTTTTTCCAAGTCTACTTGGTCAATGATAATTTCTTCTTGTGATACTTACAGATCTAACGAGTTCTGTAACACAATGAAAATTAATTACAGATGAAAATGAGGAATGATTTGGTTGTGCTCCTTCATATCATTCGAAATCAATTTTGTAAATGCAAACACTAAGATATATTTATAGTCCAGTTTGCTATGTTGCACAAATACAATGATTATTTTCCATTCTTTTTGTCTTGAATTAGTCTAACCTGTCAAATTATTTTGAAACATTCAGAATTTGATAAATCAACACAATACGGGAAAGTAGTTCCTCATTCATATCACAAGTTCATAACATTATGATCACATTATTCGCGCGTAACTACAGAGAACAAACAATCTAGACTTACTTTTCATCATTCTGGTGAATATTCATTCTACCATTCGATAAGAATTATTCTGGTTTGTTCTATAACACAGACTATTTTTGTATATCAGACGAACTCTATGGAAGCTTAGTAGCACTTTGATTCCATTCTGCTCTGAATAAAAATATTAGAATGCAACAGTCTCCAATATTATATAGCCAAGAATCCAATATCATTGCCACCTAAACATATGCACCAGAAGGCGTGATAACCAAAAGCTGCACATGAATTATTAAGTGAGTAATAAATTGTGATACCTGCGGAGAGTGATGCTAAATGTTACATCTATATATGGTTAACTGTCTGAGGTAGTTCCTTAAACATGTTCCATATCCAAACAATCAAAGGCAAAATGTAAAGAGCCTTACAGTTCCAGTGCAATACATAACTAAAAGCTGCATTTTTTTACGATTCATCTGCTGCCACGATTCGCGTGAAACACACTTCAAAATCCGGTCTCATAAGGGCATCATTATACTGTATTTGTTGTTCATTCCTTCATTTATGTTATAAATTAAGAATCAGTAAACCATGTTCCATATATAGTTCCAGTATCAACATATCTTAACTTTGAAAATCCACTTTAACAGAGGATAAGATAGATTGATTAAAGCCTAAATAAATGATTGATTCTACTTTAGATGAATTTCATTTTATTTTCTAATAATTTATTGCTGTCACAGCTGAATTTGTTTTTTTTTTTAATTTTTTCTTTCTCTAAACTGTTTTGAATTTCAGGTAGTTAAATATAATTAACTTTAAGATTCTATGGTTACAGTATTAATCACAGTTCAATACTCTAAATTTTATGACCATATTTATCAATTTATTTTTTCAGAAAAATAGGAAATTGAAAATTTTGGACACATAAGTGGATGAGAATTGTATAATAATAAGATTAAATAATTTTAAAATAGATATTTTTTCTGTGTAATTTCTTACAAGCAGTGACAGAGATAGTGTGGAATATTCAAGAATTTATATTTCAGGTTTTGTTTGGGGTTTGTGAACCTTAGTGTAATTTTTGAGACAATTGCTTCTGTCCTTAGCAGAAATTGGAGTATTAATATTACTAAACAGAAATATTTTTCAACAAAAACAAACAGGCGTATTTTTATTTACCATATTGCCCTTCTCTCTTAATAAGATTAATTTCAATCTCTTATTTGCTCCCTCTCTGCTCACAGATCTTCCATTCCAATAGTTGTAGCGCAGTGTGAAATTGTCTTCTCTCTGACATGGCATCTCAAGTAAGCCTCTTTTTCTCTCTGCAAAATCTTTATCTCAGAAATCTCATATCTTGTGCACACAAATCACACTTTTGTATGCATATTTAGCTAATTGTGATAGGTTCGCGAAAAACTATGAAATGGGTTGAATTTTGATTTTCTTTTCCCTCGTAATGGATCCGTTGGAGCACGAACTTATTCCCGTAAATCTAGGGATTGGGTTTCCAAAAAGTTCTTATTTAGCTACTGTATGTTGGATCGTCAAGTGATGTGGAGTATGAATGATGATATACGTGTGAGTGGGTGTTTTAATTTGAGATGTTGGTTCACTCTCGTTTCAGATCTGTTTGTAACATTGTCCTTCTGAGTGTTTAATTTTTCAACTTTCTGGCATAAATGTGTTGATTTGTTTCTGGGTTTGCATCAGCTTTTGAAAACATGGTACCTGCTCCTGGTAGAATTGATGATAATTAGGAAAAAGGAATTCAACGATTCATTATTGTTTTCATGTACTCTAACGTCTGATGATTAGTGAATGTGCTGGAAAGCATATTTGTACATTACTGTATGAATTGAACACTATAAATGATACTCTGTTATTCAACTTAGGAGATTTTTTCATATATTTTCCAATGTTAAATGTGGTAAGCAGCAGGTTTGCTAGCATTGCAATTTATGCACTTTTTGGATAAACTTCTCAATAAGTACTTGAAAAGAAAATAGTAAGACAATTTCGGTTTCTTCTAGAAGTTAAAATTAGTTTATGCATAAATTAATTTATAGATGTTCTCGTTAAAGTCATTAGAAGCTGATTTTTATATATACATAAGTTAATTTTAACTAACTGAAAAGCTTAATTCATTTCACCTTCTTATTTTCTCCTCATATTAGTACATGTTGAGAAGTTAGTGTGAATAGAGAATTAGTAGGTAATGCCAGCTAGTGAAAAAAAATTATTGATTACCGATTTTTATTTTCCCATAAATGATGATGTCAAAAGGAAGCTGTTGCACTCACTCTGCTTGCATTTGCTTTCATTGGGGAGAAGCTTCTGGTATTTGTGATAAGCAAAGTGCTCTTTTAATGACTGGCTGCTGTATTGTTACATTTGTAGGGTTTGTGTCCTTTGATAAAGAATATTCTTCTTTTGGACTCTGAAGGGAAGCGTGTGGCAGTCAAGTATTACTCAGATGACTGGCCGACAAACAATTCAAAGTTAGCTTTTGAGAAGTTTGTATTTAGTAAGACTGTTAAGACAAATGCTCGTACCGAAGGTAAGCATTACAGTTTAACAACCATATCTATGAAGTCATTTTGTTTTGTATTTGGTTCTAGAGGTGGCCATATCAATCTGATTATGATTTTTTTGTGTTATAAAATTTTGGTTATTGATTAATCTATTTTTCACTTTGGTTTGATCTTTATATACTTCTGTCTGAGCATTTCTTTCAAGAATTCTATTAACTTCCGTACATAGCTTATATCTTGACATCATTAAAATATGAGTCACAATGTTAAACCTTGGACTAAATAATAAAGTGAAGTATTTTCATGACGTTTTTATATCAGATTAAATTGTATACTGTCTCACTTGGTCCAATTGGTGTTTTCATATTAGTATACAAAAATTCTCTGAATTCTTTTGGAACATTCTTACGATTGTGCTGTGCATTCCTGTCTGCTGCATACCAAGTTCAGAAATTGATTGGGCTTCAACTGTGCGTTCCTCTTTGATAATGCCTAAGTGTAGAATGTTCAGTGGAATACTTAAGTGACTTGGTTCTCCCCTCGTAATGAAGGGAGGGTTCCCCAAGCATTTGTGTCCTTATATCAATTTGTATTAGAGTTAGTTGCTGGGATCTCCAAAAGGATATGGAAGGACTTACCAGAAAGGCCAAGTTAAGCATTGTAGAATGTCAGCTCCTTCGACATTGGCTCTCAATAGCAGTGCTATGGTACAGACATGGGGTATTAAGGGATGTTTAAGCATCACATTGAGTGGTACGAGATGCCTAGTGGAGTACTTAATGTTTTGATTAGCTTAGTGGTGTACTTAATGTTTTGGTTGTCCCCTCTTAATGACTAACTTTTAAGGGAGGGATCTCAAAGTGCCTTGGTGTTTATCATTTTTCTTTTAAGAAAATTTTTTGTGCTTTATATGTATTAAAAGTTCTGCCATGGTCAACCGTACAGCTATTATATGTAGTATTTTGGTTTGTCCTTATGATTCATGTTAATTGATGAGGAATAAGATTGAAAGTTTATTAGCTTGTCATTAGTGGGGATAAGTGATATACAGAAGTAGTCTACTACTGTATTGATCTCAAACATATGATGGGAACATCCCTAACAACCCTAGGCATGGTTAATCTTTCCTTTATTTCCCTTCCTAGGAATCAACATGAAATCAATAGTTCAACGAAAGCAGCTATCAGCATAACATACTAATGATATTTATATGTTATTGTTCAAGAAAGGGACACACTTCCGCATGTATTATTCATGTTTCTATTGAAACTGATTTGTCGTTTACAATTATCTGCAGCTGAGGTAACACTACTTGAGAACAATATCATTATTTACAAATTTGTACAAGACTTGCATTTCTTTGTTACTGGTGGTGATGATGAAAATGAGCTCATTTTAGCATCGGTACTTCAAGGTTTCTTTGATGCAGTCACCCTTCTATTGAGGTATTTTTGGTTGTATTTTATTATCTGGATCTAAAAGTTGATGCACCTTTACTGATCATGCTGTGTGTGCCTTTATACAGGAGCAATGTTGACAAAAGAGAGGCACTTGAGAACTTGGATCTCATTCTGTTGTGTCTTGATGAGATTGTTGATGGAGGGTATATATTTCTTACACAACTTTTATTTCCTCAAAACGTAGTTTAATTTTTTAATAGTATTGTTTTTCCTTGAAGGATGATACTTGAAACAAATGGAACTCTTATTGCTGAAAAAGTGACCTCTCATAGCTTGGATGCTGATGCCCCCTTGTCAGAGCAGGTAAGGCAACTCTGTTTTGGCTTGGTTTCTGTTATTAACGTGCTTTTTCTGTTGTGCTGTACAACACAATTGCACAAAATCTGCATATAGATCGAAGATGGTTAGGTTATTCCCCGAAGTAATATTACCTTTGATAGCAATTTTTCTGTAACACATTTTTGCAAGCCAACTTTTAGAATAAGAATGGCATGTAGTTGATCATCAATCTAACAGTAATTTTCTGAATGTTGCAGACACTGACTCAAGCTTGGGCTACAGCCAGAGAACATTTGACAAGAACCCTTTTAAAATGATGCTTGCATACACCAAAAATGCTTATTGTTGAATGGCCAAATTTTTGTCTGTTAATGAGAGTTGTTCCATCCCCTTATTTGTGGATTATTGTTCCGGGCACCATACCATTGTTCTGACAAGTGTGTACCTGCTGCATTTTAGTCATTATTTGCCAAATTCAAGACTACAATTCATCCGCTTAGTTTTCAGTGGTTATATATAGTTCCAAGGTTAAATGAACTTCAACCCTATGAAACCTATTCCACGCTCATTCATTAATCAGACATGATATACCTGTTCTATCATCTGTCCACAATCCACATACAGTAGTCACATCAACACTTTGGAATAATCTTATGACTTTTTTCTAACATTTCGTTGGTTAAGAAAACTATTAAAAGGTGAATTTATGTTAATTATATCCCCATTTCTGTTTAATCACTTGAAAACTGTCTGTCTTTGATTTCCTCTGTCTAAATTACTGCAATATGTTTCACGATTACGCGACTTTAAAAAAAAAAAAAAATCTTTGGATAAGCAATATCCAAAATATAGATTTTTCTAATATAAATTAACAAAAGGAGCAACTGTAATTCATTTTTGTGTAAGAAACACCGCAAGATCCTTGTAACGCCAAAACTACTTAAAGATCAAAACCTAAATACTTAATCAAGATTGAAAGTTGGAAATTTAAAGTGAATCTAAGTTTTATATTTGGATAAAAATTAAGAAGTTAAACATTATATATAAATATCAAAAATCTATGAATTTATTATCTTAAAATTTTGAATTAAAAATAACGTTAATTTTTTATATAAGTTGACTTAAACCTTATCGATGTTATTTGTCTTTTTTTATAAACTCTCTAAATTCCCACATTAAGATAGTCTATTTTGGAGATTTATGTTTTGTATCCAATTAATTCAGAAGAGTTTATATATGCCAATTCTTACTCTCCTTTTTGTCGGTTAATCTACAATATGGAAAGTGAAAATATCAAGTTTTTTTTTTTCACCCTCTTAGATATTCTTTATTTTTTCTCTTGTATTTCACAACTTTTTGTGCCAAGTAGCCAAAAAAAAAATCCTCACTACCATTTCGATTTTAAAACAACTATCTTGATAGTTTTTACATTCTATTTTTTTGTAGTATATTAATTTCAATTTAGTATAACATTATACTACAATTTTAAACTATAAATTATACATTCAAAATGTAACTTATACCTTTAGAAAGATTTATTTATTATAAATTTCAATTATATATCCAAGGCTTAAATTAGTGAAATAAAAACTTCAATCCATTGGGTTTACATGCAAAAGCTACCATTTAGCACTCAACTATTTTTCACTGGAATATAACCTTAAAGTCACGTGTAAACGTCAGAAATTCACCACAACATTCCTATCCGTTGGCTTTTCAAAGAGTCATGAGGCAGAAATTCCCTGAATAAACTGTTATCAATGTTGTTCCCAAGAGTTCCCACTGTAATAATAAACAGTGACATGGTTCTGGTTTTCTCTTATGCTAAACTTATTTTTCATATATAGTAGGAATGTGACTTGGATTTTGTCCTATGGATGGAATCATTTTAACGATTGACAATTTCACATGCAACGTAACGTAAATACAATCACATCGAACTCTTCTACCCCTACAATAGTTATGGTAGTGTTGTAACAAAATTGTTAGGTCTATCAAGAAAAAGGTTTTATAGGAGAGTCAGAATAGTAAATGAGATTTGAGAGTTCAGCCAGATAAGGGATTGATACCAATTTCTATCCAAAACTTTAAGACAATGGATTAATGAATCTTTCATCTTTATATAGTATTTTACTTTCTCATTTCTATCTAACGTGGGACTTAGACTCACTTGGATTCCCAAGAAAAATCTTTCCGTTTTCTAAGTTTGTAGCTGAATACTGCTCCAGCTGCAGTACAAACTTTATAAAGATATTTAGGAATTTGTTCACAGGCAACAACAGTAACCAACTATTATGCTATCCTAGTATTGGCCTCGTCAGATTATTTGTCTGATGGCTAATATTTATCTAAGCCAGCTTGATGGCCTTAAAAGTGCTCTTTTCACTGGCGAATATTTATTTTTGGCTTCTTTCATATGATGCAAACACATTATGACAGTTTCATACAAAGGTTTTCTTTGCAGTGTCTACAGATTATAGGTATAACTTGTACTATAACCAGCAAAAAATTCTACATGTTGTGAAAGAATAACGAAGCTTATTGTGCATAGCAACATCAAACTCATGCAGAAACAACGTCATCTTATAGGGTCCCAAGAATCAGCAAGTGTTCAAAATTAGTTACAAGCAATATTCAAAGTTCTGAATAAAACTACAGTAAATAGAAAATTGGAAAACTTTTACTATTGACATTGAAATTTTACTCAATTTTCATCTTGTTTTAAACTCCCAAAAATATCTGTAAGAATATTCAAAACTAAGAAAAACAGTCAGGAGCTTTTCTCAGTTGATTGAGTAGAGTATAAAATGTTGTAAACTTTCTTATACTCGTGTTCATTTTCTATGGATAAAAAAATAGCACTAACAACAACCATCAATGATATTAGCAGTAAGAAAAAAAAAATTGATCTTAAGAGACTTGTCTATAACTGCCAATCACTGCTCTAATAATTCGATGTCCATTCACATTAAAATAGATTAAAAAAATAGAATATCTTTGAATGATTTCACTATGATTGATGTTTTATTTTTAATTTAGCAGTTATTCTGATTTCCTTATTAGTTGTTTAATAATGTAGTATAATAGTAAGAATTGTTGGTATCTATAAAAATATTTCTTTGTTTAGAACTTGGAAATTCAGGAGTACACAAACACAACCGTCTTAGACTCTCAAAGATACACTCCTAAAACACTTAATACACAACACAGGCCCTCTCTAATTTTTCTCTCTTCAAGGTGGTGCACACTACACACATTTTTCCCGTGACTCTCTCCCTCTCTTTTCCGCACACTCACACAGCTTTCTTTCTCTGCTGCTGCTGCACTTTGCTCTTTTTCTTCTCGGTAGTGGTGTTTGTTGTTGGAAGTTTCACGTCAACTAGAAAAAAGACCAAATTATAATATATAAATGGGATGGAGACCTTATCATATAATTCGGTTTGGTGGAACTGAATTAGACTTAAGCCCATTTCTTAATATGTTCTATGTGGACATTCTCTGGTGGGCCACCACATCTCGCAATTGACGTTTTTGGGGGAAGCAAAAAGTTGGTGCCTGTGGAAAAACCTTACACATACAAAGACTTTTTTCTCTTCCTTTTTGAAATGTTTAAACCCGTGTGGGACCCATTAAAGTTTATTCCACAAGAATAAGCTACTTATTGATATATTTGAAAACACGAGGCTGCTCTGCAAGGAGTAAACTTTGCAGTGAGTTTTTCTTTATAAACGTAGCCTCCCTACACATACAGAGAGACTGCACTGCTGCAAAAGCAGCAAGCCATTCAAGCTCAAAAGATGACTTACTTTGGTATCAACATAGGTATATACTACACTATAGTTCTTTTTTCTGTTGTGAGTTATATCATATTACATTATAGGTTGTTGCATTGTAGTCTTGCTAGTCATCAAATGATAAACATTCATTTAACTATGTTTTCCTTTAAGATTTTACTGGAAACTAGAGATGACACATTGTTACAGTATATATATATATATATATATATATGTATGTATGTATATATATAATTATGTGAGTCTAAAAGATCAAATGAAGGACTTCAACAAACCGTGTATTCATCTTTTGCACTCTATATTGTTAAAATTAATTGCATCTCGTTCTAGTCAAGCGCAGCACAATGTTAAGACTTGTGAAGATAAAATTTTAGTTAATAAGAAAATAAAATGACTTGTTAATATTTTAAAATAATATACTAATGTTACAATCCAGATCATGCAAATTAAGTACCATAATTTTATATGTAAATCTTTGTATTGAGTTGAAGATCTTTAATTTATTTGGAGTCATGTGTTCTCAATTTCATTGCAATAAAGAGATCTCCAACACACCTTGTCCAACGCAGTTGGCTTTTGATTTTGAGTATGATGTACTTTCTCATTAGCCCAGAAATGATTTGAAATGTTACGTGTAGAAGTGATGAACTTATGAGTAATTCTTTGTTAATGGATATGCAGTGGATTTCTCATGGACTTGTCTGAGAGATTTTGATTTCACTTCTCTGTGCTCCCAAACCAGCATAATAGACATTTTAAAATTATTTTTCATGGGTGTCTTCTACACGTCTTTGCTTATTTCATTTATCAGAGGAAGTTCTGCATGTGGTAGCAACAGAAAAAACTGGGTTGTCCTTGTTGTCTCCATCTGTTGTGCTCTCATTAGCGTTGCACATTTTAGCAAAGGCTTGAGGTTGCGGAATCAGCAGAGCTGGTTGGGTTGTATTTTCAGAGCATTTGTGTGGCTTTCTTTTACAGTTTCATTGCATGTTCAGAGAAACAAATGGATAAAAATTCTAAACTCTATCTGGTGGACATCTTCCTGTGTACTAGCTTCAGCTCTCAACATTGAAATCATGCTCAAAGAGTACACAATTGAACTGTTTGAAATACTACAATGGCTTGTACATTTCTTACTTCTCTTTTGCTCCTTCCAAAATCTCGGTTACTTTGTCACATCCCAAACTAAGCCAGAAGACACTGCAAGTTTATCTGAGCCTCTGATTGCTCAGAAAGTTGAAACTACACAAACACAACTAGGGCGTGCTACCCTTCTCAGTAAGTTAACTTTCTCTTGGGTTAATTCTTTACTGAGATTGGGTTACTCAAAGCCACTAGCTCTTGTAGATATCCCATTTCTTCTTCCTGAAGATGAAGCGAACTTGGCCTATGAAGCTTTTATGCATGCATGGGAATCCCTTGTAAGGGAGACCAGCAATAACAACAACAAAAACTTGGTTCTTTGGTCTGTAGCTAGAACCTTCTCCAAGGAGAACATATTAATAGCATTTTATGCATTACTCAGAAGTATTTGCTTGATAATTTCTCCTCTAATACTATATGCTTTTGTAAACTACACAAATACCACTGAGGGAGATCTCAAACAAGGTTTTTCCATACTGGGTTTTATGGTTCTCAGCAAAGTGGTTGAGTCTCTGTGTCAAAGACATTGCGGTTTTGGCTCAAGGAGATCAGGAATGAAAATTAGATCAGCTCTGATGGTGGCAGTGTACCAGAAACTGCTAAAGCTTTCCAGCTCAGCAAGGACAAGGCACTCAACTGGAGAAGTTGTGAATTACATTGCAGTTGACGCATATCGATTGGGAGAATTTCCATGGTGGTTTCATATAGCATGGACTTCTGCAGTTCAACTTGTTTTGTCCATCATTATCCTTTTTAGTGTTGTGGGTGCTGGTGCTCTTCCAGGTTTAGTCCCTCTTCTCATCTGTGGACTTCTCAACTTACCATTTGCAAAGATCATACACAGTTGTCAGTCACAATTCATGATGGCACAAGATGAGCGTCTCAGATCAACTTCAGAAATTCTACATAGTATGAAAATCATCAAGTTACAATCCTGGGAAGATAAATTCAAGAACTTAGTTTTGTCCCTACGTGCTAAAGAATTCAAATGGTTGACTAAGATACAGATCATCAAAGCTAGTGGGTCATTTCTATATTGGATGAATTCCATCGTTGTTTCTACTGTTGTTTTCCTCGGGTGTGCTCTTTTCAAAAGTGCCCCACTGAATGCTGGGACCATTTTCACAGTAATTACGACATTGAGGATGATGGCAGAACCTGTTCGAATGATCCCAGAGGCTCTATCTATTATGATCCAAGTTAAGGTCTCCTTTGATCGTCTCAACACCTTTTTGCTTGATGAAGAGCTAACCAGTGTTAACGGTTATGGAAGAAATATAAAGCAAAGTTCAGTTAACGCAGTGGAAATCCAGGAAGGCAACTTCACTTGGGATCATGAATCAGTGTCCCCAACTTTAAGAGAGGTGAAGCTAGAAATCAAATGGGGGCAGAAAATTGCAGTTTGTGGACCAGTTGGTGCTGGAAAATCATCTCTTTTGTATGCAGTACTTGGAGAGATTCCCATGATCTCAGGAACTGAGTTATTAATCAAACAAATACGGTTTTTTGTAAAGCCAAATTCATTAATAACCTTTGTATACAACACTTTTTTCTCCCTAAAATTTCACAATAATGGCAAACAGGTTAATGTTGGTGGAACCATAGCCTATGTTTCTCAAACTTCTTGGATACAAAGTGGGACCGTTCGAGATAATATACTCTTCGGAAAGCCAATGATCAAAACCAGATATGAGAATGCCACTAAAGTTTGCGCCTTAGACATGGATATTAATGATTTTAGCCATGGTGATCTTACCGAAATAGGCCAGCGAGGCATTAACATGAGTGGAGGACAAAGGCAAAGGATTCAACTAGCTCGAGCAGTTTATAATGATGCTGACATCTATCTCCTTGATGACCCATTCAGTGCAGTTGATGCACAAACAGCCGCAATTTTGTTCCATGTATGAAAATAACACTTATATATTGTTAATTATAGTAAAACTATTGTCTTACTCGTGACTTTGGTGAATCAAACTAACTGCTGCATCTACAAAATTACAGGACTGTGTCATGACTGCTTTAAGAGAGAAAACTGTGATTCTAGTTACTCATCAAGTGGAGTTTCTCACAGAAGTTGATACGATCCTGGTAAAGCATCTCATTTGGGTTCCTATTTTTTTTTTCCTTATATTACATTAGTAAATAACAATATTATAATGAAAATTCTAGGTAATGGAGGATGGAAAAGTTACTCAATCAGGTAGTTATGAAGATCTCCAGTCAGCTGGCACTGCCTTTGAACAACTTGTGAGTGCCCATAAAGCTGCATTAACAGGATTGGATAAAAAATATGAAAATAGTAGTGATTCTGGTATTGAATTTTTGGTACATCCAGAAGAATATCAAAGTTTTAATCTCACTCAAAATCAAAGTGAGCAAGTGATTTCTACCAAGGGACAACTTGGGGCACAACTTACACAAGAAGAAGAAAAAGTGACTGGTGATGTTGGGTGGAAGCAATTCTGGGAATATATTTCATTTTCAAGGAGCTCATTCTTGTTTTGCTTAACCATGTTAGCAGAATTTGCTTTTTTGGCTTTGCAGACTGCCTCATCCTATTGGCTTGCTCTAGCTTTTGAAATTCCAAAAGTAACCAGTGGCATTTTGATAGGAGTTTTTGCATCATTTTCATTTCTCAGTGCTATATTTATATATATACGGTCTTTCCTAGCTGCTCATCTTGGATTGAAAGCTTCTGAAGCCTTCTTCTCAAGTTTCACATCAGCTATCTTCAATGCTCCAATGTTGTTCTTTGACTCAACGCCTGTAGGAAGGATTTTAACCCGAGTAAGGCTTCTTCCTTCTAAATTGTATTAACATATATATTTCAATCTGTTTATTACAAGTATAAGTAACTCCCTGTCATCTTTTCTCTATCAGGCTTCATCTGATTTAAGTATTTTGGACATTGATATTCCTTATTCTCTCACTATGGTATCATTTATAGCTGCTGAAATTCTAGTAATAATATGTGTAATAGTATCAATCACATGGCAAGTTCTTATCGTTGCTGTTCCGGCTACAGTGGCATCAATATACATTCAGGTTTCTTCACTTCCTAATTTTTATTTGGTAGAATTTTATTGCCTTATTAAAATCTTTATATAGAAAACCATAGTTCTAGATAAATACAACCTAGAACAACGCACAAGAAAAGGATCTAGATCATGCTAGATTATCAAGGATTTAAAAATATCTTGACCTATCGTTTTATGGTCTTTCTCAGTTGGATTCTTGTTTCACTTCTTCACAGGGAGAAGGAAAACTGAGTAGAACTTTATATATTGGAGACCATAATCAATGAACTCAATGAACTCTTTATATATTAATCTATTAGGGTTCTCATAATCCCCTATTGAACCCCTTATCAATCTTGAATTAATAGTTGATTTATTAAATATGATCCTCACAATAGATGTAAGAAATGTACTAACATTATCAACTTCCCATTCTTGATTCCTAATTAGGTCATGGATCTAGCAACTTCCTTGCCCTCATATATGTATGTATTTGTTTTATTTAACTTTGAAAGGGATATTATCAAGCCTCTTCAAGGGAATTGATGAGGATCAATGGAACCACAAAAGCTCCTGTCATGAATTTTGCTGCCGAGACATCACTTGGGGTGGTTACTATAAGAGCATTGAACATGGTGAACAGATTTTTCAACAACTACCTAAAGCTTGTGGACATGGATGCAGCAGTGTTCTTTCACGTCAATGTGGCCACGGAATGGTCAATTTTAAGGATTGAAATACTTCAAAACTTGACAGTATTCACAGCAGCTGCATTACTTATTCTACTTCCCAGGGGATCTGTATCATCGGGTAATGATACATAGTACTAATATCCTTTACCATGATCAGGTTTCTTCAGGTCGTTAACAAATCATTGATTCTTGAAAATTCTCCTGTTGTGTCAGGTCTTGTGGGATTGTCTCTTTCTTATGCGTTGACATTGAAAGAATCCCAAGTATTTTGGAGTAGGATGTATAGCATGTTGTCAGACCATATCATCTCTGCTGAAAGAATCAAGCAATTCATTCACATTCCATCAGAGCCTCCTGCCATTGTGGAGGATAACAGACCTTCATCTTCATGGCCTTCCAAGGGTAGGATCGATCTTCGAGCCCTAGAGGTAAGTGTAGTAATCAATGTTAAATTGTCACTTAGGGCTGTAATTGAGGATGTATTATTTTTATCAGAGAATACAACGAAAGAAGGATAGCAGCCATAAGTTCTGACAAGGAATCATAACTAATAGCACATCTTGGTAAATTATGTGTTGTGGTAGGCTCGCATGTTCTCACAGACATATGTGGAGGGGGAAGTTGGGAAACTTGACATCACCTGCCTAAATTTTTGGAGTGTTACTCATATATTTATTGGACAACTTCACTTAATATCAATTGGTACTGAAATGGAATCTAGAAATCAATAACATTTCAATGGATTTTATTTTGATAAAGTTGTATTGTTGTCCTTTTTCTTTTGAACCTATGCTTGCAGTTTTTTCTTCCTTTCATTTCTGACATTTGGACAGATAACTTCAAATCTTATTGTTGTTTTTCCTACATTGATTTCAGATTAGATATCGTCCAAATGCTCAATTAGTTCTCAAGGGTATAAATTGTACGTTTCTAGAAGGGAGTAAAGTGGGAGTTGTTGGGAGGACTGGAAGTGGCAAAACTACACTTATCAGTGCTTTGTTTCGCTTAGTTGAACCTTCAAGAGGTGATATTCTAATAGATGGGATCAACATATGCTTGATGGGGTTAAAAGATTTGAGAACAAAACTAAGCATCATCCCTCAAGAACCAACTCTTTTCAAGGGCAGCATTAGGACCAACTTGGACCCACTAGGCTTCTATGAAGATGATGAAATATGGAAGGTGAATGGACTAGCTTCACAGCTGAAACTTCTGTAACTAATAAATCTGCGACCTCTTTCATGAGCAATTTCATTAGAGCAGGTTTGATAAGATTTGATTTGTATATTATTATTTAGGCTTTAGAGAAATGTCAGCTAAAGGACACAGTCGGCAAGCTACCAGGTCTCTTGGACTCTTCTGGTGAGTTAACAGACTTGCAGCCTACAATCTGATATAGCCTTAAGCATGCAACTATTCTGCTCTTTCTACATTGAGTAAAGTACAAAGTGACTGAAACTAGGCAGTATGCTTATAACACTCAGATTTTCAAACCAATAAACCATAGAAGTTTAATTTTGACAAGTTTTGCAGTGAGTGACGAAGGTGGAAATTGGAGCTTGGGACAGCGCCAACTGTTTTGCCTTGGTAGAGTACTACTTAAGAGGAACAGAATACTTGTCCTAGATGAAGCTACTGCGTCTATTGACTCTGCAACAGATGCCATTCTACAACAAGTGATAAGACAAGAATTTGCAGAATGCACAGTCATAACCGTGGCTCACAGAGTTCCAACTGTAATAGATAGTGACATGGTCATGGTCCTGTCTTATGGTATACAAGTTAAATACTTTTCCTTTTCAAATGTTCAGATATATCACAATTTTATCTAGTCCTTTCTGCTCTCTCATTTTAGTTTGCTGGTTACTGTAGGGAAACTAGTGGAATATGACGAGCCTTCAAAACTTATGGGCACCAACTCTTGGTTCTCTAATTTGGTTGCTGAATATTGGTCGAGCTGCAGGAAGAACTCATCGCCTATATCAATTATGAAAATGGAGTGCAAATAAACTGAATGATTATTCAATATTAGATGTGTCTGGATCCTCTTACAAATCCAATGGGAAATAATATAATCTGTGAAACTTTTAGACATTATATTAAATGTAGCACTCAATTGCATGTCTAGTCTTGAGACATGTGTAATGTTATTCCTTCAGCTGCAACAGTCAGTCCCCTGACAAGACAAGAAGCTTAACCAATCGCATATTTAGCTAAAATTTCTACACAGAGAAAAGAACTAAATTAATAGAAGCAATACTTATGGATAATAATCTAAAAACACTTCTTGGAAATATATATATATATATATACACACACATATATACCAGGATGTGTTAGTCTTACTTTAGTACATGACGAACTTGTTGAATTGAATATTCCTGAACCAGCTAAATTTCCGGAATTTATTTTCGTTTGACAATTTTTTTAATGGACTTTTCTGTTTTTTAAATGCTTTTTCATTATTATATCACAACTCCGGTTGCGTGTGTGTATAATCATATAACAGTGAACACGAATTATCAAAGAAAAACCGTTGAAAAAAATACTTAAAAGAAGTTTCAACATTAGCTAGTGTAAAAAAGGTGTCAGGACCTCTAGTCGGAAAAGAAAAAGATTAATTATATACACTTGAAAGTTAAACCTTGTGACTTATCAACAGCTATAGTATTTTGAATCAATCCATACAAAATACATAAAACTTGAAATTAAATACTAATTAAAACCTCTTACATCATCCATACAAATTTCACTTTCAACAAATATCTATCATCTTCAACCCAACACACTTATTTACAGCCAGGAACTTACCTGTGGAATTATTCAAATAAAAATTACATCAAAAGAAAAACCTCAGGAGAAAAAACTAAAATGGGGGCTTTGTCTTCATCCTTCCATATGGCTCTTTGAGGTCTTCGTAAGCTGAAGCCAAACTCAATCTTTTCTCTTCAAGTTCTTCTAATTGTTTTGTTGTGTAAACAATAGAAATCGAGATATACTTCACTAATTCAAGTGTTTCATTCTTCTTGGTTTGTTTTTCTGAGTATAAAACCTCTAGTGCTGACCTCTCCTTTTCCAAAGTTTCATTTTCTTGTTGAAGCTTATTTATAGCTTCCTGGATTTCCCTTTGTCTCTTTTGGAGGTTTTCAATCTCAGACTTACTAGTTGAGATGGCGGTGTCAAACTGTTGAACTTTCAGTTTAGAATCTTGAAGTTTGTTATACAAGTCTCTCTTCTTAGATGCCAGTTTTGTTTGTTTATCCTCGGTTAGCATCTTTTCTTGAGAAATGTTGGCAGCTATATCGTAGAGCTCGATAAATTTATCTACACCTTCTTGCTCTTTCGTAATTTCTCTACGATAAGTGTGAAGTTTCCGTAGTGATTCTTCAATTTGTTGCTGATAGGATTGGTCTGGAAGTTTCTCTAGCAACGAAGTTGAGAACACTAAGGTTCGGAATTCATCAAGTGCGGTTGTAGCATCATTTGCTTGAGATACCTTTTGAACACAAGTTTCTGATTGTTTCAGAGGAGAGGATAGCTCATTAGAGAGTAAGTCAAGGATTGCAAATGGATTTTCATCCAACTGTTGGAGGCAACTCTCAAGGTCAAAGTACGAGTATTTAGTAACAAATTTCTCTGTATCATAAGTTTCTACAACTTGCTTATTTGATTCTTCTAACCTATCATGCAAGTGCTCAGAGCCCCCTTGGGAAGAGGCTTGAAGAGATGTGCTCTGTAAATGTTCATCGACCACCTGTGAAATCGGGAAGTCCAAGTTTCACAAAGTTAAATACTTCAATGTTAAATGCTAGTTATACACTCTCTAATGTATTGTTTTAGGCATACTCTTTATTATTACCTGAAATTTATTAGAGATCTATGTATAGGTAAAATGGAAAAGCATATAATGCTTCATAAGAGATATCAGCCTTAGTTATTAAAGATCACTTCGAAGGGACTCATCAAGTGCTAAACAAGGAGAAATGAATTGAATTTTGTGGAGAAAACAAGGTTGGTTGTGGCAGGCGGAAATTATTTGATGCAAGTATATACAAATCTTTGTATTGGTTTCATAGGGAATCTGTGAAACAGCATAAAAATCAAGCCTTGATGGACCCTCTTTGGATCTATGCACCAGAACATGCTTCTATTATCGATAAGTGCTATGCCCTTTCGCTTTCAAAAGTTTTATTGGGATCAACTTTAGTTAGATAGGATTAGCCACAAATTCTCCACTAATTGGTTCTATTATTCTCAGTGTTGTTAATCTTGGACATTTCATACACCTAAATTTGTTCTTTATGATGAAAACTCTGCTGTTACGTTTTTGTATGTTTTTTAATACTTTCAAATATGATAAAAAAATTTCAAAATAAAAGATACTTACAATTTTTGTAGACTCTCTAAATTTTTCTTTGGGACCTCTTTCAGCAGTGCTCAGGGTTTCCTTGCAAGTAGATTCAGTGTTCTCTAGCTCAATCATCTCTACTACCTCTGATTGTGTGACTAAACATAGAAGAAAATTATGAGCAGGAGAAAAAAAGGAATCAACAGGAAAGTAAACCCAAAAAGATAGATACATATGCTTTGCATGAAAAACCTTTTAGTAATCATTATGATTAATTATTCTCCTCTAGTGATGGATTTAGACTTCTTGTCCAATTTTCCCCTTGTTCCATTCCATCACATTTTATTCCGTATTTGTTCTTACTTTATCCCCTCCACTATTAATGCTTTAATATGGTATCTGGAACATAAATGGTTTTTGAGGGACTAGGAAGTCAAACAACAATCAATCATAATTAGTTTTTCATTATAATAAGAAATATGCAATCATATATATTATAAACTATATAGAAAATATTATATACTATACAGAAATATTTGAAAAAAAAAGTGGGGCGTAAGACTGTGGCCTAAAATGGCCTGTGAGTATACACAGCCCTTAGAATAACATTCTACGAGAAACCTAAACCCAAAAGATAGATACACATAGGTGAGTCAGAACTTTTGAATTATCATATAGAAAATAAATATAAAACATTCTTCACTAGATTCGTAATTTGGTGATATCAGTAGCTAATGCGATACTTAAACCACGGTTATAATAAGTTACCTGACTTTTCTCTAAACTGATTTTCATTGTCTGAATGTGACTCCATGGTCTCATGCAATGTTGCATCTGATTTTGGCACTTTTTTATTATTTTTGTATTTGACCTGCACAATATAATGTATTGAAAGTTTGAAAAATTGAAAATTAAACTAATAATAATAATAAAAGTTAAATATAATTTGGTCTCTCGATAGTGAAAATTAGAATTAATTTTTCTTTGAAACTTTGGACTAATTTAATCCTTCATCTTTAAAATTATGTGGATTTAGTCTTTTTAACTAAATTTTGTTAAGTTTATCTGATGTCTTAAATATATAATTCAGGCATTTCTAAAATTGGCAAACTAAATTGGGTCAAAGTTTAAAAAATTGACCAATTCTAATTTTCACTAAAAATAATAATAAAATGTAATTTTGTATTTTATATTTTTTACACTTCTAGTAAGATGGAAGGACAACTTCGATTATGAAACTCTTGACTTACCACACTTGTTCCAGAATCAATTTTGGTTTCCTTGTGAGTAGATTTACCATTTTCAGCTGAAACTGGTTTAACAATCTCTGAGTCTGACTCTGCATTTTGAAGACAAGAAAAATGATAAATTGCAAAAATTTACAGTGACCTAGGTTATATGAATATGATTATGGGTATGGTAGAAATGCAAATACGGGAAAGAAAATACTATATCTATGAAACTTAGGTGCAAATATGCTAATGTAATTCCTTAAAAAAATATTAATATAATGTTAAAATAATATAAATAAAGAACATAAAATACTTGTAAAGTATTATAAATAGTAAATAACATATAATATAGAAATAATGTTAAAGTTTATTAAGTTTTGTTACACTATCAATCAAACAAAAGCTGATATGCATGTCATGTTTGTCGACTTTTATATTAAATACTTTATAAAAGCATAACTAAAATGATTTCTAAACTTTTAACAGCATCACAAAATTTACACTGACAATGCATATATGTGTTTAAAAATATCATCTATATAAAATAAACTAACAAACTCTCATCTCACATCTGATTAAAAATAAGTAGATTTCTTCAAATAGAGAAATAAACAAAGAAAAAATGAAAGAAAGGTGAAAAAAATCTCTGAATTATATTTAGCTGAAAATGTCATTTCTTTTCAAAGTGACCTAATTGGTACCTTAGGGATGCCTAGTTATACCCCAAACCGCACCTACGGGATCCCATTTCAAGATGTAAACATTTAAAAAGAAAATAATAATTTTGATAAGGATCTGAATATACCTAATCTGTAATTATATAAAGGATAAAAATATGTTAGACAAGTGAAAACACCGTTCTTCAGAATTTGAGCCCGTTTAAAGAAAAGTAAAATGTTGGTATAATTGGTAGAGCTTGGTAAAAAGGATGAATTGAAATGAACTTCTTTAAAATTAAATAAATTTTTAAAGCAGTGTGACAAAACTCAATTGAATTGTATAATTATATAAATGAATTGAACTGCATTATATCATGGTTATGGTAAACAAAATTGAGCTTCTCTAAATTGCTTCTTAATTGAAATATCTGAATTGTTTTGAATTATTACCATTAGATATCTTATTTTAGATTATATTTTTCAGTCTCAAGTTATAGTCCAGATTAGTTTAAAACGTTCCTTCTAGAAACAATTCCGTTTCTAAAAACTTCACCAATATAACAATTCAGCTCAGTGTCTTTTTAAAAAAGTTCAGTTTTATTATATATAATTGAATTTAGTTCAGTTTATATATTTTTTAACAGCCCAAATAATTGATTGAAGCTTAAACTTACCCCTTTCTTTTCTGGGAACGGGTCAGCGAAAGCAAAAGCAACATTAGTAAAGATATGGGTTATTTTACGACAGTAGGTTTGTCTCAAGTGGAAAAAGGAGAGACAGAAACAGAAGGAAAGGGGAGAAAGAGATAATGAGATAATGTAATAAAAAATGAAGTAAAATGCAAACTAAGTATAAGAAAAAGAAGTGTGAAAACATCAAAGTCCTTTGTGTTAATAGTAAAAATGATTGACATCTTTTTTATAAAAGACAAGAGAGGAGGGGTTAAGAGTGGGGTTTGAATGCGGGTGTTTAAAACTAGTCTTTTTTCACTAAATTATCAGGGTTCAGAACTAGTCTTCATTGGTTCGAACATTAGAAACTAGAGCTACAACATGAGTTATAAATATATTTTGGATCATATCAACCTAATTGTTAATGATCATAAGAATTTGAAGTGGATAGTTATGAGCAGTTATTCATGGTTTATTGTAATAGAATAAGATATCAGTGCAAGGGAATAATGAGTTGCATACCAGAGGAGCTCCTTGGAGTTGTTAGACTATCTGAAGAACTTGATTCATTCCAATCTAGCTTCCTATGCTTTGATTCAGACTCCACTCCCTCCACCAACTCCTTTTTCTTATCCGAATCAAAGTCCAACTCTTGTAAAACACTATGCATTTCTAAAACATTTACAAGCCCTACCCCACACTCTTTAATACAGATGGAACCGTCAACTTCCCCCTTATCATTTGCAACACAGAACTCAAAACAAACTTTTGACTGTTTATTATATTTGAGAATGCTGTCACAGTGTAATGGATCATACCATACATAAACATGATCCGACTTCAATCCCCTGATATCACCATATAGCCATGTTTCCTTTATACCTTCTTCTGGCAAGTGGCATTTACAAAATATCTTAGTGCCAAAAGTATTCTTTCCACCAGCTGGAGAAAGAACCACTGAGTAAATGAAGCCCAGTAATTCAGAACGTGGAGGAAGTACAATGGTAATGGAGGACTGAGTGGATCGATAATGAATCTGCTCAGGGACACTCCCTCCGGGTAAACAAAGCTCAACACTCGTATAGTTGCAGCTGTTGTACGTCCCATATGTTTTTCTTACTAACACATTGTGATATGCAGCACTCATCATTGTTAAATGGAGGCTTTCCATAATAATTCTGAGTGAATCTTCATCCAATTTCCCGCTATTCTTGAATGTGGTGCGTTTTGTCATTCCCAACATTTCTATTGCCAAAGTCTTTAAGTTTGACACTGACACCAATGATGTGCAGTTAATGACACGTAAGTACTTGATGAGGGATGGGAACGTTGGCAGGCAAAGAAGCTCCTTGCAATCCTCCAGGGACAGAATTTCCAACATTTGAAGATTCTTAATGTTTTCGGGCAACCTTTTCAAATCGCTTCTGTCTAACCTTAGTTCCTGTAATTGTGTTAAGAGATTGATGTTGTCGGGGAGTTCGAACAACTTACTACAATCTTTCAAATATAGTATTTGTAAGTACCTTAATCCACTAAACAGGACATGTATTTGCTGTTTGTCAATAACTAGTCCATTATCAGAAATCTTCAACACCTTGAGCGATGTCAAGCAAGATAACTCTTTTAAAACATGCTTGAGTTTTAAGCCCTCCAGATTGAGCGACTTAAGTTTATGCATACTCCCTATTGATGTGCCCAACATTTGGATTCCTGTATTGCTCAAATCCAAATTTTCAATTAAATCGGATGAAACTGCAAATTCCACCAGATTTAAGCAGCCGTTGACACTGATCTTTTCAAGAGATTTTAATTGTTTCTCACTCTTAACACTCTTGAGGTTTGTACACTTATCCAGTATCAAAGTAACAAGGGTGCCTGAGGATAAAACAGATGGATGAAGATAGCGCAAACTTTCACAACAGGAGAGATTAACCCATTTAAGTCTCGGTGCCTTAGACAAATCCGGAAGCTCCTCAAACTGCTTACATTGTCTTAGGTTAATTCCTTCTAAATAATTAAGCTCCTGTAAATAATTCAAAAGGAGGCATCACAATGAAAAATACTCAAAAGAAAGTGTAAACATGTTTACATATACATACATAAATACACACACACACAAATATATAAATATATATATATATATATATATATATGTATATATATTCTTTAGTTACCTGGATCCCCTGCCAAAGTTGTTTTACTTTGCTGTGTGGCATGTGAATCTCAACAAGAACCTTAGCACAAAAAGGTGATGGAAGAGACTCAAACGGGTATCCAATCCACTCAATGTACCTCAGTTTATCAGAAAATGGCTCGAGAGTTGCAGGAAGGTCAAGGTATGTATCTCTGGCACTCTGACCCAAAGTGCTGTAGAATTTCAGAAATCTCAAGGTTTTCATTTTTGTGAATGTATCAGCATGCAAAATTAAACCTTTAATTTGAGACAGATCTAATGCTATGCCTTGAATAGCACTAGTTCCCTGGGAAAACACACAAAAAAGAAAACAAGTAGACAACGTCAAATTTGCAACAGTTTCTATAAAAAAAATGTCTTATAAAATGTCAGTGTTCCTTTCCTTTACCTTGTTTTCTTCAATCACTTCCCGAGTTTCTTTATCCTTCAATCGACTACGTCTACCAGGATCCCCACTACTCTCTTGACGTACAATCTCCAAACCCATTTGTTGCAGCAAGTCATGCATGTGTATTATCTTTCTATATGAAATTGTTAACAAAGCTTTGTCTGCGAGAATTTCTATTCCACTAGTTGCTTCAAAACCACAGGCATCTAGTATTGTTATGACATGATCTTTCTGTTTTTCTTTGAAAAAAAATACAATATCGAGGAATATATTCTTTTCAAGATCATGTAATCCAGTGTAGGTCACTTCTAACACTTTCTGAATTCTCTCGTTAGGATACATGCTGAGTTTTCTTATAGTACTTTCCCAAAAATTGATACCTTTTGAACGAAGATATGAACCCAAAACTTTAAGAGCTAATGGAACACCACCAGCATATTCAACTGCACTTTCTGAGAGACTCTCATAACCCCTTTTGGGATGTCTTTTCTTGAATGCTTCTAAGCAAAAAAGCTTTAAAGATGCTCTTGTTTCCCATTTCTTGACCTCATAGATCTGATCAACTCTTCCCTCAAGCAATTGCTTATCACGTGTTGTTATGATGAGTTTACTATTGTGATCTAGGTTCTGATACTCTCTACATAAATATTCCAATAGCTCTAAACAATCCATATCATCAAGTACAATGAAAATTCTTTTCCTTTTGAGTCTCCTCATATTAAATGTTGATCCTACCACATTTGATGTGGAAACTTCCTCTCTGAATAGCTCAGAGAAAAGCTTATCAAGCGAAAATTCATTTGCATTGGCCATGAAGCAAACATGATCAAAATAGGGAAAGTATCTGGCGAACAAGTCTTTAGCAATGGTTGACTTGCCAATTCCCCCCATACCCCAAATTCCAATGACTCGAGATTTTTGCAGTAACAATTCCACCTTTGCACGAGTATTTTTAATTCTGACTAAGCCATTTAGTTCCGTAGGATATCTTAGGTGTAGCTTTTGCAATACATCATTGACAAGATTCTGGATGACCTGAGCTTCATCTCTGTCATAATAATGAAACAAACCAACCACGCATAAGGAAATAATATTATTATGAATTTACTTGATAAAAGAAAGGAGAATTAGCTGAAATAATACTCACTACTTTCATTCCTTCTCTAATCTCTACTTTGTTCAGTCACAGCTATATCCTCACGCTTACTTTACCAATTGGTAACTTAAGAATATCTCCAAGGATTTTATCCGGGTCTCATTTTGTTTCACTGTCCTAAATCAATCTTAAGGCTCTCTTGCATGGTTTTTTTTCTAAATATGATGTTTTTCTAAAACTCAAGTTTTTATAATTTTTTATTTGTACTTAAATCATTAACCAAAAACTAATTTAATTATTATAATTAAATGGTTTTATTTTAAGACTCTTTATGACAAAATATGGAGAAGGATTCACCGAGAAAACACAAACATCAATGAGCCCAACCATATAAGGGATTGGCACCACTCTCTACCCAAAATCTTAACGCAATGGGTTAATGGGTCTTTCATCTTTATAAGGTGCTCTACTTTCTCGTTTATATCAGATGTGGGACTTAGACTTACACTTGGATTCCCAACATTCTCTCAGTCCTACTTGGGCCTAACCCCACTTAGACCAGACCAAGCTAGACCCAGACCGAGCTAGACACGACCAAACTTGACTCAACATAGGCCTAGCCAAACTTGGTTGAACATGATCCTACTATGACTTGGGTTGACTTAGACATAGGTCAACTCAGCTCAACCACAGCCCAGATTGACTTGACTTAACCTCGACCTGAGACGACTCAAGTCAATCAACACAAGTTGACTTCACTCGATTGGCTCAAGCCAACTTGACCCAACATGAACCTAGACCAACTTGACTTCACTTGGATTGGAACAAACTTGAGTCAACCTAGGTTGAGCTTGACTTAGGTTGACATTGTCTTGATTGGCTAAGCATGACCTGGTCTTGATCGAGCTAAGCTTAACCTAGTCTTGATCAAACTAGGACCCATCTAAGCCTAGTCCAACTTGGATGAACGTGGGTCGTCCTAACTTGGCTTGACTTGGGCGGGCTTGGGTTGACTCAAATCGAAAAGGGCCTAAGCCAACTTGGCTTGACTCAACTAACTTAACTTAATGGGGCTCGGCTCAACTTGACTTAACCGAACCCGAGGTGAATCAACTCGATCTAGCCCAGGCTAACTTGACTCGACTTGATCGGGCTCGAGCAAACTCGACTTGGTCAGGCTTGGATCAACTTGACTTGACCGGGCATGAGTCAAATCAACTCCACCGAGCACGAGTCGAATCGACTCAATCGAGGACAAGTCAACTTGGCTTGACTTGGCATGAGTTGCCTAACCAGACTAGACCTAGACTGACTCGATTGAACTAGACTCATGTTGACTCCACTCGATCAGATTCGAGATGACTCGACTCGACTAGGCTCGAGCTGACTCGACTCGACCAGGCTTAAGAAGACTTGACTCGAGAAGGCTCGAGCTGACTCGACTTGACCGGGCCTAAGCTGACTCAGTTTGACCTGGGTTCGGCAAATGTGACTCGACCTTAGTCTGACAAACTCAGCTCGATCATGTCGAATCAACCTAGCTTGGGGCAACTCAACTTGACTTAACTAGGTCGACTTGACTTGATCGAGCCTGGGTCGACATGACTATGTTGGGCTTGGGCCGACTTAACTCAATTAGACCCAAGCCTACTCAACTTAAATGGGTCTAGACTTGACTCGATCTGGTCTGACCAACTTAACTTGATTTAGGTTAGGCCAACTTAGCTTAATCATGGCCTGAGCTTACTTGGTTCAACTTGGACCTAGACTGACTTGGCTCATGTTGAGCTTGGTCAACTTGGGTTGACTTTGATCAAGGAAGAGTCGACCTTGAATGAACCTGAATAGTGCTATATTAATTGAGTTTGGCTTGATCTACCATTTCATAACTTAAAATAATCTCATTGAGTTTGTCCTCATCTACCATTTCATAACTTAACATAATTGAACGTAAATTGAGAAAAAAGTTTTGCAAATTCAAAATGAATTTATTTTGACGAACTTTAACAAAAGTAACATCAATCAAGATCGACTATACAAGATAATCAATATTAATATTTTTTAATTTTTAACAATTATTTAATATTTAATAGTTTTTTGAATTTGATGGTAACTGAAATACTTTATCCCAACAAGAAAATTAAAATTCACTAAGTTTGAATTTTCTTATTTAAACAATACATTTAAAAAATGAAACAATTTGAAATAAGATTAATTCAAATTCAATGTATTTGAATGTCTTGAAAATTGTGAAACTCTTTATCCAAACAAAAAGTAAGGAATTCTTTTAAATTCAAAGGAATCCATGCACTTAAGACCTATATGAAATTGTTCTCAAAAACACCTATAAAAGATGTTCTAAAAGACTAAAGTCCCAAATTTAACACTCTCATCATATTCCAATGAAAAAGCAGTATTAATAAGGAAGTTGGTTATCTACCTGTATGATCTGGAGTCCCATCCAGAAATATTGGCTACTTCTTTGAGAGCAGCTTTCCACATAGAAACATCCTTCCTCTGTGATATTCGGTCAAATGATGTGCTGTCTCGCTCATGCTTTGCAAATGATTTCTCGAAACTCCCACTCAGCTTCCTCACGTGTGAGGGATCTACTTCATAGAAGACGGGTATAACAACCAGACCCCTCTTTTTTCTGCATTCGAGTATATGCGCCAGCTCTTTCAAGCACCAGGTGGAGGAAGCATAGTTTTCGGATAAAACAACAATTGACAGAAGGGACTTCTCGATTGCTGTTTCAAGGGCTCGCCAAGTGTAGTGTCCTCTGATGAGTTCGTAATCTATGAATGCGCTGATTGATTTCTGAGTCAAAGCATTCAGAAGATGGCTTGTGAAATTTGTTCGTGTGTCCGCTCCTCTGAAGCTCAGAAAAACATCGTGCTTTTCTCCGAAGGTGGAAGACATCTCCAAACTTTCCATAATCTCCACTGTCGATTCAAGGAAAGGAACGAACCACCCAATATCACAACATCGTTAGAAACCAAATGGACTATGAAGCTTTTCTGCTCTACTAAATTTTATAATTTAGAATTAGTTTTTTAATTATTTATTCTGAAGCAGCTTACCATCAAATTAATACATCTAAAGTCTATCATCTAAAGTATAAAAATCAAAGCTTTTGGAAAAAGGTGACAGTTTTCTGAAAACCTTGCCTTGCGTGTATGTTATCAATGACTTTGTGCAGATACAGTTATTATTAAAGAACATATTAGTAGAATTACCCTTATGATCCTAATAATAATAATAATAATATAAAATTTTAGTTAAAACTTGTCATAATTATTAAAAATTAAGAAAATAAAATTGCAATAGAGAATTAAATTGGATATATCATTTTTTTTAATGATATGATTTAAAGATGTAAAATTAGAACAACTTATTGTAATAAGAATTTTTTAAAGGATAAAATTAAAATAATAACATTTATTATTAAAACTAAATTTAAATAAAATTATAATAATATCTAAATGTAGAAAACGAGTTAATCAGATCTGACATTTTTTAATTTTGGGAATTAAAAATAAAATAGTAAAATAATAATAATAATATTAATATTTAATATTAGCATTTTTTTTAAAGATAAAAATAAAATAATAACATATTTTGGGAATTATATAATATTAATATTTCTTTCATTCTAATAATAATTCTTATAATAATAATAATAGAATTAAAAATATAATAGTAAAAAATATTTATTTACTCAATTTAATTTATTAAAATAAAATAAGTATTTTATTGTTATAAATAAAAAATTATATGTAATTATACTTTCGATCAAACTTAAAGTATACTTTTAGTATGGTACACAAATTTCTTTTCTTTTTTCTTGGAATTATGTTTTCAATGTTTCAAATATATTAATAAATATGAATAAAACAATAATATATTTAATTATATACTTTGAAAGTTAAACATTGTGAAAGTTAATAGATTTTGAATCAATCAGTACAAAAGACATTAAAACTTGAAGTCAAATACTAATTGAAACCTCATACATCATTCATACAAATAGTTGTCATCTTCAACGCATCACATTTATTTACAGCCAGGAACTTACCTATGGAATTATTCAAATAAAAATTGCATCAAAGGAAAAGTTCTCATGAAAGAAGACTAAAATGGGGGCTTTGTCTTCATTCTTTGATATGGCTCTTTGAGGCCTTCGTAAGCTGAAGCCAAACTCAATCTTTTCTTTTCAAGTTCTTCTAATTGTTTGGTTGTTTGAACAACAGAAATCGAGATACACTTCACTGATTCAAGTGTTTCCTTCTTCTTGTTTTGTTGTTCAGAGTATAAAACCTCTAGTGTTGAGCTATCCTTTTCCAAGGCTTCATTTTCTTGTTGAAGTGTCTTTATAGCTTCCTGGATTTCCCTTTGTCTCTTTTGGAGGTTTTCCCTCTGAGACTTAAAAGTTGAGATGGTGGTGTCAAACTGCTGAACTTTCAGTTTAGAATGTTCAAGTTTGTTGTACAAGTCTCTCTTCTCAGATGCCAGTTTTGCTTGGTTATCCTCGGTTAACATCTTATCTTGAGAAATGTCGACAGCTTTGTTGTAGAGCTCTGTAAATGTGTCTAAACCAGCTTCTTGCTCTTTTGTAATTTTTCCACGATAAGTGTGAAGTTTCTGTAGTGATTCTGCAACTTGTTGCCGATAGGATTGGTCTGGAATTTTCTTTAGCAGCGAAGTAGAAAAAACTAAGGTTCGGAATTCATTGAGGAGGGTTGTAGCATCATTTGATTGTTTAAGTGAATTCAGTGAAGGAGATAGTTCATAAGAAAGTAAGTCAAGGATTGCAAATGGATTTTCATCCAACTGTTGGAGGCAATTCTCAAGGTCCAAGGATGAGTATTTAATAACAGAGTTGCCTGTATCATGAATTTCTACAACTTGCTTAATCGATTCTTCCAACCTCTGTGAATGTTCATAAGCTACCTGTGAAATTGGAAAGGCCAAGTTTAACAAAGTTAAATACTTACATAAGAAATACTGGTAATACAATCTCTAATGCATTGTTTTAAACCTACTCTTTATGATTACCTGAAATTTATTAGAAGTCACGGTGTTGGTGAAAAGGCATATGCATATAATTTTTCACAAGGAATATCAGTCTCTCATGACTTTGGAGAAACTCAAAGTATTTGAAAAAGGATAAATTATTTGAATTTTGTGCTGAAAGCAAGGTCTGTTGTTGGATCTGGAAATTAGTTTAAGTATAAATCTTCGCGTTGGTTTCACTATGAACCGGTGAAACTGCATAAGTCAAGCCTTTTGGACCTTTGCACCAGAACATGCTGCTGTTATCAGTCACTGCTATTCCATTTTTGTATGGAAAATTTTACTGAGATCCCTTTTAGTTAGGTAGAATTAGCCACAAATTCTCCACTAATTGTTTCCATCATTCTCACTGGATTGTTTTATGATTATCTTAGTCATATATGATTGAAGCAGATTGTTTATATTGCAAATCTCAACTATCATTATACATTGATTCATGTTCTGCTGTTAAACTTGGACATTTCATATATCTGAGTTTTTCTTTATAAAGAAAATACTTACACTTTCCGTAGACTTTGTAGATTTTTCTTTGGGACCTCTTTTAGCAGTTGCGTTGGTTGCGCTGCTAGCACAATATTCAATGCTCTCTTCGACATCAGAAAAATATTCTTTACTCCCTCTGTAGTCTTCAACTGATTATAGTTCAACCATCACTACGAGCTTAGATTGTATTATTAAATGCAGAATAAATTGTAGGGAAAAAGAATGAATTCAACAATAAAGTAAACCAAAAAGATAGACGTTCATGCTTAGAAGCATTCAATGAATACCTTGTATATAAAATTCCCGTAATACATAATGAGATAACTTCATATACCATTTCTATTAATTAATTAAAAAACACTGGTAGTAGATGTAACTTTATTAAATTTCAGATTGTATTTGAGATAACTTCGTACTTGAATTGTCTTTGAAGTCAGTTGGATTCACACTACTTTCAACCCAAAACAATGTTTTGGGTTTATAATTGTTCTTTCTTGCATGTATTCAACATTTCATTTCTACTCAATATGAGTTTCAGTTACGAGGTTGAGGTTAACTGTTTATTAAGTCACATGTGTCCTGAAGGTCCCAATGTTTGTCGTCACCTCAATGTTTTGGAGGTTACCTACAAGAGGCACTCCGGTACCAAAGTCAACAAAGATTCGGCAATTCTAGCAATGCGTATTAATGTCATCACCTACTTCTTTATCTGAAATATGTATTTATATAAATCTCGGAATGGGCTTTATATTAGCGACGACCTAATTACGGCCCACTTGGTAACAATCACACTTTCTCGTAAGTTAATCATGTTATATCTAATTGTCTGGAAGAATGACCGTTCAGTTTATAGGTTACTACTCTTCGGTCTCGAGATAGTAATTGTGGTTGTTGTTGTGACATGCCTAACCATTTGGACAGTTCGGTCTAATGTTTGACCAGACCGGACTGTCATACGATACAAAAATGTACAATAATTTTATATTAATCAACTACAAATCACTATTGATATGACTTTTAAGATAAATCTTTATCAAACCTATCATACATGAAGATGTGTGAATGGACATGGCATAAATTAGTTTTGGGAATCCAAGTGTGAGTCTAAGTCTCACATTAGATAGAAATGAGAAAGTAGAACACTATATAAACTATATAAAGATGAAAGACCTATTGTTTTAAGGTTTTGGATAGAGAGTAGTGTTGCTAGGCTCATGTCTCTTTGGTGTTTGTGTCTCCTTGGTGAACCTCCTCCTCGATAAACCCAACAATAAGTTGTATGGTTTAACAATTGGTATGCTGCACAAAGCTACTTACTTGACTTTTCTTTGGATTCGTTTTCTTTGTCTAACTCCCATTCAACAGTTTCAGGCAATGTGGCATCTCGTTTGATTGCCGTTTCTCCATTTTCTTCATATTTGACCTGCACAAACTAATAATTTACTGGTGACATAATTGAAAATCAAAATAATCATACAATGTAAGTTTAAATTTTGTATCTTCTGACATCTCTAGTAAATGGAGGGCAAAGTTTGTGAAAGTTTACAAAGTCTCTCGACATATAAAAACTAAACTCTTGACTAACCGCATTTGTAGATTTTGTAGTATTCTGCCCACAATCTGTGCCAGAATCAGGTTTGACTTCCTTGTGAGTAGAACTGATAGTCTCTTCCAAAGCAGAAAAATGGTTTTTCCTCTCACCGGATTGTTCAATTGATGTTAAGGTTATCCTTTGTCCTGTTACCGATTCCACTCTATTCACTAAGTCATTCTTCTTATCCCAGGGCCAGTCCAACTCTTCTAAAACACTCGGCAGTTCTGAAACACTTATAAGGTCAACACCACACTCTTTAATACACATAGAGCCATCAACTTCCCCCTTATCATTTGTAACACAGAACTCAAAACGAACACTTGGCTCATTATATTTGAGAATGCCATCACAGTGGAATGGATCATACCATATATAAACATGATCGGTGTTCAAGCCCTCGATATCACTATATACCCATGATTCCCTTGTATTTTCTCTCAAGTGGCGTTTACATATAATCTTGGTGTCATGCTTCTTCATTTCAACAGATGGAGAAAGTACCACAGAGTAAATGAAGCCCCTCAAGTTGGAAAGTTTGGGAGGGTCAATGGTAATGGAGGACTCTGTGTTCCGATATTTAATCTCTTGTGGGACCTTGCTTCCTGGTAAACAAAGCTCAACACTGTTATAACTGTAGTCACGGACGTCACAGGATTTTCTCACCAGGTTGTCAAATGCAGCACACACCATTATTAACTTTACTCTCTTCATTATAAGTCTGCATGAATGTTCATCCAATTTCAAGCAGTTCTTGAATGTAATGAATTTGGTACTTCCTCGCATCACATTTGCCAAATTGACCAAGTCTGACACTGACACCAGTGAAGTGCAGTTAATGACACCTAAGTAATCGATGCTGGAAGGAAGCTTTTGAAGATGCATCAACAAGTCACAATTCTCCACGGACAAAATTCTCAAGTTTACGGAATTCTTAATGAATTCAGGCAACGTTGTCCCATCGTATTGATCTAACTTTAGCACGTACGAATGTTTGAGGTGGTGGCTCACCGTAGTCTTGACAAGTTTCAACCAACGACGAACGGGTCTTGGAAACTCCTCTAAATTAAGGCTCTTGAGTTTTCCCATTCGACTTACTGGTGCATTGCTCACATTCAATATTTTAATTAAATCTAATGACACTGCAAATTCCTCCAGACTTAAGCAGCCATTGACACTGATCTTCTCTAGTGATTTTAAACGCTTTTCACCTTTAAGACTCTCGAGTTTTGTACACCCATTCAGTATCAAAGTAACAAGCGTGGCCGAGGATAAAACAGATGGGTGAAGATACCGCAAACTTTCACAACATGAGAGATTCACCCATTTAAGTCTTGGCGCCTTAGAAAAATCTGGAAGCTCTTCAAACTGTTTGCATCCACTTAGGTCAATTCCCTCTAAGCTATCAAGTTCCTGTAAACATTCAAAACGTGGCATCACAATGGAAAATCTTCAAAAAATTTTAAAAATGTGTACGTACATATCATTCTGTAGTTACCTGGATTCCCTGCCAAAGTTGTTTAACTTTGCCATGTTGCATGTGAATCTCAACAAGAAACTTTGCACAAAAAGGTGATGGAAGACACTCAAAAGGGTATCCAATCCACTCAATGTACCTTAGTTTATCAAAAAATGGCTCAAGAGTTGCAGGAAGGTCGAGGTATGTGTTCCTCGAACTCTGACCTGAGGAGTTATAGAATCTCAGAAATCTTAAGGTTTTCATCTTTGTCAATGTGTCAGAACCCAAACGTAAATTTTTAACTTGAGACAAATCCAGTTCTATTCCTTGAATTGCTTCAGTTCCCTGACAAACACCAAAGAAGTAAAGTGTATCAAATTATCTGAAGCTTTCTGTCTTATAAAAAGTCAGCACATTATTGATTTACCTTGTTTTCTTCAATCACTTCACGAGCTTCATTATCCTTCAAGCGACTACGTTTTCCAGGATCTGCTGTACATTCTTGACGTACAATCTCCAAACCCATTTGTTGCAGCAAGTCATGCATTTGTATTATGTTTTTATATGAAATTGTTAACAAAGCTTTGTCTGCGAGAATTTCTATTCCACTATTTGCTTCAAAACCACAGGCATCTAGTATCCTTGTGACCTGATCTTTCTGTTTTTCTCTAAAGAAAAATACAATGTCTAGAAATATATTTTTTTCTAGATCATGCAATCCAGTGTAGCTCATTTCTAACACTTTCTGAATTCTCTCGTTGGGATACAAGCTGAGTTTTCTTATAGTACTTTCCCAAAAACTGATACCTTTTGAACGAAGATATGAACCCAAAACTTTTAGGGCCAATGGAACGCCACCAGCATATTCAGCTGCACTTTCTGATAGACTCTCATAACCTCCTTCAGGATAACTTTTCTTAAAGGCTTCTGAGCAAAAAAGATTCAGAGATTCTGTTTTCTTCCATTTCTGAACCTCGTATATCGCATCAACCCTTCCAACAAGCAATTGCCTATCTCTTGTTGTTATAACGAGTTTACTATCACTGTGCTGGCCTTCATACTCTCCACATAAATACTTCAATGGCTCAAAACTATCCATGTCAACATCATCAAGTACAATGAAAACCTTTTTACTTCTGAGTCTCCTCATATGAAACGATGACCCTACGACATTTTTTTCGGAAACCTCTTCCTTAAATATGGTAGAGAAAAGCTTGTCCAGCGAATATTCTTTTGCATTGGTCACAAAGCAGACATGGTCATATTGGGGAAACTGCTTAGCAAACAAGATTTTAGCAATGGTGGTCTTACCAATTCCACCCATACCCCAAATTCCAATGACCCTCCATGATTTTAGTAACAATTCTACATTTCTGCAATTTTCTTCATTTCCAACAAGGCCCTTTAGTTCAGTAGGGCATCGCAGATGAAGCTTTTGCAATACATCATTGACAACATTCTCAATGACATGAGCTTCGTCCCTAACGAAAATATGAAAGAAATCACCAAAGGGGAATATTAACGAGGGAAAGTGAATATGTAAAACACTGAAAGTTTACAGCAATCACTCGCGCAAGTATAGACATTATAATATTTTCCAGACTGTTCAAAGAAGATAGTATAATGTATAACAGGTTAAGGTTGTGAAAACAGTTAAAGAATTTAGAGTAGATTCTCAAGAGGAAAAAGGGGTATTGAATGAAATTCCAGAAAAGGATAGCAAAAAAAAACGTATAATTTCCTAAAAAAAATGTACCCTGTCAATCAATCAAAGATTACAACTAGTCAGTTTAACTTTTAAGTAACAATATTAAAACTCTACAAAACAACATGAAACATGTTCAAAAGTTATGTTCAAGTACAAACAAAAATTGGGAAAGTGGAAGAGAGAAACAAGACATTAGCGTATGAACTTGACAAAGAAGTGTAAGAGGTGGAACAATAGAGAAAGCTACTTGCTTACCTATGTGTCCTAGAGTCCCATCCAGATATATTGGCTGCTTCAGTGAGAGCAGCTTTCCACTTTGGCCCTTTCTCTTCATTGGATTCCAACAGTTCTGTCAATGCCTTCTCGTAAGTACCCGTCTGATTCCTTATGTCTGATGGATCTATGTTGTAAAAGATAGGTATAACTGCCAAACCCATTTTTTTCCTGCATTCAAGAATTATCACCAGTTCTTCCAGACACCATTTGGAACAAGCATAGGTTTCAGAGAAAACAACAATTGAGACACGTGAGTCCTGAATTGCTTTGGCAAGTGCCGGCCAGACACTTTCTCCTCTGTCTAGCTGGCGATCTATGTAAGCTCCGATTGATTTATATTCGAGAGCTTTGCAAAGATGGCTAGTGAAGTTGGTTCGTGTGTCCTCTCCTCTGAAGCTGACGAACACGTCGTGCTTTTTCGTGGAGGAACTCATTTCGCCACTGCCAATGCAAGCAAGGAACAATCGGATCAAGCTCTTCTTTTATTTGATTTCCATTCGTTGACTTCATTATGCTCCAACATGTTTAGTCAACCTGTTTTCTTCTTTTTTTTTCCCGAATATTCAATATTATATTATATTATGTCGATCAATGTAAGTTTGAGTTAAAAGTCATTGGTTAAATAGAAATGGGAGAGATTAACCATAAAGTTGTGATAATTTCTAAATTTAAAGTATTCAAAACTACTAAATTAAGGTTTTATTGTCTAATTACTGTAGTTGGATTTCACAAAACTCAAACAATGCATTTATTTTAAATAATATATTTCTAGCATAACTCCAATAATCATATCAATATTTCTAATTTTTTTAAAACAAGTTTTAAAGTGGAAATTCTAATTTCTTAGTTTTTTTTACACCAAATTTGCATTAAAGATAAGTAGAATGTTGTTCATATCATTTTGATATTTTTAGATAACTCAAAGTATAGATGATCAACTATTCAAAATAAAGTATAAGAAAATAACATAGAAGTCATGAAGTCTATTTTTTTTTGGAAAACATAACCACTTATTTGAAGAGATAACTTTTTAAACATTGTGGATTTTCTTCATTGACTGAATGTGCTTGTTACTAGACAAGAAATTTGTAATAACGATGTAAATTGGGGAACAACTCATTGTAATAAGCATTTTTATAAAGTAAAATTAAAATAATAACATTTTTATTATTAAAACCAAATTTAAATAAATTATAATAATATCTTAATATCTGATGTAGAAAACGAGTAAATCAGATCTGACATTTTTCAATTTTGGGAATTAAAAATAAAAGCACTTCTCGTTTCAAGTTTAATGTATAAATTATATAATATTAATATTTCTTTCGTTCTAATAACAATTCTTATAACAATAATAATAAATAATAATAAAATTAAAAATATAATAGTAAAAAATATTTATTTACTCAAAATTTATTTTCTTAAAATAAAATAAATATTTTATCGTTATAATTTCAAATATATTAATAAATATGAAGAAAATTTTAGAATAAAACAAAAATATATTTAATTATATAATTGGTATATGAAAGGATAAGAGGTCAATATATTATATTTATATCTCTATATATATTGTGTGAAAGGTGGTAGTAGCACTCTTAATCAGAAAACAAAAAGAGATTGTTTACTCGTATACTTTGAAAGATACACTGTGAAAGATAATAGAATTTTGAATCAATCAGTACAAAATACATTAAAACTTGAAGTCAAACACTAACTGAAACCTCATACATCATTCATACAAATAGCTGTCATCTTCAACGCATCACACTTATTTACAGTAAGGAACTTATCTATGGGATGATTCAAATAAAAATTGCATCAAAGGAAAAGACCTCATGAAAGAAGACTAAAATGGGGGTTTTGTCTTCATTCTTCCATATGGCTCTTCGAGGCCTTCGTAAGCTGAAGCCAAACTCAATCTTTTCTTTTCAAGTTCTTCTAATTGTTTGGTTGTTTGAACAACAGAAATCGAAATACACTTCACTGATTCAAGTGTTTCCTTCTTCTTGGTTTGTTGTTCAGAGTATAAAACCTCCAGTGTTGAGCTACCCTTTTCCAAGGCTTCATTTTCTTGTTGAAGTTCTTTTATAGCTTCCTGGATTTCCCTTTGTCTCTTTTGTAGGATTTCCCTCTGAGATTTATAAGTTGAGATGGTGGTGTCAAACCTTTGAACTTTCAGTTTAGAATGTTCAAGTTTGTTGCACAAGTCTCTCTTCTCAGATGCCAGTTTTGCTTGGTTATCCTCGGTTAACATCTTATCTTGAGAAATGTCGACAGCTTTGTTGTAGAGCTCTATAAATGTGTCTAAACCAGCTTCTTGCTCTTTTGTAATTTTTCCACGATAAGTGTGAAGTTTCTGTAGTGATTCTGTAACTTGCTGCTGATAGGATTGGTCTGGAATTTTCTTTAGCAACGAAGTAGAGAACACTAAGGTTCGGAACTCATTGAGGAGGGTTGTAGCATCACTTGATTGTTTAAGTGAAGGGGATAGTTCATAAGAAAGTAAGTCAAGGATTGCAAATGGATTTTCATCGGACTGTTGGAGGCAATTCTGAAGGTCCAAGGATGAGTATTTAATAACAGAGTTGCCTGTATCATGAATTTCTACAACTTGCTTAATCGATTCTTCCAACCTCTGTGAATGTTCATAAGCTCCCTGTGAAATTGGAAAGGCCAAGTTTAACAAAGTTAAATACTTACATAAGAAATACTGGTAATACAATCTCTAATGCATTGTTTTAAACCTACTCTTTATGATTACCTGAAATTTATTAGAAGTCATGGTGTTGGTGAAAAGGCATATGCATATAATTTTTCACAAGGAATATCAGTCTCTCATGACTTTGGAGAAACTCAAAGTATTTGAAAAAGGATAAATTATTTGAATTTTGTGCTGAAAGCAAGGTCTGTTGTTGGAGCTGGAAATTAGTTTAAGTATAAATCTTCACGTTGGTTTCACTAGGAATCGGTGAAACTGCATAAATCAAGCCTTTTGGACCTTTGCACCAGAACAGGCTGCTATCATCAGTCACTGCTATGCCATTTGCTTTGGAAAGTTTTATTGAGATCCATTTTAATTAGGTAGGATTAGCCCCGAATTCTCCACTAATTGTTTCCATCATTCTCACAGGTTTGTTTTATGATTATCTTAGTCATATATGATTGAAGAAGATTGTTTATATTGCAAATATCAACTATCATTATATATTGATTCATGTTCTGCTGTTAATCTTGGACATTTCATATACCTGAGTTTTTCTTTATAAAGAAAATACTTACAGTTTCCGTAGACTTTGTAGATTTTTCTTTGGGACCTCTTTCAGCAGTTGCATTGGTTGCTCTGCTAGCACAATATTCAATGCTCTCTTTGACACCAGAAAAATATTGTTTACTCCCTCTGTTGTCTTCAACTGATTCTAGTTCAACAATCACTACGAGCTTAGATTTTATGGTTAAATGCAGAATAAAATGTAGGGAAAAAGAATGAATTCAACAATAAAGTAAACCAAAAAGATAGACGTTCACCCTTAGACGCATCCAGTGAATACCTTGTATATAAAACTCCCGTAACATACAATGAGATAACTTCATATATATCATTTCTATTAATTAATCAAAAAACACAGGTAGTAGATGTAATTTTATTCAATTTCAGATTGTGTTTACCTTGGAAAATATCACCCATCCACATGAAGTTCGTGTGAGTGTTACATTTGAAAAAAATGGCATAGTTTTGTAAAATAATGGTATAATAATAGATTAAGTTCCATACTCGAATTTCCTTTGGAATTATATATTGTGCACTTTGAGTGGAGCTCTTACGGATTTATCACTCCAAAAAATGTCATACTAACGAAGATATGTTATGTGTATAAAAACTCACGACCATTTCTTATTTTATCTGATATGGGACTTTGTTTGTACCCAACATAGAGAATGTACAATAATTCTATATTAATCAACTACAAACCATTATTGATATGACTTTTAAGATAACTCTATTAACAAACCTATCATACATGAAGATGTATGAACGGACATGGCATAAATTAGTTGTATGGTTTAACAATTGGTATGCTCACATATAACTACTTACTTGACTTTTCTTTAGATTCATTTTCTTTGTCTAACTCTGACTCAACAGTTTCAGGCAATGTTGCATCTTGTTTGATTGCCGTTTCTCCACTTTCTTCATATTTGACCTGCACAAACTAATAATTTAGTAGTGACATAATTAAAAATCAAACTAATCATACAATGTAAGTTTACATTTTGTATCTTTTGAGATTTCTAGTAAATGGAGGGCAAAGTTTGTGAAATCTTGTCGACATATAAGAACTCTTGACTAACCGCATTTGTAGATTTTGTAGTATTCTGCTCACAATCTGTGCCAGAATCAGTTTTGACTTCCTTGTGGGTAGAATTGATAATCTCTTCCACAGCAGAAAAATTGTTTTTCCTCTCATGAGATTGTTCAATTGATGTTAAGGTTATCCTTTGTCCTGTTATCAACTCCACTCTATTCACTAAGTCATTCTTCTTATCCCAGGGCCAGTCCAACTCTTCTAAAACACTCGGCAGTTCTGAAACACTTATAAGGTCAACACCACACTCTTTAATACACATAGAGCCATCAACTTCACCCTTATCATTTGTAACACAGAACTCAAAACGAACACTTGGCTCATTATATTTGAGAATGCCATCACAGTGGAATGGATCATACCATATATAAACATGATCGGTGTTCAAGCCCTCGATATCACTATATACCCATGATTCCCTCGTATTTTCTCTCAAGTGGCGTTTACATATAATCTTGGTGTCATGCTTCTTCGTTTCACCAGATGGAGAAAGTACCACAAAGTAAATGAAGCCCCTCAAGTTGGAAAGTTTGGGAAGGTCGATGGTAATGGAGGACTCTGTGCTTCGATATTTAATCTCTTGTGGGACCTTGCTTCCTGGTAAACAAAGCTCAACACTGTTATAACTGTAGTCATGGACGTCACAGGATTTTCTCACCAGGTTGTCAAATGCAGCACACACCATTATTAACTTTACGCTCTTCATTATAAGTTTGCATGAATGTTCATCCAATTTCAAGCAGTTCTTGAATGTAATGAATCTACTACTTCCGCACATTACATTTGCCAAATTGACTAAGTCTGACACTGACACCAGTGAAGTGCAGTTAATGACACCTAAGTAATTGATGCTGGATGACAGCTTTGGCAGATGCATAAACCCGTCACAATTCTCCAAGGACAAATATGTCAACTTTCCCGAATTCTTAATGATTTCAGGCAAGTTTGTCACATTGCATCGATCTAACTTTAGCATGTACAAATGTTGCATGGAAGGTAGGTTGCAGTTATTCAAATCCTTCCCAAGTCGTCGACCATTGGATAGCTTCAGCTCCTTCAATATTTTGTTGATCTTGAGTTTTCCCTTTCGCCTTACTGGTGTGCCTGACATTAGGATTTCTTTGTTGCTCAAATCAAATATTTCAATTGAATCTATTGACACTGCAAATTCCTCTAGACTTAAGCAGCCATTGACATTGATATACCCTAGAGATTTTAAATGCTTTTCGCCTTTAACACTCTCGAGTTTTGTACAGCCATGCAGTATCAAAGTAACAAGCGTGGCCGAGGATAAAACAGATGGGTGAAGATACCGTAAACTTTCACAACAATAGAGATTCAACCATTTAAGTCTCGGCGCCTTAGACAAATCTGGAAGCTCTTCAAACTGTTTGCATCCACTTAGGTTAATTCCCTCTAAATTATCTAGTTCCTGTGAACATTCAAAAGGTGGCATCACAAATGAAAATCCTAAAAAAACTTTAAAAATGTGTGCGTACATATCATTCTGTAGTTACCTGGATTCCCTGCCAAAGTTGTTTAATTTTGCCATGTTCCATGTGAATCTCAACAAGAAACTTTGCACAAAAAGGTGATGGAAGACACTCAAAAGGGTATCCAATCCACTCAATGAACCTTAGTTTATCAGAAAATGGCTCAAGAGTTGCAGGAAGGTCGATGTATGTATTCCTAGAACTCTGACCTGAGGAGTTATAGAATCTCAGAAATCTTAAGGTTTTCATCTTTGTCAAGGTGTCAGAACGCAAACGTAAATTTTCAACTTGAGACAAATCCAGTTCTATTCCTTGAATTGCATCAGTTCCCTGACAAACACCAAAGAAGAAAAGTGTATCAAATTGGCCGCAACTTTCTGTCTTATAAAAAGTCACCAGATCATTGATTTACCTTGTTTTCTTCAATCACTTCATGAGCATCATTATCCTTCAAGCGACTACGTCTGCCAGGATCTGCTGTACATTCTTGACGTACAATCTCCAAACCCATTTGTTGCAGCAAGTCATGCATTTGTATTATGTTTGTATATGAAATTGTTAACAAAGCTTTGTCTGCGAGAACTTCTATTCCACTAGTTGCTTCAAAACCACAGGCATCTAGTATCCTTGTCACTGGATCTTTCTGTTTTTCTCTAAAGAAAAAGACAATGTCTAGAAATATTTTTTTTTCTAGATCATGCAATCCAGTGTAGCTCATTTCTAACACTTCCTGAATTCTCTCGTTAGGATAGAGGCTGAGTTTTCTTATAGTACTTTTCCAAAAACTGGAACCTTTTGAACGAAGATATGACCCCAAAACTTTAAGGGCTAATGGAACGCCACCGGCATATTCAACTACACTTTCTGAGAGCCTGTCAAAACCTCCATCAGGATAACTTTTCTTAAAGGCTTCTGAGCAAAAAAGCTTCAGAGATTCTGTTTTCTTCCATTTCTGAACCTCGTATATCGCATCAACCCTTTCAACAAGCAATTGCCTATCTCTTGTTGTTATAACGAGTTTACTATCACTGTGCTGGGCTTTATATTCTCTACATAAATACTCCAATGGCTCAAAACTATCCATGTCAACATCATCAAGTACAATGAAAACCTTTTTACTTCTGAGTCTCCTCATATGAAACGATGACCCTACGACATTTTTTTCGGAAACCTCTTCCTTCAATAAGGTAGAGAAAAGCTTGTCCAGCGAATATTCTTTTGCATTGGTCACAAAGCAGACATGGTCATATTGGGGAAAGTGCTTAGCAAACAAGATTTTAGCAATGGTGGATTTACCAATTCCACCCATACCCCAAATTCCAATGACCCTACACGATTTTAGTAATAATTCTACATTTCTGCAATTTTCTTCACTTGCAACAAGGCCCTTTAATTTAGTGGGGCATCGCAGATGAAGCTTTTGCGATACATCATTGACAACATTCTCAATGACATGAGCTTCGTCCCTAACAAAAATATGAAAGAAATCACCAAAGGGGGAATATTAACGAGGGAAAGTGAATATGTAAAGCACTGAAAGTTTACAGCAATCACTCGCGAAAGTATAGACATTATAATATTTTCCAGACTGTTCAAAGAAGATAGTATAATGTATAACAGGTTAAGGTTGTGAAAACAGTTAAAGAATTTAGAGTAGATTCTCAAGAGGAAAAAGGGGTATTGAATGAAATTCCAGAAAAGGATAGCAAAAAAAAAAACGTATAATTTCCTAAAAAAAATTACCCTGTCAATCAATCAAAGATTACAACTAGTCAGTGTAACTTTTAAGTAACAATTTTAAAACTCTACAAAACAACATGAAACATCTTCAAAAGTTATGTTCAAGTACAAACAAAAATTGGGAAAGTGGAAGAGAGAAACAAGACATTAGCGTATGAACTTGACAAAGAAGTGTAAGAGGTGGAACAATAGAGAAAGCTACTTGCTTACCTATGTGTCCTAGAGTCCCATCCAGATATATTGGCTGCTTCAGTGAGAGCAGCTTTCCACTTTGGCCCTTTCTCTTCATTGGATTCCAACAGTTCTGTCAATGCCTTCTCATAAGTACCCGTCTGATTCCTTATGTCTGATGGATCTATGTTGTAAAAGATAGGTATAACTGCCAAACCCTTTTTTTTCCTGCATTCAAGAATTTTCACCAGTTCTTCCAGACACCATCTGGAACAAGCATAGTTTTCGGAGAAAACAACAATTGAGACACGTGAGTCCTGAATTGCTTTGGCAAGTGCCGGCCAGACACTTTCTCCTCTGTCTAGCTGGCGATCTATGTAAGCTCCGATTGATTGATATTCGAGAGCTTTGCAAAGATGGCTAGTGAAGTTGGTTCGTGTGTCCTCTCCTCTGAAGCTGACGAACACGTCGTGCTTTTTCGTGGAGGAACTCATTTCGCCACTGCCAATGCAAGCAAGGAACAATCGGATAAAGCTCTTTTTTTATTCGATTTCCACTCATTGACATCTTTATGCTCCAACAAGTCAAGTCATCACTCCTTCCACCATTCTACCTTAAAAGGCATCATACGTTACAGTATTCTACCTTGTTTTATTTTGTTCTTCAAGTGCATGCGTATGTGAATGTGGTATATTTACTCTCATTGCTTTTATCTTCTGTACTACGAGAAATTTTCTATTTTGTTAGAGAAATTAACAAGAAAAAAAAAATGTTTCACTACTTTGTGAGAAAATGATGAAGAAATAAAGTTTTAGCTTGTTCATACCAAAACAACTACAAATTTATTAGAACGTAGACATGTTTCTAATCCTTCTTAATTAAAAATATAACAAATATAACTAAATAAAATTGTTTTTTATTTAAATATTTCAAAATATATTTTATTCAATCTCAACCATTTAACAATAGTTCATTGGTTTTAATATTAAATTTTGTGTTGTTGAAAAATTACTATAAGAAAATGTTTAAATAGTGACAAAAACAAAAAATAATCAATCATTATAATAATTAATTTACAAACAACAAATTATTAATATGTAATTTATCATAAATAAAAGATATATTTAAGTTTTGAACTGGTCACTAAATTGGTTTTCAACATTAATTATTAAGATATTGATTGTAAAAATATTAATATCTAAATTGATCATTAATTAATTAGTTTAATGATATTTATTTCATATATATATATATATATATATATTAGTTCATTATAATTTTAATGAATAAATATGATTTTAATTAGAGTTGTAAAAGAAAAAAGTTAAACTTATGAGTCAATCTAGTTTATTATAGATTCAAGTTAAATTGAATTAAAAAAAAACTGCAAACAGATCAAAAATTTCAACCTACTAGTTAAGAATTTGTCTTATCAAAATTGAATTTTATACGAGTTAGGTTAATTTATCATCTTATCCATAAATTATAAATATTAAAAAAATAAAATCTTAAAATGCTCTCATGTCTTTAAATATATTCAAGTTGTATTGTAATTTTATAATTTTAGACTGTATTTAGATTTAATATCATTTTGGACTATATTTTATTGAATTTTACTTAGATTTCAATTAGAAAAAATTATAATTTTTTTTTAGATTGAAAAAAAATTATAATTAAGTGAGTCAACTTATAATGAATCGGGTTGGATGATTAATTTTCACGACTTTAATTTTATCTGATAATTAATTATTAATACACCAATTAGTTATTTAATTTAAGTGAAAACAATCTTTAAAACATTAAATAATCTCTTATAATTTTTAAAACTGTATTTATTCAATATCTCTGTTTGACTTAAAGAAATTGTTTACCTAACTCGTTACTTATGATAAAATTGTATGAAATGTCATTTTAACTTGTAAAAAGCACAATGTCTCCAAGTTTTGTGCTTTATTAATATGTTCGTGAATCGTTAAATGTGTGTAATAAAAGATTAGTCATTCCATACCAATAATATAATATAAAATAATATATTAAGAAGTTACTATATACCATCAAATTCGAGTTACCTAAGATTTTTAATGAAATAACGCTGTGTTTTAGAATTCCATAAGAATGAGAAAAACCAATAATATATTGATAATATAAAAAAATTGATATAACGTAATATAATAGCTATAATAGAAAAATAATTATTTTAATATTTAAGTAAGATATTACATTTGAAATACTATACACTAATCCATGCAAGAAAGTAAATTTCTTTAAGACATCATAAATTAATAATTTAAATATAATAAATAATAAATTTTAAAAAAATGAAAAAAAAATGATTCTTAAATAATATCACCTACAATTTAAATTACTCATTTTCACATTTGTCTCTGAATAATAATCTTAATTTTCATAATTTATTATTAGCAGTTGTTACGATTCTTTTCTTCGTTGACGAAGGAATGAACTCACGACAAAAGAAAATACGGTAATGGCTCCAACTTCTGTTATTTTAAAATTTCGAATACGTATATGATACGACGACCATTATTTCTGTTTTGAAAAAAAGTACAATGTCGGAGATTATTTTTGTAAACGGCAACCTTCATTTTAATATTATAATAAATAACAAGTGTCATTTAATTATTTTCCTTATTTTTTTATTTTCTGCTTATTTTTGGACTTCGTTGTAAGAATAAGTACACTTGCTCATTTTTATTAATAATTCATTATTATTATTATTATTATTTTATTACCTAAATTTCTGCCTATACTACAGTTTCTGACCTACGTTGCAGTTAGTGGCAGAGCATATAAAAGGAAAAGTTGCATTCAGGGGTTGCCACGTAGGACAACTAAACATGGTTTTTCGGAATTCAAAATTTAAATTAGAAATTAGAAATGATAAATTATATAAATATTAGAATAATCAAAACAAAAAATAAAATAAAATAAAAGCCATATTTTCGTATTCTATTTGTAACCCAAACCCAAAAAAAGAGGGAAAAAATATAAATGTGTCGAGGGAGCGAAAATTGCTGGCATCAGAGGAGGGAAAGAAAAAGAGTGTGTGTGATGAGAGATTTTCTCTTTCTTTCTTTCTCTCTCTAAACTTTGTTTTTCTTCTATCTTTCGATTTCATTCACTATTCTTTCTCTTTCTTCGTTTTGTCTCCTTCCACGATCTGCAACGAACAACACGCGTAGCGTGACTCTGCTTCCTCTTCCCTTTCCTTTCGCATTTTACTGCATTGTTACGTTCGTTGCACAGCATGGACGGGCCCCTCCCGTTCGGTGCGTGTCATTTTTTATTTCTTTTTCTTTTAACTGCGACAAACTGAAAATTCTTTTTTGTATTCAATTTGGTGGATTTGGTCGCACTGAATCTTCAATTAGCTGGCATTGTTGTTGATAATTTCTTACGCCTCTAGCTGGATCATTCTTGTCGTTAGGAAAATTTGGAAACAGAAGATAGAATAAAGTTCAACGTGAACCACGTTGGTTTTTCTTTCGGCTTTTTTGAACGCATTTTGTTGTCTGAGACGCTGACATGACGTTCTTTAGCTCGTCGATTTGAATTCTTGGATTTCGCAGACCCGGGGAAAGGAACGAGTGTGTTACAGGATCTCGTGTTTCTTTGTTTTTTTTTATTATTGATATTATTCTTGTCTTAATTTTTAGATTCTTTTTTTATTTGAAATAAATAAATATATATATATGACATCGGAGAATCTCGTGGGTTTGAATTTGAATTTATGTTGGAATGTTTGTACTTTTTTTAGTTTCACATTTTATTGTTTGCGTGGTATTCGGTTTCTTGTTCTTGGGATTGAGTTTATGCACTTCTGATTTATAATTTGTTGTGGATTTAGTAGTATGCAGGCAATGATCAGTGTTTATGTGATGTTGGGGAATAATTCTGGATTGTGTATGTTTTGGTAGGTTTTAAGAGAACAAATTGAGGACAAGGGGCAGGTTGATGGTTCAAGAGATTTGGGTTTCCTTGTTGCTGGGAATGTGTTAAGTTAAATATAACTCTGCATTGAGCTGAATTTTGGTTAAATGACACGGGGGAGGATAAGGGCGAGGCTCCGGAGGAGCAATCTTTACACATTTGGTTGCCTTAAGCCTTCTACTCTTGAGGATGCACCTCATCCACTTCAAGGTCCCGGGTTCTCGCGTACTGTGTATTGCAATCAGCCTCTTCTTCATGAAAGGAAGCCTTTGTATTACTGCAGGAATGATATATCCACGACTAAGTACAATGTTCTTACGTTTGTCCCCAAGGCACTCTTTGAACAATTCCGTAGGGTTGCTAATATATACTTCCTTTTGGCTGCGTGTCTCTCGGCCTCTCCAATTTCACCTTTCAGCCCACTGAGCATGATTGCTCCTTTGGCATTTGTTGTAGGGCTCAGTATGGCAAAGGAAGCATTGGAAGATTCTCGTAGGTTCCTTCAGGATGTCAAAGTTAATCGCCGAAAGGTTAATCGTCATAAAGGCGATGGTAATTTTGGTCCCAGGTCGTGGCAGACCATTATGGTTGGGGATGTGGTAAAAGTGCAAAAGGATCAATTTTTTCCAGCTGATTTGCTTCTGTTGTCATCGAGTTATGAGGATGGGATATGCTATGTGGAGACTATGAATTTAGATGGTGAAACAAACTTGAAGGTGAAACGATCTTTGGAGTCTACCTTGAATCTAGACAATGACGAAGTTTTTAAAGATTTCACTGGAACAATACGTTGTGAAGACCCAAACCCGAATCTTTATACATTTGTTGGAAACTTAGAGTATGAGCGCCAGATTTATCCTCTTGATCCTAATCAAATTCTTCTCCGAGATTCTAAGCTCAGGAACACTGAGTACATCTATGGGGTGGCCATTTTCACCGGTCATGACAGCAAAGTCATGCAAAATTCTACAAAATCTCCTTCCAAACGAAGCACAATAGAAAAGAAGATGGATTATATTATATACACCCTATTCACTGTCCTTATTTTGATATCTGTTATTAGTTCCATAGGATTTGTCATCAAGACTAAGTACCAAACCCCAAGTTGGTGGTATTTACGGCCGGACGATATAGAATACCAGTATGATCCCAAGAAAATTGGAGTAGCTGGAATGAGTCATCTGATTACTGCGCTCATTCTTTATGGATATTTGATACCCATTTCACTTTATGTTTCCATCGAGGTTGTAAAGGTTTTACAGGCAACCTTCATCAACCAAGACATTCAAATGTATGATGACGATACTGGAACTCCAGCTGATGCACGGACATCAAATTTGAATGAAGAGTTAGGTCAGGTAGATACTATCTTGTCAGATAAAACTGGAACTTTGACCTGCAATCAGATGGACTTTTTGAAGTGCTCCATTGCTGGTACTGCATATGGTGTGCGCCCCAGTGATGTTGAACTTGCTGCAGCAAAGCAGATGGCTTCTGATATTGAGGAACCTGATTCAGATCTCTCCAATTTCCCCCTGCCTAAGGCTAAAGTGCGAGTTTCATGGGATGATGTTAAAAAAGATGAAGAAATTGGACTGGAGGCTGTTGTCACTTCCAAAGGTGACGAGGATCAAAAGCATGCCATAAAGGGATTTGGTTTCGAAGATGACCGTCTCATGAATTGTAATTGGTTGAAAGAGCCCAATGCTGACGACCTTTTGATGTTCTTCCGAATCCTAGCAGTTTGCCACACCGCCATTCCCGAGCTGAATGAGGAGACTGGTGTTTATACATATGAAGCTGAGTCACCCGATGAAGGGGCTTTTCTTGTAGCAGCAAGAGAATTTGGCTTTGAGTTTTGCAGAAGGACTCAATCAAGTATTTTTGTTCGTGAAAAGTTTTCTGCTTCTAGACAAGTGGTTGAAAGGTCAGTACTCACAAAAAATCTTATGTTCTTCTACTACCCCGTCCAGGTCAGCCTGAATCAGAGAAGTTCCAAAATTTGCTTTTGCTTTTAAATTCTTTCAAACGATTTGCCCCCTACTTATTTACTTTTGGGTGAATTCCACAGAGAGTACAAACTTCTGAATCTGCTGGATTTTACTAGTAAAAGAAAACGTATGTCAGTGATCGTGCGTGATGAGGAGGGCACTGTCTTTCTTATGTGCAAAGGGGCTGACAGGTTAGCTTGCAGAATCTGTTACTCTGGCCTTGTGCCTATAGTTTCATTACTTGTCGTTGTTAATGACCAATAGGACCTATATCTCAAAATTTACACTAGAATTAAGGAAATCGAAATCACATTCAAGCCTGTGAATTTTAATCTTGTTTATCACCACTAAAATGCTCCATGCATTAGAATAATCACCTCAATTTCCTGCTTCCAAAAGAAAGAAGTCACTAAAGTGCACGTCACATCCACATGAATGCTTTTAGATATCTTCAGCATCTCTCTTTAAACTTTGACATCAATTATTTTATTGCTTGCTTATGCAGTATCATATTTGATCGCATGTCAAAGAATGGAAAAAAGTATTTAGAGGCTACTACCAAGCATCTAAATGATTACGGAGAAGCTGGTTTGAGAACACTAGCCCTGGCTTATAGAAAGCTTGAGGAGCAAGAATACTCGGCTTGGAATAATGAATTTCAGAAAGCCAAAGCATCTGTTGGAGCTGAAAGAGATTCAATGCTTGAGCGAGTATCAGATATGATGGAAAAAGAGTTGATTCTTGTTGGGGCTACTGCTGTGGAAGACAAACTGCAGAAAGGGGTGGGCCTTGTCATTCTGTATAGTCGATATTTCTTTTCTTCTACAAATATTCAACCAAATTAATTTTTTTGTTCTCTGCAGGTTCCCCAATGTATTGATAATCTTGCTCAAGCTGGTCTTAAGATCTGGGTGTTGACAGGTGATAAGATGGAAACTGCAATCAACATTGGGTCTGTCTACCACAAATCATTGACCTTGTGAAATTAATTCCTGTTCTAATAATTAAGGTTTAACTTGTTCAATAATGCCTTTGCAAAATGCATTATGAAAAGGTTTTGTTTCTGTGGTACAGATTTGCTTGCAGTTTGCTTCGACAGGGCATGAAGCAGATCTGTATAACTACTCCAGTCACAGATTCTGTACCCAGTGATGTCAAACAGGTACCTTTTGTCATTGAGAAAGGGTAAAGGAGTTTACTTTATGGACTTGAGTTTCATCTGATGTTAGGCCTAGTTCTTTTGTTTAACACCCCAGGCCATCAAGGATAACATTTCGAACCAACTCACCAATGCTTCCCAAATGATAAAACTGGAGAAGGATCCTCATGCTGCATTTGCATTAATTATTGATGGGAAAACTCTGACATATACTTTAGAAGATGATATGAAGCACCAATTTTTGGCATTGGCAGTTGATTGTGCATCTGTCATCTGTTGTCGTGTGTCTCCCAAGCAAAAGGCACTGGTAGGAATTTTTGCTTTCAGTTGTGATTTTTTCTGCCACATTTATGCAGGTGCTTATTGGGGTTAAATTTGTGCATGACTACACATGGATCCTCCTGAGCTTGATAGGAAAACTTAGATACAAGTTAAGTTCAGATGGATCCATGAGTACGGTTGTGCACAATAGTCATGCAGTTGGTAGCGTTTTCTAATCTTTGTTGATGTATCAACTGTGAAAAATAATCTTGTTAATTGTTTTATGATTTCCACCTTCGTCTTTTGGCGTCAGGTAACAAGGTTAGTGAAACAAGGTACTAGAAAGACTACTTTAGCAATAGGTGATGGCGCAAATGATGTTGGGATGATTCAAGAAGCAGATATTGGCGTTGGAATCAGTGGGGTGGAAGGTATGCAGGTCAGTGGCTTACAGGACCGGTTCTTTAAGCACAATGATGTCATTAAACTATCACCGTGAATGATAGCTTGATTTTAACATTTATTGCAAGTTGCAGTGCCATATGTTGTGTTCCAGAAACAAAACCAAATTATAGTTTTATGTTATTTTAATATTTTAAATAACATGGTTTAGACAGAGAGAGAAGCTCTTGTGTATTTTTTGCATGTTTTGGCTCTATTTTCGAGCTAGACTATGGACCAGGCTTCTTGTCAATTCTTCCTATTAGCTGTATTGTGATTAGTGCTTATCTAATGCAGTGGAGAACTGGACTTCTCTTTGCATTTTAGTGATTACCTAAAGATTAATTTCTTCTATTAATTGAGAAAAAGGTTAGACTCGCTTTGCTAATAGTTATTTGCAGACTAATTTCTTCTATAAAACGAAGAAAAAGGTGACACTTAATGTGAAACTCATCTAGCACTACGCTACTTTTTAGTCTTTCATTCATTTTAATATTAATATAGTTATGTTTGAATTCTAATCGTATTAAAAGTTAAAATGTTTAATGTCATGTGGGCAATGAGTTGCAAGCTATTTGCTTTTGCTGTTCAGTCAGAAAATACAAGCACCGGAAATCTTTATTAACCAACGTTTCTTATCAATTAATTATTATATGCTAATTGTAAGTATTCGCAAACACTAGCTTGGTTCATTGTGACAAGTTTTTGTTCTGATTTCTGAATGTGGGCTGAAATAGGGATTATCAACTATTTAAATGTACACATTGATTGTTGTAGTTCATAGAAGATATTTTGAACTGGCAACTTTGTTTGATTCCAAAATGATGTTTGCATAATTAATCTCACGTAGAATATAGTTTGGTCAGAAACTATAATTGGTCCGTGTACACCCGTTAGTTGTCTTTTTCATACTTGCAAGACAACAAAATGCACATTATGTTTATGTTTGGAATCTTGTAAAATTTCTGCAAGTTGTAGACTCAAGCCTGCAACTTTCTTCCAGGCAGTGATGGCTAGTGACTTTGCGATTGCCCAATTTCGATTTCTAGAGAGGCTTCTGGTAGTCCATGGACATTGGTGTTACAAGAGAATCGCACAAATGGTAATTCATTAATGATCATCTTAATCATTAATGTCACATGTTTGAAGCCTTGTCTTCGATTTCTTGTGTGCGATACATTGCATAGGATAGAGAATCACGTAATAATAGTTTTAGTTTGTATGTGACTATTCCAAATTGGTTCCTGTATTTCTTTTCTAAAGTGTTATGTTAATGCATGCAGATATGTTATTTCTTCTACAAGAATATTGCATTTGGCCTCACCATCTTCTATTTTGAGGCTTTCACAGGCTTCTCTGGTCAATCAGTTTATGATGACTGGTATATGATATTGTTCAATGTTGTTCTGACATCATTACCTGTTATTTCACTCGGTGTTTTTGAACAAGATGTTCCATCAGAAGTTTGTTTACAGGTTTGTTTTCTTGAAATGTCTTCTGTGTTTCTTAGATAGTAGAATAATAGAACTTACCAATGAGCCCGTTGGTTGTGCTTTCCAGTTTCCTGCACTGTATCAACAAGGACCCAGGAATTTATTCTTTGACTGGTATAGAATATTGGGATGGATGGGCAATGGTCTCTATTCCTCACTCATCATCTTCTTTCTCGTCGTCACCATCTTCTACGACCAAGCATTTCGTGGTGATGGCCAGGTAGCTGACATGGCTGTTGTTGGGACCACTATGTTCACTTGCATCGTCTGTACTGTCAACTGTCAGATTGCGTTGACAATGAGCCACTTTACATGGATTCAGCACCTGTTTGTATGGGGAAGCATATCCACTTGGTACATCTTTCTCATATTGTATGGAATGCTTACTCCAGAATATTCCAAGAGTGCCTACCAAATACTGGCTGAAGCTCTTGGTCCTGCACCTAATTATTGGATAACAACCATTTTAGTTACAGTTACTTGTAATCTTCCTTATTTTGTCCACATATCCTACCAAAGATGTTTTTATCCCATGGATCATCACATTATCCAAGAAATTAAGTACTACAAAAAGGATATTGAAGACCAGCACATGTGGACAAGGGAGCGTTCTAAAGCCAGACAGGAAACCAAGATTGGTTTCACCGCAAGAGTGGAAGCAAAGATCAGGCAACTGAAGGAAGGCTGCAGAAGAAGCAATCTTCCATGACTATTACAGCCCCATCGTGACACTATACATAATTTAACAGTTTTGGGTACTTTTAGGGTTGCTCATATTGTTTGATTCAATGGGGTGAATTAAAGTCACATTCACTACCGAAAAGTATGGAAGTTGCTGCTGTATGTAACATATTTACGTAGAAGTGTCAGTGTGCAATTCTCTTACCACATGGTTATGATTCAATTGACCTTGGAGAAGTGAAACAGCTAAGTTGTACTGCTAGTATTTCCCCTCCCCCCTCTTCTTGAGCTAAGGGTTTTTAATAGTTTTATTTGGTTAGAACATCGAATCCCCAAATTCTCTTCCAAAATGGATGAAGTCCACTGTGTATTCATTATACTATTCAAATTCTTCGCATTGACTGTATTTATCTCATTGGTAGGTGAAGGGAGGTTTAAATTTCTATCATTGAAGAAGTCCTGACAGAAATAAAAGTTGCAGGCATTAATTAAAAACGTCATCGAGAGGCCTAATATGGTCTAATTGACGAAGTCAGTGGTTGAATTGAAAGCATTTGTGCTGGCAGGCATTCAAATTTCATTGAAACCTACCCCAACCTTACATCTTCAACATCCTTGACTTCAACCCTTCCTATTTTCCAACTCATTTATCCTAACCATAACATATAGCTTATTATATGTGCTTAGACATAAAAGTTTACCTTTAGAATAAGAAAGAGAGGTGCAAGATTTGCAGGATAGGAATTTTTGTGAAAACATTAAAAATGTCAGTAAGAGGCCAAACACATTAATAATTATGCAAGTGTAACAATAGAAGAAAACAATCTTCTTTACTTGCATTTACTTTTCCAGAACAGATAGCAAATTATCCCACACATTAATACCAGATGTCCATTGACTTAAACGATGACTAATGTCTCTAGAATAATTTGACTTAGTCAGGTTTAATATTAATAGATGGCCTTTCTCAAACCACTTCTTTTATTCTCATCATAGAATTTGAAATTTTGCTTAGGAAAACGTAAAATAAATTATATTTTTAATAAGCCAATAAATTAACTACTGCTTTATTCAACTACCACAAATGTTTCAAAAGTATTTTGAAGAAATTTATTTTAAGAGAATTAACTTGTTACTTATTTAATTTCTTTTTATTGAAATAGTTTTGATATTTTGATATTTTTATTTTATCCCCCTTAACTTTCTTTTATTACTTATTTTTAATTTTATAAAAGACACTTTTTTAATATAAAACATAGTTAAAAAGATATTGAATATTTATTTTAATATTTAAAGAATTATCTTTAATTTTTAATGTAGTTTAAATTAAAAAATAATAGTATAACATTAATGTTTCACATCACCTCCTCCATCGTATAAAAGGATATATAAATTTAATCTTCATCTATTTTTTATTTTTGTTTTTTCCTAAAATCTAGAAATATAGTAATTTTTATTTAAATAAAGTAATTGTACAACTTTTCTTTTCATCTACACAGTCTATCACACACATATATAATTATTTAAAAATTAAATAAATATATAACAGAAAAGAAAAAAATTATGTTCTCGAAATTCTAAATAGATAGATAACTTTTTTTTTTGCTTTAGAATAGGGACAAATATAAGAAATGGAAATATATTCCCGAAATGAGAAGAGGAATTAAACGTCCAAAACAACGTCGTTTCATCCTTGCAAAGAAAACAAAAGAGCTGGTAGGTTGAGGAGGGTAAGTAAGCGTGTGACACACAACCATCATTCTCACTCTCTGTGTCCGTTTTCTTTTATCCGTTTCTCTTTCCCGATTTTGACCTTCTTTTTTCCTCGTTTTCCGATTTTGCCCTCTTCTTCTCCCATGACCTACTTCAACTTGTAGCTAGCTACACTCCGCGTTTGCTTTTCCAATTACAAATTTCAGTTTCCCAAACCTCTTAGGGTTTCGGCCGAATGGAAACTCGAGTTGGGAACAAGTTCCGTCTCGGTCGGAAAATTGGCAGCGGATCCTTCGGAGAGATCTATCTCGGTGCGCTCTGCTTCCACTTGCTTTTCGTTTTTTGCTTATTTACTGCGCGAATTTTCCTATTTCCTTTAATTTGTTTTGCTTATTTTGCTTGTGTTGCCGCAGGAACTAATTTTCAGACGAATGAAGAGGTTGCGATTAAGCTTGTGAGTTTTTGGACCTACGACGTACCCTAATTTGAAAAAAAAAAGTTTAACATCTTTGTTTTTTGCTACTCCTGTTTGGTTGCTGAGAAATTTAAGAAGTTGCAGAAGTTAGGAATTGGAGAATTTCAGTGACGTTTATTGTAGAGTTGAAATTGGAGTAATAGGATATCGAATATCTTTTCGTTTGTTGTTTTCTAACACGGGCCTCGTTGCTTAATTTTCGTTAATTAGTGCTTGGAAGTTAAGGTTTTTTGTTTCTTTCTGCTGCAAGATTGAAATTATTGAGTGCGGGGTCGGATGTGTTTAGCTGGATGTTTTACTGTTTTATTTTGGTTTTTGATTCAGGAAAGTGTGAAAACCAAGCACCCTCAACTGTTGTATGAATCGAAGCTGTATAAAATTCTGCAAGGAGGAAGTAGGCTCTCTTCTTGGTGAAATTGTCTTTGTGAAATTTTTATTTGTTGTTGTTTGTGATGCTCACTCAGCTTAAATGTTTTTGGTGGGCCATTTTTATTTGGCAGATGGGATTCCAAATGTGAAATGGTACGGTGTTGAAGGAGAGTACAACGTGCTCGTGATGGATTTACTTGGCCCTAGTCTCGAGGATTTGTTCAACTTCTGTAGTCGGAAATTGTCTCTCAAAACTGTTCTTATGCTTGCTGATCAGATGGTAGGTTTTTCCCTACTGCGGAGACATCTTTCTTAATTCTGACCCACTTTAAGTAATGTTGCTTATACATCTTAAACTGCTTACAGATAAATCGAGTTGAATTTGTTCATTCCAAATCATTTTTACATCGCGACATCAAGCCAGACAACTTCCTTATGGGTTTAGGAAGGCGTGCAAATCAAGTATGTAGTTAATTGTTGCTTTTTAATTCTTTATCATGTTGTATTTTTGATGTATCATCTTCGCATCTGCCTCATTTCAGGTGTATATCATTGACTTTGGCCTTGCTAAGAAATATAGAGACACCTCTACACATCAGCATATCCCATACAGGTACTTTACATTTATCTGACTTCATTCACTATGGCTGCACAGTTCAACTTCAAACAGGTTCCAACTTTGATAGGGGACGCGCATCTACTGTTATGGAAAATCCTTTATCGGGATAATATAAAATTGGTAACTATTTATGTGAGATTTCTTGTTAAACAATAGCAGCTTTGAATCGATGTCATTGAAAGTTGTGAAGCTAATTCGGCTTGCACTGGAACCTTCTATGCTTGTGTTCCAACTATCAATAGCAATGTGTGTCCTTGCAATTTGTGAATGCGTTTCTTTAATCAACAATGACTTGTTTCTGTTACATGAGTTTTATGAGTATTTCTCTTCAATGATTTGTTATTAGTCTTTATTTTTTATTTCTATATTATCAATTTACATAGTCTCTAAATTTTTTAAATTAATATCTAGATAGAACTTGATTTTTGTGTCTCTCTGTTGCATTCTGTACTTGCATGGTTTTCTGTTGATTTGACTTCCTTCTAATTGTTTGCAGAGAGAACAAGAATTTGACAGGAACTGCTAGGTATGCTAGTATGAATACTCATCTGGGAATTGGTATGCTCTGATGTCTCTCTTGATCAGTAACCTGTCTTATTTATTTGTGGAAGACAATTTATTTGGACCTAACAATGTCATTTTCATGCTTTTATAGAGCAAAGCCGCAGGGATGATTTAGAGTCACTTGGATATGTTCTTATGTACTTTTTAAGAGGAAGGTCATTAGCCTCTCTCCTTTGTTATTTAATTTTTTATATTTTTATCACGGACTGTTTTTTCATTTGGATTTTCTGCAGTCTGCCTTGGCAGGGATTGAAAGCTGGTACTAAGAAGCAGAAGTACGAGAAGATTAGTGAGAAAAAAGTTTCTACTTCTATTGAGGTGTGATTGTGTAGTTAAGAAGGTTTTCTGTTTAATATCACATGTCCATTTTTTGGTTCCAAATCATATCTGATTGTGGATTGCTTTTCTGTTAGTCTCTCTGTCGTGGCTATCCCTCAGAATTTGCTTCATACTTCCATTACTGCCGGTCACTGAGGTTTGATGACAAACCAGATTATGCTTATTTGAAAAGACTTCTGCGTGACCTTTTCATTCGAGAAGGTTTGAACCTTGTTCTTCTATTTATGTTTTATTTTGCGATGTACCATGTTTTGTGCTCCTTGATAAAAATATTATAGGGACCAAATGACTGTTTTTATATGCCTTTTTTTGGGCTGTTGTTTACATCTTACACCAGGGTTCCAGTTTGATTATGTCTTTGATTGGACCATTTTGAAATATCAGCAATCTCAAAGTGCCACTGCCCCTGCCCGTGCTATTGTAAGCTCGATAACATGCTATCTCACTGTATTAGCTGATTGATTGTTGAGATTAGGTTAATTTAGTGGAAGTGACCCTTGCAGGGTCCTGCTGCTGGACCAAGTTCAGGCGTGCCACCACTAGCTGCAAATGCTGATGGACAGTTAGGTATGATTTTTCTTTTGGCTCCATATTTCTGATCTATCGTTTATTTACCTTGATTGAGATGTTTACAGACAGACTGTTACAGTGTGGTAACTATTCAATAATCTGTCAGTTATAATGTGACGTTTTTTGTCCCTTTTAATTTGTCATTTGACTCAAGCTTGTTTTTCTTTTTTGATATGTAACTCTAGCTTATTTTTATGGGGCGTCTTTTTTGTAGGTGGAGAGGATGGTAGGCATAATAATTGGTCTTCATCAGATCCTACTCGTAGGAGAAACCCTGTACCTTTTGCTAATGATGGCGTGTTATCGAGACAAAAGGGCCCAGTTACATATGACTCAACCAATCTAAAGATGTTATGGTGCGTGTATTCATTTGTGACATGGCTGTTACTTGTGCTGTGATGTCATCATATTTCTTGCAGAAAGTTTAAAGATGATGGGTTCTTTATGCATTAATTTTCAGAATTTTTAAATACATTATATTCTTGTCAAACCATGTTTGATTAAGGGAATTGTTATTTATCAGGAATATGGGTTTGCTTTAGAAGGAAAAAAGAATATGAAACTATTTTTCATTTATCCTAGAGAAAATTACCAAGCTACATTTTGTTGCATCTTTTTTATTTTGGTCATGACCCGATTACACTGTATCTGCTGTATTGCATTTATTTACAGATGAAGCACGAAATAAATACGTAACATGATATTCAAAACTCAGCTTTATGTTAGACATTTTATATATCATTTCCTGGACTAAGATTCTTCATACTCGTATTAGAGTTTTGTGGGGAGAATGTCATTATCCGGTGTATGTAATTCTCGGCAAACTAAAACAATATAGACCCTTTCTTGTGTGTGTTGCTGATCTTTCTTTTTGTGATTGCCTTGTAATTTCAAAATTCTAATCATATTTGATATATCTTACAGGTTGAGGTTATACTTGTTTATCTGTTCATATGGCAATTAGTTTTCGTGTTACTCATGAATATCTATGGTTTATCAGTTGTCAAGCTCTAATTTTTTCCGGCCAAGTGGATCTGCAAGGCGAGGTGCTGTCTCAGGCAGCCGAGAATCCCGTGATGTAGTTGTTGGCAGTGAGACTGAGGCTTCTCGTCCTCTAACTCTGGATTCAAGTCAGGGAGCACTTCGTAAAATGTCTGTTCCTGGTGCTCAGAGAAGTTCAGCAATCACGTCTTCTGAGCACAACCGTACATCCTCTGGCAGAAACACATCGAATATAAAGAATTTGGAGACAACTCTTAGGGGTATTGAGAGCCTACATTTCAATGAAGAGAGGGTACATTATTAGTAGCTACCACTCTCGATGATAACCTTTCTTTGTAAATTCTAAAAGGCTTATACTCTTTTTGATGAACTGAGGAGTGGAATGTTGTCTATGCATTGTGTTGAAGAAAAGCTGCGAACTAGTAGGGAAGAATTGTGATTTATCCCCCTTAAGTATACAATAAAAAGATATGTGTAGGCAGCTTCCTTCCTAACTAAACTGACCTTGTAAAAGGCTTCGTCTGTTCATACTGTTTGTGTCATACTGACAAATGTTTTGCTTCTTCTCATTTGCATCGTTTTCCCTTATTGGTTTGATATTTGGTCATGTATGTTTCTCTTTTAAGCTACATTTTGGGAATAAAGCATATCGTATAATTTCATTGATAAACTACTAGTTGGGGAATTACAACGTTTCTTGAACAAAATGTGAACCGGCGTTGTCTCGTTTTAATGTTTTTCTGCTGCAACTATAGAAACAACCTCAAATATAAGCTAGTTATATTATTACAATGCATTTAAAGTGCAACTTTTTTTATAGTCTTGTTATTTGATTTTGAGCTCCAATTTATGTAAAATTATTAAGTTCTGTGATAATAAAATTATTACGTACTAGTCAAGATTTGTGTTGACAGTGTCAAATTACAACTTGTATTTTAATATTTTGTAAAAGTGTCAGTTAAAAGTTATATCATATCGGCTGATTGTAAATATAAAATATAATTAACACATGAATATTTATTTATTTACTATGAATTTTAATTATATAAAAGTTAATATCGATCTCGCATGCTCATGAAGTAGATATTTTTCTTCTGACATGACATCGCCAAGATTCAAATTCTGAAGTGTGGGTTAAGATATACAAGTCTTCATAATTTATGTCAACCAATGTACGTAAGCAATAGCAGCAAATAACATTTTTCACTATTTTCCACGCAAAAATATTTTCTTGAATGCCGTTTCATAGCAACTTTGAAATCAAAGCTTCATGAATTTTCGACAGAGGACAGTAACAGCCACTCCAATTATAATTGTTAAATATTTGAAAGTCATAAGCAATTAAGATTGAATTGCAGGACAATTCCTTTGCTTTCCAATTCAAATAAAATAAACAAAACATCAGTGACTTGAACTTACGCGTTTAATTTTGATACACCTGTGTAAATATTGTTCATAATCAACTAATTGTATAATACTTTAAATACGTCCTGTGAAGTAATTATCATAAAAATTGACGATTTTTAATAATACACTATTTATAGCATGAGAATTATTCAAACTGCTTATATATTAGTTAAGATATGTTAGGATCATATAGTTTGAAACTAATTAATCAATATATGTTAAGATATATTGTAATACTGAACCCAACTATTATATTAGGTTGTATTCTTCAATCCTAATTCCATTTTCATTCTCTCATCAAAACTGTGTAAACTTTAGCACACTTCTTCAGTATAGTTTACATAGAAATTGTAGATGCTTAAGTTTTGTCCTAACTCTTGAGATATGTTGATATCACATGCAAGAGTGAAACAGAATGAATAACACAGCCAATTCTCTCTTCAACTAATAGGCTTTATTGATCTCTGTATTTTTCCTCTGCCTTTCATTTCATACTCCTTTCTTAGTTGAAATTGTAGGGTCTGGTTTCCATTCACCTGTACCATAATAGAAAAAAAGCACTGAAATATGACTGATAAAAGCAGAGAGTATCTAATAATAGCTGCTGGGGGGACATAGCTTTCAAAACTTTAAACTAATTGCATCCTTGTTTTCATCTCTTATATGGATGGAACTTGGATTGGATTCGAGTAACATTGATGTAATCTTTCTCTAATGAATCTTTCTCGAAAAGAAAAATAAAAACTTAAAGTCTGAAGTATCATAAATACTGATTAATCCATGCAGTCAAGATTTATTAATTTTTCTTATAAATTAAAAAATTAAACTGTGTCCAATACTTTCACTCACCAGAAGGCCATTTAGTATTGTTCTGTTTTCTCTTTATGACCATCAAAATCAAATTGTTGAGCATGCATTACTATTTTGAAATTCAGCATCAATCTGCTAAAACAGATCATGCCTCCCTGAAAGCTTAGAGAACTTGATGGAGTTGGATACATGAGAGGAGTTTTAGCCTTTATAAGAAAGGAAATTTGGTTTAAATAGATTTAGAATCCACCTTAAAACAAGTAAATCATAAGAGAATACAAAAAACAAAAAGTAGTATGTTACTATATTCTGCATAACTATATACCGATTAATCACCACCATCCATGAACAGCTTCTGTGTAGGTGTTCTTGATCCACCTTAAACTCTTCCTCAGGGAGCCTTTCATTTTTCCTTCCACAGAATATATTTTATAGCCAGCCACTCTCTTCTTCCTCTGCAACTCAGGGTCATTGAAGCTCCAACTTTTTGATACTTTATTAGCTATGTTTTTCCCTTTATCCACCCTCACTTCCTTTTCCTTACCTATCTTGCATGGATATGCAGAACCACCATAACTTGCACTGTAACTGTAAGACCTCAGATCTTGCATACCTGTTGGGGCCACCCTTCCTCCATTGTAGTTTTCAATCTGCAGACTCTCACTCCTGCATGATTTGGATCTGAATTCCATGGTGAAAACCACACTGCACAAACACAAGAGTGAATAACTAAGGATGTGTAGTTTTAAGGAGAGAAAGAATGAAGCTAAAAGAGATGGTAGGTTGGTCGGTTGGTTGGTTTTGCTTTTTTCTAGTTGTATTATATTAGTGCTGTTCATTGCTTCTCTTTCCCAACTTCATATAATCAAATCTTTGAACAGGAGACAGATGAAAAAGATAATGTTATTCTTTGTTTTGTCGTTTTTATTAATGGAGTCTGTGGGGGCATTCAACATGGCAGAACTGTTTAAGGTATTCTTGTTTGACCAACTCTTACACGTGTAAGTGATAAAACTGGTTATGCCCTTTTTCCCAAAATACAAGTTAATGCACCGCCCTCTTAGCTAAACTTGTGAACTTGCAAAAACACATTAACTTCTTATAGTTCTTGAGATGATTTCTTCAAAAGTTCTAATTGAGAAGTTAGATGAAGAACTGAACTTTACTATTTCAACAGATTATCAGAGCTTTTATGTTCAGTTGGAACTTATTGATACCACTTGTTGGATTTATGGAGGAGGAGTACTACCGGAAAATACAATTTCTATGAGACTTGAGTCCAATCATATAAAATATTGATATCACTGTATTCAAAACCTTAAGAGAGTAGTAAAATAATGGATCTTCAATCTCATATGATGTTCTACTTTTTCTTTGAAATTTAGACTCACATAACCTACTTCCTCCACTTTTAAGTCTCTTTAACTGATTATGTTACTAGAGATCAAGATTCTACATTTACATTAATTGCTTTTGAATCTGGTGTTATGCACATAAGTGGATAAAAAACATAAGTAATGAAGAGATTAGACATTCATGTGTATATAAAGTGAATGTGTGACAGAGGAGGCTCCCCCATGCCTGCTATATATTTTACAAAATCCCCAAGACCAAGCAAAATACTCTGATTTTTTTAGTCAATTGTGGTCCACACTCCACATCTTAAATAGTATCTTAAAATCTAATAAATCATCCCACATGTTTTTGTCTTTGACATCACCAATCTGGGTGAAAATTTCAAGTACTTGTATATATATATATATATATATATATATATATATATATATATATATGAAAACAGAAAGCTTGAAATTATTGGCAAAAGGCATGGAAAATGTTTTCAAGTGTAGTTATTTACATCTAATAAGAAAAATGACTTTAATATGATTCATTAATGTAGCTACCTGCCAAAATGAAATTATTGTATCAACCAAAGGAAATTCGTACAAGAAACTAACAGATTTCATAGTCTTCTGTTCTTCTGGTAGCATTCAAGTCAGTAATTTCAATACCAGAAGTTTCTTCTTTTTCTTGAGTTGATTTTAGAGTTCTGTACCAAACTTCATCTTAAAGTTTTGGTGGAAAGTGCATAGTATTATTCGTTATTAGTATTATCAGTGGCAGTACCTACCATTGAAAAATCCTTTTCATACTAACTGATACGATATTATTCTCGTGCTGTCATTTTCTTAACCTTACTTTAATAATTCAGCACTGAAAGTAATGTTTGAATTGTATAGATTCGGAGTAAATATATCTTTTTATCATTGGCGTGAGCATTTTTTAAAAATAAAAATTTGGGAAGATACTCCTATTCTCTTGTGCAGTGTTTGGTTCACATCTGAAACGTACGTTAAGAAATCATGTTTAAGCAGTTTTAAAGCTACTTCCAGTTCTTTCAAACGATGGAATGAAGGGTTTGCAATTTTTGGAGAAACTTGGTCACAACACAGAAAAGAATTGTGTTGTTAAAATATAATAAAATATGCAATGTACTGTGTAATATAAAAAATAAAAAATAAAAAAGCCAACCATCGAAGAAAAAATTTAATTTAATGCATTTTTTCTTGATAGAATTTGATTCAAATTTTGAATTAAAAATTTAGAATCAATTCAAATTAAAAATTTAGAATTATTGATTTAAAAAAAATAACTGACAAATATTACATAAATAAATTATAATTCACGTCTCTGGATATGTAAGCATTATTTATTATTGTCAGAAGAAAAAAATTAAAAAAGAACATAAGGTGATCTATAACAGTTAGGAGATCAAATATCTTTAATCTACATTATATTCTTTCATATAAAGTATTGGAGATTATTCAATTAATGAAATGTTTATTTGCTTCTTTGTTATTAATCTGTTTTGATTCATAATCTAACATGCCACACTATTATAAATGTATTTAATTTTCAAGACTGTTATATCAAATATAGTTAACAGAAATCTGGTTTAAAAGTTGCATGCTCAAAAGATTTGCAATGGAAACAGACAGTGCTGCACAAAAAGAAATACAGATAAGACAATAAAGTAAATGCAGGCTTCAAACAACAACCTGCTAATTAATTGATTGATTAAACAAAATTTATAGAATCCAATGGCATCAGATCATATGTCTTTGATCTCTAATGTGGATAAAATATATAAAGAGAGAGAGAGAATGAGCACAAGATAACAATAGAAAGAGAGGCCTGATGACTTAATAGAGAACAAAATTTAACTCATCAGAGCAAATCAGCAACATTTGATGGCAGCTCCTCTACAGTCACATTGTAGAACTTCTGAATATCAGACAGCATTCTGGAATCATCAGTTGTGACAAAGTTTATAGCAACTCCTTTTCTTCCAAACCGGCCACTACGGCCTATGCGGTGGAGATAGTTTTCAGGCTGGGTTGGCAGATCATAGTTTATGACCAGAGACACTTGTTGCACATCTATACCACGGGCCAGAAGGTCGGTGGTAATGAGAACTCGAGACGAGCCGGACCGGAATTCACGCATGATGATGTCACGTGTGTTTTGGTCCATGTCACCATGGGTGGCAGAGACCGTGTGGTCATTGCTTCGCATCTTATCAGTGAGCCAGTCGACCTTGCGCCTGGTGTTCACAAAAATGACACTTTGGGTGATAGCCAGAGTCTCATAAAGGTCGCATAATGTCTCTAGCTTCCACTCTTCCTTGTCAACATTGACATAAAACTGTTTGATACCTTCCAGGGTCAGTTCATCGCGCTTTACCAAGATTCTCACTGGCTTATTCATGAACTTCCTTGTAATCTCAAGGGCTTCTGGTGGCATTGTAGCAGAGAAAACCCCAACCTGAATTTTGGATGGCAGCAGCTGGAAGATGTCATAGATCTGCAACACCAACCAACATATTCTCAATGTCATGAATGAAAATACACAAACTTTTACCTTTCTCACGGATACGAATTTTGATTGAAGAACAGAAAACAGAAAATTCCTTTGTCCAGTCCAGATAAACAAATATTGTATTTTGTCTCATAACCTCCTCATCTATGTCATGCATTCAAATTAAGCTAGATTGGAGGTAATAAATAAGTGCAATATACCATATTATAGATTCCTATAGAAGATAATGAGCATAGGCCTTCACTGCATAAAGGTTTTGGACAGTAATTAATCTATTTGTGCTTTATAAAACATAAGGGAATTCACACCTCAAACTTCCAGGATATTTGCCAACAAAAGAGATAAGATAATCAGCAAGTACATGAGAACCAAGATTGGTGCATCAATTAAATTGCGGAAACTAGTCAGAACAAAAACCTGATCCTTGAAACCTCGTGAAAGCATTTCATCAGCCTCATCCAAAACAAACATCTTTATGTAATCTGGGCGGAGAGACTGCCTCCGCAGCATGTCAAACACACGGCCAGGAGTGCCAACAACAGTGTGAACACCAGCTTGGAGAATGCGCTGATCCTCACGGACACTTGTCCCACCAACACATGCATGAACTTTAACACCCAGGTAATCACCAAGAGCTCGCATTACTTTTTCAATCTGCTGTGCTAGCTCCCTTGTTGGTGCCAAAACCAAAGCCTGGCACTGAACCAATCCATAATCAAGCTGCTGCAAAATTCCAGAACAGAATGTTGCTGTCTTTCCTGTTCCAGATTGAGCCTGCTGAATCACATCCAGACCCTTGCAGAAAGGAACAATTCCTCTTTGCTGGATTGCAGAAGGCCTCTCAAAACCTTAAGAACAATAATAAAACACCAAAACATCATTTTGTGATAATAGAAGCAAGAGTAACAATAATACTTTTAGAAGTACATCATTAATATCCTCACGAAATATCTAATCAGTTTCAAAACAATTAACATCTGAAGATTATATTCATTTACCTCGTACCCACTTTGTTTTGTTGTCTTCCAATAAGTACGTTGCGTAAATTTAAAATACAAAACTGCAGTAGTAAATATGTAACGAAAAAGGTTTATGCTAGTTTAACATGTACACTCTGAAGCATGTTAAAGTATAACCACTCACAATCCTTGATCATTGGGAATAAAAACACAACAATAAATTTAAATGACTTTTAATGAAACTACATATAACTTCAATCAATCTGCCACGAATTAATTTATTTATCCATTTAATTGAATGCTAAAGAGTCTCAAAGAGCATTTGGAAAAATAACAAATATGAATAAGCACTTAGACTAAGAGGGTCAATCTGCCAGTAGATACCATAAGCATATATGCCTCGCAGAAGATTTTCTTGTAATCCCATTGCATCAAAGCTGTCGTAGACTTCATCATAAGAGGTAAAGAATTCTTGCCCATCAGTGGAAAGCCTGTGTATTTAATTTGCAAGACAATAACAGAAATAGTAAATTAATAATTAATTAATATATAACAAAAGCATTACAATACTACAAGTGAAGAGTACAGTACAGGAACTTACAATTCAGTCATCTTAGCATCATATTGGCGACCATCAAATTGTGTTCCTTCTGGAGCCAAACCTGCCATAACTGGAAAAAGCGAAACCTCTGTCAAAAAGGAAGACCATACACTCAAATAATAAGGCAAAACTGAAACAGATAACAAACGAATAGTTGCAAAACAATACAAGAACCAAATATCATACAAATAACTAAACCACCAAGCCTCCACGAGTTCCTACTGGACATGTATAAAAAAAAGACATCATCCACCGGACACATTTAACAGATGAGCCAAACTAGAAATACACACAGGAAGAAGTGCAAGCATCAAACTTCTCTTTGTCTCTGATGTCAGGAGATTCACAAGGGAAAAAAGGATACATATCATAACCAAAAAACAGATCTTTCAGTGTCAAATATCAACTTTGCCCACTCCTCCATGATTCAGTTTAACAGTGACAAAATCAAACTTAAAACTAAACAACAAAAACAAAGTGATCGTAGAAAACTTAAGTTGGCTTAGTGTATAACATTTCACAGCACCAGAAAACAAATCAACACATCATTCTGCTGATAAAAAGAAAAAAAAAAAACTATCAGACATGCACTACCCCCGCAATCTCTTAAATCTAAAAACACGATCTTTTTGTCCGGGAGCTTAACACATAAATAAATAATGAATCACAAACTTCTGGGTAGAATTAAAATGAGAAAAAAAAACATAGATCACGCCCAGATTCATAGCAGAGAAATAGAATGAACAATGAATAATTTATGAAATCGAAAAAAAAGAAAAAAAAAACAAGATAGATACCTGGTGGAAGCTTGAAGGGTTGATATTGGAATAAGGAAAGAGAAAAAAGAGCAAAGGGGTAACTCCTCGGATCTGCACCGTGGAGTTAAAGGGAGGCGAAAGAGAGGGAGAGGGAGTGTTATAGGAACGAGGAAGGAAGGGGCAGAACAGTAAATATAACTTTCCACGTTTACCCTTTCAGATGCCTTCTGGGATCAATCGATAATCATAAATAACATCTTTTTTTTATTTCTATTTTCTTCTTTTATTTTGATTTGATATTGATATAGATAATGAAATAGAAACGTCATGTGATAGGATGCTACAAGGTAATTTATTTATTTATTTATTCTAAAATTGACCAATAAAAATACTTCAAAAACATTTTCATTTAAAATAACTATTTTAGTTTCTATGTAAATAAACAATGTCAATTTTATAATGCAATATTAAAAATAAAGTGAGTGATATTTTTAAAATAAGTTGTACAAAATATCATTGCTATATATAAAGATGATTTTTTTAATATTTAAAATAAACGGAGTAATATTTTTAAAATAAGTTGTATAAAAGATATTCTTATCATTTACTGTTTATAACTTTTTAGTATACCTGTTTATTTTCCAATTTCATCTTTTACATGTTTTTTAAACTGAAATAATTATTTTGAAGTAATTATTTGTTCAAATTAAATAATTTTTTTCATGTAAACATTTTTTAAAACTTAACTACTCTTTTAATTAAAAAAACACTACAAAATAAATAAAAAACTATTCAAATTATTCTATATTTAATTTTATAGTTATAATAATAACAATAATAATAAATTTATTACCTTTTATTATATAAAAAAAAGTAAATACACATAACATATATTTTCACTAGTCTATATATAAATGATTTTATTTACACTTTATTCATTCATATTTATAGTAATTTTTAATATTAAAGACCGAAAATCGAGATTTTTTAGGTTAAATATATTTTATATCTTCAAAATTATTACGAAAAAAAGTGTGCTTATTTCCTAAACTATATCTTTTATATTTTATGAAATTCAATGTAAAATATGTTTGTCTATAAATAATATGCAAATGTTATATTTTAATGTATTATAAAATTTCATGTGAAAGACAATATATATATATATATATATATATATATATATATATATATATAATTTATTGGACATTGTTTTAAATTGACTCATAAAATACAGAGACTAAATATTTTATAATTTAGTTTAGAAATAAAACACAATTTTTAACAATAGTTTAAAAACAAGAAATATATTTATTTCAATTTTTTTAATATTATAGGTGGAAGAAGCAATTATGGGGGTGAAGGAAGGAATTTTCCACTGAGAATAGGCTCTTCTAGGAAAATGTTTATGGGCCTGGCCCATTGGATAGCTTTAGCAAAGGCCTGAAGTAGGGAACCAAACTCCTTTGTCTATGTGAGCATCGGAATCTCAGGAAATCGCCCACAGTTTTGGTTGATTCCATTCTTCTCCTTCTTCTGCTGCTTCACTCGTTCACACTCTCAGGTAAATTCACTCATTACTAATTACTTTACTCAAAATCCTGATCAAGCTCATCTGAATTTGCTACCATTCAGATGCTCTGAGCCTTCTTCGTTTTCACTTCATTTCCCTTTTTCAAAATTGCTTTAGATATACTCAGATGAACACACACACACACACACACACACACACACATATATATATATATATATATATATATATATATATATATATATATTCAAGCTTTGCTGTTTGGACATGTGTTCTGAACATGCTTTCTAGTTTTGTGCCAAAGAAATGAAAATGGAGTGTTGGGTTATTAAACAGTTGTGTTGGACTTTTATATGACTAAAATAGTGAATACAGGAAGGGGATAACCCTTGTCGTATAAACTAGTTTTTGGAGTTTAACTAAGCCCAACTTCAAATTATAAGAAATAAAAATATAAAATTGTTTGGACTGACTGGACTTGGTTGGAAGCTCGACAGATTGAATTAGTTGAGTCAGGTAAAGTTTTGGTTAGGTGTTCTGCCTACCGATGAAATATAGAGAAACACTTTTGCACCACTCAGTGCTTAGGAAAACTTTATCTTCTTTTATCAAATTGTTGGAATATAGTCATTTGTCTTTCAGATTACTGTTCTAAGAAAATTGCAGACGGTTGTCTCTGGATCACCTGAAGAAGCTAGATGGGAATGGATCCTCTAGTAATGGGTTCAGTGCTAAGTTTTCCTTGGAGTATAATGGATCTCCGTACTATTGGTTGGGGGATATTTTTGGTGCAAACCAAAAAATAAAACAACGGATCTTGTTGTTTGGTGTTGGATTTTGTAATCCTTTTTTGAAGAGGAATGTTGGAAAATTAATTCTGTTGAATTGTTGATTATTGGAAATTTTACTTTTTCCTATTCTGTTATCATACGTAATTCTATTTGTGAAGTGTACTAGATTTCACTTGGTGAATTTCAATTTGGCTATTTTATCCTCTGCATACCAAAGCCAAAGCTATTTTTACTTGTTTCACTGAAGTAGCAGTTTCCAGCTAGAACATGTCAGTTTAAACATTCAAACATTGCTTCAAGTATCTTAATAGTGGCTATGCAAAGTAAATTCATCATGGCCCATGCTGATGAACTTGTGCTGAAGTTGTTAACTTGTTATGTGAAAATAAATACCTATCATTATCTTTAGTGCAACTCTGATCCCATCAATGCATTTCATAGTATGACAACTTGTTTCACCTACATGTGTATCTCGCATTTCAAAGAATACTTTCAGCAATAACTCAAGTTTCTTTATGAGTTAAGTTGTATGTTTTGTCCCTTTGAAATGAGAATGGGAGATAGCTTGTAAACATTTATATTTCTTTTTCTGGCCCACACTGGATCTTGGCTTTTAATTGTATCATAAAGATAAAGTGGCCAGTATTTAACTCTAAATATTAGTTTGGGTTTTTATATGATATATATAATATTGGTGTCTGCTCATTGATGAGAAAAAATAGTTGGCCACAAGGCATTGATCAAGGAATACTGAAGTTGCGGGAATTAAGAGAAAATTGTGCTTTGTCCTACTAAATTTATTTACTGAAAAATCTTTATTTTGTCTTTCAGACCGCTATTTTGAAAGCATTTTAAATGGTTGACAGCAATCCTTCCTCTGGATCACCTGAAGAAACACAAAATCCAAACCCGGATGGGAATGCACCAGCTGAAAGTGATCTTGCATTGGATAATTTAGTACAAAAAGTTCAAGAATCTCTCTCCCTGGAAAAAAGACATAAATTTTGGGAAACCCAACCTGTTGGGCAGTTCAAGGATATAGGAGACTCCAGTTTGTCAGAAGGCCCTATTGAACTTCCAACCCCTTTATCTGAGGTCAAACAAGAACCTTACAACCTTCCTGACCACTATGAATGGGTTACTTGTGACATCAACTCCGAGGACATGTGTGATGAAGTATACAACCTTCTTGCTCATAATTATGTTGAGGATGATGAGAACATGTTTCGATTTAAGTACTCGAAGGAATTTCTGCGCTGGGCTCTGCAACCTCCTGGATATTTTAGGAGTTGGCATATTGGTGTTCGTGTTAAAAGTACCAAGAAGATGGTTGCTTTCATAACAGGTATTCCTGCTAGAATCCGAGTTCGTGATGAGGTTGTTCATATGGCAGAGATCAATTTCCTGTGTGTCCATAAGAAACTTAGAACAAAGAGGCTTGCTCCTGTCATGATCAAAGAGGTGACCAGGAGGGTGCACCTGGAAAATATGTGGCAGGCAGCTTATACTGCTGGAGTAATTCTTCCTACACCGATAGCAACTTGTCAATACTGGCACAGATCTTTGAACCCCAAGAAGCTAATTGATGTTGGTTTCTCTCGGCTTGGTGCACGGATGACAATGAGTCGAACCATCAAGCTTTACAAGCTGCCAGAATCAACAGTCACCCCAGGGTTCAGAAAAATGGAAATTCATGATGTTCCCGCAGTTACAAGGCTAATTAGGACTTATTTAAGCCGTTTTGTTGTTGCACCCGATTTTGATGAAAATGATGTGGAGCATTGGCTTCTGCCAAAGGACGATGTTATTGATAGTTATCTAGTTGAAAGTCCCGAAACTCATGAGGTCACCGACTTCTGTAGTTTTTACACACTTCCTTCTACTATTCTTGGTCACCCTAGTTATTCACTTCTGAAAGCAGCATATTCATTCTATAATGTTTCCACTGTCACCCCTTTGCTTCAGCTGATGAATGATGCTCTCATTGTCGCAAAACAGAAGGATTATGATGTTTTCAATGCATTGGATGTCATGCAGAATGAGACCTTTTTGAGGGAGCTCAAGTTTGGACCAGGTGATGGAAAACTTCATTATTATCTTTACAACTACCGAATAAGGCATGCATTGAAGCCGTCAGAGCTTGGGCTTGTGCTTCTGTAGTCTAACTTTTTTAAATTTGTCATGTTATGCATGATTTGGGATTCGTGGTGGTTTTGTTGTAGACATTGTATGGTTGCGAATTATGTGATGATCAAAGTAGACCTTAAATTTTGTTTTTACTTTTGAACAAACAAGTTTTACAAAGACCTTGGAGGCAAACCTGTGATGATGCCACAGACTGGTATAACTTACGGATTTCTAGTTCCTGTTTATTTGTCTTTTGTGCTGACTTATATGTTTGTCTTCTAATATTTTTTTCTGCAGAGCTTGGGATTTTGTTACTGGACTGTAAGAGCAGAGTAATAGCTTATTTTACTGCATGTTAGCCATCTCAACATGTATTTGAACAGTGTCATTGGATTCCTCTTTCCTCATGTTTCTCAAAATCTTGAAATTTTAATGATAGAACACGTCACTTTATGAAGCCGCCAAGAATTATGTCAACTACATTTCGAAGGACATCTAAAAAAATATCTTTAAAGTGTGGTTTGAAAACTTTAAGAGCAACAAAATTTAATGTTTAGCACATCAATCTTCAATTATAATGATAAAGGCGAATGAAATTATTGCATTTACATTTAATTGATAAAAATAACCTGTATTAAAAATTAGCACTGCCAAACTTATTTGATATTCGATTAGGAAAACCTTTTCCAAATTTCAAAATTTAAAATAAATAGCATTAGATAATTTAAAATTAAACATACCTATTGTCCACATCCAATTGAAATATTAATAAATATTAAAAATATTTGCAATTTGAATGTTTAAATTTTTATAAAAAAATCACTACAAACAAATATCAAAATCAGATACACAATTTTGTTGTATTTAATATAAAATCTTAATCAAACTAATATTTTACAGGTGTATACTTCAATTACTTCAAGAGTATAAACTAAACCATAGAAAAATGTTGATGGTTTAATAATCTTTAACATCACCCGTAGCTATCTTATGTTTCAATTTCACTTTCAAATTAAAGAATTACATAGGATGGATAAATTCTAGACCACTAAAGCAAAGACACAAGAATGATTTATATTACAATGCTAAAAAAACATAAATAAGTCTGTTGTATAAACTTTGGTTCCAAATCTGGACAGATTTGGTGGACCAATAATATCTCTAAGGAATAGAAAATATGCACGGCCTACAAACATGACTTTCCATACAAATTTTAGGAATAAAAATTGTTAAATGAATCTGATACAATACACCCAAAAAATGATAAATATCTATCTCATTGAATCAACAAAATTTTAGATATAGAAATCAACATCAAGTTGAATCTATTCATAGACCTTTTTCGTTGACCATCTTAAGCCAAGAGGATAATTTCACCACGGGAACCTGCATGAGTAGACCCACAAGATCAATGGTAATAAAAAACAATCAAAAGGATTAAAAAAATCACAAATTAGCTCATCTATAGTACATTGTTCATATATGTCTTTTGCTAGCTGCAACATTGAATCACTATGTTCAACCAACAATGATATTTTTTCTGCCTCCTTTACTGCTTCCGCAGCCAGATATGATTTACTTTCAGCATCAGCAACTCTGTAGGCTGCAGTATCAGCAGCTTCCTTTATTGTCTCATTAGATGCCGTAATGACAGACGCTGGGGATTGCCGTTCTGGTTGTGGTTGTAGTTGCCGTGGCCTAACATCCTTTGGTTTCGGTGGAGGTGATTTTGCCCCGGAGGCGACATCCTTTTTTATTTTGTAACAATTTTGTACCTGTAGATGGTAAAGAGTAAATTAATCCTACAAAACTGAAAACAAGCTTCAAGCTTCACGAACATTAACTTAAATATGACATTTATGCTTGCATGGAAAGTCCCCAGCGGATGTGAGCCTATAGCCTATTGGAAGAAGAGAAACATAAAGAGTCCTAAAATTGTGTAGAAATAAATGTGCAAATATTTTAGATCACATTACTAATTGCTTTATAATTACCTAAATATACCAATAGTCAATAAATGATTATTACAATTTCAAAAGTGTTCACATGTGTGTGTCCATGAGTTTGTGCAATTTTGGTGCATGAAGAAAAGCATAAATACACAATATTGGTAAATATGTAAAAAGAAAAAATTAATGGTTCGGTACTGCATATACATATCAAAAGTTCATAAATGATCACAATTTATGAAAAAAATAGGTTGTAGTCATAATAAATAAGCAAAATACATATCTTTCCCCCACCAATATAAGAATGTATTTCTCCTACTAAGAACATGTGACAAAATCAATAAATTTTCTTTACGGAACTCCAATTAGATTCTTGAATGTACGAGAAAAACCAATAAAATATACGAAAAAGAAAGTCCAATGTATGAGATTCCCACCTTGTTAGAATTGAGTAGTGGTGGTGAGAGTAGATATACATAGTTTTACTCTACCAAGCAGAAATGTTGTTTCCAGTAGTTGAAACAGTAAAAAAGAGCCCCAAACCCATTGTACCAAGGCTCACACTCAACTATAATATGCAATACAGTAAAATCACCAATTCACCATATTGAAACTATATTACCTTTTCAAGTTTCCCTTGACTAACAAGCCTCCTCAACCTTGTACTTAATGCCCTTCTAAAATTTTGAGGAACCTGATGCTTTTGCTGCAGTATTTTGTGTAGTGCTTGTTACAAATTAAATTCTCAAATAAAAATACTTAAAACTAAAATATAGACAATAAGCAAACCATATTAAAGTAATTTTCTTATTCCCCCAAACCAACGGATAATATAGACAATAAGCAAACCATATTAAAGTAATTTTCTTATTCCCCTCTTCGCCACAAAAAAGGAGCATGGCCTAAACAAAACCATTAGCAGGGTCTTGGAGTTCAAGAATTGATCTTAAATACCCAAATGTAAGTGAAGATGACAAAGGGATGAATTACTGTTGTTACCACCCAAAATATTTATACATTGATAGATAAAAAATTGTTGATTACTCTCCAATAAGACTGCTTTGGTAAGTCAGAAAACTTAAATAAACAGCTGGAACGAAAATCTCCAGATCTATATAAAGCATGATAATGATCACAGAATTACACATTGAAAGTGACATGCGTTTCCATTCTAGGTTTTGAAATGTAAAACCCATATCATATAATCTCAAAAACAAGTATTCTTCTAACCACTTTACAAAATATATATAAAGTAATATCATTGACAAATATTATCGAAACATTGGTAACAAAGATCTTCATCTGACCTCGATGAAACTAACAATGGCATTTAGGTCAGATCCATTATTATCTTTTAGTGCTGATAGAGCTTCAAAAACCATTGCATTATACCTGATAAAAGAACAAAAGTATCAACAGACAGCTCCTCAGATTATGATCTTAATTGGCAGAACAAATAGGTTGCCATTTTTCATATTCATAATAAAATAATTCGTATTTGTAATTGGAGGGTCAATGAATGTAAACAATAATGACTGCAACACTGCTAATACAGCATCAAACATCTGTTAACTGGGGCAAATTAAAAAAGAGAACAATACATACATAGTGCTATTTTCATACCTAGGAGGGTTTTTGACATCTTGGTCATTCGGAGAAGAATCAAGGGCAGCGACCTCAGTCCGTGCGTTTTGAGGAGCAGGAGGGACGTTTTGAGGAGCGGTGGCGGTGGAGGAGGTGGCAGCAGTAGGGGGTGGAGGAGGAAGAAGAGCCTTGAGCTTGGGAACCCTAGGTTTGTCTTTGGAGCCTTGAGAACCATTACTGACGCTCAAATTCCTCCATTTGTCCTGAAATAGGAGGAACTGTAAGAACCCTAACCCTAACCCAAACCTAAACCCAATTGTAATAAGATTGAAGAAAAGAAAAGGTGTTCGGGGTTAAAGGATTTACCTTGAGGTCGATGTTGGAACGAGAAGTGAGGAAAGGAGCGAATTGAGGATCTTTAAGAATGTTTTTCCACTTTCCGGGACCGTGCTTTTCAACTCCGGCAATGAGCGCGTCTTCTTCGTCTTGGGTCCATTTCTGCTTCTGATTCCCCATTCACATTCACGATTCAACTCAAATTCACACTTCCCTTTCCTTCTTCACTAATTCATCTCATTCCTATCTCAATTCAACATGAATTCACGCTTCTCTTTCCTTCTTCACTGATTCAGTTCATTCATGTCTTCAACTTTCATACATTTTAGATTCAAAACTTCAAAAATTAATAATCTAATCAAGTTAATTTCTTTTACATATTTTAAGTTTAATTCCAAATAATGTTTTATTGAATTCATTATTTCGCTTTGCATTTGTTAATATGCACAAATAGATTTTACTTATGAGAAAAAAAATCATGAATATTTGCATTTTCGTGAATTTTTCCCAATTGCAATTTTATGACCAAATTATATTACTATTATTATTATTATTATTAGTTTATTAATTGATCATCAATTTTTTTCACGTATTACATCATTATATTATTTTTTATTTAATGTTTATTATCAATTTGTTAAATGTGTATAACATAACATATACTAAAAACATTACAAAAATAATAACAATAATAATGAACTAAGTTAAAAATTAAATAACTTTGGAATGTATACAAACTCTTTGAACTTCTGGATTATCCAATTCACAAACTTTCTGAATCAGTCTATCCAGAATCTTCCAAACCAAATCATATAGAGAAAAAAATTTACAATCGGTGCAAAAGACGAACAATTTATAATATATAAATTATAACAAACTTCAACTTACAAATTAATTTGTAAAAATAAGATAAATTTAAACTCTTAAATAAATAATAGAAGATTTATAAATTAAAAGAGAAGTTTATTAAGTTTTAATTTTTTATCTATACTTATTGTCTATATTATTATATAAACTTTTAACTTAATATAAATTCAAGCATAAGTATTTTGTTTTTCAGTGACTGATTATTTATGTCATTTAATATTGATTTACTATAGTTATTATTGTATTTATCTCAATAATAATTCTTGAACCTAAAATATATAAGAATTATAGTTGCGTCATAAATAACAATATCAAGAAAGTTGGAAATGTTAGATATGTTGTCACAAGAGTGAAAACAAAAATGTAATATTTTTTCAGTTAAATAAAATAGGTTTGAGTACTGACATAAAAATTGTACTATTGTAAAAGTTTAAAAAAAAAATAATCTCAGAGCTAGGACTAATGGATGATTATGCATCTCTCATCACCACTTCTCTAAATTTTTACATTATACTATGAAGATTATTATATATTGATTGAATTATGACCAAATGCGTCTTCAAAGTTTAAAACCTCACTCTCTTCTGAAACTAAATCAATGGAAATATCCCTCAGCCCCACATCCACAGAAGACAGTGCTGTTTAATTTATGTAACATGCTTTTGGAGTGCTGATAAAATCCGCCCAAAAAAATGTTAAAATAGTGTCTCATTGAATACACAATTTTACATTTAGAAACCAAGATCAGGATGAATCTATTTATAGACCTTTCGTTGACCATCTTAAGCCAAAAGGATAATTTCACCACGAGAACCTGCAAGATTAGACCACAAGATCAATGACAGTTATAAATAATCAATGAGTCAAAACAATCACAAATTATAGGCACGAAAGATTTGCTTATCCATAGTACATTGTTCATATATGTCTTTTGCTAGCTGCAACATTGAATCACTATGTTCAACCAGCAATGATATTTTCTCTGCCTCCTTTACTGCTTCCGCAGCCAGATATGATTTACTTTCAGCATCGGCAATTCTGTAGGCTGCAGTATCTGCAGCATCCTTTATTGTCTCATTAGATGCTGTAAAGACAGAAACCGATGACTGCCATTGTGGTTGTGGTGCAGGTTGTGACGGTGCTGGCCGGACATCCTTTGGTTTTGGTGCAGGTGATTTTGTTCCCGAGGGGACATCCTTTTTTATTTTGTAATAATTTTGTACCTGCATATGGTAAAAAGTAGATAAATCTTACAAGAATGCAAACAAGCTTCAAGACCATTCAACTTCAATATGCAAATTTCTGCTTGTGTTGTCTCTGGAAGGTTAGCCTATCAGAAGAAGAGGAGCAAATACAGTCCCAAAAATGGAATGGCATATACATTTTACAACACGGATAGAATGATTTTGTAAGAGTACATAAAATGTCCAAATTCTTAGATCACATTACTAATTACTTTATAATACATTATCAATAATCAATAAATGATTCTTACAGTTTCAAAAGTGTTCACTTATATGTTTGTGTACATGCATGCATGCAATATTTGTGCTTATGAAAAAAGAAAAACATAAAAAATTATTAATGTGCATAGAAAAAAAATATTAATGGTTCAGTACTGCATATACATGTGAAAAGTCTAAGATGATCCAAATTTACGGAAAAAATAAGGTTATAGTCCTGCCAAATAAGCATACTAATGTATCTTTCCCCCACCCATATTAGAATGTTTTTCTCAGACTATGAACATGTAACAAAATTACAATTTCCCTTTGAGAAAACTCTCATTAGATCATTGAATACAAATGTGTAATAAAGAACTTTATTAACCAAGTTTAGCAACTTGGAAATAAGAGAACAAAATAGATGAGCATAGGAGGAGGCACATGCTTGCTGTACAGGAAAAAAAAGAACTATGATTCAGTAACTAATTACAGACATTAAAGCCATTTCAACCTAGTGACATGCTTCAATGATAAAACTGGGCAAAATATCCATAAGTTGAAATGATTGAAATGAATATATTAATAAAATAAACGAAAAGGAAAGTCCAATGCATGAGATTCCCACCCTGTTAGGTTTGAGGAGTAGTGAGGTTTTACTCTACCCAGAGAGAGGTTGTTTCCAGAATTTGAAACAGAAAGAAAACAACCTCACCCATTGTCCCAAGGCTCACACTCAACTATAATATGCAATACATCAGTAAAATCAACAATTCACCATGTACAAACTAAATTACCTTTTCAAGTTTTCCTTGACTAACAAGCCTTCGCAATCTTGTACTTAATGCCCTTCTAAAGTTTTGAGGAACCTGATGTTTTTGCTGCAGTATTACGTGTAGTTGTTGTTATATATAAAATTTTCAAATAAAAATTATAATACTAAAAAATAAGGAAGAATATGCACAATAGACAATTCATATTAAATTAACTTTCTAACACCTCTGACTCCCATAAAGAGAAAAGAGGTGCGGAGTCTTAACATACTACTTCTAAGAGATAACAACAGAACCATTATCGTGTAAAATTAAAAAACTCTCACTCCCATAAAGAAAAAAGTGGTGAGGAGTCTTAACATACTACTTCTAAGAGATAACAACAGAACCATTATCGTGTAAAAGTAAAAAACACTAAAAGATAATAACAGAATCGTCTAAAAGTAAAAAACACTAAGAGGGTCTGGGAGTTGAAAATGGATGAGAACAAGTCCCTTGTAACCACCGGAACTATTATTTATACTTTGACAGACAAAAAATTGTTGATTATTCTCCAATAAAAACAGCTGAAAGTCAAATCCCAGATCTATAAAATTACATACCAAAAGTGATATGCATTCTCATTCTAGGTTTCGAAATGTAAAACCCTCAACATATAATCTCAGAAACAATTATTCTAACCACTTTACAATATCTGTGTGTGTGGAAACATCAGCAATAAAGACCTTCATCTGACCTCGATGAAACTAACAATGGCATTTAGGTCAGATCCATTATTATCTTTTAGTGCTGATAGAGCTTCAAAAACCATTGCATTATACCTGATAAAAGAACAAAAGTACCAAAAGCCCCTCAGATTATGATCTTACTTGGCAGAACAAATACTGTCATGTTTTCAAATTTATATCAAAAGAGTTTGAACTTCTAATTGAGAGTCAATAAATGTCAACAACAAAGGCAGCAAGACAGCCAAAACAGCATCAAACATCTGTTAATTGCTGCAAATTAATAAAGAGCAGAAATACATATACAGTTCTACTGTCATACCTCGGAGGGTTTTTGACATCTTGGTCATTCAGAGAAGAATCAGGGACAGTGACATCAGACGGTACGTTTTGTGGAGCAGAGGCGGCGTTTTGAGGTGTGGCGGTGGTTGTGGAGGAGGTGGTAGAAGAAGGAGGAGGAAGAGCCTTGAGCTTGGGAACCCTAGGCTTGTCTTTGGAGCCTTGAGAACCGTTACTGACACTCAAATTCCGCCATTTGTCCTGAAAGAGAGGGAATTGTAAGAACCCTAACCCTAATCCAATTGTAATAATATTAAAGAAAAGAAAAGGTGTTAGGGTTTAATGGGTTTACCTTGAGGTCGATGTTAGAACGCGAAGTGAGAAAAGGGGCAAATTGGGGATCTTTGAGAATGTTTTTCCACTTTCCGGGACCGTGCTTTTCAACTCCGGCGATGAGTGCGTCTTCTTCGTCCTGCGTCCACTTCTGCTTCTGATTCCCCATTCAAATTCACATTCTCTTCTGCACAGCTTCTCCGCTCTCCAAGATAGCTGTTTTTTTCCTTTTCCTTGTCCTTTCCTTGTTGCCAAATGGGTAACACATCAACATACAAATTATATTTTCACATTCAATCAAACTTTTCCATCTACTTTGTATTTATTCAAGTATTTTCTGAATTTAAAATTAGTATTATTACTATTATTATAATTATGAAATTGAATTGTATTGGTAAGTAATTTTATTGATTTTATACATAATTTTATAATTAAAAGATGATAAATTTACAAAAAATATCAAATTTAAATAGATTATAAAATTATAAACTAATCATTTTAATTTAAGAAAACTTTTATTTAAAGATAAATTTGGAAAATAAATATAAACATAAAAAAATCCTTTATATATATATATATATATATATATATATATATATTATTCTGTTAAGTGAATTGTCAACCAAATGATAAAATATAAACAAGAAAAAAAATTAAAATTTCAACATTGTTAAAGAAATAAAAACATAAAATAATTATGCAATGTACATAATGCACAGAGTATACTATTTAAAAAATTGACGTAATAAAGTATGAGCATAAATGTTCACAATCATTTATACAATTATGCTTAACTTATTAAATTTATTTAATATAAGTAATTTTTATAAAAAATTATATTTTATAAATAAATATCTTAAACTAATGTAAAATAATAAGTAAATGAATTTAATTAATCTAAATTCTAATATTAGGTAAAATGATTTATTTTAATATATAATTGTAACTCTTTTACATATTAAAAATTTAAAATATTTTTTATTTAGTCTTCAAAATGTATTTGACTTTAATATAAATTTTTAAAATTTGGTTAAAATATTTTTGTTCGTTCTAGTATTAGCTTATAAATTTTTAATGGGTCATGGTAAATTGAATTTTTATTTTTGAAAATATATAATAAATAAATATGTGTAATGTGTTAATTCATTATTTTTATTATTATTATTATTTGTTTTTTAAATTTTTTAAATTTTCTTTTGTCATATTTTAAGTAAGTAAATTTGAATTTGGTGATATTAATTGTTATTTTAATTTAAGAGTTAAATATGTTTTTAATCACTTAATTTTAAGTGAAAATTGGAATGATTTAATCTAGTTTTCTAATTTTAGAAACACGTAAATTTAATTTTTCTAATCAAATTTTGTTAAATATATTTGACATTTTTTTCATGATAACAGTTAAATTATTTATATGATTTGACATGTTTTCATTTAATTGTTAGTTGAGAAACGGATTTGAAACTCAAATAAATTTAACAAAGTTTAAATAAAAAATAAAATTTACATAAGTTGACAGTTTTTTTAATTTAACACTTTATCTCTCTCTAAATGACAATATTTAATTTTTATATAAATTTTATACTGATATTTTTTATTAAATATTTTTAATAAGATTTAGTTTAAATTTATATTTTATATTAAATTTTATTTAAAATTTATTTTGAAATTTTAAATGTATTTGCCTTAATATTTTATTACATTAAACTTTAATATTGTTTTTTATTTGAATATCTATTTCAAATAATTGTATATAATTTTATATAGATTTATAAATTTGTATTTCAAATATTTCTATAACATTATATATTAATAATTTTAATACAAATGTTAGAGTAGGTTTAAAAATTAGAATGTTATAAATTCAATTGTAAAATTTTAAAACTATTTTATAACAATTAAAAATAAATATATTTAACATTTTAAAACAAAATTTAAATATAGTTTATTGCAAAATATAAATTTAAGTAAACTTGTGAAAAATATTTAATAAAAATATTAATTTTAATAAAATATCGTTATAATAGTTATATAAAAATTAAATTTGATGTTAATTTGAAAAGTGATAAAATTGTTTAATTTAAAAAAAATGATAATATTGAATTAAAATAACAAATACATAATAACTAAATTGAATTTGAGACTAATTTTATATTACTTTTATTTCCTCTACTTTTTTTTTGTTTAAATTTTATGTTTTGAAAAACAATAGAGAGATATATATTTATATATATATATATTTATGAAAAAATATAGTAATTTTTACTTATATAGTTTTATGTCTAATATCAAATTATGAAATATCTTAAATAAGTAGAAAATTTCTATTAATTTGAGTTATTATAACCATTATTACTACCATTAGTACCACCATCACCATTCTCATTACTAGTATGACTACTAGTACTAGGATTACCTCTACCACTATCACAACTACTACCAATATCACTTATATTACTTATACTACTAATACCACTGTCACTAGCATCATTATCGTTACTATTAATAGCATGGTATACACAGTAGAAATGCAGAATTTTATTAATTCAGAACATCAAACATACACAATACAAACACTCATACTGGGGGGAACAAAGGAATTAAACTCCTCCTTTTCTTTTTATTTAGAGTGCAACATACTCATAAACCTCTTTAGATGGAGATACTGTTAGGAATACCTCTGAAAGTCAAGCCTTCCTCACTTGAAGGATAGAGCAATGTGTAAGGCATCTTCACTGGACCATATCGGTTCCTCAGAGTCTCATCACTGTTTCTTTGGATGAGCTTTTGCTCAATTTCTGCCAACCTCTTTCCAAACCTCTTGAAGGCCTCCAATGGCTCCTTATCATAAGTCCAAAATTCACCACCATCTCTTTGTCCTAAATACAACTCATCAGAAGCATGCCTTGACAACACCTCTATAATGGTGAGGTCTTTAAGGGCATCACTCTTCCCTGTGATTGTTTTCAAGTACACCTTTTCAGGGTTCTTGGCAAGCTCAGCATACTCAGGAGATCCAATCTCAGGCATGAATTGCCTACTAAGAGTTGGTCGGTTAAGGATGTAGCCACCATATGGATACTGTCCGAAATTCACAGCTGCATGAAGGGCTGAAGCAGTCCATATGAGTGTGGTGCAAGATTCAATCAACTCTTCACGAGTTTGCATTTTCACCCACCATGTCTCATTTTTCTTGTCACCATGACCAACTTGCACAAGTTCTTTCCAAAAGGCTTGGAGTTCAGTATCTTGTCTAATTGCAGCATCAGACTTGTAGTAGAAAGACACATATTCTTGCACCCATGACTTGATGGTGGCCCATATCTCTAGTCCATCAGCAGCATAAGGGTAGTCCTCTATTAGAAGACTAAGGCCGTGTGGAGCAGATGAATCCTTAACAGCCACACCTCTAGATAACAAAAGAAGGAAATATGTTCTTTGTTTTTAGATAATCTTTTTGTTTTTAACTTAAGTAATGAATACATAGAATTTGAAAGAGATGTGCTAATAGCTTGTAAGTATTACCTCTTAAGAAGATCTGCAGGTAGTGCTTGCTCAGGGAAAACCCAATCCTTGTATACAACTGCAGACATTTCTAACGAATAGCTTCCCCACAAGAAAGTTGATTCTATGATACCCTCTGCATTGACCAAGACATTTCTTGCAAGTGCATTGATGTTCATTGTGTCACGATAATGTGGAAGAAGAAGTTTGTGAATAGGGTGAACCACACTGAGATGCCTGTTTGTTGCTATCACGAATGGCTCAACAACTGCATGAGTGTTTAACCTGTCATACATGTAAAGCTATTAAAGAATAGTTCATACATAGAAAAACCAAGTTTGACAAATGTCATCTGCAAAATTTATACCAATGGCTGACAAGTTGGTGATAACAAGAGTCATTTACGATCACATAAGCCTTTGCAAGTAGCCAAATATAAGCTTCAACTCCTTGGTTTGCCGGAAGATAAACATTGCTAATAGGACCAAAATTATCACCCTGGGGATGTGGTTTGCTTAACTCAATAGCCAATGGCTTTAATGTTCCATTATCTTGTAAGAAAATGATGGTCCTAGTAGCATAGGCCTTTGTCTCTGTTGCATTGATTCGTCTCAAATATGGAATAAGTGTGTCATGGTGATCTAGTATGAAGAGTCTGTTGTTTTGGATAGCCTGCTCAACCAAATATATTTTAGTCCTTGTAACTCATTTCAATCACATAAAACAAGTTCATTTCACAATAATAGCAAAATTCTTGTATGCTTCTTTTGTTAAGTTAGAGATTGGGATGGATAGAAGGAAGGGATTCTATGAAGAAAGAAAAAAGTATGTGTATTTACCTGTTCTACAGTTAGCCCACCCAAGTTAGGCTCCAAGTGCTCTCTTGTAATTGTACTGGTATTATCACCATAGAGCTGGCTATCTAGCTTGCTCTTAGGCGGAAACTCCTACAAAAAGTTTGCATTGAGGTAAGGTAATAAACCCTGATAAAAAATTTATCTTTTTTACTTTCTTAACAGTAGTAATTTACCTGAAGTCTTGTAATGATATGAGGATTCACACCAGCAATCATCTCTCTTGCAAACTCTTCATCAGTCATCCATGCAGACTGGTCCACTACTCCAAAATAAAAACTTTTTAAATGATGTATCAACTTCTATGATATGTTTATGAATATAAGCATTAGTATGATGGATTTGTTTGTAATGTACTACCTTGAATTACTTTAGGTGGTGGAAACTTGAGAACCTGTTCTCCATCAGTACGAAATAGTTCACTGAACAATGGTATAGGACTAATCTTGCTAAGTGCATCAGTAGGCAACTTAATTCCACCATCATAGAGTCCACGCACATCATCAAAGCTAGTAAACTCAGGTTGGTTGAATTGTAGTCTAAGTGCAGATTGTAATTGAGGTATCACATTTTGAGATGCAGATTTAAGAATATAAACAAGGAAATCTGATGACTTCAAGTGACCAAATGATTCATCCCTTGGAAGATATACAGAGTCACTGCGACTCTCACTTTTAGGATCTGTTAAGATACGCAATACCAGAATTAACAACAGTAATTTTAGAACTAGTACAATAATAAGTGTTGTTGATATTTTATATCAGCAAAAATTCACTGTATGTATGTTTTTCCCAACCCTCAGCTCTGGCAAAGCAAATTGATATTGTTTGACAATGACAGTAATGTTTGGCTAATTTGCCCCCAAAAATAAATTTGAGGTCACTGTAACTAAACTTTATTGTAAGGTAAATGATAACTTCCAACTTTTCTGTGGGTAGAATTGACTCAAAATACCAAAAAGACGTGCTTATTTAAGACAAACTAATGAAATACATTCAGCAAAATGATAATTATCTGAAAAACTAAACCATGAACCGCAAAACTTCCTCCATCGAGGTAAAACACAACATCAGGTGTTGTTGTATCAGTTTTCCTAAAACTGCATACCATGAATTTGAAAAGTAAGATTGCTGAAAAACTGTATTGAGTCTTAGAACAAAGTCTTACCTTTCTTAGTTGGTTTTCTTCCAGTTCTTCCCCTGCGAGGATAAGGCAACGTGGATCCTCCAAGAACTGGACGGGCCAATCTGGCATTGGAGTCAGGATCACCCAAATCATTGTAGACATCATAGTCATAGATTCTTTCATGTTCTTTGCGCTCTCCTGTTCCATCTCCTCTCAAAGTCTTTAATTCTTCTTCTCTATACTTCACCAGTGGACCTGGTGTTTCACTTGGAAGGTATGCCTATATTTGTTTATATTTAACAGATTGATTTTCTCATTGATGGGTGATGTCAAGATTGGAAAATAGATTTGGTGAGGAGTTTACCTTGTTGGCAAAGAAAATGCGATCAGATTTGTACTTTTTGTCGTTGTAAATCCATGAGTTGCAAACGAAGTGTATGATTCCGTGGTTAGGAATATCTTCAAGAGTAAAACTCACAAGGAAGAATTCAACTTGCATGAAATTCTCAATGTAAAATGCTCCAGGAATTCCCATGTCACTGTCCCATTCAAAATGAATATCGAATGCAGACTGGCCAGCTCCCAAGGTTGGTAAGGAAGTAATAATACCTTCCAAATATGTTTGTTTTCCCACCTTTCCTTTTCCAGATGCTGAACAAAATTTTTAAGTGTCATATTCTCATTTATTCAACTTTCTGTCAAATTCTCACATACAAAATAAACACGTTCAACGTAAGTTTTTACAGCAAAAAGAACTAAAAATTTCACCATTTTGCCACCTTTTTTAGCTTAATCATGATTCTCTTCATTTCATCTTCTTGGTTGTTTTATTATTAAAGTGTTTAATATGATCCTTCGATTATCATATAATTATTTTGTACAACATTAGAGTGGAAGTGAGTGTTCTTTTTGGTTGGACTGAATGCAGACAGAAATGAATTGTATAATCAGTTAAACATTTCAATAACAATAAATATAATTTAAAAAGCAAAGAAAGCAAAGCAGTATAAGAAAAGAAGTTGGTTACCATCAGCAGCGGTGGCACTGATCAACTTGAGAGCCACAGATCGTCCGAGAAAGGAAGTGAGAGTGTCAACGGTGGTGCCGATGACACCACCCACAACACCGATTGCGCCACCGATGATGCCGGTGGGACTTTGAGCAGAAGTGAGAGCATTGACGTCCAACACATTCTTACGCATCAACACCACTGTTCCCTTCAGCTTCTGCCCCCGGTTGATGAGACCTGTCACACCTGAAAACATCTTTAGAAATCTTAAACAACAACAACGTTATACACTTGGTTTTTCTCCAGTAGAGAAACTGGGTTGGGAGAAAGACGAGGAAGGTGGCGAGTATTTATAAGGCCAAACATGATCGTGAGAAAGAAAGACTTGTCATTTTCTAAGAGCATGTGCGAAACATCATCTTCCACACTCTTCTTCTCATCTGCTATATAAAATATCAATAACATATACTTTTTAACATCAGATACATAGCACACAACACACGTGTTACTTTTCTATTAGATTTAAAAAATGTTAACATACAGTATCAAATAAAAATTTAATAATTATTTTGATTCGATAGTTTGTGTTTAAAGTTGTTGTTTAAAATTCTCTTCTTTTTTTTCAAAAATTCACTATATTTTATAAAAATGGTTCACCTTAATTTTTTTTCGGTATTACCCTTAACAAAAACACTAATTTAAATATTATTGTCCCTGATAAAAATTTGATAACCTGTTATTATTGACGTGATATTGTGAGGTCATTTGAGGTGTTAATTACATTTAGAGTTAAAATGATGTGGAAAATCTAAAACACTTTCAGGCCGCCCTGAGGACATCATCAACACACTCTTCTTCCTTACCAGAGACAACAAAACCAAGAAAAAATTTCTAATTTTTAAACTCCCAAATCTCATAGTAAAGCAACCCAACCCTAGCTCACGAGCGTCACCACAATAGACCTCCATCGCGAAACTCCATCACGCTTAAAGAATCAGCATCATGACCTTATGCGAGAATCACCATGCCAACCACAACGCGAACCCATCCACCAATCTCCACTACCCGCAAATCAAACACAAAAATCCAGACACAGAAACCTAAATTACATCTTCTTCCTAACAAGTTCATCATTCTCACGTAACCTGCAAATGCACAAAACTCATTCTCCTCGCAAGTGCCGCCATCAAACCTGCATCCGAAACAGAAACTCATCTACATCGCGAGGACCGAATTGTAGTGCCATGGTGTTCTCCTTTGCGCAGCAATCGCGCCGCCGTTGTGAATACCTAAATCGTGCCGTCATTGTGAATATCTCCTTTTCTATTCTGCAATTGTGAAACCCTAACTTTGGATGAAAAGGAATCTACCACGTGACATCTTATCATGGTCAAACAGGGAGCTAAACACCTCACAATACTAGGTCAATAATAATTGTACAAGTCATCAAGTTTTTTTTTTAAAAAAAACATGTCTGCAGTTAGCTTTTTTTAACACCGTAAACAAAAGGGACTAATGTGAACCATTTTTACAAAATATAGGACGGTAGTAAATTTTTGAAAGAAATGATCACAATTTTAAACATATCCTACAAACCGATGAATCAAAACAAGTATTAAACTTCAAATAAATTATAAATTAGAATATATATATATATATATATATATATATATATATATATATTGAGTCAAAATGTGAAAATATCTCTTTAAAACATTTTTTTCCATATTATTATTATTATTATTATTATTATTATGTGTTTGTTTGCTAGGTAGTTAACTGTTAAGCCTACCTAGTTCACTTCCTGTTATGTGTCCTCTATCTTGTACTCTTCTTTCTTGCTGTTTTTGCGTAAACATGCAAATAAAATCACTGGTTTTTGCTTAAGTACAGTTAAAATCTTGGTTTTTATATTATATATATATATATATATAATCTACAGAAAAAATGTAATTCAGCATACACTGGCGAATCACTACGAAGCAAAGGACAGAGTAATCATTCATACTGTTGTGATCACATTAATATATGCATTTATATGGTCGAAAGGGAGTGTTCAGAAGATCTGTCAGACTATGGGCTGGATTTCAATATCATTCATTGGATCTATGTTCCGATCTCTAGCTAGCCCAACTATATCTTTAATCTAATATTTACTGCTACATATAAATTAAAATTGAGTTCTTCAAAATTAATTTTATTTTTTATTTTTGTTTAAGAATTACCATCAAGATTTAAAAATAGTTAAAAATTGAAAATATAATAAAAAAAATTGGATAAAAGAAGGCACAACAACCGATGTTTGATAAATTTAAGAACAATCCCAGTAAGAAAAGATCGAGATGCTAAAACCCTAACAAAGATAACCTCATAATTATTTTGATAAAATATTATGCTCTCGTTGAATCAGAAAAGTTTATAAAAATAAGTTAAGTTGTAAGCCTTGCATTGTTTATAATTAAATAAAAGAAAATTACAATCTTTATATCATAAGATAAGATAATTTATTTTAGCAGTTAAGTTGATACTTGAAATCTTTAACAATTGAACTTTGAAAAGATAGAGCGGCTTATGTTGCAATTTCTCTTGAATCTTTTTAAATCTTTTTCCCATCATAATTCACCTAGGTCTTAAATTGAATCCTGATTCTGGTTTTAATGCTCCTCACTTTTTCCCAGAATTTGATATCTGTATCACATTTTTCATAAAAAAAAATGAATTTCATATAAGAAAATAAATCCTTTGATTTTTATATTCTCATTACATGCATAAACAAAAAAGTTAAATATCATATAAATCTCCTTATGTGAATTTGACACTATAGGATCTTATTGTTCTTTTGTCTCCCATAAATTCCTTTCAAAAACATCTAACATATATAATATGATATGATTTACCAATTATTATTACTATTAATATTATTATTATTATATTATTATTATTATTATTATTAATATTAATGATTACTCTCTTTCCTTTGCAACAAGACATCTAGATTTTAATTTCCGTATCTGCAAATAAAATTTTAATTAGTCTTTGATATTTGAATCCTTTTATCTTCTATTTCTACTACCAAAATATTCAAAAATGTTAAGATGATATTATTATGATGTCATCATTTACCATATCATAAAATATGACATGTCATGTCATGTCGTTATCTCCATATTAATAGTAGATCAATCGATGATACATGATTGAATGATACATGATTGAAGATTAATCTTTCTTAAGCTAATTCACAATATTTTTTTAATAATATTTAATATCTTTTTTTACGTGGATTAGTTCATGTTATTATTATGGTTGAATGTGGAATGATTTTAAACTAATCACGTAACATAACTACATAACATAATTACATGTAACATGTAAATGATATTAAAAATATTGTAAAAAAAATTATTGTTAAAATATCATCATCTATCATCTGTTTCACCTGTTTCTTTATAAGTAACTTTATTTGTTTTAATGTATATTTTAATCGACGGTTTCTGTTCTTCACACTTTTCTCTATATGTGATAATGATGGAAACACATATGCCATTTTGTCTTCATCTTTATCTTTATGCCGCTTGTCCTTTTATCTTACTTATCTAAATTATCAAATTGAGTGATATAGTTGATGAACATAAAAGTGTTTTAACTTTGCTGTTTCAGCAACCGGTTCATCAGTTGACTGGCTGGCTGATTGATCATCCAAATGTTTAACTATCATTAATAATCAAATTTATAAATAAGGTATGTTTATTGATTATTAGATTATAATTAAACTTATGTTAATTTTAAATTTATTTCAAAATTTATAAATATGTTTTGATTATAATTCCATACGCATGTCTGAAACAACTATTATATGTGATTGATGAATTTGAATACAAAACTTACTTTTTAAATTATTTGTTTTTATAAGATCAAACTATGATTGAAATTCAGTGTGTGGGAACTTTGTTTGGCGTAATGTGCCTAAGGATCTGCACCTATGGAGGGTTGCTTTCAACTTCAGATTTTGCAGTACAGGAACAGCAAGAACTACTGTTTTGGTATGTTATATCTATCTGCTACAAATGCTATTATTAGATTATTTTATAGGCAATATAGTGTCTGTTTCTGTTGTTTTAATTTTCTTTAACTAGTTTTAAATTATGTTTTGAGTGTTTATAAAAATATGGTTTATATGTTTTTCTTTTCATTTATCTCTCAAATAATAAGACTGTTTTATTATATATAAAATATCGCATTATAGACAATTTTCTTCTGATGTGTTTTGAAAAAATAATTAAAACATTCACTAAAACGCTGTCGACTTTACTATTAGTATATATGGTGGATCGACAAAAAATTATAGTTATTAAGTGATGGATTATATTATTGCTCATATTTTCTTTTTAATGAAGAGTTTAATTTTATATTAGTTTTGAATAAAATGCATATATTATAGCAAAAAGTCACTTTTAACGGAAGAAAAGAAGAGAAAGAAAAGAAAATAAAAAATGCAATGCGGATCAAGCTTATGCATATACTCATGTAATAAAAATATAAAGTAATAAACTTATTAAGCATAAGATAGTGTAACATGTAGTATGGTCTTTATTAAGAAAAAAACACATCCAAAACAATATGATACATTTTAAAGAATAATTATTGCAATTTTAGTTTTTTAAATCACGTGAAATGTTTTAATTTTTAAAAAAACGAAATATATAAATCACGTTATATGCTTTTAAAAAAATTCTTGCTACTATTTTAATTATTTTATTTTAGTGAGAAAATTTGCCTTTTGTTAATCAAAGTCATACATCTTTTTAAGTTATAACCAAAGTTATATATTTTTTTATTTTAGTTTTCTCAAATGTAAAAAACTGAAAGGTATGAAAAAAAAATATTGTCTAAATATCATTATTCTTTTAAAATTATGAAAAAGGTTTGTTCAAGTTTTCTTTTTCTTATTGAAAAGACTAATAAAACTACTTTTTGTTCATATTCTTCACGTCAAACATAGCTTGTCACTTTGTAAAGATTTGCAAGACTTCTAATTGCAATTTTTTCTGTACAACGTTCATGAAAATTTTTAACTTTTTGTAAATATATTTTTAATAATTTTTTTGTATATTTATATTAAAATGTTTTTTTAATGTATTTTTTTATTTGATATATATTACATTAATATTTAGCATATTTAGTTGTTATAAAGATATCATATTCTTATATCTAGATTTCCGTTTATTATATATGTGATAAATATAATGTGTTGTTTTTTATTAGTTTTATGATATTATTTGCAAAGTTTAATACGTAGAAAAGAAAAAAAAAAATCCTTTGGTTACCATGATTGAAGTATAAGGTAGAGTTTAGTTCTAATATACTTTTTAATTAAAAGTATTATTTAATTTTAAAAATATTTGATTTTGATTCATCTAAGAATTGATATTAAATATCCTATTTTATCTTCATTTTTGTAAAAAATTAAGACGAAATACTCTTAAAATTAAATAATAATTTTATATAAAAAATAATTTAAGTTTCAATTACTATTTCAACTGAAATTTAATCTATATTTGTTTTATATTTATTATTATTTATTTATGATTTGAAAAAAAAATTAAAGTATCTTCATATATTTGGATTATAAAATGACAACTTAATATTTAAAATAATCTATGAGAAAAGCTTTTTCTGATAATTGAAAAAACACGTGGAAAAGGATATGATGCATTTTAAATAATAAAAAATGCGGATCGTGGTGCGCGAGGGGAATAAATAAATACGACGATAACGGTCTTAATCATAAGATAATATAATAATATATGATGTCTGAATTGGAAAGTCCAAAACACCATTTTCCATGCGCCACGTCTTTGGTGGTCTATGCAAAACCAACAAATTTCATAAATGGCTATATTATAGATGTCACTTGTTTACCTAATCTTTTATTGCATCAAGATAATATATTTAATATCATCTCAATTTTAAAATCGTCAAATCAATTTTATGCTTTCAAGAAAATCACAGAGAAATTATTCATCTAATAAACTATATATATAAAAGATAAAAATTTATTAAAAATAAATAAGAAAAGATAAAAATAATGTAAGAAAACAAATTCATTTTCCTTTTGCGTTTTTGTTTTTCCACTTTTCCCACACAGAGATAAAGGGACCAGCAATGAATTAAAACCAACATTTGAGTTTGGTCGGTAGAGAATTTTTTGCTTATCAGGGACCACCAATTGCTTTTTTTTAGCAGTGATTTTTGTTTTGTATTTATATCCGTAAGAATAAATATAGATTATTTTTTAATTTCAGCAGAAAAATAAAACTCATCATTTTAAATGTTTATTAGTAAACATAATATATGTAATAAAATAAAGTAACTATTTTATTCAAATTGCATTTGGTGTTTAACAAAAGGTATTTAAAATAGTTTTTTACGAAATTATATGTTATACCGTTAACCAATATATGTATGTGATACTTGGCAGAAAAATATCTTCAAAGAATTGTGATTTTTTTTGGTAATATTATAAAATATTTTTTTATTGTTTAAATTAAATTATGAAGTATTAATCTTTATATTTTATGAAAATCAGATAAATAATATATGTTTTTATGAAAATCACATATAAAGTATTCATCGTGAAACTTCATTTATCGTATGAAAAATATTGCTTGTTGAAAAAATATTTTAAATGACTTTAATAAAATATAAGAATTTAATAATTTAATTTGAAAACTAAACACGATTTTTCCTAATAACTTTGTATATGGAAAGATATATTTAAACTTTTTTATTAACAAAAACATTATATATATATATATATATATATATATATATATATATATAATACAATTATGATTATTACGTTATTTTGATTTATTATCAAATTATAGACATGATAAGATAAAATAAGTTTGTTTTAGGGTAAACATGATGGAGACACACCTTGTGTTTGATTGAATGCATGTTAGAAAGAGTGTCTCCGTGTGAATAAGGGTACACTTTTTTCACCTCCTTTTGTTCTTAAGTTCTTGGCCCTTCAATTCAAACAATGAGAACTCATGGAGGACAAGAAATTAATGATTCTAAATAGAATAATAATATTTGACATCTTCATTCACTTTTGTCACTCAAATCACATGCTCTGAAATTCTAATCATAACTTTACTTAGCTAATCATATTGTATTATTTTATAAATTAATAACATACAATGTATGAAATAAATATATTTAAATATATTTGAAATGTTGGTGTGTATATTGATACTCTTCTAAATAATTATAATTATGCAAAATGAATTACAATAATGATCGGACCATAAACATTTATTCATTTAACGCATATTATAAGAATATAATAATTATAAAAAAATTAACTTGTATAGCTTTTGAAAAAAGTTTAATATATAAATTTTTTATATTTATTTAACATTTTTTTTACTTTTTCTTATTTTTTGTTAAATATAAAAAATTTACTCATTTACTTTTTGTAGTGTATGTCAATAAATATAAAAGTATCTTATTTTATTATTACTTTTTCAAAAATAGTCAGAAAATTTAAATTTTACAGTTTTTTGAAAAAAAATTATTAAACGAATATAAAAGTTATGATATATGAAAGTATCATTGTTCAATAAATAATTATTAACAAGTCATCCAAAACATGGATTTTATATTAAACAAAACTAGAAGTTATAAATATTTTTTAAAATAAAAAACTCATAAATTTATTATCTTAAAATTTTATATTAAAAGTAATATTAATAAACTACAATAAATTTTCACGTGAATAAATTTTATGGACGAATTCATCCTTTTTTATTTAAAATGGTGTAGTTTTATTTTAAAAGTGAAATGATTTAAACAAAAAAGAAACTATTACAGTAAAGTAAAAATTTTAAAATAATTTAAAAATAAAATAATTTTATTATTTAGAAAATATTTCAGTAAAATTAAAGTATTATGCAGAGCACAATTACAATTATATTAATATTAATAAAATCGAAATCTTATGTCTGCATACTATTTTCATTTTATAATAATAATACATTATCATTATTATACTAATTATTTGCCACCTCATCGATTACAAATGTCGGGAGACCCATTACGCACATGACTGATAGATTGATTTGGATTGGACGTTTCAGTCAATAATTAAGGATCAATGATATATTAAAAAATGAGTTACAAAGTGAATTATTATTTGATAGGAATTTTCAATCAGAAAATTATCTGTTTTTTTTTTTAATAAGGCATTTTATATTATATTGATATTTTCAATACATAGAAAGTGAGAAAAAAAAATCAGCAGCAAAATCTGTGTACAGCACGCACCCAAGAGATGAGATGGAATTTTTAAATCTATCATTAAATATATTCAAATTTATTTCTTACATATTTTAAATTTATATATCGATTTTACTATTAAGTAATAAACTTTCAAACTAATCTAAAAATATACAGTTCATATTTGTATAATAATAAAATTTATTATTTATTAATTTATAAAATAAATGTAAAGTTAAACTTATTTAAATCGACCACCAATACACATTATGGATCATTAGTTAATGTCTTTTGAAATCTGAGGCACGTGTACTGTTTGTTTTGAATAGACATTTTTCGTGCGTGTCCATGTTGTCTTTGTCGGCATGTTAGGAAGAAAATTTGCATATCTTATCCCTAAGAAATGAGTGCATGCTATACTTAAAAAAATAAATAAAAGTATAATAGTACCTTTTGTTTCATATAAAACAGTCAAATAATACAATATGGTACCAAAGTATGTATTGGGAACATTTTTTTAAGAAGAGTTGGACGTGGAAATCCAAACAACACAAAATAAAAAATGATATTTTCTATAATAATTTATTTCGTATCTCAAAAAAATTATTTTCTTCTGGTGAATACCCAGAAAAAAAAATTATATTTCAGAATTTCAATTCTAACGTACCTGTGTGACGTGGCATGAAATAAAAAATGAACAAAATCTTCATTTGATTGGTTATTTATTGCAACAAAGACTATTAATTATTAAACGATACAATTATTATAGTCACAATAATGTTGAAGAAAGCACAGTTTGGCTTGTGTTCATACAACTCATTCGTAAGGTTGCTTTGGATTCTTTTTGATAATCATTCTCTCAATAAAAAATGAGAATAACGAGTTTTCTTTTCTTTTTCAATGTTTTAATCTATTAATAACGAGATAAGAATATCTTAATATTTTAATCTTCTAAATGTTTTTAGATAGAAGAGAAAACCATTGTTACGATATATTTATACAATAAAAGATAAACTTTATTTCGATGTGTAATTTGTTAATATAGTGTTGTTTCTCTATAATTTAGTTTTGATCGTATTTTTTTTTTTTAAAATAAACCGATTTGATGTGATATTCTTTTCACAAATAAGCAAACATTTACGTAAGAAAGTGATCAAGGAGATTCTAGAAGATTTGAAAGAAACTTTTCTTCTATTATTTATTTGAGTAGATTTAAAAATCAGTGAAAGTAAATTTGAAAATAAAATTTGTAAAAATTAATGTAGGATTTAATTGATGTGATAAATTAAAAAAATTATTTTAAATAAAATGTTTTACTTTAAATTTTTATTAGCTCTTGAGTTTACAGTGACTTTTATATTATTTGTTTTTTTTTATCCTATTGGGCTTTCATACTTAATATTTTTTTTATGTGAATAGATATATTATTATAAATTTGATTTTACTGTAATTTATAATATATAGATGAAAATAAATCTTATTTTAATTAATCAATTTTATGATATGAATTAGTTTTAAATTCATCTTTTTATGTGCTAAATTTTTTAATAACCTACCTGATCTTTAAAAGATAAGTTATTTTAATTGATATATTGTTTTCTTAGACATTTGACTTATAAGAATATAAAGTTTCAAATGTGGAGTACTATAGTAAAATATTAAGCACAATCTATTATGATCAAAGTATTCATTTTATATTTATTTTTTATTATTAATTAACTTCAAACTCAATATATAATACATTGGTTGACGTGATTCAAATCACATTTTTAAAAGTATGAATTATAATGTCGACGTGTTGAAAATAATAAATAAACACATCCACGTCTTTTCCTTGTCCAATGGAAAAACGAAAAGTAAATGATTTTTCTCAAGACTTAAAAAACTATGGGTCCTTTTCTTTCCATTTCTATTATTTAGAAGGCATAACGATTTATATATATATAGTGTGTCTCGATGACCATACATTTATCTCAACACAAGTTAATCGGATTCTAGAAAGTGAGAAATTGAATGATGCAGCTGAATCAGTAGAGGATACCAGACGACTAGTGATACAAACATCTGATCTTGTAGATTTTGACATAAAAATTAAAATAAATAATAATTAGAGGTATTAAGTTGATATTAGACCATAATTAAGGTTTCACTAATCTTAAACTCATAACAAAAATTATAAATACAGATGTAAAAGGTATGGATCGTATTTACTGTACATTTATTACCATAATATTTAATTACCACACGAATAGTTACTTACTTAAATATCAGATAACCTTCTGACACATATATGATTACACTTTTAATATGAACATATAAAGAATAATTCATTAAGATCATAAAGAGACAACAAAAATAATCTCATAATAAAAGCTGTAAAACGACATTTTATTTTTGTTTTCTTTCGGTCACATATTCTCACATCATGAAAACTATCACTAGTGGAAAAACGCTATTTAACGTCACTCATATGACGTCGGTTAGCGCGTAGCACGACGTATATGAGTGCACGGTGGCATTAGTGTAAATAAGTGGTAACCTAGACGTCGATTTGAAAGGGACTCGACGTCTATTTTATAATACACGTCCGCTCTGACGTAAACCGACGTCCAATGTATGGAGGTTGGCGAGAAGACAGACTTCTCCTGGCCATTGACGTCGCTTATGTTGGGGGCCCGACGTCTACTAGGAGTGCAATTAATGCTCGCCACCTAATTTCCAGACGCTTAGACGTCGCGTGGTCAATCACCGACGTCTATAGCCTGTCCGGAAGACGGGAAGACAGAAATTTCTGCAAAATAGATGTCGCATTTATGGGTGTGCGACGTCTATGTCCTATAATTAATTATGTTCACCAAAATTCGAGGCACGTCAACATCCGGTAACAGTGACCGACGTCAATAGTATTATAGACGTTAGCGCCCTTTGTCAACCGTCGTCTACTTCCCTGACAGGAAATGAAATGTCAATCAGTTCAGCGCACTAGACGTCGGCCCCCCTGGACACCAACGTCTAATGGCATTCAAAAAGTCACTTTAAATGTTATCTTGGACGTCGAGTTAGTTAGATAACCGACGTCTCGGTGACTATAGACGTCGGTGTCCACAGGGAACCGACACCCCATTTCATTTTAAATAAATCACAGACCCTTCGCGGCAGTGCAGTTTCTTATATCGTCTTCCTCTTCTCCTTTTTCTCTTGCGGCACCTCTTCTTTTTCTCGCTTGCGACACCTCTTCTTTTTCTCTCTTGCGACATTCTATTGTTGTTTTTGATATCTTTATCGTCTTTCTCCTCTCCTTTTTCTCTCTTGCGGCATTACATCCCAGGTGCGTGGTTTTTTTTTTTATGCTTACCGTTTAAACTTTGTTTAGTCTTTCATCGATTATCTTCTGGTTCAACTGATTAAAATTTGCTTTCTTTGTGTTGTGTTTTAGTGCAGTTTTGTTCCTTTTTTGGGGTAACGTAGTAACACATTCTCCATTTGCTAGCTGCCTCCCAAAAAAAGCGACGTCTTGTGAATTTCTTTTGGTCGTTTCAACCCAAAAACGACCCTGGGTTGCCTAGTTATCATTTCACCGTGAATTTTCCCTCTTGCGGATGAAAATGGAACTAACCCATGTTCGGTTTTGGGTTGAAAGGACCCATAAGAAATTCAAAAGACGCAAGTTTTTTTTGGGGAAACTAGCAAAAGGAGATTGTGCTACTAGGCTATCCAAAGACGGAAACAAAACTGCACTAAAATACAACCACTGGATTAGACGTCAGTTAATGTGTTACATCGACGTCTATAGTACCTTTTAGACGTCAGTCAGTGTCAATTTCGAAGTCTTTAGTGCCTCTTCGACGTCGGTTATTTCGCAGACCGACGTCTATATAATGTGTTTAGACGTCCAGTTAGTCCTACTCCGACGTTTTAGTGACGTCGGACATGTCAGTGACTGACGTCACTATAGACGTCGATTATATGCTTGTCCGACGTCCCATTAACGTCACCGGAATAGACGTCAATTGTTTTATAGACGTTAAAAGTTCAAAATAATCGACATTAAACAACGTTTTTCACTAGTGTAGATATCATGAAACATGTCAAATTAAATAATTTTTTTTAAGAATAAACGAAAATGTTTCCCTTCATTATATCATCCTCATCTTTAGAATGTAGAAGACAAACAGAACATATTAAAATAATAATTGCTATTATTATCCCTACCACGTATTCGTATGGTTTGAACATTAAATATTAAAGAAATGGTAATAATTTATTCTTTTAATTGAAGAAAGCGAAGGTAGAAGTTGTATTTTACCTGTCATTAATTAACTAATCAATTAATTAATATTGTCTAATCTTCAAAACAAGAATACAAGATATATTATAATTTGCACGCTAGTCACGAGTTGATGAATCAACTTGTCCCTTCAACATAAGATTAAAGTGCTTTCATATTTTATTAAAAGTATAAACTTTATATCACAAAGTCAAGATTTACAATATATTTACCATATATATGTAATGAAGTTTAGACTCAAGAAAAGAGTTTTAATACTTAAAAGTGACGACATACTAGAAAAAATTATTTAATATATAATTGATTATATTAATTATAACATTTTATAATTATTTTTTAAAGATTTAATTAATTATAATTATAGCAAAATTTATTTTTATAATAATGATGATGATGATAAATAATTAAATAAATAAACATTTTTTTTTCATTTATTTTTTATTAAATTATTTGTATTTGTATTTTTCTTATGATTTATTTCTTTCCATTTAAACAACTTCTTTTAATATTATTTTCCCATTTTCCATTTGATAGTATTTTAGATTTTTATAATAATAATAATTTTTTATTTTTGTGACAATACATAATGACCAAAATAAACCAACAGAAATGTTTTAGGATTAGTTTATGTAATTTTTTTTAAATAACTAAAAAAGCAATTATATTTTCTCATTGGCTAAAACTTTTACAGATATTTATTTTAAGAACTAATAAAAATAATTGTATCCAATTGAGGAATTAAAAAGTATATTTATCTTCATATAAATAGGTATACTTCTCCTAAATGAAAATTAAAAAAAAAATAGCATATATTTCTTATAAAACCAACTTCTATGATTTGATATCTATTTTTTCCTATTACATTCAATAATTTCATATTATTTAAAAGTCAATATTTAAATATTTTTCCATAATTACATACTCGCAGACAATATCCACATAGCATATATTTTAATACGAATAATATCTCGAATTACGTGATCATGTCATTAAGCGGAGTTGGATTCTTTAATAAATTATAAATTAACACTTTGTATATTCTTAAAATTGAAACTCTTTAATAATCTTTTCAATCTCTAGACAAAATCATTAAAGACCTATATATTTCATATAACATGATTTCGTTCATAACGCTCTCAAATTATGTTAGCATATTATTAAGAAAAATATTTTTTTATACATTTATCCTTTTTACATTTATTTATTTGACATTATCCTTTTTGATTTTTTATTTTTAAAAAAAAAAAACCCTTATAGTATAAATAAAAAATATATTATGGTATCATTGTTCTATTGTTAAATTTGAAAGCCAACACAACTGTAAGATGTTAACTTTATGCATGCATCAGTTCTGGTTCTCATAAAACTAATAAACGGAAACAATTTCTACAACTTTGGTGGTAAACATAAAGAACTAAATAAGTGATATTGAAAAAACTCCTTATTTATTATATGCAAACCGAGAGCATACAAATACAAAAGTGCAAACATACATGCTATAGTTACACACAGGATAGCATATACCTTAATTATTCAGAAGTACAATGATAAAGAGAAGGAAAACCACACAGTCTTTTTAGATAGAGATACTGTTGGGAATGCCTCTGAAAGTTAACCCTTCATCACTTGAACGATGGAGCAATGTGTATGGCAGTTGAACTGGTCCATGTCGGTTTCTCAGACTTGGATCACTGTTCCTTACATTGATTTTGCTCTCAATTTCAGTCAGTTTGCTTCCAAACCTTTTGAAAGCTTCTAATGCCTTGTTATCAGTTGTCCAGTTTGGAGTATCCCTTTGTCCAAGGTAGATCTCATCAGAAGCATGCCTTGATAATATCTCTATCACTGAAAGGTCAACGAGGGTCTCGTACTTTGATGTGATTGTTTTCAGATAAGCCTTTTGATAATCCGCCACCATCTCATCATATTCTGGAGTTCCTGGTTCAGGGATAAACCTTCTGCTTAGAGTTGGACGGTTCAGGATATAGCCTCCATAAGGATACTGTCCAAAGTTAACAGCTGAATGAAGAGCAGAAGCTGTCCATATTATAATAGAGCAAGATTGTATGAGATCTTCAATGGTCTTCATTTTAGGCCACCATGGTTTATCTTTTAGGTCTGCATGACCCTTCTCCACAACTTCCTTCCACCATGCTTGGAGTTCAGTATCTTGTTGAATTGCCACATCTGTTGGGTAATACAAGGCCACATACTCTTTCACCCATGACTTTATAGCATCCCAAATTTCAAGTCCATCAACAGCATAAGGGTAGTCCTCTATCACAAGACGAAGGCCATGAGGAGCAGAAGGATCTTCAGTAGCCAATCCTCTGAATCAAGTAACAGTAAAATGTTATAACAAATTCAATAAGCCTCTCTCCATTTCTTCCACCATCAAAGAGAAAAACTTGTTTTTGTAGTTCCAAAGCTAGAAAACTTCATGTTTCCATTAAAAGAACACATTTCAAACCTCAATAATATATCATAAATAGGCTGATTTTTATGGTACCTGTTTTAAATAATATACACATATATATATAGATAAAAACAATAGTTTAAAAGAATGGTTGGCTTTTACTATATATAAATACCTCTTGACAAGATCTGCTGGTAAAGCTTGGTCGGTAAAAACCCAGTTCTTGTAAACTGCTGAAGACATCTCAATAGAGTACTTTCCGGGCAAAAATGATTGCTCTATAATTCCACCTGCATTAATCAAAGATTGCCTTGCAAGTCCATTGATATTAATGGTATCACGATAGTGAGGATAGAGAAGTTTATAAACGGGGTGAAGCACACTGAGTTGTCTGTTTGTTGCTATGGCAAATGGCTCCATCACTGCATGAGTATTTAACCTGCAACACCATAAAGAAAAAGAAAAAAACTTATCAATAATAAATTCATTTACGCATACATTACATATGTGCTAAATATTGCCAAAGAAGTTCTTACCAATGACTCATGAGCTGATGATAACCAGAGTCATTCACAACTACATGAGCCTTGGCCAATAGCCAAATTGTGCTGTCAACACCATCAATTGCAGGCAACACAACTTTGCTCACAGGACCCAAATTATCTCCAGCTGGATGTGGCTTGCTTAATTCGATAGCAAGTGGCTTCAAAGTGCCATCATCTTTCAAGAATAAGATTGTTCTAGTGGCGTAAGCTCTTGCAACGGGCAGGCTGTTTATCCTCGTCAAATATGGAAAGAATGCATCTTGGTAATCTAATATGAATAATCTCTTTGCGCTAAGTGCCTGTGTTCCAGAGTTTAATTTCAGTGATCACTTTCTTGCATAACTTCAAATTGCAAATCTAATATGGCTTCAAGTGCCTATACTAAAAATAAATTATAAAAGAATATGTAACAAAAGTTATGCTAAGTACAAAATTACCTCATCTACTGTGACCCCATCCGTGTTAATCTCCAACTGTTCTCTTGTTATGGTACTGGTTTGATCACCATAGAGAGAGGGATCAAGAGAACTTTTTGGTGGGAATTCCTGCCATTATTAAAAGATGTCACAAATAACAAGAGAAACACATTAACATCTTAACTTTGTCATCAAAGTTGACCGTTTTAGAGACTTAATATCAAGTGTATAGACATACCTGAAGAAGACGAAATACATTTGGATTGACACCAGCAATCACTTCTCTTGCAAATTCTTCATCAGTCATCCATTCAGACCTTTTAACTCCACAAATAAAGAAGGAAAAGTTAATAATTTAATTAAAAAATGCTAATATATTGAAGTTGTTTTGATTAAGTACCTTGGATAACATGAGGCAATGGAAATTGAAGGACATTTTCACCATCACTGCGGAAGAGTTCCTTGAGGGCAGGTACAGGGCTAATTTGGCTCAAAAAATCTGTTGGCAGCTTAATTCCACCCTCATAGAGACTACGCACATCTTCGAAGTTCTTAAACTCACTTGATGTGATCCTTAAGTCAAAAATCGCAGATTTTAACAGGGGCAACACGTCCTGAGATAAAGATTTTATTCCATACATGATGAAATCTGATGACTTCAAGTGACCAAAATTTTCATCTCTTGGAACATAAATTGCGCCTGGTTTCTCACTGTTGGGATCTGTTATAAACCAACCAAATAGCATTAAATCCTTGTTTTTCAATCATATATATTATCAAATTTTACAACTTTTTTCACTTATATAGCCTATATATTCACGTTGACCTCTCTACATAGTTTGTTGCAGTGCAAAACATTACCAAATCTGGAAGTATTTCTATCAAGTTCTTTCAGTATAGTGTATTTAGAAAGAAAACTTATTAAAAATTCTTGGATGGGTAACAACTTCACCATAGTTATACCATTGGAAGTATATGCTCATATATATATATATATATTATATCATGATCAATGTCAGAAACAAAATAATTGAATATAATTAAGCAGAAAAAGTCTAACCTGTCCTGGTTCGTTCTCTACCAGTTCTAACCCTGCGAGGGTAAGGATGGATGATAGATCCTCCAAGGATTGGGCGAGGATCACCACCATCTGGGTTTCCAAGGTCATTATACACGTCATAGTCATAGATTCTATCTTCTTCCTGGCGTTTACCAGTTCCATCTCCTCTAAGAGTCTCCAATTCTTCTTGTCTGTATTTGAGAAGTGGAGCTGGTGTTGCACCTGGAAGATATGTCTGAAATATATTCATGAATTAGTTTTCTGACCACTAATAGAATGAAAACAAAAACGATCAAGACTTGGAAAATAAAATCTGGGCATCTGAAAAATAGAAGCTTACATCATTCACAAAGAAAATACGATCTTTCTTGTATTTTTTGAAGTTGTAAATCCAGGAGTTACAAACAAAGTGAATGGTTCCATGGTTTGGAATGTCCTCAAGAAGAACACTGACGAGGAAAAACTCATCAGTTGTATAGTTTTGGATGTAAAATGCTCCTGGAATTCCAAATTTAGCATCCCAATCAAAGGAAATACGGAATGCTAGCTGCTGATCTCCCAACGTTGGAAAGGTCGGAAGATGTTTTTCCACATATGTTTTGCTTCCAATTTTTCCTTTTCCACTAGCTGCAAACAAACATACAGATAAAATTGAACAATAATGTTAAAAAAAGGGTGATGCCTTGCATGAATATTTCACACAAATAATTTACGAATACATAGCTGTCTCTGAAATAAATAAAAAAACTACGTTAGCCACTTGTTGCAAGACATACGTATCGGAATATAAAACTGTGAATTAGTTCTTACGATGAAGTTTGTCCCTCTTTCATCTTTTTGCATCACTGTGAAGTTAACTTCACCATTCAAGTTTACTAAAAGAATTTTTAACTTATCCAATAAAAACATGATGAAACTTATAATAATAGTATAAGTATAACAACTATTTAATTAAACTTCACATTCAATGTAAACAGTGACTGGTTGCATTATTGAGGTTCAGTCCAGAAACGACAAAACAATATAGTATTTTAAGAGTGGCTATAGAGCTGGATGAGATATGTTCATACATCAGAGATATTAATTAATAAGAGTTTCATTTAGGTACTGCAATTTTAGTATAATCACAATTAATTAGCAATCGGTTCAAGTCTAATCTGTGAAATAGTTTACGATAGCAAATAGTGTGGCTGGTAAGATGAGAACAAACCATCAGCTTGAGTAGCACTGATCAACTGCAAGGAAATATTTCTGCCTGCGAAGGCAGTTGCAGCATCAACCAAACTACCAGCTACGTTAACGACAGTGCCAAAGATATCTTTGGCCGTGTCAGTAACACTGCCTTTACCAATGGAAGTTAAGGCGTTGAAGTCCAAGACGTTCTTGGGCATCAACACCACAGTGCCCTTTATCTTCTGACCATTGTCAAAGAGGCCACCTACGAGACGTGACATCTTAATTTGCTACTGTATCAGCACTGTATAGTGTTGTTATTCTTTCTGCAGAGGAAGGAGAGAAGATTGAAGCTTAGTTGTGTGTTGTGAAGAGGCAAAGAAATGCTATTTATAGAGAGGACGTGAGAAGAGAGAAGCACAGCTCCATTACAGTGAGGTTTGCTGGCTGATTTTTATATGGCCACCAACTCCATATGCAACACGTTATCCACGTTTCATTGTATTTTTTTTTTTCTTCCTTCTTATGTATTCAAATTTAATATTCCTTGATGCCATTCAATTGATTTTTTTTATTACAATCTTTTTGTTTGAGTTTTGGACGTTCCTAGTTGTCCTTTTTTTTTTATTTGCACATGCACATGATCTATTACAATCAAGAGAGTAGAAAAAAGAATGGTTTATTTCAAGAAAGAAAATCGTGTGATCATTATTTATACTTTTTTTAGCTTACCCTCTGATATAAACAAATATTTTTACAATTACAACACTGATTCTTTTGGGATTGGAAACCATGTTGTATATGTGAAAAATACTGAACTTTTTAATACTTATTAGATGAGAATTCCATATCGAAAAAAAAAGATAATCTTGAAAATTATATTTGTTATACAAGTAACCCATCTAGAATGTGTATGGTGTTTGCTCTTAATTCTTGCACATGTTAGCATATTTATTATTGTAAGTGTGTTGTTTTGTGATTTTTATATTTTTAGAAAAATTTATACAATTCTTTTTTATCTTTTGTTTGGGATGAGTGATTGCAAGAACATGGTTCTTTGAGAATAAGTCTCAACCAAAAATTACATAATTGAAAGACTTGGCTCTCTACAAAGATGGTGGTAAAGAAAGTTTCTTTTGATTTTAGTACAAAGAACTATTTGAAACTTCTCAACGTTATTACTGATAAACATAAGATGAACTAGATAGGAAGTGACAGTGAAAACAAACTTATAACATACTCAAATTGAACGAGAGCAGCATATTGCATACATTGAGACAACAATTTCACACAGACTTATGTTGTCTCTTATTCAAAAGCATAATATGGATAAGGAAAACACATCCGTTTCAGATAGAGATACTGTTAGGAATTCCTCTGAAAGTCATTCCTTCCTCACTTGAACGAAGGAGTAAGGTGTATGGCAACTGAACTGGTCCATGACGGCTTCTCAGACTTGGATCATTGTTTCTTGCTGTGATCTTTCCTTCAATTTCTGTCAGTTTGCTTCCAAACCTTTTGAAAGCTTCTAGTGCCTTTGAATCAGTTGTCCAATATGGACTATCTCTCTCCCCAAGATAGATCTCATCAGAGGCATGCCTTGACAATATCTCTAACACTGAAATGTCAACAAGGCTCTCGAACTTAGGTGTGATTGTTTTCAAATACGCCTTTTGAGGATTCTTCACCATCTCATCATATTCTTTGGTTCCTGGTTCAGGGATAAATCTTCTAGTCAGAGTTGGACGGTTCACGATGTAACCTCCATAAGGATATTGTCCAAAATTAACAGCTGCATGAAGAGCAGAAGCTGTCCATATGATGATAGAGCAAGATTTAACGAGATCTTCAGTCGTATGCATTTTAGGCCACCAAGGCTTATCTTTTAAGTCACCATGACCCTTTTCCACAACTTCCTTCCACCATGCTTGTAGTTCAGTATCTTGTTTTATTGCTGCATCTGTTGGGTAATACAAGGAGACATAATCTTGGACCCATGCCTTAATAGCATCCCATATTTCAAGTCCATCAACAGCATAAGGGTAGACCTTTATCAGAAGACGAAGGCCATGAGGAGCAGAGGGGTCTTCAACTGCTAATCCCCTGAGTCAAGCAACAATATAACATCTTATTGATAAATTCAACTAGCCTCACTCCGTTTCTATTATCATTAAAGGAAATTTTTTGTTTTCGTAGTTCCATAACTGAAATAATTCATGTTTCTATTGACAAACACATATTTAAAAGGTAAGAATTAATAGTTCATGAAATCACAAAGTCATCCAATCACCCGTGACAGCACAGCTTCTCTCTTACATTAACAATACATAAAAATTAAACCCTATCTTGAATTACAAATTGGTAAATAAAACTTCATATATCTTTATTTTAGTGAAGTATATTTTATGAATATCACCTCTTGACAAGATCAGCTGGTAATGCTTGGTCAGTAAAAACCCAATTCTTGTAAACAATTGAGGAAATCTCCATAGAGTACTTTCCAGGCAAAAATGCTTGCTCAATAAAGCCATCTGCATTGATCAGGGATTGCCTAGCAAGACCGTTGATATTTATGGTATCACGGTAGTGAGGATAAAGAAGTTTATAAACGGGGTGAAGCACACTGAGATTCCTGTTTGTTGCTATGGCAAATGGCTCTACCACAGCATGAGTATTTAACCTGTTAACCCAAGAAGAAAAATATCAGCAATAAATTCATACATACATACACTATACAGTGCACATGGACTATATTGCAAAGGAAGTTCTCACCAATGACTTATGAGCTGATGATAGCCACAATCATTCACAACTACATGAGCTTTGGCCAACAGCCAAATTGTACTTTCAACACCTTCTGTTGCAGGCAGCACAACTTTACTCACGGCACCTAAATTGTCTCCACCAGGATGTGTCTTGCTTAGTTCGATAACAAGAGGCTTTAAAGATCCATCATCTTTCAAGAATAGGATTGTCCTTGTGGCATAAGCTTTTGATGTTGGTAGGTTGTTTATCCTCGTCAAATAAGGGATGAATGCATCATGGTAATCTAGTATGAATAATCTGTCTTTACCAAGTGCCTGTTCCAGAAATATTTATTTCAGTGACTCAATTTCTTAGCTTCAATTTACAAATCCAAGTAGAGCAATTAAATATTGACTCTTTTACATGTTAATCGAGTGTATTTTGTTTTTAATTTGCATCAGAAGGATTACTAAAAGGAAATTATAAGAGAATTTAGCAAAAGTCATGCCAGATAGAAGTTCAATGATGTTTTTTATAGTGAAAAATGCATATCATCACCTCTTCTACTGTGGACCCATCCATGTTAATCTCCAACTGTTCTTTTGTTATGGTACTAGTTTGATCACCATAGATTGTGGGATCAAGTGAGCTTTTTGGTGGAAATTCCTGCCATTAGTAAACAATGATGTGAGGAAGGATGACAGATATACGTATATAATGAACTTAATAACAAAACATTTGAACTTACTTGTAGACGACGAATTACATTAGGATTTACACCAGCAATCGTCTCTCTTGCAAATTCTTCATCAGTCATCCATGCTGACTTGCTAACTGTCCAAAGCATAACAAACGTACTTGTCAAATTATCAATTCAACAAACGCTAACATGTTTAAGTTGTTTTGACCAAGATGTATAATCGAAGGTACCTCTGATTACATGAGGAGGTGGAAATTGAAGGACATTTTCACCGTCAGTGCGGAAGATTTCCTTGAGGGCTGGTAAGGGACTGATTTGGCTGAGTATATCTGTTGGCAGCTTAAGTCCACCCTCATAGAGACTACGCACATCATCGAAACTATCAAACTCACTTGATGTAACCCTCAAGTCAAAAATTGCAGATTTTAACATAGGAAACACATTCTGAGATAGGGATTTGAGTCCATATATAAGAAAATCCGATGACTTCAAGTGACCGAAATTCTCATCTCTTGGGACATAAATCTCACCCGGTTTCTCACTGTTGGGGTCTGTGACAAAACAACCCAGAGTGAAAGAATTATCAACAAACGCAAAAATTTGTATACCAAGATCAACATAATAATAAAGTTTACATCTTTATCCACCCATGAAACCATATATAAAGAAAAGTCTTACCTTTTTTGGTCTTGTCTCTACCAGATCTAACCCTGCGAGGGTATGGATAGTTGCTAGAGCCTCCAAGGATTGGGCGAGGCTCACCACCATCTGGGTTTCCAATGTCATTATACACGTCATAGTCATAGATTCTATCTTCTTCCTTGCGTTTACCAGTTCCATCTCCTCTAAGAGTCTCCAATTCTTCTTGTCTGTACTTCAGCAATGGAGCTGGTGTTGCACTTGGAACATATGTCTGCCATATATTTCACCAACTTTGTCATTCAAAGAATTACAAACAAAACCCAGTTGTCTTTGTTTGAAAAATCAGTTGGGTGACCTTTTGTACACATTAGAAAAGCAGAACTTACATTGTTAACAAAGAAAATACGATCTTTTTTGTTGTAACTTTTGAAGTTATAAACCCAGGAGTTACAGACAAAGTGAATGCTTCCATGGTTTGGAATGTCTTCAAGAGTTACACTAACAAGGAAAAACTCATCAGTCTTGAAGTTTTTTATGTAAAATGCTCCTGGAATTCCAAAGTCGGAATCCCATTCAAAATAAATACTGAATGCCTCTTGTCTTGCTCCCAAAGTTGGAAGGGTTGGAAGATGACTGTTCAGATATGCTTCCTGTCCAACTTTCCCTTTTCCACCTACATAACATAACTCATGCAAGTTAAATTCCATAAATAGTTAAAAAAACAAGGGCACATGACCCAACAATAATTTCAAATGCTATATATGTATTTTATAAATATAAATATATATTCAATTTATAATATGCTTATACAATATACATACATAAAAATATTAACTTATATCTATTTACATGTAAATGTAAATAATTAAAGAATTTTTTTTGAATAATGATTTATGAAATGTATATATTCCTTATTGTCACAAATAAATAATTTTATATGTACAATAATATTATTAAATGTTCATTAAATATTAAATATTGAATAAGATTAAAATTAAAAATGTTATTATTCTCAAAATTATATGACAACCATAATATTATATAGATTTTTCTTTCATAACTTTTTTATTTTACTTTTCCTCTTTTGTCCTGTTTTTATGCAGTGATGTAATTATTTGACTTATATTTATTACATTAGTTATTTTCTATAATTACACCTTGATAATATGGTGTTTTATGGTAGTTCTGTTTTATTCTGTTAATAATTATTTAAAGAAATGAAAAGTGAGTTATATATAATAGTGTTATAAGGAACGAACCATGAGTCTGAGTAGCACTGATCAACTGCATGGAAACGTTACGCCCTAAGAAGGCGGTGGCAGCGTCGATTACTCCGCCGGCTACATTGGCGACGCCGCCCAAGATACCGCCGACGGCGCCAACAGCGCCGCCGACAACGCCGCCAACACTGTTAGGAACGGAGACGGAGGAGATGGCGTTGAAGTCCAAGACATTCTTGGGCATCAACACCACAGTCCCCTTTATCTTCTGTGTCTTTTTGCCGATCCCAAACATTTTTCCTCCTTCTGTTTACACACACTCAACACTATTGTTCTTATCCTTTTCACAGACCAAGAAGAAGAAGAAGAAGAAGAAGCTTGTGTGGTGAAACACTGCATAGAAGGTACTTATAGAGGGAGAATTCATGGCACACCTACCTGCATATGTAGCACGTGCTATATAACACTGCACAAAGATACTATTCATTGTCTTGTCAATTTCTTAGGATCGACATTATCCACTCATATCTCTTCTATTTTGTTCTGGTTTTTTATATTAAAAATGTTTTTTTGACAATCTTTTATATTAGTGGTCGTAAAAATTATTTCAAATAATTAAGATTTGTGATCATAAAAAGGTTCTAGCACCCAAGAAAGAATTCAGAGAAATTTTTGTAACACAGGCAGATTTTTTTCTTAATATTTCATAATCTATTTATGTTAGGCATAGAATGGGTCCAGTTCTATTTTTCATGCTTTGTTTTTATATCATTGGAGTACGTGTATATGCTTGATCATTCGCCTTCTGGATCAGATATGCATTAAATCTATGAATGATTGATTTTTGGGATTTTTTTTACAAGGGTTCGGATGTTTTTATTATTTCCTAGACCTAATAATTTTTGAATTGATCACTTTTTAAAATACACTATAAGCCACGATTTTCAAGACTCTTGGTTAGGTGATATCTTTTAAAATAATTTTTTGCTAAAAAAAATAGCGATCATGTAGAACAAATGTATAGTGTGAATTAAGTTAAAACCATTTAGGCGTCTCTATTTTTGTTAGGTATTTTTAATTTGGTTTTTTTTTAAGTTTTTCAATTGAGTTCTTATAAGTGTTAATTTGAAATAATTTAGTCCTGCCGTTAAAAATCGTTAACAATGTTAAAATTGTGCACATGTGGTTAGATAACGTGGCCAATTTTGGCCACATCATTTCTGCTACGTGAGAATCATCTTTTCCAACGACACAAACCTAATTTCTAGTGAAACCCCAGTCGCCGCCGTGAGCAAACCCTAGCGTTGTCGCGCCGCTGCTAAGCCTTTAGTCTCATCGTCACCACCTTCGCTTCACCACCACCTTCTTCAACTTCCAATTCCATCCACTTTCACATTCGTCTTCTCTCTATCATCAACAATCCAACAACAAAATCAATATCCATTCTTATCAGCCATGGCGGTCACTCCTCCATCAATGCACATCACCATCTTCCTCGCGCAAGCAAGTCGCGACTCTCCCTTTGCATCTCCACAGAAATCGTGCCACCACCACGGTATCGCCTCGACCACATCGCACCGCCACCTTTTCCTTCGTCTTCATCAACCCAAACCCCCATTCGAATCCACATTCACCTGCAAAATCAAAAGGCCAGAGAACCCAGTTCGTCGCCTCCGACGTTGCGCCATCATCCTCAGCAAGCCAACGCACCATCATTCATCTCCTCCAAGCTGAATCCAAACAGCGAACCCCTATCTTCTTCCTCGCGTACCGTCAACGCAAATCTCTCACCAACATCAGACCACCACCGAGCCACCGTGAAAAGCCACCTGCAATTTAAAACCAGAAAGGACCAAAAAACCAAGTCCAATCGCGCCACCAGGTTCTCGCAAGATTTCAGTCTTCCTCACCAAAAATCCCTTCACAGCGTAGAAGCACAAGCCTTACTCCTCTCTGCACATCAGAAAGCCCTAATTGGGTGAAAAAGAGGGTTGTCACGTGGCGACATGTCATTGGGCGCGACCTCTCTAGTCAAAGCTGGTCAACAGCGGCATGCCACGTTTCATCTCCAACAATGCCACGGTTAAATAATTTAACACGTCATGGTTTCACCTGTGCACAATTTTAACACCGTTAACGATTTTTAACGGTAGGGGCTAAATTGTTTCAAATTAGCACTTATAAGGATTCAATTGGGAAACTTTAAAAGAAGTGGACCAAATTGGGAATACCTAACAAAAATAGGGACGCCTAAATGGTTTTAACCTTTGAAGTAATAACAAGAAGATGTATGATGAGAAAGGTAGTTTAGTGTTTTGCTATTATTATGGGATGGCGGTGCAAGTAGTAATCTTGGGGTACGCACACTACAATATGACTATGGAATGTGAAATCATGGAGTTAAAGGATTAGTCTCTACACCACCTTCACATTATTTCTTGTATCACTGTATAATAAAAATATGTTTCTTTAACAGATTTTGAAATCTATTAAAATTTTCGAAAATTTCTTAAAGAGATTTTGAAATCTATTAAAAGAAAATTTAAATAGATTTCGAAATCCGTTTTCGAAAAATTCTTTAATAAATTTTAACATTTATTAAAGATAAATTTTTTTAACGAATTTCGATATTTATTAAAAGATTTTTTTAAAACTCTAACAAATTTTAATATCTATTGAAGATTTGAAAAATTTTTCAACAAATGTCGAAATTCATTGAAATTTTTTTTCTATCGACATCTGTTGAAGAAAATAAACGAGAGTGTAAGATTTTTAAAATATAAAAGTAATTTTGAAATTTTTAAAGAATGTAATGATACAAGAAGTAACGTGAGATGGTGTAAGAAATAACGTGAGATGGTGTAAGAAATAACTTTCTGGACTTCATAACCTATTGAGTACTGCCCATAAATGGGTAAAGTGTATAAACTAGTACATTTGTATGTGAAAGTAAAATAAAATTTTACATTGAAGTTTAATGTTTTCATAGGAAACTTAACATTGGGGTTTTGATTGAGGTTAAATTGAGATCGGAGAAATACATTACTTTTGAAATTCTTCTTGGAACTTGAAATAATCATCAAATTGATTTATGTTAGTTATAATATAGTGTATATGTAATATATTTGTTCTTTTATACATTTGAAATGGGTTGGTGTGTTTTGATTAAGAGTATCAAATGGATTGATTTACCAATGAACTAAAAATAAATTAGTTTAATTAAGTTTATTTATTTTTAGTCAACAATTTTACAATTTAACTTGATTCATCATAAATTGATTCACTTAAAAATATTTACTTTTAAATTTATTTTATATATTTATTATAATACAATTAAATTAAATTTATTTAATTCATTATTTTATAAAAATATAATCAAAATATTTACCTATTATAAAGATAATAATTAAAAATAAAAACATTAATTTATATAATTTTATAAACGAATAAATTAAACTTTTAAACTACTTAACATTTTTCAACATTATTCTAAAAAATTTCAAATTGTTAATTTAGATGACTAAAAATATAAATAATTATGATACAAAACTTAAAAAAAATCTGATAAAAAATTATTTTCAGTAATCAATTTACCTTGAAGATGATTAAAACTCGTTTAATCGGTTAAATAAATCAGTTTTAATTTGAGAAAAATTAAAATTTTCCGTCTTTCTAATCCGTAACGAGATTAAAATTGTACGAATATTAAAGATTAAATATTATGAGATGTAAAACAAGTAATAATTAATGATTTAGTAAACTGAATCGAGATTGTACGAATATAATGAATGTTACATTTAATTTATGCGTCAGAGCTCTTGTCATATTGTGTAATTTTTAGGTTGGAAAAGTAAATTTCAACTTATATTGTCATATTGTGTAATTTTTAGGCTGGAAAAGTAAATTTTAATTATATTTTATCTTTTATGTTAATTTTAGAATGTAAGAAAGATAGATTGAAAAGGACTGAGGATCCATATAGTTTGATTAGAGTCAAAGTTTGTGACTAACCGAAAGTAAAAAGTTGAGATGGCAAATCATAATTAAATTTGGTCGAATTTAGTTAAATTATTCATGATCAATATTAAGTTGAAATTAACCAAGTTGATTATAATCAAAATTCATCTAAATTTAATCCGTCCTTTTTAAAGGTCTAAACACATCAATTTAAATTGAAAGTCAAGACAAATAAGATTGAATTAAAAATTAAAATAAACCATTCAAGGTGAAAAATCTATATAAACAAACCTCGAAAGTTGGAAAAAGGCCAAATAAAATTAAAACGAGAATACATTCATCTCTTTCTTAACACAAATGGTATGTTTCAAGGAATTGTTTTCGTTGACAATATAATTTTCCTGAGCTAAAAAAGTATTTCACTATGATAACATATCATTTTATTAGATCATTAAATATTACAAATGATTAAGAGTTGAGATAATAAAAAGTTGCCAGCACCGAGAAAAAGATTCAGAGAAGTTTTTATAACACAAACATATATATATATATATATATATATATATATATATATTATTTATTTATTTATTTAAGCATTTAATATCTATATATGTTAGCCATAGAATGGTCCAATTCTCCTTTTTCGTGGCTTGTTTTCATATCATTGGACTATATATGGATGTTCATCTCCCCATTGAAAAGAGATGCAATAAATCACTGAATGATTGATTTGGAACTTTTTTTGAAGGGTCCAGAATTTCTTTTTATACTTAAAATTGAAAAAAAAAAAATCTTATTCGTAGGTTCTTAATATCTCCATGAATTAATATTATTAATTCTCTCAAAAGATACATGAATTTAATTAGGGGAACGTGGAATTATGGACTTAGGGGTGTCAATTCGTTAATATCTCGTAAATCTTAACTCACTTCTTTTAAATAAATCTCTTTTCAGGGATTCAAATAAAGGGGTTTCAAGTTTACAAAGTCTCTTCTCTTTCAAATATGGTTAGGACTAAGATATGCTTAAGTAAAAAATTTAATTAACTTTAAAAAAATATATTTTAAGATTAAATTGAGTAGTATTGACTAAAGTAAGTTGAAAAAATTAGAAATATATATTAGGATGACATAAAGGTTAAGATACATCAATTTAGTTAAAAGTCAAGATAGATTGATTAGGATTGAGGGTCGAGATAATCCGACCAGAGTCATAGTTTGTGACGAATCAATTTAAGTTAAAGGTTGAGATAGGTCGAGTTGGACCACAATCAAATTTGGTCGAATTTGATAAGTCATCCATGATTGAAATCTAGTCGAAATTGACCAAGTTGGCCATGGTCGAAATTCGTCCAAATTTGATCCGTCCTTTCCAAAGGTTGAGACAGGTCGATTTAGGCCAAAAGTCAAGACAAGTCGGATTGGATCAAAGGTTGAGACAGACCATTCGAGGTCGGAGGTCTATATAGACTAGCCACGGTCGAAGGTTAAAATGGGCCAAATAAAGCTGAAGGTCGAGACGGGTTGAAGGTTGAGATAAACCACAATCAAAATTTGATTGAATTCAGCCACAACTGAAATTTGATTGAAATCGGTCGAGTCATACCTGATTGATATTCCTCAGAGTTTTGTCCAATCAACCCCAGTTGCAATTTGTTCAAATTTGACTCCCCCATTTCAAAGATAAAGACAGGTCGATCCAATTTGAAAGTCTAGACAAGTCAACCTAGTTTTGAGGCCTATACGAGTTGACTCAATTTGGAGGTCAAGATTGGCTAGCTCAGGTCGACTCAAACTGAAGGTCGAGACATACTAATTTAGGCAAAATGATTAGATTGGTTGAACTAGGTTAATAGTAGGGATGGGCCAACTAGGTTCAAGGTCATGACGGGCAACCTAGGCCAAAGGTTGAGACAAACTAGCATGTGCTAAAGGTCAAGATGAACCATGATCATTCGACAACGACTGAAATTTGATCGAATTCAAAAAATTTGATCCTAACCAAAATTTGGTTGAACTCGGCCCAATCTTCCTTGACCAAAATTTGACCATATTTGACAATGTCGACCTAAGTGGAAATTTGTCTGAATTTGACTTATTCAAACCTTGTTGAAATACGCCCAAATTCAGTAGCGTCAACCTAGCCAAAATTTGGTCGAATTCAACCGAGATGATCATGACGAAAATTTTATCGAATTCGGCCGAGTCAGCCCAAGCCAAAATTAGGTCAAAATCGGCTGAGATGGCCCAAGTCAAAATTTGACCAAATTTGATATAGTCAACCATGGCCATAATTTAGCCAAATTCGATCGAGTCGCCACGATCAAAATTCCATTGAGTTGGCTCTGGTATAAATTTGTCCGAATTGACTCAATCGTCCTTGGCTAAAATTCGTTAGAATTTTACCAAGTCGATCACAGTTAAAATTTGGTCGAATTTGACTGAGTCAACCCTGATTGAAATTATGTTCAATTTTGTTGAATTGGAATGAGATGACCCCATTCAAAATTTAGCAAAATTCGACCAAGTCGGCCACAACCACTTGGGCTTTCATGTTTATAAAGAAATTTCATTGGCTGGCCTTGATCAGACAGACTTTTGTGGACATTTTGGTCCTGTAGTGTGCGACTTTATGGTCTTGTGAAATTTTTTAGTCCCAACCACATGGGTTAGCTAGGACCAATCCTTATGGGGTTAGGGATGAAAAAACAAACCAAGCCCAACTGACCAACCTATTAACACGTTAAGAAATAAGAGGTTAGGTAAGGATATTGAACCTCTCAGCCCATATCATCTCGGTCCATCTGGCCCGTCAACCCATTAGATTACAGGACAGTTGGTCACAGGTTGACCTGTAATCTATTTAATCATTTCAAAATGAGCTGGCTCATGTGGCCAATAAGAGTGGTTTGTTTTAATTATTCAGAAATTGAAAGTTGCATCACTGATTCACTTTTTCTTTCTCTCGCACAACAACCTACATAGCTCTAGAACAAATAGCGAGTCACAAGTTGTAGTAGTCATTAATGGAGAAAAAAGTAAGTCCCAATCACAAGTTGTCATTGACAGAGATGAAGTTTATGACGTCAGAAAAAAACCTAAACGAAGACGACCGAGTTTGTTTATAGTGTTAAAAAGGAGGTGGAAAACAAATGGAAGATGGCATGGTTTGCAAAATCAAATGTGAGTAAAAGTGGGTGTATGGATGGGTAGAGTTAATTAAGAGAATTCTTTTTTACCCTTATTTAGAAAGGTACTTTTGTTAATTTAAAATTTGGAGGTGTAAAAAGAAAAGTTGAAAGTATAAGGAGAAGCATCCGTGGAGAGATAGCCTGTAATCTATAACCCAACTTTAAAAGACTAAATTGAAAAACGGATAGCCCAAAAGAAAAACGGGCTTAACGAGAGTGTTATCATTATATATTATTATTATTATTAGTATTTTAATATGAATTTCTTAAACATTTTTAGTCAATTTTTTGTTTAATTATATAAATTAGCATTTTTTTTGTGCAAGGAAGATAAATGTTTTATCATATATAACCAAAAGTGCGATATATATATATATAAATATTTTTATATATATTTATATATATGAATAATAAAGAAATATTTTTATATATGTTCTACATATATTTATGATAAAAATATTTTTTTTATTATTGATACTTTCTTTAAAAGAAGCATTGAAATTTAATTCAAATATAAAACCGAATAATTTATATTATGACAGAAATTTGTATACATAAAACAAAAACTCATTTTTAAATGTGCAGGAACAATAAAATAATATATCTGTTTGTGAAATAGTATAAAAGATATTGAGAAACGATAAGGACATCTGTGAAATGTTGTTGATCATTAGTATACTTTTCAGAACTAGAAGACTTGTTGCATCGATTTATCTGTTTTATATACACAATGATTGCACCAAATCTATCACATTATTTTGTGATTAATGTTTAAAACAAAAAACACTGTTATTTTCTTGGTCAATCAAAGCACACAGTTCCAAACAGAGAATTACAAGCATAATCAAAAACACAAAAGCATCATCATTTGTGTTATGACAATGGATACATAATCAAGGTATTCAAGCACACGTTGTCTAGATAGAGATACTGTTAGGGATTCCTCTGAAAGTCAACCCTTCCTCGCTTGAAGGAATGAGTAATGTGTATGGAAGTTCAACTGGTCCACATCGGTTTTTCATGGCAGAATCATTGTTCCTTGCTGTGATTTTTGCTTCAATCTCTGTCAACTTGCTTCCAAACCTTTTGAACGCTTCCAATGCCTTAGAATCAGATGTCCAATTTGGATGATCTCTCTTCCCAAGATAGATCTCATCAGAAGCATGCCTTGACAATATCTCTATCACTGTCAGATCAACAATGGCCTCACGCTTAGGTGTAATGGTTCTCAAATATGCAGTTTGAGGACTCTTCAGCATCTCATCATATTCTTTGGTTCCTGGCTCAGGGATGAATCTTCTGCTTAAAGTTGGACGGTTCAGGATAAAACCTCCATAAGGATATTGTCCAAAATTAACAGCTGCATGAAGAGCTGAAGCAGTCCAAATGATAGTAGAACTTGATTGAATAAGCTCTTGACGAGTCTTCATTTTAGGCCACCATTGTTTATCTTTTAAGTCTGCATGACCCTTCTCTACAGCTTCCTTCCACCATGCTTGAAGTTCAGTATCTTGTTGAACTGCCACATCTGTAGGGTAATACAAGGACACATACTCTTCAACCCATATCTTAATAGCATCCCATATTTCAAGTCCATCAACAGCATAAGGGTAGTCCTTTATCACAAGACGAAGGCCATGAGGAGCAGAAGGATCTTCAGTAGCCAATCCTCTACATCAAGCAAAACGAAAAAAAATGTTACTACCCTCTCAGTTTTTGCCATAATTAGGCACATTTTTGGTTTTTAGTCCCAGTTCATTTTAAAGGTAATTAGTATAAAAATTAGTAAATTTAATCATATTATTATAGTTTAGTTTATGCAGTAATGTGTATTTAATAAGAATACCTCTTGATGAGATCGGCTGGCAATGATTGTTCAGTGAAAACCCAATTCTTGTAAACAGCTGAAGACATCTCCATAGAATACTTTCCAGGCAAAAATGATTGTTCTATAATGCCATTTGCATTAATCAGGTTTTGTCTAGCAAGTGCATTGATATTTATGGTATCACGATAGTGAGGATAAAGAAGCTTATAAATGGGGTGAATCACACTGAGATTCCTGTTTGTTGCTATTGCAAATGGCTCCATCACTGCATGAGTATTTAACCTGCAACACCAAAAAAGAAGAAAAAGAAAAAACTTATCAATAATAAATTGATATACGCATACACTATATATGTGCTAAATATTGCTAAAGAAGTTCTTACCAATGACTCGTGAGCTGATGATAACCAGAGTCATTTACAATTACATAAGCCTTGGCCAATAGCCAAATTGTGCTGTCAACACCATCAATCGCAGGTAACACAACTTTGCTCACAGGACCCAAATTATCTCCACTTGGATGTGGTTTGCTTAATTCGATAGCAAGTGGCTTCAAAGTGCCATCATCTTTCAAGAAAAGGATCGTTCTTGTGGCATAAGATTTTGCAGTAGGTAAACTGTTTATCCTCGTCAAATAAGGAATGAATGCATCTTGGTAATCTAATATCAACAATCTCTTAGCAGCAAGTGCCTGTGTTTCACAGAATTCAATTTCAATGATCACTTAGAATCACAAGGAATAGTTGTTTTATATTTCCAAATTAAACTAAGTAAAGAATATAAAAAAATATAGTTGTTTTATATTTCTAACATATTAAATAGATTCAAATTGTTGTGTCAGCTGATGTACCCTATCAGTTTCCACTTGACCAATATTATATGTTCCTTGAAAAGTAAGTAGTTGTTGGAAATAATGCAGTGGTCATTATTATATGGCTATAGGTAATAAGTATTATCATATGGAGTTATGACACATATGTGTGTGTATATATATATATATATATATATATATATCATTACCTCTTCCACTGTGACCCCACCCATGTTAATCTCCAACTTTTCTTTTGTTACAGTACTAGTTTGATCACCATAGAGAGTGGGATCTAGCTTGCTTTTTGGAGGGAACTCCTGCAATTATTAAAATGAAGAAATTGTCCATTAACAAAATAGTGGAGCAATAAAACACCTAACATTTCACTGATTAACCTTGGAAAAATTTACACTTACTTGAAGACAACGAATGACATTTGGGTTTACACCAGCAATCATTTCCCTTGCAAATTCCTCGTCAGTCATCCATGCAGATTTATTCACTGCTCAAATCATAGATTATAGAATTGATTAACCTTTCTTTAGGTAATTTGGATTAACTATATAAGTGATTAATTATGTTTAGTTGAAAGTTTGGAAAATACTAAATTCAAACTAACATAATTTGTGTTGATTAGGATGTTGAGGTACCTCTGATAACATGAGGTGGTGGAAGCTGAAGGACATTTTCACCATCAGATCGGAAAAGTTCCTTGAAGACTGGTAAAGGACTAATGTCACTAAGTACACCTGTTGGTAGCTTAATTCCACCTTCATACAAATCACGCACTTCTTGAAAGCTATCAAACTCGTTCCATGTGAAATCTAAGTCTACAACGTTTTCGAGTGAAGGTAAGAGTGTCTGAGACAAGGATTTTAAACTATATGAGAGGAAATCTGAGGACTTCAGATGACCGAATTTTTCATCTCTTGGTATATAGAACTCGGCTGCAAGTTTCTCACTTTTAGGATCTGTCAGAGAATCGAACAGCAGAAATATCAGAAAACATTCAGAACACTCACTCACATATTGCATGCCCAAAAGAGCAAACATTCTTAAACTGCAACAAAAAAATCCCTATTGCAGGTCTATCATTGCTCCTTATAACATTTTATAAAAATATAACAATGATATCTATGTTTTCTTTCTTCCTTGTGGTTTTGCTTTTACCATTTCTCCTGATAAATGAAATCAAATAAGGTACGCCTCATTGCTCATATTCATATAAAGTCAACTTTTCTCTCTTATCTCTTATCTCTTCTCTTATAAACTAAACAAACAAATCTCTTCCTCATTCCTGCTCTTCCAACTAGAATATTGTTTTCTCTTTCTCTCTTCTCACCAAGCACATTGTTTTCTATTGAAAAGTATCATTGTTATCCTTTTATTCGTTAAAGAACCACTGTTATTTTATCTATTCAAAAATTCCCACCAACCTACTTGGTCCCATGTGAGTTTCCTTATTAAAAATGAAAACATGATAAAAGAAAAGCCAAAAAATCTCACCTTTCTTGGTGGGTTTTCTACCAGTTCTAACCCTACGAGGGTAGGGGTTGGTGCTGGAGCCTCCAAGCACTGGACGAGCAAGATTTTTATCACTATCTGGGTTGCCCAAATCATTGTACACATCATAGTCATATATCCTTTCCCATTCCTTGCGTTCTCCCGTTCCATCTCCTCTTAAAACCTCCAACTCTTCTTTCCTGTACTTAACTAGTGGAGCTGGTGTTGCACTTGTAACATATGTCTGCAACATTTTTCACGAATCGTTTAAAAAATGACTGCAAAATATTGAGCTTAATCTTGCAAAAGTATTATTAACAAAACATTCAAAACAACTGGGTAGCTAGGTTTGGATATTCAGACTTACATTGTTGGCAAAGAAAATACGATCCTTCTTGTAGCTTTTGAAGTTGTAGATCCACGAGTTACAGACAAACTGAATGCTTCCGTGATTTGGAATGTCCTCAAGAGTGACACTGACGAGGAAGAACTCATCATACGTAAAATTTCTGATGTAAAATGCTCCCGGAATTCCAAAATTAGCATCCCATTCAAAATGAACAGCGAATGCATCTCGTCTGTCCCCAAACGTTGGTAACGTTGGAATATGCTTCTCTAGATACGTTTCCTTGCCAACTTTCCCGTTTCCATTTGCTACAAATAAAACCAAAAACATCAGTTTCTTTATCCAACAGGAATCTTAAAAAAATCATAGTTGCATAAATATTTATATAAAGCATTGAAAGAAGTGAAAAAAATGAAGAAAGTATCACGGCAACTTGTTTATATATGGACAAAAATTCCCATTTATTGAAGTAAAAAATGGAAGAAAAAAAGGTAGAAGAACAAACCATCAGTGGAGGTAGCACTGATCAACTTGAAGGAGACATTACGGGATAAGATGGCAGTTGCAGAATCAACTACTTGTCCTGCTACGTCGCTCACGGCGCCGAATAAACCAGAGACAACACCACCAAGACCTCCGTTCTGCACTGCGTTTAAATCGTTAGCATCCAACACATTCTTTGGCATCAACACCACAGTGCCCTTTATCTTCTGGCTCTTGTCGAACAGACCAAACATCTTTGCAAGTTCTTGTCGATGATGAGTTTTATCGTAGGTTGTGAATTGAAAGGAAGCAAACTGAGTTATTTATAGATGAAGAGAGATGAAACCTTGATACAATCTTTTACTGTCAAGTTGCCAACTTTGATTGATTATTATATGTATGGCTGCTAACTCCATGGGCGATATACTTATCAACTCGTTCCTAATGTGTTTTTTATTATATCATATATTGATATTATCCATGTTATTAAATTGTCTAATCTCATTTAACGTTTCTTGTGTCTTTCTGCACTCAAATGATTCATCTGATATCACAAAAATCTTAAAACTATAAATCAATGTGGCAGTCAATTATATCTTTTATTTGATAGAGGGAAAATATAATTTTAAAACAGTTCTATTTGGATAAAAAATATCCATACAGCAGAAAGAAATTATAGTACTCTGTATAGAAATTGCTTCCCAACACAAAATCTGAAGTGAAAAACCTTGAAATTAGAGGTACGGGAAGCACTATACTGTATATATTAATCACCTACGTACGCTGCTTAATTGTTTAATCTGGACAAAGTCACAACGGTATAATATTGTTTTTTTGTATATACAACCATTAATTATTTATAAAATTCTTCTAACAGGGTGTTTTAAATTGTCAATTACGTCAACAATTTATTAAATTATAGAGCGTCTTTCCTAATTTTTACGGAAATTGTTTGTGATTGAATCTATATTAAACTTTTCAACTATTTTTTTAATATATATTGTTATATAATGAGTGAAAAATTCATCTTTTATATCTTGTAACGAAGTATTATCTATATAGCAGAAAATTTCTAGACACTTATTTTGACTTTAAAAATTTATTAATTTTGATTTTAAAAAATTACTAAATGATGTTTTAGAATGTATAGAATATTTAAAATGATGAGACTCGATTATTTTAATAATAAAAGTTTAAAGTATAAATATCATTTTTATAGATGAGTTTCATTATTTAAAAATGCACATTCTTCCTAGAATGTTTTCTTAAATTTCTCTTTTTTTTCTCTAAGATATTTTACCATCCATTCATTTCTTTGAAGATCGGATCGAAGTATTTCTCTTTGCATTGACATCATCAAGATCAACCGATCAGTTTCTTTAATAAAGTAATGTGGTTTTTGTTCATTCTTGTTTTTTATCTTTCTCTACATGTGACCCTTTTTGGTTTGTATGTAGTGTTGAGTTATCTTTGCTAGTCTCTACTGACCAGTAGTCTTAATGGTGTGTTTAGATCGTGTTTATGTTGTTCATGGGAGCAGTTTGGGCTTCTTATGCGTCTAAGAGTGTTTTAAAGGGTCATCAAGTTGTTTGGTTGCCTTTCAGGAAAGGAAAACTAATTGCTTTAGTGTGCGTGAGTTTGATAAATATGATGTTGTTGGTATATTGATTGAAACTAATTAATGTTTATGCTTGAATTGAATTGTGTAGTTTGAGGATTGAATTGAGTTTGATTGTTGTTTAAAGTGTTGTGACAAAGAGAATTGAAGAGTTAAGTAATTGAACAAATTGGTACAAGTTTTAATGTATAAAAACTATGTTGAACCAATTCTCTGAAAAAGGAATACCAATTTAAGCAATTGATGATGTTTAAGTTCACTTAAATCACATATATGAGTTTGTTGTAAATTGATATAGTGTGGAGCGATAGTGCTTGGGCGTTGAGTGTAAGCTATATCGTGCAAGTTTGAGAGTATTTTTGCTTTATATTGCTAAGCGCCTAGTTTTGTGAATACTTTGGTACTGAGCGCCATCTTTTACTATAGGTTTGGAGCAATTTAATTTCATGACGCTTAACGTTAGAAGGGTGTTACTGAACATAATTTTTTGCGAGAAGAATGGCGTTGAGTGCCAAGACTAACACTGAATGCCATCTTTTGCGAGAAGTCTGGTGCTGAGTGCCACTCCTAAGTGTCAATCTATATCTTTAATTTTGTTTTTCTTCTTAGCTGTTTGGTATTAATTTATATAATCTATAAGTATGCTTGTGAGTATGATGTCTATGTCTTTAGAACTGAGGATGTTAGTTATGAATATGTGTGGTATGGTTTGTTGAGAGAATTTCAAGGAGAAATTATGTGTGGTGGTGATGTGTAGTATATGCATTGACATATGGAGATTTGCAGGAGGTCTTAGCCACTGAACTTTTGGTACTAGGCGCGAATGAGACTAATATTGTAAGTAGTATGGTGATAACCTCTGTGTTTATGGCTTTACAAAACATAAATACTAGTACAAGTGCACATCTACAGTGAAACCATATGTTAAAGACATATGTATCAGATAATTGAGTCTAGTGTCAACTATTTATATGTGTTTATGAGTTATTATATTTTATCAATGTTTAACTGATATTTGATACGATTTAACTATTTTATGTTTCTTTTACACACTAACTTACTCTCTTTTGTTGTTCTTTTGTGATAATCACTTCATGATGTGACATATGGTAGATGGTGAGTGTATAGTTTTCTTTAGTTGTCTTTAATGAGAGTTTCTTTCTTTTGAACAACTCTCCTAATTTGTAGTTGATGTTTTACATAAATTATGTACATAAATTATGCTATTATAATTATTATACGGATAACTATATTAATATTTTATATGTTTTTAAGGTATATATATTGTATATTATCAAATTTTATAATATTTTATTTATTAATTTTATACTGGGTGATACATAATTAAATTAAAATAATTAATTCTACCATTATAAATAATAAATTAGCTATACCTTTTTCATATGCAAGACCGATAATTCAAATACATATTAACGTGTGTTAATATTTGGTGTTCCATGCATGGATATCTATTTAGAACAGTTTCATTCTCATTTCAAGTTTAACTTAGTTATCAAATGATGGAAGAGAACCTAACTCTCTCCGTTAAAAAAATAAATAATATCTAACATATATTAATAAGAAAAAACAAAAGAATTTCTGTACTGATATTTAAGTAATTGTAACCTAAGTGGATGACACTCTTTTCGTAAAAGAGTTAAAACACTAAGTTCTCTATTATTATATTTATTATTTTTTTGGGATAAAAATAACAAATTACGTATATTAGTTGATTAAGTAAATAATAAGATAAATTTTATTTCACTACAGAAAAATATCTAAATTACAATTTCATTAATGAACCATACTAACGTGATGTAATTTTCTTTTAAAAATAGTTTAAAATATGTAAAAGTATATTTAAATAATTTAGCTGTTTATAGAGTCGACTTAATCAGTTCATAAATTTATTTTTAATAAATATATTTATATTAATGTCACTATAACCAACGTTAATAGAATTAGATTAAATGTTAAACGGTAATAAAATTAGTTTAGTTAATTTTTTTGTCGGTTTAATAGGGGGCGTGAATCTTCAAACCCTAACTTTATTTAATTTAATAAATAAAAGTTTGAGAATGTCAAACTAATATTAAATATCTCAATGTCAATTTTATTTATTTTATTATTTATTTAAGTTAGTGTTAGTTAAACTAACACTAATTTATATATGAATTTTTCTCTATGACAATGGATATAAATCACAAATTTTTTTTAATTGAAATATTCATATTTAGAAACAATAAATTTCATTTTCACAATTTTCCTCTTGTTTTATATATAAAAAAATATTTATCTCCCTTTATATATATATATATATATATATATATATAATAATAATAATAATAATAATAATAATCATTTAGCAAAAAAATATCAATATATAACTATAATCATCCATATAAAATATATTGAATAAAGTTAGATACATAAAATATACAAAAAGGAACTCTAGATTTTCAAAAGGGTCCAATTACAACAAATTCTAAAAGGAAAGCTAAACAACTTCATCCTCACCCTAGGCTGGATCACTTCCTACTTCCTCGTTTGCTTACACTAATTAAGATGATCATTACAAATGAAGAAACAACACAAAAAAGAGTAAGTTAATATACAAAATAGTTTTTCATTTAACAAAAATAGAGTTAGCATTACATATAAATCATTAATAAAGATAAGCATAACATAATTAAAAACTTAAAAAAGCTCAATTATTCAAATGCATGCATTTATATCAAACTTTTGACAAGTTTAAGAGTGTATATTAAATTGATTTCGAAAGATATGTATATTAAATCAATTTTGGAGTGCATATTAAATTGGTTTCGCAACCAATCTAATATACACCAGTGTAATATGTCGAACACATATTAAATTAGTTATGCAAACAACCGATCTAATATATACTCATATTATATTGGTTTTTGACCAACCAACCTAATACCTTTAGCTGAAAAAAAAAACATTTTTGAAATCATGCGAAAGTGAAAAGGAGAGAACGATGGACCACCAAAGACCATCAGTGAACCACTAAAGACCATCAATGAACCACTACGAACCAACACCAACAAATTACCATGGAGAACACCACACCCCAATCGCAAAGCATCGTCAATACACTTAGTTGACTAGGAAACTTTGCGAAACACCATGGGAATAATGAAGAACATCCAATAAAGCAGTGGCGTCACGATTGTGCTTCACTTGCAGAGGAGATGGGAAAAGCACCAAACGTCGAGAAGAGACAACTACGAAGAGAGTTTTCTCCACAAACAAAAATCCTAGGCATGAGAAAATGAAGGAAAAACACCAACTTGTTGCATCGGTTGCTGAAGAGTGGCTAGGAGGAGAACAAAAAGCTTGTTGAACTGTTGTGCAACGACGGTAAAGCACGACAATGGCAGTGAGAGCGGCTTGGAAGAGACAAAGCTTCGTTGTTTTTTTGCAGGGAAGAGAAGAAGAGACAATGGAGGTGTAAGAGAGAAGACGAAGTTCAAAAAGTGAAAAAGATTTTCATGCTTTGTAGTGAAAAAGACATTAGATCAGTTGTTTCTTTAACCGATCTGATATGTATATATTAGATCAATTGTTTTTTTGCAGGGAAGAGAAGAAGAGACAATGGAAGTGTAAGAGAGAAGACGAAGTTCAAAAGTGAAAAGGATTTTCATGCTTTGTAGTGAAAAAGACATTAGATAAGTTGTTTCTTTAACCAATCTGATATGTATATATTAGATCAGTTCTTTCTATAATACTTACAAAAGGTAGTGAAAAAGACATTGGATCAATTCTTTCAAGTATTTACAAAATTACCACCACATTTTGAATTAAACTAGTTTCTCTACAACCAATTTTATATGCTGTTCTAATATCATCATTTTCCACTAGTGCATCTGACCACACAAAATGTTAGTTTGTTATCATCTTAGGTCAAGGTAAAACTCCTAGATTAGGACTTCCTGCTCCTTTCACCATTTACCCCATCCTTCTTTACTTGAGTCTGAATAATTATTACGGTATTAGGATAAATTTTAATATTGAATCTTTATATTAATGCATATACTAATAAAACCCAAATCTAATCCTCCTTGAATTAGTACCAACCATTCTCACACATATCTCATACATAGATAATTCTCCTAGTAACTTATAAGATTACATCTAATACATAAAATCAATGAACATAGAAGATTGAATAACTATGTTAATCCAACTTAGTGAGAGTATTCACTCACTCAATAAGTAGTGCCTGAAGGCACACTCACCCAACAACTAGAAATTTGGATTAACGACATTGGCATTGGAACTCATAGGGATTAAATCACCAAAAATTCGTCTAGTGAAGTCCTATTACGCGCAGTGACAACCATATTAGTGAATTCTTTAACTTTGGAGTCACTTAACGATATGACCCCTCGCCTAATGAGTCTAGATAATTGTAGAAAATGAAATTTTGCAATTATGCAGATCCAACCATGCCAAACTCAATTCAACAACTTATATACACCACAACATAGCAAATTTTGAATTACAATAGTCCAAATCATTGCAATTGCAATATTTCTCCTTACTTACTTTAAAATTCAACGTATAATCAAATCATGTAATTTATTAACTAACCCCTAATTCAGTAGATCATAGATCATGCTTATCACACAACTTAATAATTCATGGAATAATAGTATGGTCACTAAATCAATATTTTGAACATATCTATAAGTTAGAAATACTACAATTAGCTTCCCTTACTTGTGAGACCATCTAAACACTTAGAGATCCCAAAATATCTTCAAGTGCACAGGAAACATTATCTATCCCTATAATACAATCAAGGCATACCATTAGAACAACTAATGAATATAGAATCTTGTACATGACTCTAAAGACACACGTAGGCAAGATATACCTACATGTAATGGAAAAACAAATTTAACCTCTAAAAGGGACAAAAAAATAATTGACTCAAATAGAGAAATTGATAGAACATGATTGAAGAGGTCGTCGCAAGTATCACTCTAACTATCTCTAATCTTCAAATAGAGGAATAGAGAGTAAGAAAACCTAGAAAAAAGTTACAAAGTTCTAGAAAAGTGGTTTCTAAAATATGATATGCTTTTAAATAATGAAACTCCTTTATAAAACTTGGTCACGGTAATCACTTTAGAAGTCTTCAATATTCAAACATAAGAGTAGAAAATGAGAAAAAATAGAGAGAAATTAAAGAGTTTTAAAAAAGTTATTTTTAGAAAAATAGTATACTTTTAAATAATGAAATTCTTTTATAAAACTTTTATTTATACTTTAGTTTTTTAATACTAAAATAATTAAGTATTATTATTTTAAACACTCTACCAATTTTAAAATACATTTTTTTTTATTTTTTTCATTTGGATATTATTCAAATATATTTTGATTTTAATAGAAAATTTTGTGTTAACACTGTGTATAAGAATGCTTATATTTGATACTTTTATAATTAAGTATAAAAATGGAAATCTTAATGTAGATATTTATTTAATTTCTGTTTTAAATTAATACAACATTTTCAGTTTGTTACGTAATTTATAAATATTTTTTATTATTTGTTTAGTTTTATTTGATTTTTTTTTCTCTCAAATATTTGACTTATTCCAGATTTTAAAACTCACATTGATTTAAATAAAATAAAATATTTATCCTTTTAATATTAAAAATTTAATAATAGTTTTAGCTTTTGAAAGAAAATTATTTAATTAATAATTAAGACATTACACGAAGAGATGAAAATGACACAGAAACACAATGAAGAAAAAAAATAAATGTGAATTTTTATATTTAAAAACAAAGACACAATACACTGAAACTCGCAACTTTCCATTATTATAACTCATATTAGATCTTTGATGGGAGATCTTGTACGAATAATCTTTATTATATATTAGTCTATTTCGCATTTTTATATATAGTATAATAATAATAATAATAATAATAATAATAATAATAATAATAATAAACTACTTTTAAAATTGGGATTGTGATTGGAATCCAAATACATATTCACAAGCACAGTGGAAATACTATTAAATGAATTGTTGGAAAAATTCAAAGATTGGAGAAGGAATATTTATAATATTTTATATGAACTTGTAAAAGAAAAATATTTGTTCTCTTTCTCCTTTTCTTAAAAAAACAAGTTTTTCAAATACATATCAATCTTATTTGTGATCATATTAATTAAAAAACTTACTTGTCAGGAAATATTTTTAAATAAGGTAGCTCACTGGTTAGAAAACTCTGGCCCACAGATTAGAAGTCACGTGCAAAGCAAGGATAACTATTCATTGAATAATCCAATCGTAAGATAAAATATTTGTTACATCGGATAAAATAATTATATTTATATTTTATAAAAAAAAATAGAAAAAATAGTGTTAAATAAATATAAAAGAATTATTTTTCATTTTTAATGCTAACAACCATAATTAATGTTAAAAACTAATTTTTTAGTATGTTCCACATATCACATATTTTAAAATTTCTTAACATTTTTATTTTATTTAATTCAATTCCAATCAAACTAATAACATGTTATTAATGTCTGTACAAAGAAAGAAAACAAAGGATAATAATATGTAAAAGAAATAAGAGGAAAAATAAAAGTATACAGTGGTTTATATATATATATATATATATATATTATTCTCTCTCTTTTATTTTATTTATTTATTTATTTTATCTATTACACGAAACAGAATAAAAGGTCACATGATTATAATTTTTTTTCTCCCAAATTGGTCTACCAATCCATGTACTATTGGCAAGGAGACTAATAAAGGTAGAGCAATATTTTATCACCTCGTGGGTTTATCTTCTTAAATATATTCACATCTTTCAAGGAAAGAGACTTCAAGTTTATAATAAATAAACAATGCCACCATGATTGTGAATATATATTATTTTATAATTTAATCATATCGTAAACCATTTTACAATGTTATTTAACTATGCATTATTATAAAGAGACAAACATTAATTTTTTAATTAATTTACTTTATAAATTTTATGCAAGTAAGGTGTGTTAAAATAGAACTATACTATTTAGCTTTTGGAAAGCTGCATTCAATAAAAAAAAAAAAACACATGTGCAATGTGGAAATGACAATGATGATATCAATGGCGTGAGAAGAATTATTACGAGTTTTTTTAATGTTACCAATATGAACCTGAGTGTCTGACATTCCAGAAAACGTCATGGTAGAGATTAAGAAGAAGAAGAAAGTTTAAAGAGTCTTTAAAATTTAATGGCTTTTTTTAATAAAATAATTAAAGAGAAAGAAGAAAGGAATAGCAATGAGTTATATAAAAAGTAAAAGAGAAATCATACTTTCACAAACAACACTATTATTTCTTATTTTTTGCTTTATTTTTTTTTAATAAAAAAATAATTTGATATATATAATTTTTTTACATTCGTATGATACACATAAGTTTTTTCCTTTAGTTTGACACAATTTTTTTTTTATCCTTTTCTTTCTATAAAAAAATATAAAAATTTACTTTTTTTTTATGATTATTTTACATTGTATTAAATGAAGGTAAAAATGTAATACTGTACCAATACTTTTTGTAAAAATATAAAAAATTATTTTTTTAAAATCATTTTATCTTTACATTATCTATCAAATGAAATGAAGGTAAAAGTATATCGTCCTACAATTATTCAAATTAAAATATGATATTCATGATAATAACACTTGAATGATACAATTCAAAGGCCAAATAACTAGATTTCCAGTGATAAAAGGAAATCTGCTAATGAGCCTGTCTATTAGGGTATAAAAGCTGCAAGAAAACAAACAAGAGGCATGCATGGCATGCATCTGTTATTGAAAGGTAAAAGCACAACACAAAAGGAAAACACCATGCGTTTAGATAGAGACACTGTTAGGGATTCCTCTGAAAGTCATCCCCCGTTCACTGGTAAGAAGAAGCACAGTATAAGGCAATTTGATTGGTCCGGTTCGGTTTCTGAGTTCTTCCTTGTCGTTCCTGTCCGATATTTCTTTCTCAATTTTTGCTAGGTTTTCTGTAAATTCTTCAAATATTTCTTTTGCATGTTGATCGGCAGTCCAATTCATACTGTTCCTTTGTCCAAGATATACTTCGTCCGAAGCATGCGTTGATAGTAGTTCCATCACTGTAAGATCCATAACAGTCTGGTACTTTGGAGTAATTGTTTTCAGAAAAGCTTCTTGAGGATTCTTCGTCATCTCATCATACTCTTCAGTTCCTGCTTCTGGGATCCATCTTCGGCTTTGTGTAGGACGGTTCATGATATAACCTCCATAAGGATACTGTCCAAAATTAACAGCGGCATGAAGAGCTGAAGCAATCCATATAATGGTAGTGCAAATCTCCACCAGATCATTAGAAGTATACATTTTAGGCCATAGATCTGCTTTTAAGTCACCATGACCCTTCTCCACAGCTTCCTTCCACCATGCTTGCAATTCAGTATCTCCTCGAACTGCCCCCTCTTCTGAATAGTACAGAGACCCATACCCCTGTACCCACTTCTTAGTAGCATTCCATATTTCTAGTCCATCAACAGCATAAGAATAGTCCTCTATGGCAAGGCTAAGGCCATGAGGGGCAGTGATATCCTCAACCGCCAACCCTCTAAATCAATCAAAAGAAAAAAAAAAGAGGAGTTATTTTGATAACAAGGCCATACTTGGACACATTGATCTTTCTAATTTAATATGGTTAATTTACTTTCGATGAGATCCTTTGGTAAAGCTTGGTCAGAGAAAACCCAATTCTTGTATATAGCAGAAGACATCTCCATTGAATACGGTCCAGGCAAAAAAGATTGCTCTATAATGCTACCTGCACTAATTAGGGATTTCCTGTGAATTTATATTTATGGTGTCACGGAAGTGAGGATGAAGGAGTTTATAAATGGGGTGAAGTACACTGAGATTCGTGTGTGTTGCTATGGCAAATGGCCCCATCACTGCATGAGTATGTAACCTGTGACAGGCACCAGGAAAGTTACGAGATAAAATTTCATACTACATGTTTGCATATGTATATGTGTAGGATGTAAAAGAGTTGGAGCACCAAGTACTCCTTAAATCAAAATAGATTCTTTATTGTTGATCTTGTATATGTATGTTGGTATATAGAGTTCTTATATATATACACCAGTGGCTTATGAGTTGATGATAGTTGGTGTCATTTACAGTAACACGAGCTTTGGCCAGTTGCCAGATTGTACTTTCAACACCTTTGTCTGCAGGCAGCACCACTGTGGTCTCGACATTCGGATGATCACATGGACATTGATGTGGCTTGTTTAATTCAATAGCAAGTGGTTCAATGTGCCGTCATCTTGTAAGAACAAGAATGTCCTGGTGGCATAAGCCTTTGCAGAAGGAAGGTCGTTTATCTTCGTCAGATACGCCATGAATGCGTCATAGTAATCCAATATGAACAATCTCCTATCAGAAAATGCCTGTTCCACAAATTTAAGTTCAGTGATCACTTGTTAATATCATATACCTTTGAATCACAAACAGTATCACTTCATATCCCTTTATATAGGAAAGAATAATTCCATATCCAAGTATTTAGAGGAAGTGTTGAATTTTGTATTTCTATGATATTAAATTGTTTCTGTTTACTTCATATATTATTACCTCATCTACTTTGACCCCATTCATGTTAATCTCCAAAGTTTCTTTTGTTACTGTACTGCTTTGAACACAGTTGCATGATGTGTTCCTTGGCAATCCGAGCTCCTCCTTCTGCCATTGATAAAGATGTCAGATAATCAGAAAGAAAGGCGATGACAATAGAATAATTCAGCATATAAAAGATCTCTGTGTATTAAAAATAAAACTAATATCTGCACTTACTTTAAGAAGGCGAATTACAGCAGGATTTACACCGGCAATCATCTCTCTTGCGAACTCTTCATCAGTATTCCATGCAAACTTGCTTTCTATAGAAAATTATAACAAAGAAAATACAATTTACAAAGGGTGTAATGTTTGGAAGTAGTTACGCCGGAGTGTGAAATAGTTACCTTTAATTACACCGGGTGTTGGGAAATCAATGACACTTGGGGTACCGTTGGCAGTGATAGACAGAGGCAGACCAACTCCACCTTGATACATTTTATCCACTTATATATATATATATATATGAAAATTTTTTTCTGCAAAATTTGTTTCTATCGTCGGCTAAATGAACGCATGCTCTGCTACCTACGATAATAATAAACCCACAAGCAACATTTATATAACCTCGTCGGCTTATATCTTCTTAGATATATTAATATATCTCCAAGTTGATTATAATAAGAAAGGGCAGGATGGATTGTCAATATATTTGTTTTTATAATTTCATTATATCAGTGTAAACCCTTTTAATTAATTTACTTTATAAATTAGTTGTGTGTCAAAATAGAACTATTATTTAGATTTTGGAAAGTTGCATCGAGTCAAGGTGACATGTGATCCTGGAAATGACAATCCTATCAATGACGTGTGAGAAGAATTATAACATAAAAATGGGGTTTCAGCATGGACCATCCTTAAAACTTCATGGTTTAGAGATTAAGAACAATAAATTTTTTTAAACAATCTTCGAAATTCAATTACTAAATCACATGGCTTTTTTTTTAATAAAATAATTAAAGAGAAAGAAGAAAGGAATAAAAATGAGTTAGATAAAATGTAAAACCATAATTCATGATATTAACTCTTGAATAATTCAACTTAAAGCACAAATAACAAAGGTTTACAGTGATAAAAGGAAATATGCTAATGAGCTTATTTATCAGAGTACAAAAGCAGCATCAAAGCCAATGACCTAAACAAGAACACACACAATGAGGCATGCACGTAACATGCAACTGTTATTGAAAGCAAAAGGAAGCCACCAAGCGTTTAGATAGAGATACTGTTAGGGATTCCTCTAAAAGTCATCCCTGGTTTACTGGTGGGAAGAAGCACAGTGTAGGGCAATTTGACGGGTCCAGTACGATTTTTTAGTCCTTCAGTGTTGTTCCTGTCTGAGATTTTTTTCTCAATTTTTTCTAAGTCATGTGCAAATCTTTTAAACAAAACTTTTGCTTCTTGATGAGCAGTCCAATCCAGACTGTTCCTTTGTCCAAGATACACCTCGTCTGAAGCATGGGTTGATAGTAGCTCCATTACTGAAAGATCAACAACGGTCTGGTACTTTGGAGTAATTGTTTTCAAAAAAGCTTCTTGAGGATTCTTGGTTATCTCTTCACACTCTTCAGTTCCTCGTTTTGGGATCCATTTTCGGCTTTGTGTAGGACGGTTCATGATATAACCTCCATAAGGATACTGTCCAAAATTAACAGCGGCGTGAAGAGCTGAAGCAATCCATATAATGGTAGTGCAATTTTCAACAACATCTGAAAAACTCTGCATTTTAGGCCATGGTGTTTTTAAGTCACGATGACCCTCCTCCACAGCTTCCTTCCACCATGCTTGCAATTCAGTATCTCCTTGAATTTCCCTATCGTCTGAATAATACAGAGCGACATAGTCTTGTACCCAGAGCTTAGTAGCATTCCATATTTCTAATCCATCAACAGCGTAAGGATAGTCCTCTATCACTAGCTTAAGGTCATTAGCGTCATCCTCAAACGCCAAACCTCTAAATCAATCATAAGAAGAAAGAAAAAAGTTATTTTGATAACAAGGCTATCTCAATTTTCACCATGGACATGATATTTTCCCATAATTGGGAACATTGTTTTATCTAATTTAATACGGTTAATTTACCTTTTGATGAGATCCTTTGGTAATGCTTGGTCAGCGAAAACCCAATTCTTGTATATAGCAGAAGACATCTCCATAGAATATGGTCCAGGCAAAAAAGTTTGCTCTATAATGCTACCTGCACTAATTAGGGACTTCCTGGCAAGTGAATTTATATTAAAGGTGTCACGGAAGTGAGGATGAAGGAGTTTGTAAATGGGGTGAAGTACACTGAGATTCCTGTGTGTTGATATGACAAATGGCTCTATCACTGCGTGAGTATGTAACCTGTGACATTTGACAGACACCAAGAAAGTTAAAAGATTAAATTTTGTATTACATAAACATGTTTGCATATGTATGCTTCTAGCAGATTGATTGAGTTCTTATATAAATATACCAGTGGCTTATGAGCTGATGATAGTTGGTGTCATTTACAACAACATGAGCTTTGGCCAATAACCAAATTATACCGTCGACACCTTTGTCTGCAGGCAGCTCCAATCTGGTCTCGACATGCCAATGACCACATGGACATAGATGTGGCTTGCTTAATTCAATACCAAGTGGTTTCAATGTGCCGTCATCTTGTAAGAACAAGAATGTCCTGGTGGCATAAGCCTTTGCAGAAGGAAGGTCATTTATCTTCGTCAAATACGGCATGAATGCCTCATAGTAATCCAATATGAACAATCTCTTCTTATCAAATGCCTGTTTCAAAAATTTAAGTCCAGTGATCACTTTGTTAATTCATATACCTTTGAATCACAAACAGTATCACTTTAGATGCCTCCATACCCCAAAGAATAATACCAAATCCAAGAATTTAAAGAATATTGAACTACTTTGTATTTCTATGATATCATATTGTTTTCTATTTACTTCCTGTATATTATCACCTCATCTAGTGTCATCTCATTCATGTTTTTCTCCAATATTTCTTTTGTTATTGTACTGTGTTGAATAATACAGTTGCAAAGTTGCTTCCATGGCAAGACAAGCTCATCCTTCTGCCATTCATAAAGATGTCAAATAACCAGAAAGAAAGGCCATGACAATAGAATAATTTAGCATATAAAAGATCTCTGTATGTTAACAATAAAATTAATATTTGCACTCACCTTAAGAATCCTAATTACAAGAGGGTTCACACCGGCAATCATCTCTCTTGCAAATTCTTCATCAGTCATCCATGCAAACTTGCTCTCTATCCAAAATCATAACAGAAAATAAAATTGGCAAATTGTGTAAGGTTTGGAAGTAGTTATCCCGGAGTTCTAAGTAAGCAATAGTTACCTTTGATTACATCAGGAGTTGGGAAGTCAATGACACTTGGATTTCCAGTGATAGACAGAGGCAGATTAACTCCACCTTCATACATTTTCAGCATTTCTTCGAAGCCATTAAATTTATTTGATGTGGTCTTGAAATACAAAGATAGGAGCAAAGGTTCGACGCTTCCACCTAAAGCTTTCTTTGCCATTATAAAGAATTCTGCAGTCTTCTGGTCACTGAAATTTTCATCTCTTGGCACATAATAAACCTCAGCTTGCTCCTCGTAGTTACCACCTAGTAAAGACATGAATTAAGCATAGAGACATTTTTTCATCTAAGAATTCAAACTTTTATTTGTCACATGTTTAGTCTAGGCTGGACCTTTCTTTAGACCATGTAATTAAAGCATGATAAAACGTAACTCACCATTTTTGTTATTGTGGATAACGTTTCTCCCAGTCCTAACCCTACGAGGGTAGGGATACTTGAGGCCTCCAAGAACTGGGTGATCTTGTTTCCCATCGCTGTCAAGAAAGCCCAGATCATTATAGACATCATAATCATAAATCCTATCCCATTTCTCACGCTTTCCAGTTCCATCTCCCCTTAAATTCTTCAACTCTTCTTGTCTGTGCTTTTGTAATTGCACCGGCGTCTTACCAGGAAGATATGGCTGCAATGCATATTTTTTCATAAATATATAGTTTTCTCATTTGAATTTTAAGAATAGAAATAACAAAGATCGTGATTTGACTTATAATGTTGGCGAAGAATATGCGATCAGTTTTGTAACACTTATGGTTGTGAATCCAGGAGTTACAGTCAAAGTGAATATTGTTCTGGTCGTGTTCACTTGTTTGAGTTGAATATTCAATAGTCACACTAACAAGGAAGAACTCCTGATGCATTAGGTTTGTTACATAAAATGCTCCAGGAATTCCCATTTCTTTATCATCCCATTCAAAATAAATATCAAATTCCTCCGGTCTCTCTCCCCATGTTCGTAACACAGAAGCATTGTTTTCCAGATAGGTTTCCTTTCCTACTTTCCCAGCCAAATTACATGCTGCAAAATGCAAACAAATCAAAATCTAAAAATAACAAGAAAGTAGTACATTTTATGGAATTAGAAAGACTTTTTTACAGTATCATCTGATTTCAAATCATCATACATGATATAAACTATTGGTTTTGATAATAAAGGTAACTATTTTTAAAAGATTGATGATAGAAAAACTTGTATATACTGATAATGCATAGTGTGAACTGAAAAGAAAAACATGAGAAAGAGAGAAGACTAACCATTCTCTGACTTGTTACGACTAATCAACTTGAAAGACACAGACTTAGCGATATCAAGTTCGGGTGAGTTGTTAATTATCTTGAGGCCAGTGGCAACAAGACCCTTAACACTGCTTATGGTTTGAACCACACTCTTCCGTATCAACACCACTCTCCCCTTCACCAACTTTTTCTTTTCCACTATTGAACTCATTGCTATAGCAAGGACAGTGTTTCTTTTGAATCTAATTTTTCCTTGAGTTGTGAGGAATTCAAGCTCTAATCTCAGCTATTTATACACAAAAGTATGTGTAAATATATGATTATAAATCTCTTTGTATTAATATATGTGTGTGAACACAGAGTTTTACCAAATTGAGCATTATTTTTTATAACAAGTTGCTTCTATATACTTATTTATTCATTTATTTTATCATTATTCAAAAAACAAAATTGTAATTAATTTATTTTGGCATTTAATGTGAGAAATAATAATTTGACACGTAAAATGTTTTATATTCATTTCACACTATTTTTTTTATTTTTTATTTTTTAATAAAAAATTACCTTTTTATAATCATTTTTCTTTGTACTTTTTATTATGTATCAAATAAATATAAAATTATGTCATATAACCATTATAATACATAAGGATATATAAGGATGACAACCACTAACAAACGTGTAGAGTTTAATTATATTTTTTTCCCTGTTTCCTTAATTATATCAAAATTTATATTTAAAAAATAATACTTTAACACACAATTTTTTTATTTTTTTACTTTTTTTTTATAAAATATAAAGATTTATTATTTTATAATTATTTTATTTTTTATATTCTATATCAAATAAATATAAATGTATGTTGCCTTATTATTATTTATTTATATTTAGGGTTTTATACCTTTATTATCATTATTAGGTCACGGGTGTTCCATCCTCATGTAAATATTTTTGCTTAAAACAAATTAAGAGTTAAGACAAAAATTATTATCACTGTTTTAATGTTAAAATGATATATATCTTCTTTTATATGTTAAGATAACACGTCTAGTAACTATATCATTGAAAATAGTTATAATTTCATAAACTGTCAAGCCTTCTTAGGTTAGATGTATGAGGAGAAAGAACGATTTGTAATTTGTAATTTGTTATTTAGTTATTTGTGTTTATTAAGACATATTTAACCAAATACTTATTTATAATAAGCTTAAATGATGAATTTGTGGTAAGAGAGACATGTTTTGCCATTAAGATATATGAAGAAAGTTCTATTAGATGAGTTCTCGATGTTGTTATTATTAGGATAGTTTTGGATAGAAAAATGAATATATTGTTAACTTTTTTTTTTCTTTTTCTTTTTGTGCATATAAATGAATTTGAACACTTCAAATACACTAAGAAAATTTGAGTAAATTTAAAATGGAAAAGAAAGCGATAACAGAAATATCTATAAACTCATTTATGTTTAAAATATCTTTATTCATATCAAAATAAATTCAAACAATACTAATTGAATTTTATTTGTCATCTGGAGTAACCAATTGTATAATTGTAATAAATTAAATTAATTAAGGGTAGTTACACCTAATTTCAATAAATATAAAAAAAAAGTTAATTTATCACATAATAAAATATTTAGACGATATAAACCTTCCACGATCTATAATATTTTTTTTTTCCTTTTATTGTGAAGTTGAATTCTTCACATTCTAAAAAATATTCTTATCTTTAACTTTACTTTTATAATATATGTTCTATCATTTAATTTTCTACATTATTTTTTAGACATTACAATATTTCCAATTTACTTATTTATTTTATGATCGACACGAAATCAATATCAATATTATCACATTCTTTAGCACATATTGGCTTTACATTTGAAAAACAATTTAAAAGAAAAATTATCGAAAAACATTTGACACAGTTTTATTAATAAAAAAAGAATAAATATTAAAATTATTGTTAATCTTGAATTTTAAATAATGTAGAAAATATGAAAACAATCCCTTGATAATGTTCATACCTCATAGTGGTTGAGACAATGTGAATCAATTAAAGACCGAAATAATGTCATTCAAGTAACTTAAGATCCAAATAACAGTATTGAAAGAAAGTGAAAATAATGTAATGAATTATTTTTAGTAAAACTAACTTTTATAAAAGAAAATTTATAATATTTGCAACCAAATATTTTAAAATATTAATAAAAATTAAAATTTCTTCTATTAATGTGAAGAAAACAGTGGAGGCATTAATAATTTGGTTTTTGGTACATTGTTTTTCTCCATTTCACATTTGCTTTTGCTTTTTCACTACTTCTACGTACCACACTTGCTGGTGGCAGCGATAAGCATTGAAGTTCATTTATGAGTTTCACATTTGGATAATTCGCACCATCTTTTTATAATACATAATTTAAAATTTTCTAAAATTATAATACATCAATTTTTAATTTTAAATATAATTTTAAAACAAAACACAAAAAATAAAAAAAATATATATATTGACAAGTTAATCCAACTCACGAATTTAATTCGATGCAACTGAATTGTTATTAAATCAGACTCAAAATTAATTATATGAAAATTAAATTTTATTTTTTTTAAAGATTTGAATTATGATAGATCGAATTTACTGACGAGTTTCAACCAATGACTGAGACAAGAGTTGGGGAATTGAAAAAAACGTGTTGCGTAAAGAGCAGCAGAAAGACAGAAACATTTCTGCCACGGTTTTTACCAACCTGTCTTCTTCTCATTGAAGTATAGTTAATTTAGAGAGAGATTTTAACATTTTTTTTATTAATTTGTTAGCTTCTTCCTTAAATGTTTCATCTATCTTCTTCTTCTCCTTCACTTCTTATAATGACATCTATCCTATCGTTGACTCTCTTTATCTTATATTTATTCCAAACTAACTTTCTTCATATCTATTCAAGTCTTCCTCCTATAGGCCATTATTTATAACTGATTATATTAATTAAAAATTTTGTTTCATCTCTTCATTTAATCAATCACTGTTTCAAATTCTCTTAGTACATTAATTAACTATTAATTTAAATTTAATTATTTTTAAATTTAAATAACCATTTTATCATTTTAAATTTTAAAATCATTATCTATTTAAATTCAGTATTTTTTTTAATTAAATTAATTATCTATAATAAATCCAGCGCTTAATGTGGATATTTTTTTTTATCACAAATTATGTTACACATTTACATTAAATGTGACTAGTGCTTTTTGAAGAATAACCTTGAGTTATAAAAACTAACATCCAAATAACTAAATATAACAGTGATTTTTATACTTTTAGAAAACGGGTAACTTCACCTGACTCGGCTCAGTCCATCACGGGTTGGTCATTCAGTAAGTTAATCCAACTTGGCTTATTTATTAGCGAGTCAGAAAAATTCGAACCTGACCCGACACACTACGGGTTGGTGTGTAAACGGATTGACTGACTCATTTAATTACAATTTTTTTAAAATAAAAAAAAATACAAACTTTCTATAATTCAAATCTAAACAAAATTCACTCCAATGTTTAATTAATTTTGAAAATAGGAAACTAAAATAATTTTTTCAAGCAAAAAATAATAATAAATATCTTTTTATAAAATTAAAATTAAATTTTAATAAAATAAAATTTTGGTAGGTGGGTTGGTGGGCCAATCCGATCCACCACAGGTTCAACCCGCACGAGTTGGGTTTAAATGAACCAGGTTGAAATCTGACACGTATAAAAAAGTACAATTTTTTTAAACTCGATCCGATCCGAACCCGTGATAGGCCGAGTTGATCTGCGGATTATGGTCCATTTTGACAGCTCTACTTTTAGGTAAGGATTTATTAATTTTCAACCCCCAACTTAGTAATTAACGTATGAAATTTCCATCAACTGTATTACATTATTTGTTTATATATTAGTGTATAATTACATTATGGATATTTTAATCAATTCATTAACTTAGCATTTTGGTAATTATAAACATATAAAAAACATCATAAGAATATTACACATTCACATGCCTAACATATCACACTTAACTATTATAAAAATAGTGTTTGAGTATTGCAGAAGTTATTTAGAAAAACACGTTATCTCACATTTGTAAACATTCCTGATTCTTTTTCATCTATAAACACATATCTTTTGTTTCTTTCGAAAACACACAACACACTATCCTTACATTTTTCTTATTCTCTCATTCTTTTTTCTTTTTCATATATCTTTTATAATATTATGGATATATTTACTCTTTAAAGAAGTTTTTCTTATTAGTTATGAAATTTTAAAAGAATAAGTTCATGTTATATTCCAAAGTACTTATGTAACACATTTGAATAAATTCTTAAAAGCAGTAATCTACACGTCTTAAAGTGCCTATCGAATTCATGTTTTTGTCAACTTTTACGACAATTTTAAGAATTTATAACTAAAATCAATAACTCAAATTCAGATAATAAATTGTCTCATAATTTTAGGAAAACATTTAGAGAATGATCTGTTCTTGGAGACATATGTAGTGATATTTATTCTCTTTTTGTAATAATGAGCATGACAGAACATTGAGTTATAAAAAAGAAATTGATAGTGAAAATATGTTAACATATTATTCTCCAAAATTTAGGGACAGCATTCCAAATTGAGAGTGAAAATATGTTACAAATCGAAGTAAAAATCTCAGTTCCCAACATTAAAAAATTTTATTCCAAACTTGAATACAGATACAGAATGATAGCAACCACACACAAGACTTAAGCATGCATAAGAAACTAAGCATATAGCAAGATAAGTTGGCACATTTATTCAGTTGTCTTTCAGAGCAAGATTTGCAAAGAAATTAAATATAAGAAACCCTTTAGATAGATATGCTGTTGGGAATTCCTCTGAAAGTGAGACCTTCTTTATTGTTAGGAAGAAGCACGGTGTAAGGCATCTGAACTGCTCCATTACGGTTTCTAAGACTTGAATCTCTGTTCCTCCTTTTGATTTTCTCTTCAATTTCCTTCAGCTTTTCTCCAAACTTTTCAAAAGCTCGAAGAGCCTTTGTGTCATTAATCCAATTTGGATTGTCCCTCTGTCCAAGGTAGACCTCATCAGAAGCATGTCTTGACAATATCTCTATCAATGAAAGGTGAATAAGAGTCTCGTACTTAGGTGTAAATGTTCTCAAATAAGCCTTTTCATATTCTAGTCCATCATATTCTGCTTCTCCTTTTTCCGGGATCAATCTTCTGCTAAGAATTGGACGATTGAGGATAAATCCACCATAAGGATATTGTCCGAAATTAACAGCTGCATGCAGACCTGAAGCAGTCCATATGATAATACTGCAAATTTGATACAGATCTTGAAGAGTTTTCAACTTAGGCCACCATGGCTTATCTTTTAAGTCACCGTGACCCTTCTTAACAACTTCCTTCCACCAGTCTCCGAGTTCAGTGTCCTTACTAACATCACTGTCTTTGATATAATACAAGTCGACATAGTGCGTAACCCATCTCTCTATAGCACTCCAAATCTCTAGTCCATCAACTGCATAAGGGTAGTCTTCTATCACAAGACGAAGTCCATTGGGGGCAGATGGATCCTTAATCGCCATTCCTCTGAATCATGAAGGAACACAAAGCACTTATTATTCACATTTCAGGCAGCTACTGATAAAATTGAGGGTATTAAAGGCTACTTGTATATAATAAACATTTACCTCTTGACAAGATCTTTAGGAAGGGCTTGATCAGTGAAAACCCAATTCTTGTAAGCTGCTGAAGACATTTCCAAAGCGTAAGGACCAGGCAAAAAAGATTGCCCAATAATGCCGCCTTCGTTGAAGAGTGATTGTCGAGCAATTCCGTTAATATTCATGGTCCCACGATAGTGTGGTGATAGAAGTTTATGAATAGGGTGGAGCACACTGAGATTTCTATTTGTTGCTATGACAAATGGCTCAATTATGGCATGAGTATTTAACCTGTTACAACATGATATGGCAAACCAAATCAATTAAGAAGCATTTAATAAATTCAAAAAATTGATAGTTCTTTCATGATAAGGGATGACAAATGGAAGAATTTATATGTACCAGTGGCTCACGAGTTGATGATAACTGGAGTCGTTTACAAGAACATAAGCCTTGGCCAATAGCCAAATTGTGTCTTCAACGCCTTGATTTGCAGGCAAGATGACTGTACTATGAGCACCAAACTTATCTCCCTTAGGATTTGGCAGACTTAATTCAATAGCTAAAGGCTTCAATGTGCCATCTTTCAGAAAAAGGATTGTCCTTGTGGCGTAAGACTTTGTGTTGGGCAATGCATTGATATTCTTCAGATATGGTAAGAATGCATCATGGTAATCTAATATGAACAATTTGTTAACATTCAGTGCCTGTTGAACAAACATCATGATAATCTTTCAGTGTCATGGTTAAATGGATATTCATGTGTGATTTTGCCATGGGGTTAATATATATCATTCACCTCTTCAACGGTGAGTTCACCAAGGTTGTTCTTCAAATGTTCTCTGGTGATTGTGCTAGTTTGATCACCATACTTAGAAGCATCTAGCATACTCTTTGGAGGGAACTCCTGTCATTCATTAAAGAACATTGTGAGTAAATTAAGATGATATGAAACCAAATCATTCTACGTTACTATACAGTAAAGCATTATTTACTTGAAGGCGTTGAATTACGCAAGGATTAACTCCAGCAAGCATCTCTCTTCCAAATTCATCATCAGTCATCCATGCAGACTTACTAACTGCTCCAAATTTTATGGAAAACAAATAGAGTTTAATGTCAAGTAATAGTAGCTTATTTTACTTGATACATAGGTGTGACATATAAATACAGAATACCTCTGATGACATCAGGTGTTGGAAACTTAAGGAACTGTTCACCAATAGTGAGGGAGATTTCCTTAATGCTTCTGACTACGTCTTCTGGAAGATTATGAGGTAGTCCTCTTTCAAAGAGTTTATGAATGTCATCAAACTTATCAAACTCATTCGAAGCAGATTTAAACTGAGTTATGACATTCTCAGACAAGAGCTTTATTCCATATGTAAGGAAGTCTGACGACTTCAAGTGACCAAAATTTTCATCTCTCGGAATGTAAGTGTCGTTGCTTAGTGTCTCACTCTTGTCTGTTCATAATAAGATAAAAGAGAAATCATTTTTGTGTCCTCAATAATTATAATAAAAAGAAAATAAATTTCAAAGTTATAATGCATATAGCACATGTAACAACACCCTCACACTATCCAAAAAAAATGATTAAATAAGAGAAATTTTAGTAACACGAGCACAATAATTTAGTATTTCTCATGGCACAATGTTTTTGAGAGAAACTAAATCTTAACCTTTCTTTGTTGGTTTTCTGCCAGTTCTTCCTCTGCGAGGGTATGGATAGTCATTGGTACCTCCAAAGAACACTCTTGTCTGGGTTGCCCAAATCATAATACACATCATAATCATAGATCCTATCATGTTCTTTGCGCGTTCCATTTCCATCTCCTCTCAGACTTTTCAATTCCATTTTTCTGTGCTCTACCAAAGCTGTTGGAGTTTTATCCGGAAGATAAGCCTGCAGCATGTTCAACGAATTTCTTCAGTCACTTGTTAAGGATAAATTTCGTGAAACTTGATAAACTGCAGTATTTAAATTTCATATGTTGTTTGCAGGTGCAGAGCTTAGTTACCTTGTTGACAAAGAAAGTACGTTTTTCTTGAGCTCTGTAAATCCATGAATTGCAAACAAAGTGAATGGTTCCGTCATTTGAATTGCCTTCGAGGGTGAGACTGACAAGGAAAAACTCAGATTGCATTGAGTTTTTGATGGAAAATGCTTCTAGAGTTTTAAAATTCTTATCCAATTCAAAAGTAACACTGAATGAATCTTGTCCATGTCCCGAGTTTGAAGACGAAGCAGGATGTTTCTCCAACAAGGCTTTCTTTGAATCCTTACCTAATAAAAGTATGCTTATGAAACTTCAAAAAGACAATTTTTTTCCCATCTAGCAGTTGTGCGAAAAGGAAAAATCATCCTGATGCCATATTCATATACTATTATTTATTTTTATTTTGATCTCTCTAGTGGCCAAAAAAATGTTAGAATTTGGTTATCTCGAAACTAACTTAATTTTCTAGTTTTACATAAAATTTAAATTGTAGAATTTTTTAAAAATTCAAAAATATAATGATTAAAAATAACTAATATTCCAAAACATTAGAGATATTTGAAAATTAATTTTTGATAATGTAATTAAATTCTTAAATAAAATTAATGTTGGATTTCTGTTAAAATGATTACAAGTATTCGATAATAAAATTTAAAAAATTAAAAATTTATTTAAATTAACTATAACAGACAGCTTATAATTAAACCAATTCACGTGGATCGAATTGGATTAAAAAAAATTTTAATTTTGATATAAGTTAATTTTGAATACGATTTATTTGAGTTAAATTTTTGGTGAATCAGGTTGGTTTATCAAGTTACCTAATTTTTAAAATGTACTTTTTGTTGAATTAATATTTTATAAAATATTGAAATCTGAGATTGTGTGAAATTATTTTTGTATGAAATAATTCTGTAACATGAAAAATTTATAAGTTTATACTTAATAATTCATTTTTTATAAAAAAAAATTAAATTACTATGAAGTCATTAAATATTTTGTTGAAGAGATTTTGTGATATAGTGTGAATAAAATCTCATGTTTGATTAATCATAAATCAAATTTAATTCTTTTATTTAAATTTAAATTAGAAATTTTTTATTATTTTTTAATTGAAAAAAAAAATAATTGAGTCAATGAATCACTTAGGTAGGTAATCCGTTTGTACAACACTAATATTTATTGAGTTAATTAAAAAAAAAAGGAGATAATGATACAAAATACCCATGTAACCGACTACTAGGTTATACCAAATTATAGAGACTCGTATCATCTTTAAAAACAAAGTAGAATTTAAGTTTTAATTTAATCTAACATAACCCGATTGTTTAAATTTGCATCGACTTAAACTTTTCAACAACAATAATTACTATCAATAATAAATTATTTTTATTTTAATTGTAATAAATATTTTAAAATTGAATAACTAGATTAAATTTTGGTCTATTATAACATTTTGTGAAATTTATTTCATTAAAGTAAAATAATAAAGGAATATTTAGAAATACGAAAATATTTATTTACACACAATATAGTCTCACCTCTCTATCTCAGACATAATTTTCTCTCTCCATAATTTCTTCACAAATCCACTCAAACCACCTCGTTCTAAATAATCATAATCCTTACAAATACTCTCAAATATTTTCTTATAAATAATAAATTTGTTATACAAGACACACACCCAAAACAAGAAATTTTATTATTTTATGCCAATTGTGACAATAATTAATAATAGTGTTGATTGAAAAATAAATGTGTCAACTTTATGACTTATGAGTAAGTTTTAACTCATCTTTAAAAAGACTCTTTTATGCAAAATTATCTCAAATGAGGCTAAAGAAAAGCCTTAGGCCTTAAAGTCTCTTTTCAAGTAGGTTAGTTTTGTTTTATTAAAAAAATTTAATTAATTATTAGAAATAATATCATTTATATATATATATATATAATTATTTATTTTATTAGATAGTATAATATGTTGTAACTTTATTATTTAAATAAATATTATTATATCATATTATTATGTTATTAAATAAAATATATAATGATTATAATCTATTTATTAATTTTATTAGTTTCTTAAGGAAGAAAAATTATAGCATTTAATAAAACAATACATAGTATATTGTGATAAAGTCTCAAACATAAGATAAGATTAAGTATAAATTTAAGTCATACATTCAAAAAATAAAAATAAACAATATATAATAAACAAATCAATAAATTTATTATTCATAAATTTGTTAATTTAAACTTTCAAATTAAGATGTGATGTTTAGTTTTCACTTAGATCTAGATGAATTTTTCACTCAACAAAATTAAATGATCTTATATACTTTAAAAATATGTTTAGTTATTTAAGAAAAATTAAATTTTTAACCAGTCAAATATTTCAATATCTATTGCTACATAATTTTTTTATATAAACAAACAAGTTTATTAAAATTTTATACAAAGTTAATATTAATCTGATTAAAATGTTTATATATAATTCTTTCAAAATTTAAAAGCATTTATATTTAAGACAAAATAGAAATTAATTACATTTTTTATTTAAAATTAATATTTTTTCTAAAAAAGAAAGTTCATGACTGATTAATTGAATGTTTTTTAAATCTGTGAATTTTTCTAACTCCCATGTAGGTCAAAACCAAACTATATAATGAGACCAAATTCACAATTCTAATGAAAAATGGGAACCCATAGAAATACCTAACAATAAGAATGATCAAATATAAATGAGAATCATCACACCCTATGTTCTGCGCTGATAAATAAAAACACCCATATCTTTTTATCAAATTTGACGTAACCTTAGAAAAATAAATAAATTAGAGAAGGTAAGAGCTTTAAATGTGATAACTCATGTAAGTATTTTGATTAATTAAGGGTTCAAACTTAATGAATTAAAACATATTTTATTCCAAACTATAAAGTAAAAAACATATTTTTATTCTATTAAAATTTTCACTTCACATTGCATTTGATAAAAATCAAATCTATCCATTAACTATTTCTAATATGGGATATTCAATTAATCCATCAAGTAGTATAAATATCGGTTAGTAAGAATACGATGTTTATATTAGTATAGATGTCGATGTCTTTGTTAACCGATTTATTTATAAAAATGTCATCGATCAATTGTTTACGTTGATTGTTTTGTAATTCAACGTTTAAGGAAGTGATGTGTATTAATATAAATAGAAAATATATTTATATAAAAGTCAAAAATAAATTTTGAAAGCATGCTTATTTAATTAAAAATATTAAGAACTATTTACGGATGAAAAAAATTGTTAGATTGACAACTAATTCTTCACATTTCATAAAATTCTCCTCCAAATATTGTCATATTTTACAAAAATATTCACAAGAAAACGGTAGTGATGAATATTAATGGAATGCTGCTCTCTCTCTCTCTCTCTCTCTCTCTCTCTCTCTCTCTCTCTCTCTATATATATATATATATATATATATATATATATATATATATATATATATATATATATATATATATGAATGTTATTTTGCATGAGAAAAGGAAGAAACAAACCAGCAGCACCGAGCAATCGCATGTCAATCTTAGAGGTGGAGATGGCATCAGCTTTTGTAACTTCTTGATTGAAGTTCAACACATTCTTCGTCATCAAAACCAGTTTTCCCTTCATTTTGCGACCGTTCGACATGTTTGTCACCTTAAAAACACAGCACAGACTTCTTTCTACAGAGGCTGTGAGAGAGCCTTGTTCCTACAACGAAGCTTATTTCAAAGATATAATTTTCTGCTTCACTCCATCTTATGAGTAAAATATATACAGCAATTCACTCAGAGTTTTTGCATAATGGGACGAATGGAAGGTGACAATACACACCCACCATGTTCGGGGTAAATGACAAGAAAAAAGGACAATGATTAAACATGTAAAATGAAAAATGACAGATACGATAATATAAGATGTAGTTCTCATTATTAATTGGAAAAATATATACCTATAACTTTTTTACGTTTATTTAACACTATTATTTTTCACTTTTTACTTTTTTTCGTAAAACTACAAAAATTTATTTTTGTATGACCACTTTATCTTTATTAGATGATTCATAACATCATCCTAATACTATTCTATTAAATATCTTTACATAAAGTAAATATAAGTAGTTTTTTATTTTCTCATTTTACTACCTATTTAGTTTTTATATAAATTTGAAGATATATATTCAAACTATTTTGAAAATTCCATTAATCAGCGTAAAGAATATAACATTGCTTAGTGCATATAATTTATTTTATTTTGTACTTAGTTCAGAATATTTACATGAGAACTCACCAACTTATTATTTGATCTTCGATCCATTTTAGTATTACATGTCTGTTTGGATATCACTGTATTTTTGTGAGCCAAAATCAACGAAATTGGTTTTGTCATTTCTAGACAACATTGTAGCATAATTTCTGTATCATTCTGGTCCATATTGATGTTTATGATTATTATTATTGATTGTGAAATAATTTTGAATCAACACACGTAAATAATGTTAAAATGTTGTCAAAAAAATGTTGTTAAAGTATCATTATCTTTCTTAAAATATCATTTTTTATATTTTGAAAAAAAAAAAAGTATCATTGTTAAAATCATTAATTAAAATCGAGGGAGCTATCATATTTCTCGCTGTAATTTTGTTTAGCAACATATTTGTCATTTTATTTTATGTGATATTTTTTCTTTTTTATTATCTCTATGACATATAATCACAACTCTTTAAAGAGATTTTACAAAATTCGTGAAATTTGCCTTTCATGCGTCTCGAAAAAATACTATCAAGATAGGACTCACTAACATGTAAGAAACATTTACAAAACAAATTAAAAATATTTTTTTTCGTACCCAAATGATATTAAGTCTATTAGAAAAATATATATATTAGCCAATAGTTTGTAGCAAGTATTTTACCCTTTTTCAAACAATATAAACAAATCTTTTACCCTTATTCAAATAATATAAACAAGTCAAAAGTGATGATAGATGGTTGTCTGAAAGAAAAAAAAAATGTTTCTTTGGACATGAAAAAATTTTCTTTGGACGTGAAAAATCAATTCTATATAAATAATAAAGTGGATAGTTGAAATATAATTTTTATGTATAGACTGGCGTTATTTAGAAAAAGACTACGTTTATTTTAATAATTAATGTTAAAAAACTTTTGAATAAGGAAAAGAACCAAATTTATGAGAATAATTTAAAGATCTAGAATGCTATTAAATTGATAAAATAAATACTTTAATAGGGTTATATTTCATGCACCAAATCAATATAAAAACATTAAGCAATATATTTTTAATTCCTACTATAAGATTCATACCACTATTTAATAAATCCTAATGTATTAGATACAAGTGTAAACTTATTAATAACAAGTCTATAATGTTTTATATATTTTTACTAAAAATATGTATTAAGTATTAAGTTCAAATATTTTCAATGACCAATTGACAAACTTTATCTATCAATGTACAATTAATTAGTTATTTTATCCTATTTTGGATTTGAACATCATGTTCAATAATCAAATACCTACAAATATTCAATTAATCAATTATCATGCAGACAAAAACGAAAATAAAACCCAAGAGTAATGAAAAAAATATTAAGTAGCATAAATCATAAAGAATTAAATACATTATGTCCAACAACTTCTGTGAATAAGATAATTAATTATTTCTATACATTCTGAATACTGAAAAAAATAATGATAAATGTTTTCAACCTCTACAAACTATCTCTTCCTAAAATTGAATTTCAATTGTATAAGATCTTTTATTTATAGATTTTCATAAACACACAACTTCCAATGCGAACTGGCTCGTCCAACTGGCTTGTTAGATGGGTAAATCTCTATTCAATGGATGAGTAAGTCAATCTTTGAAATTTCTACTTGAATTTGTAACTAAAAACAACTTTAGATAACTAATTTTGTTTATAACTGAATATCTAATTATATGATAATCTTTTAAATTCTTCATACTTATTTGCAAAATATAAATCAAATACTTATTTTTTTCTAAATTAAGTAAAAATCTTAATTATCTAAAAAATTAATAATAAAAGTACTAATAAAAGATAAAAATAAATAAAAGATAATTGATATATACTCTAAATTTTAAACTTTTTCATGCCATCATAAAAACTTTAAATAAGAAAAATTCAAGTGAGTCCATCGTAATAATACAAAAACAAATGACTTTTCAATCAATCCTGACATGATAATGTAACAAAAGATAATTTCACTTATGACTTTAATACCCAATATTAAATGACTTTATACTTTATATCATTTCAATTCTCAAAACAATATATAAAAATAATAATCATATCATTCAAATAAAAATAGCTCATAAAAATTAATAATTAATGTTTCACTCTAAATAAAATATTTGTCAAATATTTATTGCAATTTTCACAACTATAATTTCTTTCTTGAGAATTTGATTTACAATTGCACGAGGAATTTCAAAAATAATTTCTATATCATTAATAAAGTATTTAAATTATCTTGCAATTGAGTTAATCCATTCTCAATCCACCTATTCACTCCCATGAGTTATATTGCTTAAAAAATATATGTTTTGCTTCTTCCTATCATTTTTTAAATGCATCAATAAGCCAAATTGTTTGAGAAAAAACTTCCTCGGGTATAATCAAAGTTGAAATATTTTGAAAAGACTAACCTCACACTTGGTAAGATATTGTTTGTTTTGGACCTCGCAAATTTATTTTTAGTACCACTTCAAAAAGTATTTGACCAATAAAAATATCTATGTGTATATAAACTTATATCTATATTTTCTTTAACTGATGTAAGACTTTGTTTATATCCCAACATAACTCACATCTAAATATAACAGTAGAAAATAATTTAATGATGATAGAACAATTAAGAAAAAATAGAAGAAATGTATACCAAATTCTAAATTAAATCAATGCATTATCATAGAATTAATATGTAAGAACACAGATGTAAAGATTGGAAAATCTTTTACATATCATGACAAAAAGAGAAAAAAAAAATATTTATTCTAGATGTTTTCAATATATGAGTTCAGGCAACTTAATTATCTCTTTCGTTATATTTATTTTTACTGATAAATAAAAGTGCACATGCTATGTCTTTGACTAAGTGAGAAATTTGAATTTACTTACATTGTAATAATTATTGAAAAAGAAATGTGTATGGTTGTATCCGATAAAGATGAAAGAATTTCACATCATATGCATTTGTCTTATCGTATATAAATGTTGCAGATAAATTTAGTTCACAAAAAATTCGTACTTTAGAAATGTTATATAGTTTCAAACAGTGAATTTTTTTAAATTGAAATTATTGAATTTTTGTTTGCTATTGACGAAGACCATATTGAATGTAAATATTCTTCCAAATTTACTAGTAAAATTTTGGAACAAATTAATCATGAAAATTCATCAATAATTTCATAAACTATATAACTTTCATCAATTAAAATTATTCTTATCAAATCAGCCAAATTAAATTTTTATTTTAAATTATGCCTGATATTCTAGATTTATTGTTACGACTTTACGTTAATTTTGAAAAGCGTAATTTTGTACAAGTTTATATAAATTAAAATTACTGTTTATTGTGAATAGAAAACAATCACGTGTGTTTCTTTTAAATACATCAATAAAAACCCAAATATTATCCAATTTTTCTGTTTTAAAAGCATTCTTTCTGCATGCGCGAAGAGGTGTGAAAAACGACAAACGACAAAAGCTTCACCAATCCCGTACGCAAACATCTGTTACCTTGAAAAAAACAAAAAGGTAAAAAGATTTTTGTTATTTACTATATGTTTTTAAGCAGTTTGATTTTTTATGTGAAATTTTTTTTTTAATTTTAAATACTTTTATTTTCAAATTTTAAAAATAAATTAATATAATTTTTTAATTTAATTATGTTAAATTTTTTAACATGTCATTTGTTTCTCAGTCGACATTAAAAAAATTACTTTAGCAAATTTTATTTAAGAAAAAAGTAACAATTTTTCAATACCCATTTTAGGAATGCTGTAAAAGTATAACATACTGTGTTTTTTGATAAGTTCTATTATTGAATGAGTATAAATTGTTATTTTTATTTTGTGTAGAAAAGAGTGGTTGAATACAAGGCATTGTACTTCCATGTGACATAGGACCATCTTAATAATTCCTTGATAATAAATAGTTATAAAAGAAATTGTCAAAAAAAAAGTTATTAAATTTTTTTTTCTATTGGATAACGCATGCAAACAAACAAGTTTAACTCTCCCGAAATCTTATCTACGCAATGCAAATTGTCATGTGCACTTGTCTGAAAACTGATAAAAAAAATCTTGTTATCTTCAAATAATGTTATCTAGACATATGTCATTTATATAAATATAGATATATTATAGATAGATAAATAACATCAATTAAAGAGAGATATCCTTAAAAAAATTCACATGTTTAGAGTACTAAAAAACCTTATTTATATTTTGCTTAGAGTTAAGATTCAAACCTATTTTAGCTAAGAGAAATTATGACATTTTTGTTAGAGCAATGTGTTGTTTTTTCTCTTGATCGTACTAATTCTATTTACAATTAAGTATTCCTTTGAACTTATAGCTTTTATGCTAAAATTAAAGTTCATATCCTAATTTTGTATCTCATATTATAGTTTATTTCTTTATTTGATGATTATTTTATCATACTTACTCTAATTAGAATTTGCTACATTATTTAGCAAATTTATTATTAATTACATATTTGTTTCAGTTTAATTAATACTTCGATAAAAGAAAGGAAGAAAAAATATTATTCATGTGCTATAATTATATTGTATATATAACAGAAAGTAAAACCAAAAATAACATACTTTATAACAAAGAAACAAAATGTAACCTAATAACAAAAATATATTAATCTTTTATATTTAATATTCTCCACAAGCTGAGGTATATATGTCTTTGATGCCCCAGAAGCCAAAATGAGCAGGACGTAAAGCTTTAGTATATAAATCAGCAACTTAAGCTGTAGTAGGAATAGAAATGAGCTTGATAACAAAAACCTATCAGAAAATCCTATTAAATATAGTATAAGTTTCGGAAGATAATGGAATAAAGAGATCTGGTAACATTCTTTTCAATAATTGGAGAAACTTGAGAACTTTGATAATGATAATTTGAAAATTTTAAGATTTTTTAGAATTCGAGAATTTTGATAATTGAGAAATTTTAGAATTTTGAGAATTCAAAAAATTTGAGAAACTTAAGAATCAAGAAATTTGAGAAACTTCAGAATCCAAAAATTTGAAAATCTTGAAAATTTAAAAAATTCGATAATTTTGAGAATCGAGAAACTTAATAATCTTATAGATAGAAATTTTTGATAATTTTGAAAATCTTAAGAATCGAAAAATTTGAAATTATTGAGAATTTTGAGAATTGAGAAATTTGAAATATTGAAAATGGAGAAATAGAGAAGTTTGAGAAATCAAGAAGTTTGAGAAATCTATAAAGCCTAAGAATTTTGTATGATGAAGTTTGAGAAATCGAGAAGGTGGAGAATATTGTTGAATGATCATAGAGAAAATCTTACACAAAGGGTAAGAGATTCACAAGAAGAATCTTGAGAAAATTGATCTTGAAGATCTTTCCAAACAAGAGCAGCAATATTAATTGTAGCAATTTCAAGAGAGAGTGATTGATCCAAGATAAGATCAATTTGTTGCAAAGCTTTCATGAAGGAAGCATGAAGTGAAAATCAATCGGTCGAGGGATACATCCATCTATGAAACCACACTTGTTCTTCACTTGGACTTCAAAATGAGATTGATCCAATGCATCAAACCCTTACTATGAATGTCTATTTTATTGGGTAAAAATAATAATAATGAGAGGCTACAAAATATATAAATGTACTGACATTAAAAATATGGTTTAAACCTTCCGATCATGTTAGTATTTGTAAAGAAATATCAAGTGGGTCCTTTTGTTAAAAACAGTCTCAATTGGATTTAAAATTTTAAAAAAATTTACCAATTAAGCTTTCTCCGTTAAGTTTTCACATACAACGTTAACAAATACTGACTTGCTCAATGAGAAGATTTGGCCAATGAGAAGATGAATTGGACAGGGTTTAAACCTAAAAATATTAACAAATATCTTATTTACTTATCGATATGTTAGCACTTGATTTTCCATTTGTGATCATCTCTAAGTTGATGGACCAATAATACTTTCGGACTTAGCAATTTGAAAGCTTTTTATGACTTCTGGATTGTGAAGTTTAATAAATATAATCATAAATCAATTTTTTGAATGAAAAAACAAAAGAACTTATGCTAATTAATTATATAATTCAAGGTCATATTTATAAGAGGTTCATGTGGTAAAGGGAAATTTGATTTGGTATTCAGAATCCGTGGTATCAAACTAGTATACTACAAGTTATGATATAGGAACCCAATAGTTAACACAAAATGATACCACTTTTATTCAATGGAAAACCACATAACATTTCATGCAGTACTTAAGCATAGACAACATATTTATGCAGAGACAAGGAAGCATAATTATTTGGCATTAAACAGAAATTAAACCACACACGAACACTCCTTAAATAGAGATGCTGTTGGGAATTCCTCTGAAAGTGAGACCTTCCTCACTGGTTGGAAGAAGCACAGTGTAAGGCACCTGAACCGGTCCAACACGGTTTCTAAGACTTGAATTGTTGTTCCTTGCTGAGATTTTACTCTCAATTTCCTTCAGCTTGTTTCCAAACTTTTGGAAGGCTTGAAGAGCCTTTGTGTCATCAGTCCAATTTGGATTGTCCCTCTGTCCAAGGTACACCTCATCAGAAGCATGTCTTGATAATATCTCTATCACTGATAGGTCCACAAGGGCCTCATATTTTCCTGTAATTGTTCTCAGATAAGCCTTTTGATAATTGCTGCTCAGCTCATCATATTCTTTGGTTCCTGGCTCTGGGAGCAATCTTCTGGTTAAAGTTGGACGGTTTAGGATGTAACCTCCATAAGGGTACTGTCCAAAATTAACAGCTGCATGGAGGGCTGAAGCAATCCATATGATAATGCTGGAAATGTTAATCAGATCTTGAATAGTGTTCAACTTAGGCCACCATGGCTTATCTTTCAAATCACCGTGACCCTTCTCAACAGCTTCCTTCCACCAAGTTTGGAGTTCTGTGTCTTTCTTAATTGCATCATCCGTGGCATAGTAAATTGAGACATAGTCTTTAACCCATGACTGGATAGCACTCCATATCTCTAGTCCATCAACAGCATAAGGGTAGTCATCTATCACAAGACGAAGGCCATGGGGAGAAGATGGATCCTCAATTGCCATTCCTCTGAATCAAGATATTTTAATATTTACTAACAGTTTATAAGAAAATAGAATAAACTTAAACACAACCTTGGTACGAAATAAGTGAACAATTTTAACTTCAAAAGGTTTTTAATAGTCTATTAGTGTATAAATATCACCTCTTAAGAAGATCACCAGGAAGAGCCTGATCAGTGAAAACCCAACTTTTGTAAACTTCTGAAGACATCTCCACAGCGAATGGCCCGGGCAAAAATGATTGCTCAATAATACCACCTGCATTGATGAGTGATTGTCGTGCAAGTGCATTGATATTCATGGTGTCACGATAGTGAGGAAACAAGAGTTTATTAATAGGGTGGAGCACACTGAGATGCCTATTTGTTGCTATGACAAATGGCTCAATTGTGGCATGAGTATTCAACCTGTGATCCCATGATATGGCAAACCAGATAAAACAAGAATCACTTAATATATTCAGAAAATTAATAGTTTGGTTGTGATAAGGGATGCAAATGGGAGAATTTGTACATACCAGTGGCTCATGAGTTGGTGATAGCAAGAGTCATTTACAACAACATAAGCCTTAGCCAGTAGCCAAATTGTGCTTTCAGCGCCTTCGTCTGCTGGTAGGATAACTCTGCTAACAGCACCAAACTCATCTCCCCTAGGATGTGGTAGACTTAATTCAATAGCCAAAGGCTTCAATGTGCCATCATCTTTCAAGAAAAGAATTGTCCTTGTGGCATAAGACTTTGCAGTCGGTAGGTCATTGATCTTCCTCAGATATGGCAAAAATGCATCGTGGTGATCTAATATGAACAATCGGTCACCATTCAAAGCCTGTTGAACAAATATCATTATAATCATTCGGTGTCAGGGTCAAATGGATATTCAGGTGCCATTTTGTCATAGGATTAGTATTCACCTCATCCACTTTGAGTCCACCAAGGTTGTTCTCCAAATGTTCTTTGGTGATTGTGCTAGTTTGATCACCATACACAGAAGCATCTAGCTTGCTCTTTGGAGGGAACTCCTGTCATTCATCAAATAACATTGTGAGTAAATTAAGATGACATAATTCAACATGAAACCAAATCATGCTAAGTTACTAAACAATAAAGCATTTATACTTGAAGGCGTTGAATTAGGCCAGGATTAACACCAGCAAGCATCTCTCTTCCAAATTCATCATCAGTCATCCATGCAGACTTGCTAACTGCTCCAAATAATATAGAAAACACAGAAATTTTAAATATGATAAAAATTATAAGGAATACTAGCAGTTGGGTGAGATATATATGTGACACATAGACAAGCAATACCTCTGACGACATGGGGTGGTGGAAACTTGAGGACTTGTTCACCATCAGTGCGGAAAATTTCCTTTATCACTGGTAAGGGGCTAATTTTGGTGAGCACATCTGTAGGAAGAGAAATTCCACCTTCAAAGAGTCCACGAACATCATCAAACTTATCAAACTCCGCATTCAAACCAAATGCAGATTGAAATTGAGGTAAGACATTCTGAGCCAAGGACTTTATCCCATATGTAAGAAAGTCTGATGACTTCAAATGACCAAAATTTTCATCTCTTGGAATGTAAGTGTCGCTGGTCGGAGATTCACTCTTAGGGTCTGTTCATCATCAGATAAAAGTGAAATCAGTAATTTCACTTTCAAAAAGAAAATAAATTTCTAAGTTATAATGCATAAAACATGATTAAATAAGAAAAACTTTAGTAGCACAAGCAGATGCAGACATTGGTACAAGTTACTTGATCACCATGAATTGTAATTGATTATTTAAGACAGAAAAATTAAATCTTAACCTCTTTTTGTTGGTTTTCTGCCAGTTCTTCCTCTGCGAGGGTATGGATAGGCACTGGAACCTCCAAGAACAGGACGAGCAAGATCTGCACTAGTGTCTGGGTTGCCCAAATCATTATACACATCATAATCATATATCCTATCAGATTCCTTACGCTGCCCGGTTCCATCCCCTCTTAGGTTTTCCAATTCTTCTTTTCTGTACTTAACTAGTGGAGTTGGAGTATCACTTGGAACATAAGTCTGCAACATATTTATAATGAACTTCTTCATCAAAATGGGCTAAATCATGTGAAAGTTTAGGAAAGTAGTACATGAATTTCAAGTTAGTTACCTTGTTGGCAAAGAAAAGACGGTCCTTTTTGTACTCTTTTGCGTTGTAAACCCATGAGTTGCAAACAAAGTGAATGGTTCCATGGTTTGGAATATCTTCTAGAGTGAGACTCACTAGAAAAAACTCACCAGATTGCAAATAATTTTTGATGTAAAATGCTCCTGGAATTCCAAAATTCTCATCCCATTCAAAATTAACACTGAATGCATTTTGTCTATCTCCCAAGGTTGGTAATGTAGGAAGATGATTATTCAAATAAGTTAGCTTTCCAACCTTTCCATTTCCAAGCCCTGAAAAATCAGTACCAACAAATAAAAACTCATACTTTTTTTGAATTAAAATTCAAAATTGCTTTTTTAAAAAAATTCACAATCATAGTTAAAATTGTTCTTAAAAAGTTTAAAACTACCCCTAAAAATCTCTTCAGCATAGATACCGTAAAAAATTAAAGAAAGTAAGTTATACAGATAATCAATTTCAACTCTGACTTAATACACGTATTTAATGATTGGACAGAAGGTTAATCATATATAATATGTGAAGTGGAACAAGCCTCTGTTCTTTTAATAATACATTAAAGTGTACCTTTGTCATTAGAAATTAATATTAATTTATCTAATAAGGACAGTGATGTTTTTTTTTTTTAATGTAAGAGTTCGTTATAGAGATTATATATATATATATATATATATATATATATATATATATATATACACACGTGACTTCAGTCAACCACTATAAGGTATTTGACTCAAAATTTTAAGATAACGTGTTTAAATTCTAATCAGTGCTTATTTCTATTCAAATTAAATTAAAAATATTTTTTAATTTATTATATTATCTAATTAATTTTATTTTATTTTTTATCACAATCAAATGTCCTATAGTTATTTTTTTTACGAATTTCTATTTATTATATTTCAATTGAAAAATTATTTTTCACTTTTTTTTTCGTTCTTTTCTATAAACTTTACTATTATTTAATATAATCCAAATTTGGAGAAATGATAATTAATTATTCACTACCTTGATAAAGGCTCACTAAATTTAATGCATAGAGTAATAGAGTTTAAATATATATATATATATATATATATATATATATATATATATAGCATAAAATGTTTTCATGTCATTAGCTATAAAGAAGTAATATTAATTTCATTTTTAAAATTATTATTATAAGTAAACAATATTATTGTATATATTTATTTCAATGTTTATTTAACAAATATGAACAAGGTATGACATTATTACAACTATAATTATAAATAGAATAGGAAAAATATATATCCGAGTCAATTTTATTCATTTAAATTAAAAATAATATAAAATTAGAAAAACATTAAATAATATTGCTATTTTTCTCTAAAATAGCAATATCTTCACGAAACCCCCTACTCGTTAAAACTAATAAACACTCTCTAATCCCTAAAAAGAGTGTCATCTTCAAAAATATATTCAGAAATTCACAATAAGTTAATATTTTAAATATTGATAATATATAAATATTTTATAATAATACATAATATATGGTATTATAAATCAATATAAAATTACTTCAATGTCAACACTAATTTTCTTTTAAAAGTACAGATCTATATTCTCATTAAACTCATAGGTTGTTTTGTAGAAATTATTATGTTCATGATTATCATATCATTTATTGTATTTATTATATTTTGTAGCTATTTAACTCCTCCAAATTAAAGCAATGATAAAATTCTCTTTCTAAATCATGATGCAATCGAAAATATATCATTAACATCATGTTTAAATACATGAAAGATTTACACAAATAAAAAGAAACAAAAAAAAACCTTTTTTTTTCTTTACTTTCTTGGACATCTCTGTATTACTTATACTTCAATCTACTCAAAACAGCAAAATTATTATAAAACTAGGTTATAAGATATTAACACTCATTTATATATTTTGGAAACTTTATAAAAAGACACTTTTGTATAGTGATAGTTTAATACTGATTAATTGATTATGCAGTGAGAAATATATAAGTGCATGAGAAGAAGTTGTGAGAGTTAGATTATGATAATTTGTTGATTAATCAGATGTTAAGCAGAAGAAAAAAGAAGAAGAAAGAAACCATCGGTCTTGGTGGCACTGATCAACTGTATGGCAATGTTGCGGCTGAAGATGGAGGTGGCACCGTCAGCTATTCCTCCGACTACTTTGGTTGCAGCTCCAAAGATCCCACCAACAATACCACCAACTCCACCACTAGCAGTAGAAACTATCTCATTCAAGTCCAACACATTCTTTGTCATCAACACCACTGTCCCCTTTATCTCATGACTCCTTCCTCCTAGGATTCCAAACACCATCTTTCCTAGTAAAACACAACACTGTCTTCTTTCTTCAAACCCTTCTGCCTTCTACCCTCTCATCTCATCACCCTATTTATAGATCAATATCACGTTATCTAAGAACAAACTGATGTGATATGAGCCAATCGGCTGCAGTAATTTCCTGATATTTCTCTGCTACTGTAAATATTGGAAAACCTCCCTTAAATTGCATTTTTTTTTAGTGTCACTCGTCAATGCTTCATAATTTCTTCTATGGCCGACAGTGATACATGACATGACAAACTTCCCTACAGTGATTTTTCGTGGAAAGAACATCGACAAACAAAAAAAAGTTTTTTTTTTTCTTTTTTAATTTTAAGTGTAAATTTCAATGTTATATTAAATAGAAATGGACAAGATGAAGAAAGAAAATTCCCTACAAATTTATTGTACGTGAACTCATACTATTGGTTTTTGCATTATCTATGTTTCTCTCTTGAGTAGGACACGTGATCATTTCTCAATGAAATTTTAATATAATTATAGAAATTAAATATGAGTTTTTCTTCCTTACAAATGTAAATAAGAATTTGTACGATCTTTTATACACAATTCAGTGTTTTTTATTTTATTTTTATTTAAATATTAATTCATTCCAAACAATATACTTTTTTTAATCCAAGGAAATCTTACTAATGAAGCGAATATTAATGGGATATTATACAATCTTCCTTATCATTTATACGTTTAAATTATGTATCAAACGATGATTAACAACAAAGTTAACTATTATACACCTTTTAAATATTACTTAAGTGATAAGTGACCACTTATCTTACATTTTTAGAGAAAACAATTATAATATTAACAACAAAATATATTCCAATATATTCAAAACAACATTTAAATCATTAAGAAATTCCGAATTAATCTAATTTATATTTCTCATTATTCCAAATCTTATATTCAAAGATATATATATATATATATATATATACTATTCTTCATGTCTGTCATAATAGTTTCTATATAAATTATAATATATCAACCACATTGTGTTTAAAAAAAATGTATATTATAAATCATAATATACATTTGACGTATTTAAAAAATGTTTGTTAATGTAAAATTATAAATCATAACTTATAAACAAAAGGAATTAATTGACGTAATTTTCTAATAAAATATAATTTATTTTCATGAGTCGCGTGCAGCATGCTTTGTTTGAACATCCTTGTTTCCCCTAACAACGCAACCCTATCCTCACATTGATTACTTTATCTACTTCTAAATAAAATATAATATTATATTTCTCATGCGGAACTCGAGGTTTCTTTTACTTTCCACAAAAGCTGATATTTTTAGGATATATCTATTTTTTTTCGTGGTCTTTATTTTTTCGATTTTTATTTTAGTTAGTTTTTTGTAATTTGATTTTTTGTGACGATATTTAAATTGTTAAAAAATGTATAGAGGGACATTGTTTGTATAATTTTTATACTTTTTTTTAGGTGATTTATTTTGTTATATATTGTGCGAGTTGTATTTTATTTTTTTTTTCAATTGAAAGCGTAATTAAAAGTAGGTGACATTTGTTTTTAGGGTTTGAAATTAAATAAAGTTATCTTTGTTAATGAAGATTTTCAAATTTTAATAACATTACAAACACAATTTCAAGAAAAAGGATTTTGTTTTTAACATTGGAAAAATATAGTTTTGTTTTTATTTTTTATTATTTTCTCCTCAAATGTCAGAAATTCCTGTGTAGTTTTTTATGACATTCTTTAAATGCTTTTTGCGAGTGTTAAAATGGTAAGGAATAACGACAAAAGTTGATGAAATCGATTCGCTGCACACAGCTTTATTAACTACAGAAATAAATATCAGAAGAAAAAGTGGGTCATTGCCACGGTAGAACTTTGTCTCCCACAGACTTATCCAACTATCCATCATTGCAATTTTTATAAATAGGACATGTGTCACTTTTACAACAATAACCTTATACATTCAAATTAAATATAAGTATCAATTTAATTTATCATCATTTAATAAACCATAAATAGAAGTAAATAGTTGGATTTGTGAGAGTAAAAATAAATAAATTTAAGGAAAAAAAAGTGAAAAATTAGGTTATTTTGATTAAAGAAAAAATAATAAAAAATTTAAAAAATGAAAAGATAGTATTTAAAAGTTTGTGAATAACTTAATTGAAATAGTGATAAAAAAATTTAATAAATAAAATTGAATAATTATGAAATTATTTTTATGGTAAAAAATATTGTTATTATTATTGTTGTTATTAATATTATTATTATAAAATTATTAACTTTTTTATTATTATTAAAATATAAATTTATTTATATCACTACTATTATTTTGTTATTAATATTTATTATTTTTTAATATTTGAATTAATATTTCATTTATACATTATTGTTGTTACCATTTTTTAATTATTATTGTTTTGTTATATTATATTATTTATATTATACATATAAATTAATATTTTTAATTATTATTATTATTTATATTATATATAATGATGGATTAACAATTCTTACATGTATATATATAAAGAATCGGCAATTGGTTTTGTCTGTTTCCTTTGGTGATATGCTTTGGGAGTCATCCAAGTATAGTTACGGCTTTTCTAAAACCAATTTAGGACATTCACAATGCCAAACCGATTTTTTCTAGTGAGATAAGAAAAGAGAACCGATTACATTGGGAGATAATCGGTTTTTGTGGCCTGAATTAATTTTAGTTAGCGAGAATGATTGCATTTGGGTGGAGAAGGTAACCATGCAGTCCATTTTAAAGAAAAAAAAATGAGAGTAAGTGTGACATTTCATTCTTACTTACGTGATATTTTTCACATTTCTTTTTATAAAGGAGAGGAATCAATTTTTAGTTTTTTTTTTTTTTCATTTCCTTGCCCTCATTTTCGTGGACATCAAGTGATCAAAACGTAAATGTCACACACAAATATCTCTTAGGTAACTGAATTCATCTTGAAATAAATACATGTAAATGGGTCATTTAAAAAGAATATAGTCTTTTGTGTAGAGTCTATTAGGATTAAAGTTGGTATAGCTTCTTATAAGATTTAATTAATTTTTCAATATTTTTTATTATGGCAGAAGTATTTAAAATATTTTAAAGTAGATGATTTACAAGTATTTTATATTAATCATAAATTGATTCTTACTTAATTTGTACTATTTACAATTTAACATAAAAGTTTGGATATAACCTAACTTGTTTGATTAGGTCAACCCAACCTAAATTGGGTTTAGCTCAATCCGATATTGTTTTGTGTTGATCCAAACTTGGTTGACTTTATCTCAACTTGAATTAACATGACATGATTTGAATTTGACTCCACATTACCCCAACATGGATATTATTCAACTCAGCTCAATAACTCAAATTAATGTAGATTTGACTTGACTTAACCAAAGACGGGTTCTATTCAACTCAACCAAAGGTGGGCTAAACTCAACTCAACCTAACTTAGGTCAAGTCGAGTCGATTAAATGTGGGTTCAACTAGACTATCTTGACTTAATCCAATGTGGTTTGAGTGGACCCTACTTAACTTGAACTAAAGCGTGTCCAATTCATCTTAACTCAAAGTGTGTCCAACTTGACTCGATCCTCCGACTCAACTTGATCTATTTTGGGCTTGACTTGACTCGACCAAGCATGGTCTCGACTAAATTTTGTTCAACATGAGTTTGATTCAACTTTCCACAATATGGATTTTATCAACATTTGCTTGATCTAGACGCAATTTGACCTGGATCCAACCTAAATGACCTACTTGACTTTGACCCAAACTAATCCTGCCTATCGTGACTTGAGACTTACTCACACAGAGTGATTATTGGATTGACCTTAACCTATAGGACTTTTGTTTCCATTTTGGTCCAAAGGACTTTTTAGCTTTCTATCCATGTGAGTCACGACCAAATCCTAGAGTTGGATCAAATTGAAAGGCCTGATCATATATTGTGTGGTAAAAAAATTAAAATGATATGTTCAAATTGTCATGACATAAATAAGTAAATAAATAAAATTATTTATTTTTGCTATTATGAATGTTATCTTGAGTCGATTTCCGGCTCATAAACTTCTTATTAATTTATAGTTTATATTTGTAGAAAAAAATTATGTCTTTACATTTTTAAAGATTTAAAAGAATTATAAAATAGAAACAGGATAAAATTACACTATGTATTTAAATAGGAAATTAAAATTCAAGACAAATGAATTAATTAAACATATTTTGAAATTAATTTAGAAAATACAAGTAGTTTAAAAATATATTAAGTTTAGAAAACATAAGCTAATATAAGAGGAAAGAAATTTCATAACATTTAAGTAACAAACCTAAATTGAAAATATTTTGACACAATAACAATTTTAGAAGAAATTGTCCTAAAATATTGTTAGGAAACTAAAAGTCTTAATAGTTATTGAGTCTTTTAATGAGATAAATGGATGGAGAGGATTTAATGCTAATGAATCAACACATATAAAAGATTATGATGGCAGTTCTAATCTAAATGTAAAGGTAATAATTTGTTTTTTCATATGTTATTTAACTCCCTCATGTATAAATATCATAGGCAAATTTACACTTAAATGTGAGTATCTTCCTCTTAACTGAATATAAGTATTTTTTATATTATTACATTCTTCCTCGATTTTGACCTCTAAATCGGTTAATAAAACGAGCTTCTATTAAATCTTTTAAGAATCATAAGTCAACCTATATAAAGAATTATAACACCACCTCTAATATTAAAATAATAAATTTATAAAAAAAAATTCTTTACACATTGTTTGATATTCTAAATTATTGTAAAACTCAAACTCATATAAATATTTAACAATAATTCATATAATTTAGTGTCTCTTTATTCATGAAGATTCTTCATTCTCTCTGAATTTTCTTTTAAATTTTTGTTAATTAGGACATATTTTCATTAAGAAGAAATATCAAGATTATAGTATAAAATGAACTAATATTTGTATTATAAAAAACAAAATAATAAATTTTATATCACAAATCATGGTTGAATAGTATCTATAAGCTCTAAGCGTTTCTAGTACTCTCATCATGCATGTACTTAAAATACTATTATTATTGTGTTGAAAAGTCATAACATTATCACCCTTCCTATGCATCCATGTGCAATAATTGAATGTTGAAAGAATTTGTCGACATTATTAATACTAAGAAAATATTTTTATCTAACTTTAATAATTTTAATTTAATAGATGCATAAAAATGTTATTAATTTATGAATGGAATTCATTTAAAACGTGACCTATATGTACGTAGAACTTTACACAGATTCACCTACTTTCCTTAGTTATCCTTAATTTTGAGACAGAGTAAAACACTTTCCATGTGTAAAATTTTAGTTTTTAATTGATTTAGAAAACAATTCATTAGAAAAAAAAAATGTATCACTAAAAGATTATATCCTATATAACCAAATTGCATTTTATCAAACTTCATATTTGGGATTTTTCTTAAAAGGAACCACAGTCTAACAAGTATTTTTATCTTTATGTAAAATGACATTTAATTTTCGCTTACAACTCATCCAAATTGCTTAGCCAATTCTCTAATTTTAATTTGTGGTAACATAAAATAAAATAAAAATATAAGGTCAAAAATATTAAATAAAATGTTTAAATTTTGCAATCTAAGAGAAACTTTTTATTACTTTAGTTTGTTTTAAATAAAGAAATCATGTTTTTATTTTGTTTATTTTTATTTTTTATTAATATGTTTTATTATTATCTTTTTGAATAATGTTTTTTAAATATTTTTGGAAAAATAAGTATTTAAATTTTATTTTGAAATATTTTAAAGAGCAAGAACAGATTTGAAAAATATATCAAAGATATTTGAATGACAGACGAGGAAAGATATATTTTAAGATTATCAACATAGTTAAATAATTTAATTATCAATTGAATCATTTATTTAGAGTTGGTTACTTTAGTTACAAATTCAAGTATGAATTTCATACCTATTCATCTATCAAACGAATTCACCCAATAAAGAAAGGTCTGGTTGTCCAATGAGAGTGTGCGCTCTAAAAATTCTTAAATAGAAGGTTTTACAACATTTTAAATAATATTTTCGATAATAAACAACTAATCCTAAATGAACGAAATCGATCATCATTATTCTTCATATTTTTAGTACTCTATATAGGAATAATTAAATCACTAATTTATTAGGGTTGGACTTAGTGTATATTTGTATATTTGTGATATGTAATTATTGGAAAATAATTTAGAACCTTGGATAAAATAACTAATAATTTACCTTTGAACATAAAGCATAATTAATAGTTACTATAAATATATGAATACATGAATTTAATGCAAACTTATCTAAGAAAATGATTTCATTTTACTATTAAAATTTAGATTGTCTTTAAGGAAATGAGTTTTAGTAGCTCTGATCTAATTTTAGAATAAAAATTAAAAATATATTGTTTAGTGTTTCATATCGATTTAATATATAAAATCTAATTTTGATGAGGTTTTTGTCATATATTTACTCTCCTAAATTTGATTGTTTTATAAACATTTAGAATTTTATCATCACAATCAACACTTTTCATTATTTTGAAGTTATTAATCCATGCATACAACAAAATGGATTTAACGGTCACTATAATTTGAAAACTATAAAATTATTTTTCCATGAACAAAATTTGTCAGGAAAAGTTATAATGTAACTGGAAATTTATAGAAGAAATTTATTTTTTTAACTAAAATGAAATTTTAAACAGGAAATTAATAGGACAAACTATTTCAAAGAACACTGAAAATTTATACTTGATTGAAATTATAAAACGTTTTCAAAATTATGAAAATATACACAATTTTTTTAAGAAAATAAATTTATATTCCCTTTGAAATCAAAGTAACTTGCTTGTAACATTTTTTTCACTTAGCTTATTATTTCTTGGTTTTTCTTTTATATTTTAGTTGGTGTATTTGTTCCTTCTTTATTAGTTTGTATGGGCTATTGTGTGTCTTTAATTAAGCCCAAACTTACTTAAATGTAGTCTCATCAATTCTGAGCAGTTTCTTTCTCCACTTTCATAAAGAGTGTTTCTTTTTGTACCAATCAAATTTCTTTCTGCACCATCAAACCGGATTTTACTTTTAGAAACATAATTCTGAAAAAAAAAAAAATAGACCATATAATCTTTCATATTCATAGGTAGGATAAGAAACTTGCAACATGATAGGAACTGAATAACGACAGCACCAAATACTATAACTGATAAAATCACTTATGAATATATGTAAAAGACAGTCATGCACAGCTAGACAAGCTTGCATATTTATTTCTTATTAAGGAAAGAGAACAACACGCAGACATAGTCATTAGATAGAGATACTGTTGGGAATTCCTCTGAAAGTGATACCTTCATCTTCACAGCTAGGAAGAAGCAAAGTGTAAGGCATCTGAACTGGTCCATTACGGTTTCTAAGACTTGAATCTTTGTTCCTCTCCATGATTTTATCTTCAATTACCTTCAGCTTTTCTCCAAACTTTTGAAAAGCTTGAAGTGCTTTTTTGTCATCCGTCCAATTTGGATTGTCCCTCTCTCCAAGATAGACCTCATCAGAAGCATGTCTTGATAATATCTCTATCACTGAAAGATCCACAAGGGCCTCAACCTTCCCTGTAACTGTTCTCAAATAAGCCTTTTGATAATTGTTGGTCAGCTCATCATATTCTTTGGTTCCTGGTTCAGGCAGCAATCTTCTGGTTATAGTAGGCCGGTTTAGGATGAATCCTCCGTAAGGATATTGTCCAAAATTCACAGCTGCATGAAGAGCTGAAGCAATCCATATTATAATGGAGCAAGTGTGAATCAAATCTTGAGGAGTGTTCAACTTTGGCCACCATGGCTTATCTTTCAAGTCACCATGACCTTTCTCAACAGCTTCCTTCCACCAAGCTTGGAGTTCAGTGTCTTTCTTAACTGCATCATTTGTGGGATAATACAGGGAGACATAGTTTTTAACCCAAGTTTGAATAGTATCCCATATTTCTAGTCCATCAACAGCATAAGGGTAGTCCTCTACCACAAGCCGGAGGCCATAGGGAGAGGATGGATCCTCAACTGCCATTCCTCTGAATCAAGGATGAATAATACAAAGGACTTGGTATCAAAAAAATGAAACTTTTAACTTGAAAACTTTATAGCAATCTATATGTGTATGAACTTACCTCTTGATAAGATCTGCTGGAAGGGCTTGATCAGTGAAAACCCAGTTCTTGTAAACTGCTGAAGACATCTCTACAGCAAATTTGCCAGGCAAAAACGATCGCTCAATAACGCCACCTGCGTTGATGAGCGATTGTCGTGCAAGGGCATTGATGTTCATAGTGTCACGATAATGAGGCAACAAGAGTTTATAAATAGGGTGGAGCACACTCAATTGTCTGTTTGTTGCTATCACAAACGGCTCCATCACAGCATGAGTATTCAACCTGAGATCGCCAACAAATAAAAAATCACTTCACAGATTCAAAATAGATAAGTTTGTTTGTGATGACAGTGGTAGAATTTTCAATTTCAATACCAATGGCTCATGAGTTGATGGTAGCAGGAGTCATTTACAACAACATAAGCCTTTGCAAGTAGCCAAATTGTGCTTTCGGCACCTTGTTCTGCAGGCAAGATGACTCTACTATTGGCACCATTTCCCCCAGGATTTGGCAAACTTAATTCAATGGCCAGTGGCTTCAATGTGTTGTCATCTTTCAAGAAAAGTATAGTTCTTGTGGCATAACACTTTGCAGTGGGAAGGTCATTGATCCTTTCTAAATATGGTATGAATGCATCATGATGATCTAATAAGAACAATCTGTTACCCTTCAGTGCCTGTTGCAATAACATAATCAATCATTTAGTGTCACGATTAATTTGGTATTGATGTGTCATTTTGTTATGATATTTATATCACTCACCTGTTCCACAGTCAGTCCACCAAGGTTGATCTCCAAGTGTTCTTTAGTTATTGTACTAGTTTGATCACCATAGCTTGTAACATCTAACTTGCTTTTTGGAGGGAACTCCTATCATTTTGTTAATAACATCAACAATGATTCAATGAATATAATCCAACAGAGACACCAAATTTGTTCTTAGTTACTAAACAAACAACAAAGCACTGCTTACTTGAAGGCGTTGAATTAGGCAAGGATTTACACCAGCCAACATCTCTCTTCCAAATTCTTCATCAGTCATCCATGCAGACTTACTAACTGCTCCAAATCATTTGGAAAACACAGAAACATTGAACACAACAGAGAAAAAAATGTAAAGTATTGATTCTACTTGAGTTATGTAATCTAATAAGCATATGTATAGACAATACCTCTGATGACATGAGGTGGTGGAAACTTGAGAACTTGCTCACCATCAGTGCGGAAGATTTCCTTAAGCACTGGTATGGGGCTAATTTTGCTGATTACATCTGTAGGGAGATAAACTCCACCTTCAAAGAGTCCACGCACGTCTTCAAATGTATCAAACTCATTGTTGAAACCGAATGCTTTTTGAAATGTAGGTAGCACGTTTTGAGTTAAGGACTTTATTGCATATGTAAGGAAGTCTGATGACTTCAAATGACCAAAGTTTTCATCTCTTGGAATGTAGGTGTCACTGGTTGGTACCTCACAGTTACGGTCTATTCAAAGTTAAACTGAAATTAGTGCAGTATCATCCAGACCCATCATCACACTTTCAAAACGAAATGAGTTTTCTATGTAATAATGCATAATAACATCTCTATGTTTACCAAAAACATATGAAACATTTGGGTAAGCACTAACAAGAATCTCATTGCATGTGTTGGAAACTGGAATTGATTACTTAAAATAGAAAATAGAATCCTAACCTGTTCTTGTTGATTTTCTACCAGTTCTTCCCCTGCGAGGGTAGGGAAAATCACTAGACCCTCCAAGAACAGGACGTGCTAGACTCTTGTTATTGTCTGGGTTGCCCAAATCATTGTAAACATCATAGTCATAGATTCTGTCATATTCCTTGCGCTCCCCTGTTCCATCTCCTCTAAGATTGTCCAGTTCATCTCTTCTGTACTTTACCAGTGAAGTTGGAGTTTCATTTGGAAGATATGTCTGCAACAAATTCAACCTAAGTTTTTCATTTGAGAAATTAAAATGTTCTTTTAACAAAATTTTTTTTGACAACTTTTTCCAAACATGCTGATGGTTATCCGTTTCAAATATTTTTCTAAGAATAAATTCAATCATATCAATAAAACAGTGATATATATTTTTTTGTCAAAAATGTTAAAAAACATGTGAACTTAAATACATTCATTTCATACGAAATTATTTCATTATTTTGTAAAATAGAATTATGTGATTGACTGAATAAAATCATTATTAAAACTCATAATATGATATTTGAGTGTGAAAGTGAATAATTATGTCAAAGTATTATTATTCTTTTTTATTTTTACTCTTTTCTTTTTTAAAACAATATAAAAATTTATTTTTCTTATGATATTTTAATTCTAATATATGTCAAATGAATATAAATATCTATCGGTGTATCACTATTCTTTTCATAAGTCACTTGTATACGTTTTCATTCATTTGAGATATATTATATATATTATAATAGTAAAATAGTTATAAAAATATAATTTTTATATTTAAAAAAACTTTCTAGTGTAAAAAGAATAATTTATCTTACCTTGTTAACAAAGAAAATGCGATCCTTTTGGTAAGATTTAGCGTTGTAAACCCATGAGTTACAAACAAAGCGAATGGTTCCATGATTTGGAATGTCTTCAAGAGTGAGACTGACAAGAAAAAACTCAGATTGCATAAAGTTTTTGATGTAAAATGCTCCTGGAATTCCAAAACTCTCATCCCATTCAAAATAAACATTGAATGCATCTTCTCTATCTCCCAAGTTTGGTAACGAAGGAAGATGCTTCTCCAAAAAGGTTTGTTTTCCAACCTTTCCATTTCCAAGCCCTACAAAAACAATACAGATAAAGATGATGACATGTTAATAATTTTTTAACAATTTCTTTTATATTAGGTATCATTATTTTATTATTTTATTGATTCGAATATTTAAAATAAACTAATCACAAACTATAAAATAAAAAATTTTAAAAAAATTATTAAAAAAACATTTTCCATATATAAATAACACTTCAAATACACCCTGTGATCAACTATTATTCATAATGGATTTTACCCACTAATATTTGTTGGTATAAAGTTCTTTTTAGTTGGTAATTTCAAAACTGAGTATTAACTATAATGCATATATTAGTTTATCTGATAAAAAAAAAATACAGGTTTTGAATGTGTACTTTCAGTTATTTTAATAGTTATGAACTTTGCAATAGTTTAGTGGTTATGTTTGGTCCCATAGTATTTACTGTTTATATCAACAATAATTATACAGTATTCAAATTTGGTAGTTGTGCATAGCTGAAATTGGTTGTGCAATACATAATTATTTTTAAAGTTAAAAGCCAAAATTGCATAATATTGATTTTGATCTTATTCTTACACTATTCTATATTTTTACGATATTTGGATTGTGTAGTTATACATAAAAGAAAGTTTTATTTGGCTTAATAGTAAAATAAATCAATGATATATAATATATTTTGAATATAATATAATTATTTAAGAAGGCTCCAATAGAAACTGAATAATTTAATTTAATCCAGAAAATAATTTTTTTTCTGATTGGGTTCATATTTTAAACAAAACACTCCAAGCATAATTACACCGTGAGTTAGTATATTTGGATCAGTTAATTTTTTTTTTTTATAATTAAAATCAATCTGTGAATAATGCTCCTACTCTACATTAATATTTATATTAACATTAATATAAACTGATAATAAATAGTAAATATTTTATGCTATTAAATTATTTACTGTTGTAATATAACATATAACTAACATAAGTTTATTTTAATACCTCTACTATAGCATTTATTTATAAAAAAACATAGATATTCGCTATTTTTCTGTATTTTTTATTTCTATCTTTTTTATTTATTTTACCGCAGTCTATTAAAAAATACTGCAAACTTCTACCATGAATCTTTGTATTTTTTTAGAAAAACAAATACTCTAACGAAAGTTATTTCGAGTATATATATATATATAAATTAAATGAGATTTTTTATAGAGGATACTAGACGTAATTATTGTCAAAAGAGTATTCACATGAGAAACAATGATAAAAGTATACTTATTATATATATAATATTTTATATATTTTTAAATAGTAATAGACTACACTTACGTAGAGAAACCGTAGCCTATTTTATTTTTGAGTTTATATAGATTACTTTTTTAGAAAAAATGTAGTCTATTTAAATACAAATTGAGTTTCAAATCATAATCGTTGTTTTTTACTACATAACCTAACATTTAAAATAGTTGTAATAGAAGAGTAGTGGTGTATTTAAAATAATCTAATAATTATTTATATAAAATAGATTTATATTAAATGGGATGTCAAAAGTTAATCCAATCCCTATGTTCAACTAAAATTGAGTTAATTTATTTTTTTTGTAAATTAAAAATTTTGTAGCCTAACTCAGTCTACCATGAATTAAATGGATTTACTTACTTAAATATTTTTTGTTATTTTAATTTATTTTATATATTTATTGTGATGCAATCAAAATGACTCAATTATTTTTTTACAACAATAAAATCAAAATATTTACCTATTTTATCAAATAGTATTATAAGTACAATAGGTAAAAATTAAAATATTAACATATAACAAACAAATAAATTAAACATTAAAATTTTCTCAAACACTATTAAACAACATTATGATATTTAAAATATCAAATTATCAACTTTTTGAAAATAACAAATTGAATATAATAAACAAACTTATAAAAATAAAAATAAAAAAATTATTATTGATAGATTATTTTCAACCTATTTTCAATTTAATTCAAACTCGTTTAACTAATAATAAGTTAATTAAGTTCGATAACCATATTTAAAAAAATGTGAGTTTTTACTCCAACTTGACCATTACTAACAAGTTAAATCCATTTTGACATTTTTAATACTATATTTCAATCATAAATAGCCATTTTTTAAAGCTAATTATTTTAGAAAGCAATGCACAATATGATTAATAACTTGTTAAAAAACTAACGAAATGTTGACATTATTTGATGATGGAGAAGATTAGGTTAAGTGTTTTGCATGTTGAAAGAAGTAGAAGATATAGAGAGAGAAAGAAACCATCAGTTTTGGTTGCACTGATCAGCTGAATGGCAATGTTGCGGCTGAAGATGGCAGTGGCACCATCAACTATTCCTCCAACAATGTCAGTCGCAGCACCAAAGAGACCTCCAGCAGCACCAGCTATTCCACCCCTCGTACTCGACACAAATTCATTGAAGTCAAACACATTCTTCGTCATCAACACCACTGTCCCCTTTATCCTCTGACCCCTGTTCAATATCCCAAACATTTTTCCTAGATTCTCAAACACAACACACACTTAGGTCGGAGATGTTTTCTAACTGTTTGCTTCTGCCTTGTGTCTTGTGCAGAGGAAGAAGGTATTATTTATAGGCAAATGTGCAGTGTTCTAAGTCAATGCTGGATTACCTATACTTCACAGATATATTCATGGAGGGACAAAGGGTAGATTACAAACGTGTGTCTGCATTTATGACTATGGATTCAAACCAAATGGAAACACACCATGGAATATGAATGGGAGAAAAATTAAACCACTTTCTTTTTCTGTGTTTTTACTTCACATAACCTAATAATTCAAGATCAATTAACTAATATAAATTTCATGATCAAATTTAATTATTTTAAAGGTACTCAAATTCACTCACTTTATGTATATGGATAATACATATAAAGAGTTTTTACACTATAATTTAATTATAATTTATTTTATTCAGTAAGTTTATCGACTTTTCCAATATTACCTTGAAATTCATATTTTTTATGATTTTTTATTGTAAACTATTCTTTTCTATCAGAATTTTTTTATATATATTGTTAACATAGAGAATTTCAAATCATACATACACAACAAGAAATGTATATTAAAAAGCTTAGTTGAGAGGAAGAGAAAATAAAATGTGGAAATTAATTAGTGGCCTTAGTTATATGGTTAATTTGACATAGAATTAAGTAAATTGTAAATATGTGATTTGTAACGCTCCAGAATATTGACTGCTCCTACACATCAACAACATGAGGCTTTGTAGTGTGCTTTGTTCTAACTCACACACTTTCTAACAAACTCATTTCTAAATTACTGTTACATGATTTACATTCAAACTTAAGATACTTTAAATAGTTATAATATTTATATATACAAGACTACTTTAAATCAGTGGTAAATATTCAATAAATATTTTAGGAGTACGAAAATAAATATACATAATTTTTTTGATATACTACATACATAAAACATACTAAAATTAAAATAAAAATTATTTAGGAATAATTATATCAGATGATCATGATATTTTAACAATTTTTTTTATAATAAATTATATGTTATTATTTTAATAGTTCATATATTTGACAGAGACAAATCATACTGTTATATAAGTGTTGTAAAAAGTTTATAAAAAAAAATTGTTAAACATACATTTTTCTTAAAATATATAAAACCATTACAAGAAAATAATGTTTAGTGTTTTCTAAAAACCAAAAACTAATTAGTTGATAATGCAGGATTTGTATCCCACATCCAGTAGATTCTAAAATTATTGAACCCTACGTTGATTTTTTTTTTTTTGAGGCCGACCCTACAAGTAACATGGGTTAAATGAATGTTAGTTTATTATTAGTTTTAAATTTATTTTTAACTAAATTAATTTAATGTAGACCAAATTCACGTCATTACTTTGTTTTATTTTACTATCAGTTTAATTGAGGCTAAATAAAAACTATTTTTAATATTAATTTAATTTATATCAATTTATCTGACACTAATGACAAAAATTTTAAAAATAAAGTTTCTTGTACAATGCATCTATTTTCAACAAAAACATTAGAAAAAATAAACAAAGACTGTTGTACATAAATATAAATGGAAGATATGAGTGTGTAAAAGGAGGTGGACATGAATAAATTAAGTGTGAATGAAAAAAATAAGTATAAATGAATAAAAACAATAAATGTGATTGAAGAGTATGAATGTGAATAAAGGAAATGAAATTAGTCAAAGAAAATAAGTACAAGAAGATTTATATACAAAAAAAAGAAAGATAAAGAATTTTTTATCTTTAAATATAGATCTTTAAATTAAAATAACCTAATAATTATTGTTTGTAAATTATTGAGATAAATTGATTCGTAATATATAATTATTAAATAAATATTAAAATTATGTTATATTAATCTCAATCTAATTAACGTTAACTTTAAAATATAATATAAAATTAATATTTTTCATATTGATATTAACTTAAATAAATATAAATACTATAATTAAATAAAATTAGGTTATGTTAATATCAATCTTAATCATTTTAATTAGCATTGAGTAAATAGATAAATTTTTCACTAACACAAATACATTTACTTATTAACAAAGTTATAAATAGTTGGTGTTAGTTTACAGTCAACTAAGTTAATGTTATTAATATCAACAGAACTCTATTAATATCAACTAAGCTAACATAGATTTGACACACAACCAAAAATTTATTTATTAAAATAATCGAACTCTACTATTATAGTTAACGTTGATTTAACTTAAATATATATTTCTCATAATATAAAATTAAATTTCAAAGTAATTTTACAATTTTTCATTTTTTTTTAATTTTAACATTTTACATCTCATTAAAATTGATTTAACCCTCTATAATAATATTGTAAATTGACTTATACTATTATTTAAGAGTTAATATTATATTTCTTGTAGTGAATATGTATCAAAGAATCATTAAGTTTTGAGGAAAAAAATTAATTATATTGTACATGATTACCATTATTATTACCACCTTCAATAATATAGTAACACTTACACGTTTAAAACCATTATCACGATCATATCTACCTCCCATGAGTATTGCTATACTATGTTGTATTATAATGATTATGTAGTAATGGTGATAAATTAACATGAATAATGATACGACAATTACGATATTTTTTATTTTTATTTTTATTTAATGAATTTTTTAGAAAATTGATGGATAGATTAAAGTTTGATGTTAACTTTTAAATGCATACTCTTGTGCATATAGTTTGAACATATTATAAAAAAGAAGAATTATTATAGTAAAAAAAAAAGAAGATATAGTCGTATTGATATGGTTTGAAAATTTAGTTTTTTGTTGTTATTGATTTTCCTTTATTAGATTTTTGTTTGGTAGATAGGATAAGGTTTTTCGGTGATTAAATATAGTTGTTGAGGGAAGCAATTCCTCCCACGCGTAACACGAGTTTGTATAATTTAAACGTCACCTTTGTTAAAACAAAAATAAAACCTATGCGTCATAAATAATAAGGTAGGAAAGATGAACCTACCAAACAATTGTATTTTTATTTAAATATTTGTGATTATAATTTAACAAATAAAAAAATCAAACACTAATTTATCTCTCAAACAGACATTTTCACCGTAAACACATTAATAAAAATTATTTTTTAAGAAATATATTGTTTATCAATCAATAAATTATTAAAGTATAAGTTTATTAAACTCTTGTTATAAAAAAAAATAATGATAGTGAGAAAACATTTTTTTATAACATTTGATAAGACAACATTTGAACATTTAACTTTTCTCCATTTCCTTATTATTTTTATTCTCTAACTTTTTACTTTATTTCTCTTTTACTTCCATCTAATGTATATCTTTTTTTTTTGCATTTATTTTACTTCTAATATAACAATATCAATATTATTATTATTATTATTTCAATTTCCTAAATTACTATTTTTTACATTTTAAAAAATTAATTGTTATTTTTTTTCTCCTTATAAACACTTTTACAATTATATATAACATTAACAATTATTATTTTATATTACTTTAATCATTATGAATATTTTGATAATCTATAGTTTCTATCAATTAAATAATTTTTTTATCTATTAGTCAAATCCTACACTAATTTTTACAAATTTTATTTCCAAATTCACTCTCACTCACTTTTAATTTTCAAATTGGATTTTTATGATGGTTCCTGCAAAGGTTGGTGGTGGTCATGAGGATGGCGGCACAAGGAAGGAGAAATGTTTATATTTTAAAAATATGATGCTGAAATGGCTGTTATTATAGCAGGGTTGAATTTAATACACAATAACACGTTCTTTAAAAAAAATTCTATCTTTTAACGTTGTTTCATTAGCTAACGAGAAGGATTTAATTGATTTGATTTTTCAAAAATTAAAATCCAAATGAGACTGTTTTCAATAAGAGAACTCACTTTAAATGAAATTTTCCTATAAATAAGAGAATCCAGAATTTAAACCTATAATTTAACTCACCTCATTACCCTCTTAGAATAATTGATTCAACTGTAAGAATCTTTTTCTTTTTTTTAATTGTTAAATTCATTTTAAACATCACCTAGAATTTAACTCATCTCGGTACTCACCTATAATTTTACTTAATGATAATTGGTTTTGAATTAAAATAAGTAATTAGTTAAAGTTAACTCTTTCTCGTTTAAAAAATAATTATAATAATCAAAACATTTACCTGATATTCTACTTACGTATATAAATATAAGAAGGATAATCATTATGATTATTGATCGATAAGTACTGATATAAATGATTATAATGACACATAAACAGAGAACATTTATATAAAAAGAGAAAAAGAGATTGAATCAACATAAAAAAGCATAAAAACTATTTACTCAAAATAAAGAACCAATCGAATGGTTGGAAAAATCTCGTTGAGAAAATCAACTCCTATAATATTGTATCTTCAAATGTATGAACATAGAATAAAATAGAATAGAAAGAATTAACTTGAAAAAATAACTCTAGAAAAATAATATATTTTAAAATAATGGAAATTATTCATAACATTTTTATTTTAATATTAAAATAATCTAATGTGACTATAATATAAATTTCTTTACATAATTAAATATTAGAAAATATTTTATTCTATAGATAAATTCAAAGCCTCTGAAATAATTTGGTTATTTATTTTATTAGATCATATCGAAAACACGAGTGATGATTATTTCTTCTGTATTATTTGAAATGTTCTATATTAACATGGGTTTAAAATGAATATTTTACATAAATTAATATTATTCTAAATTTAAAATATATCTTAAATATATTTAATCATTATTTTAATAATGTAACTGCTGGTAGGAAAGTTCTCATGTTAGGTTAATAAATCAAAAATTGATATTTTTTTATAATAAATTCATCTAAAAAATCATAAATAAATGTGTCGACATTATTTATGTTGATAATAATAAAATTTACAACGTGAAAAGTGTATGAGGTGCTGAAAAAGTATTTGAAATTTTATTTTTGGCAAGTCTGGTTTTGATCGGAATCTCTTTTATATATTTTTAAAAAAATTTATTAAAATTTGAAAAATATTGAAAAAACCTCACTAATGTTAGTTTTGTGTAAAACAAAATTCAATTGAGTTTTTTACAATTGAGAATTTGAGTCTCTAATAATTAAATTATGACCAATTTTTCAACATCCATAATATGTTATTTCATATTACAAATTTGACGTTTTGAAACCAAAATCTCAACACAATATATAAATAAGTCTATTTTAATAAATAATGTTGACTTATATTTGTTTGCTAATTTTTTAAAATAAGTTTATTACAGAAGGAAAAGGTAATAATAATAATGAATTATTCCCACCCACAGTAGTTAGTAGGTTGTATATACATTATATTTTAAAATGCAAATGTAATAATATATTTAAGTACGGATGTGTGTAAATTTTAAAATAGAATAAAAGTAATATTTAAAATGTAATATAAAATAAAAATTATAAATGTATAATGACTGAAATACATATAATTATTTTTAATGAATGTGCAATTTGTATTTATTATAAGATATTAGATCTAAAATGTAATTAAAACTAATATAAAATAAGTATATAAAATTAAAAATATCTATGATACATTACTATAGATTATAATAAAATTTTAAAATAAAAACAATATATTAATTTGATATTAATGTGATGTGATTGATTGATTTGGAAGCAGTCTCTGCGTCTTTGTCATAGGTATGAAAGATAGGACTCACACTCATAATGTGGTCGGTGCCGGAAAATCCAATAGTTTAATGAAAATTAAAATTAAAATTAATAAAAAATAATATAATTAATAATTTAATGAAAGAAAAATATAATTATCTTCAAATTATAATGTCTCAATTTTAAAATCAAGTCTTAAATATACAATATAGAATATATGGTGTATCATTATTATAATCGATTTGTTAGTATTAATTCGTAAGTTAAAATTTTTATCATTGACAAAAATTAATGAATTTGCTAATAATATATATAAACAAAATTTATTATCTATAGATATTTTTATCGATAAATTTTTTAGCACTAAAATGAGTATCAAAATTTTCATTTTGAAATTTATCATGTCATAAAAAGTATTTTAATAAATCTGTTAATAATTACTTTTTTTCAATTGAATTTTTTGAAATTTTATAAATAGACTCATCAGTAATTCAATTTTTTGAAACTTATAAATAAATTTGTTGATAAGTGATTTGTTTTAAATTTATTAAAAAATTATTGGTAAAATATATGTTAATTTTTTTTACTAAATTTGATAAGTTTTTTGTTATAAATTAATTGAAAATGAAAATAAAGAAAAAATTAAGGAAAAAAAAAAGAATATAAAGAAAAAAAAACATATTAATTATATTTAAAGAAATAAAGACTCCGCTTAAATAAAAAATATAAAATAAAAAAATAAATTATAAATTTAAGTATGAAATAAAATTATTAATTAAATAAATAATTTATTAAAATACTTTTTGTGATAAAAGATGTATGATTTATCTTTTTCTGGAGAAAATAAACGAAGAATAAATAACTGGAAATATAATACAAAAACTGAGCGAAAAATAAAAGAAAAAAATATATGTTACGCGATTTAATAAATTTTAAGAGAGAAAAAGAGACAACTTTTCCCCCTCTTTTCTCATAAATAATATTAAGAAATATAGTATTTTAAGTCATCTTTGTATATTCTTATTATATAATATGATTTATGTGTTTTTTTACACACAGTAAAGTAACTTTCTAAAATTTATTTTTACTGGTTCAACTTAGGCTTTTCTTGCTTCTTGCACTGCATCAATTTATTCCTGCATCCCATCAACTTTTGAAATGACTATTTTACCCTTTTAAAAATAATTTCCAGGTTATTAATTTCGGAACATGCTTTTTAAAATAGAATTTTCAGAATAACATTTCTGGAATGAAATTTTGAAAACAAAAATTTCTAAACGAGATTTTGAAATGAAATATTTTTGAAAAAAAATAATTCAGAATGAATTGTTTTAGTATTTTGTTTTTTGTTCTTCCTCTGCAATAAGGTCCGGTGGTGGCAGCAGCAGCAATAATGACAGTAGTGATGTGGTGCAATAGTAAAGGGTATTTGAGTATTTTCCTTAGTTTGTAAAGTTCAGGAAGAAATTAGATTGGTCCAAGAAGCAATTGTTTTTTCTTTTAAAAGTCTAAATTGATTAGGAGGTCGAAACTAGGGCAATTGCTTTCGGCACCTCATCAAATTTCTTCTTGCACTCCACAATACAAGAAAAAATTATTCAAATACCGCTGCTGCCAAAATTCTAAAAGAATTCATTCTAAAAAGTATTTTCTGAAAAATATTTCATGTGTTCAAGAAAGTGTTTTTGGAACACAATTCATATTGAAGAATGTTGAAAAATTCATTTTGAAAGATATTATATGCATTCCAGAAAGTTTATTCTGGAAATATATTCCAGAAAACGAGTTCCAATAATTTTATTTCGAAAATCTTGTTTTAAAAATTTTATTCTGGAAATTTTGTTTCAAAAATGTTATCCCGAAAATTTTTAAAATTCTGTCGGAAATCAGGTTTCCAAGGATCAAATGGTCCTTTTGGAATATTGATGAGGCGCAGGAAGAAATTGATGGGCCCAAAACTAGTTGTATATGATTATTGACAATCGAGTAAAATAGTAATATAAGTTAAATGTAAAAGTTTATTAAATATCAAAATATCATATTATATTGTTAATTAACACAAAATATAATTAAATAATAACATTTATATTTTATATTATTAGTTGAAAGAAGATTACTTTTCCAACTGGTCAAATCGTTAATTATGGTTAGAGTATTCAGATAAACTTAGATACACAAAACTCTAATACTGACAAACAGAGGGAGGAAGAGAATCAGCCGAAATATGCTGTCATTCCTAGTCTTTGTATGAAGCCTGGAATCAAGATTAGAGTGTCATTTTATGCTAAAATTTACTTTCATCTAAAAAGTCTTAACATAAAATTTACTTTCATCATAAAAGTCTTAACATAGATAGCTTTGCCACAAGCTTTTCATAAAATTCAACCCTCCTACTGTAGGTTTAATTGGAAATCTATTTTATCAAAAACCCAAACAGCACCATTGATTTTCTGAACAAAAACACATTTATAAATTATAACCACAATACTTTCTTGACTCTCAAAAGTGCTTCTTTTGTGCACATATATTCAAACATAAAAGAGTAAACATCATCACTAATTACAAGCCACAATCAACTTTACTAATATACCTTCAAAGTACAAGGCTGCAATGAGAGCTTAGGAAGGTAACAAACAATGAAACATGCAAAATATATCATCAAAGATACCAAAATTCATCGAAAATTTCATAAGGCACAAACAACCTTTTCCGAATAAGGTAATGATAGTAAATTTAAGTCTAACTTATCTCATAAAATCGGTTTGAAAAATAAAATATACTTTTAATCAATGTAAGAATTCCATCGCACCCCTCACAGATGAAACTAGATATTTATGCAGTACCATAAGTCTAACAAAATTTACTATAATGAATTCTGATATGATATCTCAGTCACACAAAAAACCACATTCAAAATGAGATTTTTCAGTCCAAAATGTTTCCAGCAAACCAAGGAAACACAAGATGAGGTTTGGTATTCACTCAAAATCATATCCCCATCACATAAAAATAGGCAAAAGAATCACAATTTTTTTAGTGGCATCACAAACTATATTCATCACAAGGTGACTCAATAAATTACACACTAGAATCCGCAGCCATAGTAAAAATGAAAAAAACATGGCATGAAAGCAATACTCTGCAGCCTGCAAAAGATACTCAGTCACTACCATCAACACTACCGTATTTGACATAACTATTACAATCATTTTCTAACACTGTAATCTATGTTATTTCTTTATCCCTCAAAGTTTGATATAATTAAAAGATATTACAGGTTCTGTTTCGCACTCTAACCGCATGACGATCTTTCTTTCATATAGGCACATATCGTTTCAACGCTTGCTTCCCCGCCACGGCGACTCCCACGACAGCGCCTCCCACTGCTCCGGCTACCGCCGCTGATCTCACCCCTCTCGCCGCCCGGTACAGTGCGCCGGTGCCGAGCCCCGCTGCGACGCTATTCCATACGTCGTCGGCGTCTCTCGCCGCCTCGATTCCGCTCTCGATTCCGGCGTAGAGTAACCCCAGTATCCCGACCCGGTTTCCCCAGACCCGACCCGAGTGTCCCGCCGCGTTCAGGACGCGGTTGATTCGGAGCTTCGTTGTGTCGCCGGATTCGAAGGCCCTGACGCCCTCTACGAGTCCTGAGCCGGCACCGCCAAGGGCTCCAGCCAGGTAGCCGCATCCGGTGTAGAAGGTGAGGTTCTCGCCCCATGAGCGGCGCTTGCGGCGGGCCTCTTCAACGAAGAGGAACTCCGGCGAGGTTGGGAGGTGGTAGAGGTTTCGAATTGGAGCATCGAGATCCTTGTAGGGATCGTAAGCTCGGGTCCGGGTCTTCGGGTCTGACATGGGGAGAGAGGGTTTTGCAGAAGCTAGGGTTTAGGAATACAAAGTTGGTTCTCAAACCATAAAAGAAAACAAAACTCGGTCCGTTAAAGAATCTGTACAATTAGATTCGGTTCAGTTGGAGTATGGACCGGGACTTCAGCTCGAACCGGAAGTGATTTTTATTGAATCAGAACGAGCAGGATTTGGTTCAGTATTACTTGTACGATTCCACATTATTTATGAATTTAAAATTTTCTAAAATTTATATATATATATATATATATTAATGTTATTTATGATTTAATAATAATAATTAGTTTAAAAATCATCTTTAACGTGTATTCTGATCTAAAACCAGTTCATATTATGGACTCATTTTGATTTGATTTAACGATTTTGGTCAAATATGGTGATGGTTAAAAAAGGTGAAAATAGTTAAAATTTGTTTACATGTAAACCACCAAACTATTTTTTTCTTATAATTGAGTGAGAAACACCAATTGTTAATTTTTGGTTCTCTTGAATCGATGAACTTGATCTCAACAATTTGACTGTTCATGGCAAACAGCCTGTCAATTTTTTAACTTTGATATTCCAATGTTATGAGATGTAATAGCTGATGTGTGCGTCTGAAATTCCCAGATATTTTAGGAAAGATGATTTTACAGTTACCATGTTTCTCTTACAATAATTTCACTTTATTTCTCAGCAATTGCGATTCCACCGTTATCATAAATTGGTTAAAACAAAAAGGATAATGATACTTAGATAACCATTTTTTTTTTACAACATTTAAACATTATTTATTTGAAATAATTGTAGACTCAGAACAGCACAAAATCTTTACCTGCCACTCTTCCTTTCTTTCCTTCACATTTCTTTTTACTTCACCCAAAAACTTGGACTGAAATGCAGCAGATGCCTAGTTTATCTCTGAGAACCAAGACTCTCTCCAGTTGCATTCATCTGAATACAGATACAGTGAGCTACAAAATGAATTACGCAAACTGTCCACTGATTAATTAAATAATTTTGTACAATAGCATTTAATAACATTCAAAATCTTTGTCAGTCAATTCAATATCCAAAACTGCCCATTTCAAATGCAACTCATAAACAACTCCAACCAAAGAAAAGCATTCCAACAACTACAAGTCAGAATTTGCTTACACAAAAACCACTGCTACTATTCCTCTATACGAATTTCAACCCTGTGTATGTGTGTCTGAACAATTATCTTACAAAAAAACTGTTTAACAAATCAAATAAACTAAGCAAAACATCTTCACCATTCATGGGGTGGTGAAGGTCCCAAGATTGGACCTTCCAATCCCCTGCCTCTCATTCATGGAGTTCATCTTGGCCATCCTCAGACCAGCCCTGAAGCTCTCGATGAAGTTGTGAGCTTTGGTATCAACATCAGGGCTAGGACAGAACAATGAGGGTGCACTCACACTTGCACAATCTTCACCATGTTTGGCCAAAGGACTATTGACTTGGCTAGTTTCATCATGAGTACAAGTTGTTGGTGTGTCCACACTAACTTCATCCAGATCAGGTGATCCACTACGTGAACTACCAATGCTGTCAACCCTAACATAGTCACCCTGCACTCGGAACTTCCACCCTGGCAACTTGAACGGTGGAAGCGGCGGCGGAGGAGGAATAGGGTTTAATGGTGACTCATTACCGGCCATCATCACATTATTTTTCAACCCAGAGGAAGAACCAGACTCCCTCTTGTTTGATTCCCCTGTTATTGCCACACGAACATTGTGGGTGGTTTTGTGTTTCCCTTTCTTCAAAGAAAATAAGTTCTGAAAAACTTTAGGTGGCGGGGGCGGCGGTGCCGGTGGTTGTGGCAATAACGTTTCAGAATTCAGAATGCTTTCAAAATTTTCAACGCTTCTTTGCCTCAGTTTTTTCTTCTTCCCTCTTAAAGATGTCAAGAACTCTATAGTAGCAGTCCCTCTTTTCTTCTTAACCTGCCCCGTCTTTGCCTCCGCCGGCTGCGGAGGCGGAGGCGGCGGTGGCGGCGGCGTACTCTTTACAGCCGAATAATCTCTTTCCGGTTTGGCATTCCGTTGAACACCCTTCGTTCGGATCCTCGGCAGCGGATGAGACGACGGCGATGGTTGTGAACTCTGCGAATCTAAATTCTTTATTTCAAGTTTCTCGATGGTATCCGCTTGAAAAGTTCGCTTGGCGTTTCTCCGGACACCGTGCGTTCTCGTCGCCGGCGGCGGAGTAGTTGGCGGCGATAGTGAAATCTCCTCCACAGCTGAATCGTTTGTTTCGTGTTTCTCCACAACTTCCGATCGATGTAACCGGTTGACATTTCGCCGTACAACTTGCTTTCGAATCGCCGGCGGCGGTTGTGAAATCGTCGCATCTAAATCATCCGTTTCATGTTTCTCCCCAGTTTCCACCTGATACGCTCGGTGGACATTTCTCCCAACAGTCTGTGTCCCTTGTTGCGGCGACGCGGTGACAACATTGTCAATTCCTATTTCTTTTACTTCTTCTTCGGGATCGTTCCTGGGGTGCCGATGCTGCAGGAGGTAAGTGTCATCATAGAACCGAAAACGTTCATCGGCGGTGATCGGTTGGCGGAGATCGGGGTAGGAGCTGAAGCTCCTTAACCTATTAAATGATCGACGAGGAGTGTGACCATAAGAGTAATCGTACTGGTACCAGGTTGGCGGTTGCGTGGAAGGGTTGGAAAAAGTTCTACCAGAACGGGGGGTCAGGGTTTCGGGGGTGGTGTTTCTTCCGAGGAAGCCGCAAATAATGGCGAAGAGCACGAGCACGAGGTTGAGAAAATCCCAGCTGTTTTTCACCGTACGAGGTTTAAAGATGTTGGAGGCGAACGATTGCACTGTCGGAACCACGATGAGCGAGAACACGAGCGCGAGTACGATGAAGAGTACGAGGAGGGAAGTGGAGGTGCGTAAAAGAGAGTAAGAGCGGCGTAGGCGGCGCCGGTCCCGGTACTCCGCCGCCCAGAACGGCGGCATTGTCCACGTGTCTCCATCTTGTTCCATTTTGTGTTGTGTAATGACTTAATACGATGTGCTTTACCGTTTGTGTCTTTTGGGTAGTGGAAATTGAAAAAAAAAAGTGTGCTTTGGTTGATTGATGATTTGCTTCGTGTGAGGTTTGTTTTTGCTTTTTTGTGTGGTTTGGTTGATTTCTTAGGTTAAATATTGGTGGGTTAGGAACGTGAAAACGAGCATAGAAACTGCTGGCGATACCGTGTTGTTTGTCGTTTAGTGGAATGTGACAACCTATTACAGAGAAAACAGTGGTAAAGCATGTGAGCATTTTGAAACAACGTTTCCAAAGACCTTGACTTCACTTTATTAAACTTTTTTCCTTGATTTATTGGGTTAATTTTGCAGAATGCTCCTTCTACTTTCTTCCTTCATGCATGGAATGAAATGAAAGATAACTCAGAGACGTATTTGCATTAACTAACAGAGACGTAAACAGCGAAAAAGGATGTTTTCAAACCAAAAACAACAACGAGTGACACGAGCCCATTGGAAGAAAGCGCGTTTATGTGATTGTTGTTTGAAAGTTTTGTTGCTTGTGTGAGAAAATTATACAGCTTCTTGTTAATAATCAGTTAAGGGATTTTTTCTTTATTCTTTGCCTTTATTATATCATCTAATAAAGTATATCTTTTTTCATCCTAGTCTGTCTTAAGCACTTTATGACAAAATATACTTTTTCCTCTTTCACTCTCATTGGGTGCGTAAAATGAGCTATTACTTGTGTTAACATTTTATGTGTACTGATGAAATAAAGCATGTTTTCCTTTCCAAAACAACACCAAGTGATTTCAGTAAGAAAGAAAATAATTACAAACATACACGCTTTACTTTTCTAACTTATAGGGCTCAAAATTTCCCTTCTTCGACTTTTTCTTGAGAAGATGAGTGAGGACAGGAGAGAAAATAAGTGCATAAATACTATTTTTATTTTTATTTTTGTTGCATTTATTAATTGTGATCCTTTTGTAAATTTGATTTTTTTTACTATGTTTAAATAGTTGATGGAATATGAACATTATATCACGTATCAGTTAATTTTTTTTAATCTTTTTTTAAATTAAAAAAAGTGGACCACCTTAAACAAAAAAAAATTAGAAACTAAAATAGAATTTAAAGCGTAGTTTAATGAGAGAAACACAAAAGAAAACCAATATTAAATGACTCATTTCTAAGCTAGAGTTACAGTCATTCTAAAAAAAGTTTGATTTCTATAGTCAAGTTTGATAACGGCGAAAAGATTAGGACCAAAGCCAAGAGTTATGTGAAGTTATAGGTAATTTGCAAATGGTTTTGGATGTGGAAGCTTTGGCATATCATGTTTGAGAATTAATGACTTTGGTTTGTGTCTTCTTAGTCTAAATCAACTTTATTAGGATAGACCTTCGACCTAATCTAGCATGATAAGTCTTGACTTTTGGCTTAAGTCACACCAACTTTGACCTTTATGACCAACCGTCTTAATATGATTTGGGTTAACCTGTTTCGACCATTGACTCAATTTAGCTCATCTTAGCTTTTGGCACAAACCCTACTATCTCGATCTTTGACTAATGGTGGGGTAGAATTTGGGTTGGGGTCGACTTGGTTGAATTTGGTCAGGGTTAACTAGGGTGAATTTCAGTCGAGGTTGCCTCGATCGAATTTTGGGCAAGTCCCATGGCTACCTCTAGCACATAATGTCCATCTTAACCATCGGTTTGGCCCGACCTGTCTCGATATTTGACTCAAGTAGACTCATCTCGATCTTTGGTGCGAGTCGATCCATCTCGACTTTCAGTCCATACTAGAGAGTCTCAACCTTTGACCTAGGTCCACCCGTCTTGACCTTCGCTCTAGACTAGTCCATCTTGACCATCAGCCTAGTTGATTCCTCTTAACCATTTGTTTAGGTAAGCTTGTCTCGAACTTTGGCCCAAGCCTATAGGTCGAAGGTCAACCCAAGTCAGTCCAGACTAAGGTTTGAGATGGATTGATCAAGGCCGAAGGTCGAGATTAGTCGACTTAGATTGAAGGTCAACCCTGATTGGTTTTGCTGAAGGTTAATACAAATATATTTATATTGAAAGTCGAGACACGTAAGCCTAAATCGAAGGTCTAATAATATATTTTATAAAAATAATATTTTTTTCATGTTTAAAAAGAAAAGGAATTGGTCCTAACTTACGAGACTTTTATGACCATTTTGAACTTGTAAGCTTTTTTAATGGGGCTTATTGACCCTGTGGACATTTTGTGTCCTAACTCACATGAGATAAAACCAAGTCCTTTGGAATAAGCTAAATTTACAACTCTACTTATATGTTACTTAACTTTCTTATTTTATATTATTCATATGGAAATTTGATACGAGCTCTCTCGAATCGGGGGTCGAGATGGGTTAACCCGAACCAAAGGTTAAGACAAGACAAACTAGGTAGAAGGTAAAGAAGGGTCGACTTGGGCCGAAGCCGAAGGTCAAGATTGGCTGATCGGGGCTATAGGTTGAGATAGACCAATCTGGGCCGAAGACCAAGACGGGCTGACCTAGGCCAAAAGATAAGACCAGGTCAAAGGTTGAGACGTGTCGACTAGATCCAAAGTTCGATACGAGTTAACCTGGGCATATGGTTGAGAGGAACCAACCAGGACAATGGTCAAGACGGACCAGTCTGAGTCGAGGTCAAGACGGGCAAGCCTCAATCAAAGATTGAGACTATCTGGCCTGGGCCGAAGGTCGAGATGGACTGACACGCACCAAAGATTGAGACGAGTCTACTTAGGTCAAATATTAAGACAGGTCAGGTTAGACTGATAGTCGAGACAGACTGCTTGTGCTAAAGGTTGACATGGGACTCATCCAAAATTCGGTCGAGATTCACTCGAGTTAGCCCGGTCGAATTCGGCTAAGTTGACCCTAACCCAAATTGTGCCCCCACCGTTAGTCGAAGGTTGAGACGGGTGGCATTGTGCCAAAATTTGAGATGGACTAAATCGATTCAATGGTTGAGATGGTTCTACCTAAATCATAAGTTAAGATAATTGGTTCTAAAGATCAAGACTGGTGTGACTTGAGCTAAAGGTCAAGATTTGTCGGGCTGAGTTAGGTCGAAGATCAGCTCAAGCCAGTCTAAGATGATGTTTAAGATGGATCGGTCAGGGTCATAGGTCAAGATGGGTTGACTTAGATTGAAAGTCGACCCACAATAGTTTGGTTGAAGGTCGAGACAGACCTATTTGGATTGAAAGTCGATATGGGTCGACCTAAACCAAAGATCCAATAATATATTTTAAAAAATTAATATGTTTTTCATGTTTAACAAGAAAGTCCATGAATTGGTCCTAACCCCAAGATTTTTGTAGACATTTTGGTCCTTAGGCTTTTTCAATGGCGAATTTTTTGACTTTGTGGACTTTTTTTGTCCAAACTCACGTGATCAAGACCAAGTTCTCTGAAATAAGCCAAATTGACAATTTTACTTATATGTTTTTTAACCTTTTTTATTTGGGAGTTACTCCCTCCACCACCCCAATAACTCTCTGTACCGCCTCAAAAAAATTTTAATTTCAAAACTACCATTTTTATTTTAATTTTTTTTATGAAAATCCTAAATTCTTATATCTCATTTTCACTCACATCCGCACAATCCCACCCCCTCTCCAGATCTGTTTCTTCCCAATCCATTCTCCATATCCATTTTCGTTCTTTCTTCTCCTTTTTCCGATTGATCACTTCCAACATTTGTTCCATCATTATCATAACCCTCTACTTTTTCATCCAGAAACATGAACAACTCTTTGTTTTCATCCCTCCATTGTTTTTCATCATCACGGGTGAGAGTTCCCTCATCCTCACCCAAAGCAACCTTCTGTGCTTTCAACTTATTAAGGTAGGTAAGTTCCATTCGAAGATACTCCACCCAAAGATCTTTCAAAGTTGGACAAACTCTAAGACCCTCCTACATCAAATCACGAGCAGCCACAACATTGAAGTTACGATCAAATTCCCAAGCCGCAACATAAATCCAAACACCTGAAGAGTAGCATGAGGAACTACGAAGCTTTTAGTTTCGAACCTGAACCTATCTTTCTGTCAGTTGAGGTAGAAAGAAGGTTTTGTTCATGTTGGGACTCTTATTGAAAACGTTGAACGGATGTCGATATGCATTTACTTCTTAAACGAATGTCAACATCCGTGGTCGACATTCGTTTATCCACTTCCATTACAGTTTTAGTAAAAAAATAAAAATAAAAATTAAATATTAATTATTAATGAAGAGCAAAAGAGAGATGAAGAAGTGTAGAGAGAAGTCTATGGTGGTGGAAGAAACAACACTCTTTTTATTTTTTCTCAATGTGAGACTTAAACTCATACTTAAATTTTGAATATATATCAATACTAAAAAAAACTTACACTAGAGACAAATATTCATCTAAATATAAAAAAAAAATTGAAACATAAAAATTTTGAAAATAAAATATATTTATTTCATATGAGTAACTGAGTGGTTAAATTAATTAAAATTATATCATAATTTAATATTTGTTAACTTAATGAAAGCGAAACATAGATAAACCGATAAGTTTTATGACAGTTTTCAAAGAGTGTAGTTGGATAGGGAGTGAAACGTGTAAATTAGTTGAGTAAGTGTAAGGGATAAGAAAACAAATGCTTCAATTAGAATCATGTGGTACGTATAGACTTATATTTTCCTTTTACATGAAAAAGCATTTTAAATACTCTTCGCTTTGGTCTCAAGTTTTCAATTATTAAATGTTTTGATGTAAGATGCAAGGCAAGTGCAACCTAACATTCAACTTTAATTTAATTAACCAACAATAATCATGATAAATATGCTAATCATGTAATAATATTAACAATGATAATAATTATGTAATCGTGTTATAATAGTAACAACAATAACATTAATAATAACATAATTTCGATGTAATAATGCTTTAAAATTGATGTTTTAATTCAATACACCGTTGACAACTTTTATTTCCTATTCTTAAAAATATAATAATTTCTGTTAATATTTTTGTATAATTATATGTTTTCATTTTTTTTGTGACTGATGTATTTCGTACTCTTATTAATTCCTTTAAATAAAATTTTAATTTATTTAATCAACACTCAAGTTTTTAAAGCATTATAAGAATAATGAAATACATATTTCCAAAATACAATTAAAATAATTTTACAAAAAAATTGAAGTTTTTAAAAATTGAAAGTTTAATGCACTTGTACTTTTATATTTTAATTTGTTTTCTAACAATAAAATTATAATATATTAATTAAGCAAACTTTTAACTTACTTTTGTATATTTTAACTATTTTTTTTAAAATAAAAAGTATTATAAAATACAAAAAATAGTTGCTCGTCATTGTAAACTAAGAGTTGAAGGATTTTATTTATTTCTCCCATAAACTTAAAACACTGTAAATTTCTGAATTAAAAAATTGTGCTTCAAAAACTTAAAAATGAAAGTGAATTTTACTTTTGTTCTAACAATATCTAACTTGTATCACTTTAAAACTCCAACATTCCTTTACTCAAATTTATTTTCCAACCTTTCTAATTTTTAAAATCAAACATATTTTTCATAGTTTCCTAAAACCCTTCTCCATACATAATCTTATTTTCTACTTAAATGATTAAGAATTTAAATTGGATGATGATTTGAATGATGCTCGGACTTCAGAACCATGTTATATCAAAGTTATCGGAACAATCACAAATAGCTGAAATTCAACTGTTGGAATTAAAAGGTCAAAACACCAACTTCGGTTGCAAGAAAACAAGCTTCAACACTTCAAGTACTTAACAACCGTATGTTTTGCATATTTCACATCTTGAAGTACTTGGCAAATATGCAATTTCTCATCTTGAACGTAAATAATGTGAGAAACACCAGCACCAGCAGTATAGTTTCACTTCTAATAAATGAAAGCTAGCAACTAATTACCAAACCAAGAAACATACACACCAAAATAAGTTGACTGGACCATCTTTTTGGATAAAATCTAGTTACATCATGTCATCCTTGTCTATACACAACTCCAAAAAGGGGTGCAGAAGCAACTCTATGTTCACATAATTAAATGGAACTAGCTTTGAACCTTTGGTGCCTAATAGCTAGAGCTTGATCATGGGTTCATCAGGCTTGCCTTTCTCATGTAGGGGCAGATGTTAGAAGTGATTTTGTTTTCCTCCTTAGCTAGAGATAGATCAGTTGATAGAAAAATTTACAAGACAATAACAGCTACTGTTATCACTGCTGCAGTTGTGAAAACTAGAGCCTGCAATACCAATAAAAATGTACTAAAAACAATTTTTTTTTAAAATACTACAAGATGAATAAGATTTGACAGAGCAAACGAAACAATAGAAAATACGGATAACCTGTAAAGTAGAAATTTTGACAGTTGAAATGTTAATGCATACTCATTTTTAAGCACAGGACTTACAGCAATTGCAGAAGCAGCAAGCCCAGCCCGCTCTCTCGGATCCTTGTGATAGTAATTTCCAAAGTAGAGAATTGTAGCGTAATACCACATTAATGGACAAACAAATCCTAGCAGAAGACTGACAAGAAAAGGAGAGGGGAGGAGAAGATGCAACCATCAAACTATGCAAGCAGAAGAAAGTTAGAAAGAGTAAATATGTACAATATTACTCACGAGAACCATCCAATTCCACACCCAAAACATGGTAGTGGCTTATCAAATTTTCCCAGTAGAGGGTTCTCTGCATCCCCGATTGGAGCATACTTGTCTTTTCTTTGTTCAGCTGTATCCATCTAGAGCCCTGTGTATATTAAACTCAGGTTCAGTTTACTTCTTCTCAGACAATAAAGAGGGACACTTGCATATTTGAGTGTTTCTCTTAACGAAAAGGCATTAGAATCATAATCCATATAGTAAATGGGAATAGATTTAGATAAAAGAGAAAAAGGAAAAGGAAAAAAAATGGATAAGTAGATGTCAACGGTCCAAGTCCCTGACCATTACCAAAACAAACAAAAGACATATTAACCAAGAGAAGCAACAGAACATAATGGAAAAGAGTTTCTACATCTCATTCCACGAAAAGTAAACCAACAGCATTGAGATATTCATATATTTTTTAACTATGCATTGACAAAGAGGGAAAGGCTTTTGTTCTCATTTTAAAGTCTTTTCTGGGCATATCTAATGTTACCCTGTGTAACTTCATATCTGTTGACTGGTAACCATTACTAATAGTATTTTTTGGTTTTAGACTTCCTTTGAGAGCCAGAAAACCATCCTTTGGAAAAAAGCTATAAAAGACAAGCTTTTGCTCAAAAGGTAATTTTCAAGTTGGCAGCTACTCAAGGCCAACAGACAAGTGGCTAAAATGCTTTAGTGTATTATTCCTTCAGACAGACAACAAAACTCCTGAAGCGGCTATAGTGAATGAAAACATTTTACTGAAGAGCTTCAACGATTGAACATGTAAGTTACTTGCATTTTATAGAGATGAAGCAGAATAAGTACTAGTTTCAGTAACACCATGGGCCTTTTACTAAAAAGTTATTATCTCTCTATCAATTGGGAAGATGTAGATTTAAAATTGGACGAGAATAGTGAGCTAAACCCCACTTTCTACAAAAAATGATCTCTGAACTGTACATAGTTAAACACAAATCAGTCAAATTCAAAAGACCGTTTCTAGTTCAATGAGTGACATGCGATTTGCATACTCTATTTCACTACATGTAAGAAGACAAGCGCAGAAATGTTTTGGGAAATTGATTTAAAGAACATATATTGCTTAAACAGTTCGATGTTGAAGAATCCAGGAATGCATAATAATAGTTTTTGAGGCATCAATACAAGAACCACAATTAACCAACAGTTTCTGAGGCATTTTAGATAGAGTATGTTGACACTAAATATTAATGATGATAGTAATATAACCCTAAGCAAACTGGGCAGTTTATATAGTAATACAACCCTCGCCAAACTAGACATTGCACTTTTCTTTTCACGCGATAATTATAAACAAAACGATATGGAATTCCACCATTTCACTAGAAATATCCTCGGACACAAGCTGCCCTCCTTATAAAGAACTCTCAAATCTCAACCCCGAATTTCACATAACTGGAGAGGACAGTTTCCTACCAAATTTTTCCAGTCCTAAATTACAATCAGTTTCAGCATCTAAGAGATAGACAATCCACAGACTGAGGATAGTTGGTTCATGATAAAGAATAGAGCTTAGCTGAGAAAAACTGGATGATCAAAATCAAATTTAGATATTATAGATGAACTGAAGCTACCTATGAACAATGAAAAAATCTATTACTTTTCAACATCAGAACACATCTAATTCATCTATACAGTGGGCGAAAAAAAAATTACACGCCAGAAAGGGAATTATAAGCCGATACTTCAATTGACACTGAACATAACCAAGCATGAAAGAAACGCCCAATTATGAATGCTAATATAGTTTAACTTTGCATTGCTTTCTCATGCAAGTTAGAGGATCCATCACCTAAAAGGAAAAGTAAGAAAACACTCACGTCAGCCAATCCCCTGCCACTAATTGCATTTCAAGCTATTCCCCCAAAATTACCAAAATCATCAAACACAAGTCAAGTATAATTATGCAGAAACTTCAGAATCAATGTAAGAATAATGAGCACAGAAGCTTACCAAAATCAGTACTACCTTACAAGGAAAGTTGTTAGCTTGCTTAAACTACATGTATAAAAATATAAAAAATATTAAGAATGACAATGATTTGCCCCCAAAAGCCTGCAATACAAGAACAACCTTAAAAACTTCGACAAAAAAACATCAACTTGTTTAAAAATAGCGAAGACCCATATTCAATTAACGGAGTTCCTTCAAACCCATCTTCTAATTTTCCATCTCCTCCTCCCCAGTAAGAAATTTTTTTAACAAAAAATGTATAAAAATTACAAATTCACCTTCGAAATTGAAGCAGAGGAAAATGAAAAAGAGAAGCGCTTCTGGGGAAGAAACAGGAAGCGCTTCTGTTCTACATGGCGGCGTTGTTCATTTGTTGGGAACTGTAAGTGGATAGTACAAAGCTGAAATCTAGCTTTTCTCTTCTTCAGTTGCAGTGACAAAACAAATACACTATCTTGTACAATTGGGTTTGGGATCATGGAATACGACGTCGCGCTGATTTTACTTTTCTAAGAAAATTAAATTAAATTTAGTTGTAGATAATCGGGTTAATAGACTATATTGAAGGTTGTTAATATTAGCAAAATATTTAAAATTTGTTTGAGTAGTAGTTAATATTTTGAGTAAATAATTTATTCAACATCATAAATATTTCTATATTTATTAATAAGGATATTATTTTAGTACCATTAATTTTAGTTTATAAATAATATCTAACTTAGTTAATAGAAGATTAATTATTTTTATTTCTAAATTAATTTTTATTTATTGATTTTATTATAGTACATTAATATTAATATTAAGTTTTTAAGATTCTTAAATATATATTTAATATTAATATTAAATATATATAAATTTTACCAATCATTATCAACTATAAACAAATATTATTAAAATTATTTTTAATTTACAAATAAGATATATTAATATTTATTGTACTAAAATAACTATATATCTAAATTTTATTAAAATAAATAAATATATTTTATAAAACATAAACGGTACTTCTTTTATTAAATTTTTAACTATTTATCACATTAAATAATCTAATAAATAAGACTAATGTTATATTTTTTTCTATGATTTTTTATTTTAACTCGAAATTTTATATTTTTAAATGATTTGATGAAAAACTTAACCAAAAAAGTCTATTTAGTCATTTAAAAACTAATAAGAATGCTAATAAATAAAAAATTCAAATCATGGTTCAAGACACTAAATCAGAAAACAGTGTCTTATTCCCATATGAAGAAAAGGCCAACAAATAAAAGAAAGTGATTTGACAAAAATATAAAATAAATTATTTCGCCATCATCTACAACTTGTATGATTGCAGAATCAATTATTTTATTCGGATTTTTAATCAACTGGAGTATGTCTATATAATTTGGTGATGGTTCGGTATTTTATAAAATTAAAATTTCAACTGAAAACAACAATAAATACAATTATAATCGTTGAAAGTTGTCTTATATTGGGGCTGTTTTGGAAGCCTCCCCCATTTCCCTTAATTTTTTATTTATTTTTGTTTACTTTTTTTAAATATACTTTTACTTTTTTTAGTTATTGGTTCTTTTCTGGAACATTTAAGATTGACGAAAGGGACTCTTTCTTGAATCAATATACTGTTCACTTTTCTTCTTGTACGAATAAGTTTTTGAATTTCTCCTTCTCTGCTTCTTTTTCTTCAATTATCTGCATCTTCTTCGTCATGGATCACATTGTATTTACTTTGATTGTGCATCTTTTTACCAACTGCATATACCATTCTAATATGGTATCAAAGCTCTTCCTTTGAAGGGCTCTGTTGCGCATTTCTCTGCTCTCTTCTTTTTCTTTCTTTTTCCTCCTTTTGCTCTTGTTCTCCTTGCCATGGCAGACAACAACAACTATCTCTACATTCACCCTAGTGAAAATCCCGCCACTGCTCTTGTCTCGCCCGTTCTTGACGATACCAACTATCATTCTTGGAGTCGCTCAATGCTAACGGCTCTCAGCGCCAAAAATAAGATTGAGTTTGTTATGGGTAATCTTCGTTCACCTGAAGCGGACAAGCCTGAACATGCTGCCTGGATTCGAGGGAATAACATGATTGTGTCGTGGCTTATCCATTATGTTTCCACGAACATTCGACAGAGTATCATATGGATGAACAAGGTTTCAGAAATCTGGATTGATTTAAAGAGCAGGTTCTCTCAAGGAAGCTTATCTTTCATTTTAAGTCTTCAACATGATATCACTACCCTTCATCAAGGTGACCTTACCACTTCTGAATATTTTACCAAACTCCACATTCTTTGGGATGAGATTGAAAATTTTCGGCCAAAACACGTCTGCACCTGTGAACCTGATTGTGATTGTCAAGTCTTGAAAATTTTGAAGCAAAGAAAGCAGGAAGACCAAGTTATGCAGTTCTTACGTGGGCTTAATGATCAGTTCGTCAATGTCACCTCACATGTGCTTCTTTTGGATCATATTTCGGACTTCACCAAGGTTTTCTCCTTAGTGGCTAAGCAAGAAAGGCAATTATCTTCTGCAAATATGGTTGCCATGGCCAAGATTCAAGATAACTATAATTCTAATAATGCCACCACTTGCACTTCCTCTTCCACCGCTTACAGTTATTGTGGCAAATATGAGCACAGTGAAGCAGTCTATTACAGGAAAAATGGTTTCCCTAATCAAGACAGAAGTTCCAGAAATTTTCAGACCAGTAGAAGACACTGCACCCATTGCAACAAAAGTGGTCATACCGTAGAAGTCTGCTATAAAAAGCATGGGTACCCTCAGGACATAAACTCCACAACAAGAGCGCTCAGATTCACCATACCTCTGTTCAAGAAGACAATGGGAATGTCAAAGACAGTAATTCTGACAATACTGAACTCATTCGTCTTACACCACAACAGTTTCAAATACTAGCTAATCTCTTCAAAAGCCACAATCTGAATTACTCCTCCACTTCGGCCCAAGTTCACCACATCGGCTCCATTTCAGCAAACCAATCCTTTTTAGGTAATATCAATCCTACTCTTACCTCTAAGTCCTTTAAAAATAAATGGATTCTTGATTATGGAGCTACAAACCATATAAGTGTTTCTTTAAAAAGTTTTTCTTCTTATACAAGAATTAAACCTATTCAAATTGTGTTACCCAATGGTACTATTGTCTATTCTGAGTATTCTGGAATTGTTAACCTCAACCATAAGATCCAACTCTTTGATGTTCTTTATGTCTCACAATTCTCTTTTAACCACATCTCAATATCTAAATTGATCTATTCTAATAATTGTGAACTGACATTTTCCTTACATGGTTGTACTATACAGGACATTCAGACCAAAGAGAAGATTTTTATAGTTAAACTCACTGGTGGCCTATACGTTTCAGATTTTTCTTCAAATATTCCTATTGTTTGTTCTGCTAATAATACTGCAAATGATACTAGCCTATGGCATCTAAGATTAGGACATCCTTCTGATATCAGATTACATAGTCTCAAAATTAAATACCCTTTCATTGTTCATCATCCTACATACATGTGTGATACTTGTCATCGTGCTAAACAGAAAAAGTTACCTTTTCATGATAGCAATTCTAATACAATGAACACTTTTGATCTTGTTCATGTTTATATATGGGGCCCTTGTAATGTTCTTTCCATGCGTGGCTTTAAGTATTTTTTGACTATTGTGGATGATTTCTCCCGATATACTCGGTTGATACCTATGCCTAACAAATCTGTTGTTAGAAAAACCATCATTGACTTCATTACAAATATAGAAAACCAGTTTTCTACCACCATAAAAACTATTCGTACTGATAATGGAATTGAATTTGCCATGCATAATTTCTTCTATCTTAAAGGTATTAACCATCAAACCACTTATAATGAAACCCCACAACAAAATGGTATTGTTGAGCAAAAACACCAACATTTGTTAAATGTCACTCGTTCCCTTCTATTTCAAGCTAATTTACCTACTAGTTTTTGGTGTTTTGCTGCTGAATATGCTACCTTATTGATAAATTGCATGCCTACTCCTTTACTTAACAATGCTACTCCTTACGAAAAATTAAATGGCAAGCTTTATGATATATCTGTTTTACGTGTGTTTGGTTGTCTATGTTATGTCTCCACCTTAGCTACTAATAGGAAGAAACTTGATGCAAGGGTTGTTCCTGGTGTTTTCCTTGGCTTCAAACAATATACAAAAGGTTATCAATTTCTTAACTTACAAAATCATAAGATAGATATTTCTCGTAATGTGTTGTTTCATGAAAATTGCTTTCCATATACTTCCTCTCATAATAATACTCATGACTCTAACTCTCTTTCTTTGCCTATTCCTCACAATTATCATCATGATTATGACAATGTTAACTTTCCTAATAATCGTTTTCTTGTGCCAACTCCCAATGATCCTGTCACCAACTGAGGACAACATGGACGTCCACCAGACTTCTGATCTTGATCCACCTACTGCCTCCAATGATGATGTCACAAATGTTCAAGAACACAATGATATTATCAGACGTTCAACCCGTTCCAAACGTCCTCCTGCATACCTCACGGATTTCCAAACTCACAACATTACCAGATATCCTATTACTGATTTTATTTCTTACAACAAGATTTCTTCTGTTTTCAGGCACAACATTCTATCTATTTCCTCCACAACTGAACCTCGCACTTACAAGGAAGCGTATAAAATTCCCTAGTGGACCCAAGCCATGCATGATGAACTCAAAGCTTTAGAAGTCAATAAAACTTGGATCATTACTGATATTCCTCTAGGAAAAACTCCTATTGGATGTCGTTGGATATACAAAATAAAACACAAGTCAGATTGGTCAATTGACAGATTCAAAGCCCATCTTATTGCTAAGGGCTACACTCAGCTTGAAGGCCTTGACTACCTTGAAACATTTGCCCCGTTGCCAAATTAACTACTTTACGCCTTCTCCTTGCCATTACTGCCTCTAATCAATGGATCTTAAAGCAACTTGATGTCAACAATTCCTTTTTGCATGGTGACTTACATGAAGAAGTCTACATGCAACCTCCTCCTAGCCTTCCTATCCACAAGCCAAATCAAGTGTGCAAACTACAAAGATCTTTATATGGGTTGAAACAAGCTGGCCGACAATGGTATGATAAACTTTCTACCTTTCTTTTGTCAAATAATTATATATGTCCCAATGTTGATCACTCTTTTTTTTTGAAAGATGGTAATTGTCACACTACCACCATCTTAATCTACGTGGATGGCATTGTTCTTTCGGGCAACAACGCCACCGAGATACAACACATCACCACTTCTCTTGATAATCTTTTCCATATCAAAAATCTGGGTGATCTTACTTACTTTCTTGGTTTGGAAGTCGCTCAGAATAGTTCTGGCATTCACCTTAGTCAACATAAATACACCCTTGATCTCCTTACAGAAGCTGGAATGCTTAATTGTGCTCCTGTGCCCACACCTATGGCACATTCCTCTCGGTTAACTAGTGAAGGAGGCCTCCTCAATGATGAAGACGCCTCTTCCTATCGTAGACTCATCGGACGCCTTATATATCTCACCAACACCAGACCCGACATCATTTTTTCTGTCAACAATCTCATCCAATTTGTCTTCACTCCTACCACCCTACACCAACAAGCTACCAACCGCATCCTTCGTTATCTAAAAGGCAGTCCTGGTAACGACATCTTCCTCCAAAACAATAGCATCCATCAGCTCAAAGCTTATAGTGATTCCGACTGGGCTACCTGTCCTGAATCCAGAAAATCCATTATTGGCTATTCCATCTATTTGGTAATTTTATAATCTCTTGGAAATCAAAAAAGCAACAAACTATCTCTAGAAGTTCTTCTGAAGCTGAGTATCGGGCTTTAGCTAATGTTACCTGTGAAATACAATGGTTGACTTACATCCTTCAAGACCTCCTCATATCCATTGTCCAACCTACTATTGTCTATTGTGACAATCGTTCAGCTATTCAGATTGCCACTAATCAAGTGTTCCATGAACGCACCAAACATATAGAAATAGACTGCCACATTGTAAGGAAAAAGATCAACAATGGTCTTTTAAAGTTGCTTTCCATCTCAACAAATGAGTAAGTTGTTGACCTCTTTACCAAGCCTCTTACTCCATCTACCTTTAAATATCTCAAATCCAAGCTGGGTATGACTGATATCTATTCCCAACTTAAGGGGGATGAAAGTTATCTTATATTGGACCTGTTTTGGAAGCCTGGCCCACTTCCCTTAACTTTTTATTTATCTCTGGTTTACTTTCTCTAGAATACACTTTTACCTTTTTTCATTATTGCTTCTTTTCTGGAACATTCAAGTTTGACGAAAGGGGCTTTTCCCTGAATCAATATATTGTTCACTTTTATTCTTGTACGAGTAAGTTTCTGAATCTCTCCTTCTCTGCTTCTTCTTCTTCAATTATCTACATCTTCTTCGTCATGGATCACATTGCATTTACCTGATTGTACATCTTTTTAACCAACTACATGTATCATTCTAGTAATTGTAATTCAGAAAAAAAAAACTATGAATTTCACAATTTTAAAAATAAAACATATATTAAGAATAATAATCGATCAACTAAAAGGCAAAACAGTTAAATATTAAACGTTTTAAAATAGACAAAAGTTGGTTTTGCATATAATATTAAGGATATAGGAGTAAATTATGTATATTGTTAACTCGTTAAATTACATCAATTATTTAAAAATTTGAACAATGGACTTCAATCATAGGATACTATGTTTTAACAATTCTTTAATCAACAAAAAATATGACGTGAATACTAATTAAAAATAATTTTAATGTTTAGATTTTTATTTTCGTCCAGAATCTTAAATAAGATCCTTTTTTTTTTACGTCTCAATTAGGTCCTTATTTTTATAAAATTGAATCAAATAAGTCTTTTCTGTCAAATTAATCAAACGGCGTTAAGTATTGTACCACCTTTAACACACGTGTCATTAAAAATGTGAGAAAATTCTATTATTTTAAATTTTGAATTAAAAAATTAAGTTAAAAGATGAAAATTCAAATACATACAGAAAGGACAAAGTTGAGAATTCTTATTATTCTTTCTGGGGAAAGCCTTGTTCTCTCTCTAATTGCAGAATGAAATTGGAGAAATTTTGAGTATTAGGATTCGTCACTCATGGAGAGAGTCGTTGTGTTCGAGTAGATGAAGAAGGATAGTTTGTATGGTTTATTGTCTTACCGCCGTTTGGACAAGCATAGCAGTGTATTCCTAAAAAGCAACATACACCTTCAAAGGCTATTATTGTTGACAAGTCTAATTTCATTAGGGAACGGGAATAGTTGAAATTGTTTGTTGAGAGATCAAAAACAGTAGCAAAAATTACAGACAATCATTCCGCGGAAAAGAGGCGGCGAAGGCGAGAAGCGAAGAGGCCGGAGGAGTCGAGAAGCTTCTCGAAGGAGGTCGCGCTTGATGTTTCTGATGCGATCGGAGAGAGAAGCGTTCTCATCCCTGAGAACGCGAATATCTTCTTCGAGATTTTGGATTTTGTATTTATGCCCTAAAGATCGCATGCTGAGGAGAAGGATTCCCGTCATTGCGAAGAATTGAATGAAACTGTCCTTCCCTTTCATTGCGTGAGACAAAAACCCTAACCCTTTCTTCGATTTCTCAACGGCGGTGTCCGGTGTCGGAGAAGCTGAGGAGGAAGCCATGGCTATCAATCCACCGCAACAATCAAGATACATAATAGAACCTAAATCTTCTTTTTTCTTCACTCAATACAAATCGCAAGGAGTGTGAAGGTGAATAACCTGAATCAACCTTGCTTTTTTTTGTTATTTTTTAAAATCTTAGAAAAAATTATTCTAATTTCCAACTTTGCCCTTAATTTTTTAATTCAAAATTTAAAATAATAGAGTTTATTTACGTTTTTAATTTTAAAACATAACTGTCAGTCAGATGAGACAATATTTAATACCGTCTAATCAATTTGATGAAAATATTCTATTTAATTTAATTTTACAAAAATAACGACCTGACGTCAAAAAAGAAAGAGTATTATTTAAAATTCTGAAAGAAAATAGAAAATAGAGACTGATGAAACATTAAACCTTAAAAATACTAAGAAATCAAAACATACAAAGATATGAGTTTGACTTTATATCTATTTCTTAAGAATTATGAAGTGGTTCTGATTATCTTGTATTAGGATATTATATTTCCGTCCTTTTTTTATAGGAGATATAAAATTAAAAAGTTAGTACTCTTGTTAAATTTTATATCTAATTTAACATTTTCGTCACATAAAATTTATGCGTCATTTCTGTTTTTATATGGGAAGTAAGTATATACATATATACACAATTTTTTCATATTGTTTCAAACATTAATAAAAATATTTTTCTCAAAAAATTAAACAAAATAAGAGTTTCAAATAAAAAGAAAGTAAATAGAAAATAAGCATGTTATGTTGACTAATATTAAACACTCAAAATTAAAATAAAATTCTAAAGAAAAAAAACGATTAATTGTGTATCCTATACAATAAAATTGATATTTGCATTATTATATTATTTGAGAATAATCACAAAAATGGTTTATTTAGGTTATTAATAAAGTAAAACTGTTTTAGTAATTTCAAAATGATGAAGAGTGTGGAAAGAATAATGAGACAGTTATGTACACACATCTTTTTGATCTTATTCAATTTAAAAAAATGAATGTTGTTTATATATATATATATATATATATATATATATATATATATATATATATATATATATTCAGTCAACACAAAGATTTGTTAGTAAAATCAAGACAAGTTTGGACTACAAAAATATATTTACTTGTAACCCATGTAAAAAATTAAATTAAAAAAATTACATTTTATAATATAAGTAATGATTTTTTAATTAAAAATGTCAACATAAGGAAATGGATAAAAAAATCAATGAAAAATAAAATATTATTTTATAATATTTAATTTCTGAACTATATGAGTTAGGGTTTTTCTATTAAGATTTCATAAACAACTTCAAGAAGGAGAATAATTGTAAAGGAATATATGTCAGTCTAGATCTTAAACCTTATTGTCGATAGAGTCAAGAAACACGATGGTGTTATGTGAATTGGGGTTTCACTTTATGAAGTCTTAGAGCAAGCGGCCCATAAATGGAGTTGAGATCATTGAGGTGGTGCATAAGGAGGATTGGCATCAAGAGGAGGGTGAAAGTCATTAGGATTTAAACGATACCCTCTAATGAGAACTTTGTCACGAATCGAGCTTTCACGAGTTGAACAATCCACGCCGAGCTTGCCATTGGGTAGGTCATAGAAAAGGAGGCGTGAGTAGTGAAGGTGAGCTATGAAGTCGCGAGCGGATGAGACACAAGAAGTCGAGGGTTCAAGGGACACACAAAGTTAAGCTTGAGACATAAAGAATAGGGTTTGAGTGACACACAATAACAAATGACTCAAATAGCTCAAAAATAATTAACTATTTTTAAATATTTTATTATTTCTAAATTTGTATGTAAAATCAGTAGATAAATTCTTTTCACTTATATACAAATTTAACTTCATTACTTATGAATTCTATCATTCACAAATATTCTTGTCCTAAATATACATATAAAAATGGTAGGAAATATTTTTTTCGTTACATACAAAAAATTTCGTATGTAATTCAATTTCATAAATCTTTATGTAAAATAAATACGTAATAGTTGAATTACTTATAAATTTAAATTTTTATATAAATATAAGTAGATAAGTAAGATTTTTCTATATCAATTATATTTTTCTCTTCTCCAAATTTGTATAATGTGAAAATGAGATAAAAGAACTATATTTTCATAGACTCCTAACTTATACTTTTTTAATTGAAAAAAAAAATCCTTTCTTTTACTTTTTCATATATAGTGTAGATATTCCATATCAATATCATGATAAACTTTTATATGTAATACAAGTATATCATTCTAATTAGTTTAGAGTGTCAAACGGTAATGATAACGATAATGAGAACGACAACAACAATGACAATGATAACGATGATAACCTTTTTTGACAAGTATACCAAATCATTTCAAATAATGCAGTGAAATAAGTTTAGAGTATCGTTCTCCCAAGAGAATTGAGTTATGTTATCTAACCATAATTATTTATCAAAATCAATTTAATAACGATGAAAATTGGATTCAAGGAAACTAAAAGTAATGAAATGAACAAAATATTAGAATTTGAATGTAAAAATTGAAAGTAACCTTCGTTGGAATTGAGTTCATGACTAACATTACAGTAACTTAATAAAGTTCGCGTCAAACATCAACATCACTGTATCTTGGTTTAATCCCTTAAAACAAGTTCTAAAAATATATGTTCAATTATTAATTCTTAAGTAATTAAACATAACTCTTGCATTAAAATCTGGTGTTTATAAATGACCACAAGAATTGAAACTATTCCTAGTATAGTTTCTTTTGGTTGCTTTTCTTACGTTCATAATCAAATTTACTTCCGAGTACAATTTGAATATATAAAATACACCATACTTCCATATAATGCCAAGTAAAACAAGAAAAACATATGAATACAAAAATATATTGAACAGGAAGATTACATTAAATGTTAGTCATTACATTCAATTCTAACGAAAGAAAGATTTAGCTACTCCTAGTCATTTAAAACGTACACAGTTCTACAATTCCTTGCATACAATGTTGTCTGGATGCCTTGAAGTAGTCTCTTGAGCGTCTCTTGGTTTCTCCTAGTATTTTTTGTGCTTTAATAGGTTAGAAGATAGTTTCTTTCTTTCTGTCACGTCTTTTAAACAAACATCATTTAATAACTTTTTCATGGTTTATTAATAAATATCAATTTTAATATACATGTCTTAAATTTTATGAAATTTTGCAGTTGTATTTTGTATTGATCTTCGGGTGCATATTTGATTCTGATTTATAATCACTTTCATTTCGTGTAACTTGAAGACCAATGCAAAATGCTGGCAAAATTTCGTGGAATTTTAGATATGTTGTTTAAAATTTATATGTGTAATAAACTAAAAAAGTGAATCTTCTTGAATGAGATATGTCTATGTTTCATGAAGTATAATTTTATCATGAGTCTGACATGGTCTCTCGTACTTTGTATTCTTTCGTTTTATTTTTCTATTTTAATAAATTTTCATATGATGACAAATGAATGATGAACTTTAAAATATTCTTATAGTTGAGATGTTAAAATTCATAATAATGCTTATTATCTTATTTAAAAAGTCTCAAACTAACAATTCTGTAATCTATAAAATTTAAAAGAGTCTCTGCACATAAAAAAAAATGAAACATTTATAAATCTATAGAAACATTCAAGTAAAGTGGTGAAAGTGATAAAATAAAGAGTTGTGACTCTTTACACTAAAAAAGGACATAACATACTCATTTGACACTCTAATCTAAAATAATTTAACTATATTTATATTATTTTTTTAATTTTGTAACAAGCATAAGTAGTAAAATAAAATGTTTTCATCGCCATGATTGTGTAACATTCTAATTTTGGCTGCATGTTGATAACTTCAAACTAATATTTGTTTTTAAATCTTATCTAAATTTATAAATAACATTGACAGCCAACGTTAGAACTAAACTTAGGCACATGACATGTAGACACAAGGATTGCTAAAAATGGAACTCCAACTAATAGTACAGTTCCCACCAGATTATGGTAGTTCGCTTTATAAAACAAGAAACTTTACGAGAACACAATAACCTCGTTCCTTGTGTCTCAAACAATCTAGTTTCTTCAATAATCCATTCCAACGCGAGACACCATTACCGATCATGTTTTCCAATACTCCAACACCTGTTGTAATCAGAAGAGACAGCACCGTGATCGCAGTAAGCGGAGGTCGACATAGCAATGGTGCTGTCAAATGGGCTGTGGAACACCTCCTAAAGAAGAACTCCTCATGCATCCTTCTTCATGTTCGAACTAGGACCATGCTTACCCGTAGGTACCTTCTCCTTAGCCTTTTTAATTTTTCAACCTTAGAAAATATACACTTTTCACATAGAATTCTGATAGACAGAATATTTTTCTTTCTTTTTTGTTTTTATTTCTTTCTTTAAACAAAGTCTAAAAGTAGGTTTCTTTAATATATATATAAGTTAAACAACAATTATGTACAATGACTTTTCAAATTTGGTTTGTGCAGCTGATAATAATAATAATAATACTAATGATGCACCCAAAGGTGCTCGTCCACCAACTGAAGAAGAGTTGCACCAATTCTTTCTTCCCTTTAGAGGATTTTGTGCCAGAAAAGGGGTGTGTAATGTGTATTTCAGTGTATCTTATATCAGATTTTAAATTCTCATGTGTGTATCATTTATAATTACTATTATGGATGTTGATCATTTCAGATATCAACAAAGGAATTGGTCTTGCACGACCTTGATGTTACAAGTGCACTCATTGCTTTCGTTGATGACAATTGTATCGGCACCCTAGTTGTTGGTGCTGCTACTTCTTCCTGGGGTTCTATTCTAAGGTAGTTTATTCTCTCACATGAACATTCACATAGCAATTTTTGTATTGAATTTTAATTAATGGTTTTTTTGTGGTTTATTATAGGAGATTTAATAAAGATGATGTGTCAGCCAGTTTAGCAAAATCCTTACCAGATACATGCAGTTTATATGTTATATCAAAAGGAAAAGTACAACATATTCGACCTTCAGGTCATCATGCTCATCATCATCATCAACATGTTGAGGCCACACCAGCTAAATCTATAAAAGATATAGTCAATTTCTTAGAAAGTGATCCATTGGAGCAGCCACACAAAGATCTCAACATTAACCAAATAGCTTTTGAAGATATAGAAAGGTATGCTTTCAGCCTTAAATCATAATTCAAGTTATTGGAAGCTTTATGACTTTATTACAGTATTGATTTGTTTATATGTTCTCGCTTGAATATACAGGAAACTAATCAAAGATGCAGTAAAACACCAATCTAATAATAAACTTTGGGACTATTTACGTGAAGAAACAAATTCACCAAAAGGTCCAATCGAGTACCCTCCATCCCAAAATTCTTCTGCAAATAATACTCCTGGAAATAGTGACAGCACGGGGCAATCACTTGGTCCTTCTTTGACAAATAGGTTAAATGAAAACCAAAAAATTGTTCTAAACGCACACCATTCTAGGACCAATTCACACCATTCTATTAGGAACATTTCACACCATTCTAGGTCCAATTCACACCATTATGGGAACAATTCTTCTATAAAAGATCAAGTAAGTGTTTTATTACCTATAAAGTAGGAAAATGTCACTTTTTCACATGGTTTAGCATTTAAGAAAGTTAAAAAAATACATGATTTCATAATCATAATAAGAACCAAGTTTGCATGCACATGTATCCATTTCAAAACTTAACATATGATATAAAGCTTGAGGTTAGATTAACTTAACCTATATGCTTTACTCCCCACTTTAATCATTTGAAAGTTTTTAAACATAATTGACAAAAATTACATATCTTTTTCAAATTGCAGGTAAACTTTGATATGCAGATGAGGAAATTGAAATTAGAACTACAAAAAACTGCAGAGATGTATGGTATGGCTTGCAAAGAAGCTGTTCTAGCTACACAAAAGGTAAATTCATGTTATGACTTTTTGTTTAATGCGACGACACGTTATTACACTCTTTTGAACCGTATATGGTTCTAGTTATTGCTTATTAAGCATGTTATTAACTATTGCTTTTGTCAATTTTAAAACACAACTACTTTTCATATACAAATTATACACATGTAGTTTGATCATGTAATGAATTATCGGAATCCAATGTTGTTTATAATAATAAAAAAAAAACTGTCCAATCAGGCAATGGAGATTGAAAAGTATAGACAAGAGAAAGAACGCGATATGGAGGAAGCAAAGCTTGCTCAATCCAAAATGACTATGGAGTCAACAGAAATGTCAAAACACCTGGTAAAAATGGATTCTCAGAAGAGAAAGGAAGTTGAATTAAAAGCCAAAAGTGAGGAAGAAGAGACGATTAAAGCATTGCAGGAAGCTCTATATAACAATATTCCCTACAGAAGATATACAATTGAAGATATTGATGCTGCAACAAATAAATTCGATAATGCTTTAAAAATTGGTGAAGGTGGATATGGTCCTGTCTTTAAAGGACTTCTTGATCACACCACTGTTGCTATTAAGGCTGTGAGACCAGATTTAGCCTATGCAGAAAAACAATTTCAACAGGAGGTAATAAAATTGTAGTTTTCTTTTTACAACAATGTTTCCTTAAACCATGCCACAAGTATATAACATGAACAATTTTCATGCAGGTCATGATTTTAAGCACCATAAGACATCCAAACATGGTGCTTCTCTTAGGAGCATGTCCAGAATTTGGTTGTCTTGTGTACGAGTATATGGTAAATGGAAGCTTAGAAGATCGTCTGCTTAAAAGGGATAACAGTCCTCCAATCCCATGGAAAACGCGTTTCAAAATAGCAGCTGAGATTGCCACAGGCCTTCTTTTTCTTCATCAGACAAAGCCAGAACCCCTGGTGCATCGTGACTTGAAACCAGCAAACATTCTTTTAGACAAGAACTATGTGAGCAAGATCAGTGATGTTGGTTTGGCACGACTAGTTCCTCCTACAGTGGCTGATCAAACCACACAATATCGTTTAACTGGTGCAGCTGGAACATTTTGTTATATCGATCCTGAGTATCAACAAACAGGATTGTTGGGTGTGAAATCAGACGTATATTCATTAGGAGTGGTGTTGCTACAAATCATTACAGGAAAATCTCCAATGGGGTTGTCACATTTGGTTGAGAAGGCTCTTCTGTCAAATACTTTGAGTGAGGTGCTTGATCCAAGTGTTACAGACTGGCCAATAGGAGCAACTTCATCATTCGCTAAGTTGGCCTTAAAGTGCTGCGAGTTGAGAAAACGTGATAGACCAGACCTTGGTACTGTTGTCTTGCCGGAGTTAAATAGAATATCGAGGTTGTGGGACGATGAAAACATATATCCCCTCAGAAATTATCACATGGCTTGAGACCATCTTGATCCTACCCAATCTCCACGAGCAATCAAGTATTGTTTTCTTGTAAAAATTTGATCATATATTATTAGAAGATTGGTAAAAGATAACAACCCATGATTCAATGTTATACAATAAAATTTTGCATTCTTGATATTTTTTTCAATGAACTTCGTGCACGATATACTAGTTATTGAATTTTGATGTAATTGTTGGTTTTGTTTACAAATATGGGACAATTTAACACTTCACTTATTAATCTGGTGTAAGTTTAAAAAAAAAAATACAAGGTAAGTTATCTACAAGGCTTTAATACAATGAAGGCCTGCCAATTAGACATGATCATAATTAGACTGAACCGCGTTGATATACGACTTTTTTTTGTATTAAAGTTGTGTCATGTTGTTACAATTTTAATTTTTTATTGATATCGAGCAATTTAACACTGAAATTACCAATTTGGGACAAGTTTTTAAAAATTACAACTTGAGGTAAGTCATGTTATAACGTAACATGACTTTGGAACAAATTTTTAAAAAAATTACAACTTGAAGTTTTGTCAAGGTGATGACTTAATACAAATAAGTTATGTGAATGTAAACATGACTTTAATCATGTCAATTAGGAAAATATGTTAGATCTTCTTTTCATAAAAAAGTCTCAATCAATATGTAATTCTAGTTTTTCCATTATCCATTCTGAAATATGGAGACCTAATCGTATCTCTTCCTTTGATTTTAGATATTTTGTTACTTTCATCATCGATGAATATTCAAGTTGTACTTTTAACTTATGAAAAATCGTTATGAATTTTTAACTATCTTTACATTATTTTTTAGTGAAATCAAGAATCAATTTGGTCAAAAAATCAAAATATTAAGAAGTGATAATGCAAAAGAGTATTTCTCATCCTCCTTCTCTGCTATCTTGAGTTTCCATGGTATCTTACATCAGTCTACTTGTTCTCATATACCGCAGCAAAATGGTATAGGAGAACGAAAAAATAGACACTTGGTTGAAACTGCCTGCACCATTTTGCTTGGTGTCCATATTCCTATCGATAACTGGGAGATGTTAACTGCATGTTATCTTATTAATAGGATGTCATCCTCCTCTCTTGATAATAAAATCCATTTCTCTGTTTTGTTTCCTAATGATTTTCTCTTTCATACATCTCCCCGAGTGTTTTGTTCATGACATGTCTTCAGATCTAGACAAACTCTCCGCTCATGCTCTCAAATGTGTCTTCTTAGGCTATTCTCTACTCTAAAAAGGATATCGATGTTACTCTCCTAAAACTAAGAAGTATTACATGTCTGCCAATGTCACATTCTTTGAACAGACTCCTTATTTCTCTCCATCTATTTTCTATCCTCCAGCACGTCCTTCCTATTCTAGTAGTTGTGTCAAATAACTTCCATGTCTTTGTCATTCCACGTCTTGATCCTAATCTTTTTGCACCTGTTTCTCCACATACTGAGATCATCCGAGGACCTTAATGAATAATTCACTTCCCCAAGACAATAGTGAATCTCCTACTTGATATTCTTTTTCGGTCTATCTTGACACAATATTTTTATAGGTTTAATACCTATTTTGGTCCTTAGATTGATAGGGTTTGTTCAAAGTTGTCCTACCTTTTTTCAGTCGTTCAAAGTTATCCCACGTTTTGTAAAAAACGGTTCAAATTGATCCTTTTTACTTACGGCGTTAGAAAACTAACGGAACTTGGCCAACCTGTCCAATTTTTATTACGTGGCAACTGTGTGGCCTGATTGACGTGGCACCTAGTATTTCAAAATATCTAGGGTTTATTTTTTCACCCAAAAACCAATGAACGTCAACATCCGCCACCGCGCCATTCCAGTGCAACCGAAGACGTCATCGACACTGTGTTTGGCGTCGCCGTCGGTGACACTCCCATTCTTCCTACATGACACAATCCCCCAATGAAAGTTGCTATTAACTTTATCAACTACTTCCACTCATCTCCCCTACCACACTGAACCTTTTCTTCGAGTTTCACTAATATTTCATGAAGATTGTTGTTAATACATGGCTTTTATAAATTTAATTTTTGCAGTAAAATTCAGCACAAAAATGTTGTTAAATTTGTTGGCGCTTGTACAAACCCCCAAACCTGTACCTGGTCACAGGTAAAACTGGTTCTTGTTATTACTTCTCTTATTTATTAAGGGGTCAATGTAATGGGAAAAAGATACTGTCAATTTCAATGCACATTTCTTTTCACAGAATACATGCCTGGTGGAAGTATGTTCGACTTTTTGCATAAATAGAAGACAACCCTTGCTCTTCCATCTTTACTCAAAGTGGCCATTGATGTTTCCGAAGGAATGAAATATTTGCATCAGAATAATATCATACATCGTGACCTTAAAGCGGCTAATCTTTTTTTTTTTTTCTGATAAACAATACTTAATGCTAACATGGTTTTAGTACTGCTTTTGGTTGCCTATGCGCTTTGCAAAAGAAAAATGTAACAATATACAACGGTAGGCACTCTGGTTTTTTTCATGGAGGCTTTATTTGGTTATGTAAAACAACTAAAAAAACTGATATTTCTTGTCTTCTACTGCTTACTGTATTGATTATGATTAAACTTATGATTCCCTTGACATATGGAAGGTTATTGAACATAGACCATATGATCACAAAGCCGATGTCTTTAGCTTTGCCATTGTGCTTTGGAAACTGCTCACAGGAAAGGTAGCACCTTTCCCTTTTACTTTCTCTTGTTTGATATTCATGGAACCAAAAACTAGTTTCCAAATGAAAATTGAATTACTCTCTTTACTCTGTAAACTATATTAACCTCTTTATATTGAAGAAGTACTGAGCAGAAATTTCTAGTTTCCCTTAATCTTCATTAAATGTTCTGCTCTGAAAGCCATGTCGAGACATTTCAAATGTTTGAAGGATAGGATTTTGGGGACAGATTCAAGCAACAAGAAAGAGGATGACCTTGAAGATGAGACTCTTCCCAATTTTGCTGGCGGGATGGTTCACATCGTATTCCTCCTTGGTTTGAAGTAGAATCTTCAGGTAACCTGGTAACGTTGCCACGTAATAAAAATTGGACACGTCACACAGTTGCCACGTAATACAAATTGGACAGGTTGGCAAAGTTCCGTTAGTTTTCTAACGCCGTAAGGAAAAATGATCAATTTCAACCGTTTTTTACAAAACATGGAATAACTTTGAACGACTGAAAAAAGGCAGGACAACTTTGAACTAATCATACAAATCTAAGGACCAAAATAGGTATTAAACCTACTTTTATATTGAAGTTATAGTACATTGGTACAACTTATTCATATTGAAGTCGTGGTATGACTCACCTCAAATTTTAATTCTTTTAAAACTTAAACTGGATTATTGATAATTTTAGTGCTAAATTATCCTATATCAATAAAAAAAAACCCAAATTATTCTTGTTTATTAAATAATATATTTTATACTTTTTATGTTATCATATAAAAATTTTATTTATTTTTTAATCATGTGCCAGGTTATCCCTTAGACATTATATTTATGAAAGAGTAGTATTTCACATTCTTAATGTTATTTTTTTTTTATGTTTTACTTCACAACTCATTATATTATAGGAGATTTTTTTTTTACATTATCGGAGAAACAAAAAGTACATGCTTGTAAAGGAAAATGAAATTGTTCTTACCATATTTTGCCAAGATGTATTAGTACGAGGCTCTTAAGAGAGAAACTATTTCATCTTGATGAAAAAACTTAAAGTTTTGAGGAGAAACAGAGGAAAATTTACCTATAAAAAACAGTTTTATGTTAGTCAATAAAAGACTAATGATAATAAGTGTATATAATATAAAGTGAGTCCCATAAATAGTGTCAATTTAGTATTATTTGTAATAGAATAATGTATTTACAAGCTTCCTAGTTCATCAGTAAATAAATTTAAAAATATTGTATTACATGAATATAATAAAATATTATTTCTTGAAGATATGAATATAATAAAATATTATTTCTTGAAGATATAAGATAATTAATTAGTATATCGTAATAATATGGAGAGATTTATAACATAATATCTTAAAAATATAATAGAATATGATAATTGTAGATATATATAATTTATATTTTTATTATGTTTATGAATAGTTAATTGGATAATATGAAAAGTAATATAGTTTAAAAAAATATAATTTTCACTACAAAAATTGGGAATTTTACCGGGTTTTTTTAATATTACTGACGGTTTTAACTTCCGGAAAGTGCTTTTCCCACGGTTGTGGAAACCGTTGGGAAAACATGCGACGCCAAGTAAGTACTGCTAGAAATAACAGGGTTTTTCGGAAACCGCCGGAAATAGCGGGGATTTTTGAAAACCCCCGAAAATTCCAAGGGTTTTGTTAAAACCGCCGGTAATTCTAGGGGTTACTCAAAAATCGACGGTACTGTCTGGGGTTCTCTCAAAACCGCTGGTACTACCTTATCCTACGCATGTGGATTTCCTAACTGTCTATATTTCGCACTTCCCATTGCAAAAACCTATTAAGATTAAAGGGAACCCGAGTTCCTTTTACCAAAGATTGAAAAATGCCCTTGTGTTTCAGTTAAACCAATGAAATGTTACTTTTGTGCCTTTATTTTGGAGGAGACTCTCTAATGGATGCAACAATGAAGACATTAAGCATGAATATATTATTTCTTCCTCAATTGAAGAACGAACTTCAAATGTAGATCCTTATTGCTCAAGAGCCATCTATGGGAGAGGAAAATTTCTTAAGAGTTGCTGCTCAGTTTTTGGGAACTGGTTTTTCAATTGCATAGGAATAATCAAATTGTAAATATAATTTAGTATACATGTGTGCAATTATATACAACAACTTTGACCCTTATTTTTATCCTGATGTGTGACTGCATTTGAAATTTGGAACTGATTCAAATGATAATTCACAGAAATTATGTGTAAAGATAACACAAATTTGGCTTATAATTGGAAGTCTTGACTGTGACATGACCAAGAACAGCAAAATAATCGGTTGAGGAAGCCACAGCAGCATGATCAGGACTTAATGGTCTTGATTTCAGTTCCATTTATTTGGGTGGAGCATTTGACCACCATTTTGCCATTCAGTTGAGGAAGCCACAACAGCATGATCAGGATGACTTCTTATTCTTTTCGTCACCTTCATCCACGATGACTGTTTTTGAATTTCCAAAAGGTGTAACTTATTATTCAAATAAGTTAAACACAAAATGAATAAGAGGTTGAAGATAATATAAAACCCAAGCAAGGCTCCAATGCAGATCCAAAACCAATATTCTTCAGTAAAGAAGCCTCTAGATTTGAGAAGCGCCTTTCCAACTGTAGGTGCATCGATTCTAGAGTCTGTATTCGGCTGTAAAAGATAAAGAAAAACGATGTTTAACAATGCTTAAAGTTCATAGAATATAATCAACTAACGCCTAAAACAAATTCATCTTGATGTTTGCAAGTATGTAACCAAGCTATGAGAAAAATGAATTCTTACTTTACTCCATCTTTCGTCTAAGAATTCATTCATTACTATGGCATTCTGACCATACATCATAGGAGATAAATAATAGCCCATATCATCCATGGCTCAATGTCCTCTACAAACACCAAAAGAAAACATGTTGCAATAGTTCTAACTAAAAAAGAAGAATTAAGAAAAGCTTAACAAATTTTGATCCAACTAAAGCTTCACTAAACTAAGAGATCTATCCAAAATTAAGAAAAATGAAATGAAACCTTTGAGTAGCAACGCATCTATAAGTCTGTTATAGTAGTTGATGCCCGCCAAGTTAACTTCTCCAAATCTACCTTCTGTTCACAATCATTGCATATTCTGCTTGTCAATTGACAATCGTAAACAAGATACAGTCACAAATATGTCATAGTAGATGCAAACTTCCTATATAGAAATAGCTAGAATTTATGAATATGATATATAGAACTGAACAGAAACTTAACCTGATACCGATGGTATTGATCAACAACAACGTCACCATTGCTTCCATCATCTATACTACCCGCAATACATGGACTTGCGAAAGTTGAAGCTTGAACAATATGTAAAACATTAAGAAAATCAGAACTGGAATACAAAAACTAGTTTTTGAGGCTCTTGGTCTGATCACCTGCTGTGTGAGAGAAGACATCCCAGTTGCTCAACCCTTTACCGTCACTAGAGTAAGCTCCTTCATACTATGAAGAATATTAAATAGACCATGTTTAGAACGCAAAGAGTTGAGTTAAGTTCTTGGGGTTATTTCGGAATTTGGTTAATGGGGTCATTAATATGGCAATGTTGATTGGTGAAAAATCAAGAACAAGAAGATGATGGCAAACCTGGTAGGAAGAAGAAGCAGTGCCAAAGAGAAAAGGTGGAGATGGATCTGATCCCAGTGAAATTGGCAGCAGAGAGCACATGAACAGGAACAAAATTATCTCTAAAACCAATCCTTCCTTAAATCCACAGAACCCCATTGCATTGTCTTCTTAATATGGCAATTTTCTTATCCAATCTCAATAATATCAACAATTCACTTTTTCATTGCTCCATGCGAATGTGCTATAAAAAGATCTTGACAACTCTATTATTAAAATATTTGGTTTATGATTGCTTGTAAAAGTATGATTATCCAAAAATTAGTGTATAATACCTACCACTCCCAACTACTTACGAGTCCTGTACATGAAATTTTTTTCAAGATTAGGTGGATTGACAATGAAAGAAAATAGTATAATTTATATTATTCTTAATCATGCAACACACTTTTATTTTTAATCATAAAGACTCGCTGACAGTAAAGAATTTATGAAAAAAAAGTTATAAACTAAACCCCACTGGCAATAGCCCAGAGGTCTTTAAGTATTATTTTTAGTGTTTAAACATGATGTAGATAGCCGTTAAAGCATCTCATCACATTCTTTTGGCTAGTGTAGTAAAACTCATTTTGATGGCTCTACCCTAGTTCCATACTTACATGTGCCTTGAACACTTGCATAATAGAGAGATAGTTACAAGAGAGGGAGATGTCCAAAGGGTGTGTAGATGATTAAAAACATTCTACCCTGCACACAAATCAAACAAAAAAATTGGTTGTTAGAAATTATGGCATTCAATCAATACAACAAATTTCTTCTTAAATACTCACAATTAACTTATTTATATATCAAAATTAAGAATTTGAAAACCCTGTGTGAGGATATTTCTGTTTCCTTTTTATATTCTCTGTCATGTCTGTTTTATGTAAGTTGATGGATGAGAAGCTTAAATTCATAATCAAGTTTTATTACATGCAAATGAAAATTACAAAATTTGTTGTCTTAGATGAGGAATCATCCCCAAGAAGTAGGGGAAAACCTGGACTTTAGATGAGGGTTTGGTCTTGACCATTGAAGGGAACAATTGTCAAGATCGCCAAGCCTGTAACACTCTGCATTCAATGAATCGGCACTGCAAACATGAAATATACAAACTTTAGGGCAAATTGGATGATTCAATTGAAAAATACATGAGGTTTATTTAGGTTTTGGGAAAATAGGTATTACAATAGCTGAACCAGAGTGCGTCGAAGCTAGCATTGCTCGATACTTTGCGATTAGGGGTGAAGCTTAAAGCTTCCTACTCCTCCGACTGGATTTTTCTCTTCGTTCCTCTGGCGTTTATGCTCATCGCCGACATCGCGGTTCTCAGCGTCGTCTTTGTTAGGGATGTGAGCTTGGTTGATTGTGTCGGAAAGTGAAGCGGGTATTCTTCGAAAGGAGTTGTCGTCGGAAAATAGGGAGACAGTGGTTGCGATGTCCTGCTCCGTCACGTTGTAGAAGAGAAGCCATATTGAGATGCAAAGAGAAGCCATGGAGGCCAAAGAAGTCCAGAGGCAGCGAAAAAAACGAAAACCTGGAGAAAATGAAAAGGTGAATTGAAAGTGCGGCCAGGAGAATTAAGTTTTAACTAAAACTCTCAAAAACATTTCGAGGTTTTAAACCGTCGAAATAAATCCTCCACTATAATCTATTATTTTTGTAGTGTTTGTAGAGATATTATTAAAAAATTACGGGACAATTACTTTTAAGAAATTACTTTATCATTTTAAAATAAAAATTATTAATTAATTTATTTTATTGAATAAATAAGTTAATTTTATTTATTACAAAATAAAATTGTCCAATTATATATATATATATATATATATATATATATATATTAATAACTTTATGATTTTAAAGCAATTCACTAAACAAAAGATTATTAAAATAAAAAGTATTTCTCAAATTCATATTAAAGTGAAAATATGCATAAAATTAATTACAAAATAGTTTTTTTTATGATTTTTAGTAATATTATAGTTAATGTTTGATCGAAATAACTATTATTTATCGATAAATATGAAAAAAAAATAATTTAAAAAGTGTACATCACTATTATACACTATATTATATTATATGAAAGCGAAAAATAACAAACAAAAACACAATAACATTTAATCTTTTGTATTAGTAAGAGGGTATATATGTTTATCTTATTTTATCTAACCCGAATTAATCTATTCAAACTTTTAAATTCCATTACTTTTAAAATATAATTGTTATACTTTGTAATAAAACTTGATATATTATTTTTATTTTATATTTTTATTAATTTTATTATTTAAAAATTAGAATAAAATACATTTAATTGGTATAATTAAATAACTACATAAAAAAATATCTGTCACTATACATGCACACTTTTTAATAATACGTAAAATAAACTCTATATTCGGTCTTTTAATATTTTCTTATCTACAATCCAGTATATATTTTATTCTTTATTTTTTTTACCAAACATTAACTATATATTTTATTTTTTTATCTTTCTTTTACCAAACATTAACTATATATCTTTTATCTTTAAATCTTTTGGTATTTCTTTACGGGACCAGAATACTAAATCCCTTACATCTTTTCTTCTTCTTTTTAACACTTATTCTGTTGGCTCACCAAGAGAACCTATATAACGACTCTTAAACCCTAAAACCCCGCACGACGCAAACAACAGCAGAGACTAGGAAGAGCAATTTATCGGAGTAGAATACTCGCGGTGGACTTTGACAGCGGACGGTGGAGTATATTTGATCGGCGGCAAACACTCACACCACAATCCTAACCTTCACTAATTAACTTAATGGTTTTTGTTTTCTTTTAAATTTTATTTTTCTCTTTTTAATATTTCATTGTTCAGTTTGTATACAAGTGTTTCAGCTTCAAATGGCTATTGACGGTAGTTTCAACCTTCATTCTTCGCTTCGGAGACTTCTTGATCGTTGTCCAAAGCTCCGGTGTTTTCCGCAGTTTGAGTCGCTCGAACAGAGGGTATTGCCTCCATTCTGGATTGTTTGCTCGCATTTTTTATGTAAAAAGAGAATCTTAATTGTACACTTTGAAGAATTTCTTTTCCTTGTGAAGAATTCAATACAATTCAACTGTATTTTGTACACTTTGAATTTTGAAAATGCATAATGTTATTATTGGAATATGTTGTATAAGAAAGTCTGACAACTTAGTACTACTGTAGAAACTTTTGGAAATCACACAGTTTTTGTGTATCCCACTCTTGTTTGATGAGCTCCACTCATGATTTAACACTCTTCCCTAAATTTTAACCGATGAGAGAAACACTCTGCTTTTGTATTATTTTTTTGTTTATCATGTTTTTCTTTTCTGGACAGGGAGAGGTGACAGAAGAGGAAGTTGTTAATGAGCTAGGAGGGGTGTTTCTGCACCCGAGTTATACAATTCCATTGATGGGCTGTTTCCGACCGATTGCTCAACGAATTGTAGATAAAGCTGTTGCTTTGCTTCGTCTTGTGCCAAATTTGAGGTCTATTCCGGAGGACCCTGCTTGTGAGGATGATCGTGACAGTATTTTGGATGGGGTCGTGAATATCATAGAATTTTATAGTCAACAGGGAAGGGGTCTGGACCTTCATGAGCTTGCCTGTCTAGCTTTCTGTCGTGCTCTTGACATGGGTCCTTTTCTGTTGAGGTTCATATATTTCCGAGTCTTCTATTCGATAACAATGCTTATCTTTGTATTTGTTCCTCCACTTTGTCCTAAATAAAAGAAATGCTCTGCTCATCCCCTTGAAACTATATTTAATAATGTTAAGTGTTAGAAAAATACTTGTAAAGGTAAAAACTATTATTATTTTAAAATGAGTTTTGATACTTCAATATTATTATTATTATTTTAAAATGAAATCATAGTTCATTGTGCTCTCTGAATCTTTGCGTAATTATAAAGTGTACAGGGATGTCTGCGTTTTGAGGCAGTTCTTTTAATATTGTTGGTTTACTGTAACTTTAAAATGAAATTGAGGTTCTTTTAGTATTGTTGCATTACTGTAATTGTTTTAGTGATCTGAGTTTTTTTTTTCTAGCTTGTTTTGTTCTGGCTTATTTTTTAATAACATTATGTGTTCTTCTTTGCTTCTTGACGCAGTTCTATATTAAGCTATTTCAATTTTGCTCCTGCTCCATTTGAAAGATTTTCACTGAAACAAGTTATGGTTAGTATATTTCTTTGTAAAGGTTTTTTGAGAAATAATTTTGAGTCATGCTTCTGCATATTGCTAAGTAATGCCTTAACACAGGTTGAGACCCATGAACTGCATGTTGCACAAATATCATACCGTTTCCTTCTAATGGAAAGTGAAATTTTCTCAAAGCTTTGGGACTGGTCTTGTTTTCTTGACCTCGTAAAAGAATCATGCAAATCAGATCTTAAATGGTGTGGGGTGCAGGTATTGAGCGTTCTGCTCAAATTAGGCTATAAAGCCACTGAAAACCTAAATGTTGGGGCTGAAGAAGCTTTTTCTTGTCTATTGCGGTTAGTAATGTTTACTGACTTTTGGCCAAATGTTGTACTTAAATATAGTGTGTGTTTAGTTACAAATCTTAAACTTTCTATATTCAGCTGGGAAGAGTTCTGTCAGGACACGTCACTAGAGAAAGTTGGTTGCTATGTCAAGCCAATAGCAGACTATGTGTCCAGTTCCCCAGATGGAACCATGGTTTTGAATAATGAGAACTGTTTAAAATCCTCTGGCTTTAATTATCTGTCGGTTAGTTCACCAAAACTTCGTGAGTTGCCACAACATTTAAAGAGGCAACGACTTACCACAAGGTACATGTTATATTAATCGTATTTGAAATGCTGATGTTTCTGACATGTATTAGGATTTTACTTTTTAGATAATATGCACTTACTTTTATAGTGCTGGAATTATAAAATGATTCTTTTTATGCTTTTCCTTGTTTTATTTTTTCTTGTAGCTTTTCTTTGAAAACTTTATAACATTCCGTATTTCATTTAGATTACCCTTGATTTTGACTTGACGTCTTCTGTAATTTTAGGGATGATATATCAATGAGTAATACATTTGTATTGACCCCAACGGTGAAGAAAAGTTATGATAGAGTTCTTTTGGCCATCAGTCAGAAGTGGCCTGTTCTTTTATATGGCCCCACTGGTTCTGGAAAATCCGCTCTCATTGCCAAGCTGGCTCAGGATAGTGGAAATCGAGGTATGCCTTAGTATTTACTGGTTAGTTATTATTATTTGTTTTCCCTTGTCTACAAATTGATTGAGCATATAGAGATGAAAGAACATATCATAGGTTTTTTTTTTTATTTTTATCGGGGGCAGCTGGGTGGTTTGGACTATATGGGTAAATTAATATTCATTACATGCTTAATGGAGAATGGAAACTATAGATTGGTTTTGTACATACTTTTTTCTTCATGATTTAAGTGAAGAGAAATATATTAAACTAGAGCCCTTTTTGGGCCTCCTTGACACTATTACTTCTTCATCTCACTTGAATAAAAGGGTTTTGGCGCCTTGATCTTGCTATGGATTTGTTGTATAATAATTTACCCCAGTTGCTCACTTGTTCTTTGAATAGGAATTCTTTTTTCTTGATGAAAAGTAATTGAAATTCAAGACTCAGATAAGATCTAGTCTTTTATTTGGACTGCGGTACTTGGTAGAGGTAATAGTGAGGATATGTTGCAAATAAATAGGTCAAGCTAGGTTCTTTCCCTTGGTATGTGTGTAGTTTGTGGTGCATGATCAAAATCTGCATCTAATATGTTTTTACATTATTCATCTAATATTTTTTCATGGCACTTTATATCAGCATTTCCAGTGAATGTTGGTGTCTTAGGTCCGTGTTCCAATTTTTAATCAGTCTTCAGTTTTTGGTATAACTGGAGGTCAAATTTTTGTTTTAATTTGGTGTTTGGCATTGATTCAGTGCAAAACTTTTTTGCGTTCTTCCATATTGTTTATTTTTTAATTGTTTAATATTTTATAGTTTGTTTTGGAGGATTGCATATCCTCTTTACCTTCTCTTCATCTCAATAGATGCATGTTTGGAAATGCTTAAATTTTGAAAATAATGTAGTTATTTTTCAAAATCTATTAAGAGGAAGCTAGTAAAAGTAAGAGCTTATTTTCAGAAATAAGTTGAAACTTGCACTAAATTTCTTCTTTTATTCTTGTTTGCATCAATAATTTTTTATGCTCTTATTTTCAGTTCTATCCATCCAGATGGATGACCAAATCGATGGTAGAACATTGGTTGGAGCTTATGTCTGTACAGATAGGCCTGGGGAGTTTAGATGGCAGCCTGGGTCACTTACCCAGGTTTGTTTTGATAGTTTCTATCATATCTAATCATCAAACTGATTCAGATTTCTTGCAATGTATGCCTAGGAGTAGGCTTCTTATTATACTTGTGTGTTGTCTTAATCTCAGGCTGTGCAGAAAGGGTTGTGGATTGTTTTTGAGGATATCAACAAAGCACCATCTGATTTGCACTCCATATTAGTGCCTTTATTGGAAGGGGCTGGTTCATTTGCAACAGGACACGGGGAGGTGATTTCTTTCACATTACAGTTCTTAAATGATGTTATTGGAGTCAGTGTGTTATATGTTGTTTTTTCAGGTTTAGTTTGGTATGTTTAATATGTTTATCACATTTTGAAGTCGTCTGAAAGAATGACCATCCTTATTGAAACTTTATCCAAGTGTTGAATGTTTTGATATTCTGTTTCCAATTTTTGGGATAAGGATATTCTAGTTGAAGGATTGAAAGGAAGTAAATCCGACGTAGGTTAAGAATTCCACTTAAGCAGAGCAGTAGGACAAGTAGAAAAAGTGACTAAAATGCTACAAGCTAGCCTATGCATAGTAGTGAAGCAGTTCACTTTAAACAGAGCCATATGTGGAGATGGTGTAGATCCAAAGAGAAACCAAGTTGACAATTATAAACAACTTTAATATGGACACGTCTCTCCATTAAGATACAATAAAACTCTGATTAAATCATAGTCTGTGCTTTTTAAAAGCCTTCAAAATATATTATGTAATTCTGCACCTAGGTGAAAATATTTATCTTGTGTGCACCACGAACCGTAATCACAATTCACTAGAAAGTATCTGCTTTGTAAGTCATGTCAATTTTCTAATAATTGTTTTTAATTTCATTTTTTATGCTACATTTGGGTGAAACTAGTGTAAATGTCACCAAAGTGCTAAATTTCATGTAAACTTTTCTGTCTGTTCCTCTGTAATTGTCACTAACTGTTGAAACATTACATATTCTTCAGGTAGTAAGGGTGGCTGAATCTTTTAGAATTTTTTCAACTATTGCTGTTTCTAAGCTTGACACATTTGAGAGTGCAGGTTTTTACCTTACATCTTTCAATTTTTTTTATTTCATTATAATTTTTACAACATGACATTTTTTTTGATGCCCATGTTAGTTTGGTACTTTAGTATGAATCCTTTCCAATGAATGTTGGTTATAAGACCAGACCAAACATTTTGTGGAAGTGCACAGTAAATGCAGTCCTTTGATACAGTATGTTGAAACATGACGCATGCATCTTTGAAGGAACACAACATGAAATTGTTTCAAGTTCTTCGCATCTGTGGATTCCCAGGATGCATGCATCTCTGTTTCGATGGCCTATCATTGCTTCCATTTACTGTGGATATTTTTATATGGTAAAAATTTCATTTATAAGATTTTTGGCAGACTATTGGTGCTTTTTAATCCATCCACCTTACAGAGGGAAAACTTGGTTGTTTTTGTTGAACAAACTTTATTCTTTTCTCTTTTTTTGGACTATGAGATGCTGACCTTTTTGTTCTGGAAGGTCAAAATTCATTTAGTGTCTTTTGGAGAAGAGTGATGGTTCCGCCTCTTGATAATAAAGACTTGCAAGAGACACTTAAAGTGAGGTATCCGGATTTGGAGCTTTACGTTAGCCAACTCATAGGTATTGATATGATGTTTTGTTAATTTGTAGTTTCATGCAAACACATGTTTATTTTGTAAGAACTTTAAGTGATGCATTCATTATTATATTGCTGCTGAACATATCTGTGTATGTATGCCTGTAAACTTTTTGGCAGAAACCTTTGAAAGGGTAAACAATATTTCCATGCTTCAATTTGTGGGTTTCCACCCAGGAAATTCTTCTTCTGGTTACTGTCCCTGCAGGTTCTCGTTAAGGTAATTAAAATAATAATATTTTTACTGTGCTTGTTTTTTCATTTTTCAATTGTTGATATGACTTTTGATTATCCGTGACAGGGATCTCCTTAAATGGTGCAAAAGGATTGCGGGTTTAGGATTTAGCCTTGATGGTAGTTTATCTGAAAACCAATGTTTTTTGGTGTATAAGGAGGTCTGACTTTTAAGTTCTTATATCTTTTATTTTCCTCATAATATATTTCCTAGACTTGGTTCATGTTTAACTATTGTCTTGTATCTCAGGCTGTTGACATATTTGCATCCTCTTCGTCTTCAATTAAAAACCGTTTGTCAGTAATGAAAGAAATTGCTGAGTTGTGGAAATTACCTGTTTCTGCTGCTGAGACCTTGTATCCCTTAGACAAACCTATAATTCAGGTTTTATCTAATGCAATTGAAATCTTTGCTTCATGATTTTGCTACATCAGTTTCTCAATTCTGTATGTTAAATGCAGGATTCTATAACATATTTAAGAATAGGCCGAGTTTCCCTGCATTACACTGAAAAACCTGTAAGTATTGAGTCTAGTCTGTTGATGACTTTGAGTTTAAATGATGATACAATTTTGGTAAAAGGTCTCATTTTCCCTTGGGATTGCTATTTTTGGTTTTAATGCAGTTACAACAACATAAAAGACCTTTTGTTGAGATTCGTAGTTCTTTGCATGTTTTGGAGCGGATAGCATGTTCTGTCAAGTATAATGAGCCTGTACTCTTGGTTGGAGAAACTGGTACTGGGAAGACTACCATTGTCCAAAATTTGGCTTTAAGGCTTGGCCAAAAGCTTACAGTTTTTGTATGTTACGATTTTTTTCTATTTTCTATTATTATTATGTGTCATTTATAATTGTGTTTGAAGTTTTGTGACACATGACTGTGGTTTTTTTGTCCAGAATCTTAGTCAGCAAAGTGATGTTGCTGACTTACTAGGGGGTTTTAAGCCTATGGATGCTCAGTCTGTCTATTTGTCCCTTTATAAAGAGTTCAAAGAACTGTTTACAAAGACATTTTCTGTAAAGGTATTTATTTTTGACTTTTGATTTATATTTTTGTGTCCAGTCTTTGCTAATGGCTCTATTGCTTTGCTGCTGTTTAGAATAATGGAGGCTTTATTACTTATCTACATGAGTATATAGAAAGTCATCGAAAGAAGTTTTTGATTGATAAGAATGGGGAAGATCTGTTGAAAGGATTGCAAATAGCAGTTGGAAAGTCAGTTAAGCTTATACAACCTGGATCTTCCAAAAGGCGTAAAAGACCATTAGAAGAACAAATAATCCAATCTTGGGAGAGATTTTGCATAAAACTGCATAATGTCTGTCAAAGTAATCCTTCTTCAACGATGATGTTTTCTTTTGTCGAAGGAAGTTTTGTTACTGCACTTAGAAAGGGTGAGTGGATTTTGCTTGATGAGGTGAATTTGGCTCCTCAAGAAACCTTGCAAAGAATTGTTGGTGTTCTAGAAGGGGAACATGGTGTGCTATGTTTAGCTGAAAGAGGTGATACAGATTATATACATCGCCATCCAAACTTCCGTATATTTGCCTGCATGAATCCAGCAACAGATGCAGGGAAGCGGGATTTGCCCTTCTCTTTAAGGAGTAGATTTACTGAGTATTTTGTCGATGATGTTTTGAATGATGAGGATTTAAGTCTATTTATTAGTCAATTCATTAGTAGTGGCTACATGGATCAACAGTTGGTTAATAAAATTGTTTCTTTCTATAAAGAAGCAAAAAAGGAATCTGAAGAGAGGTTGCAAGATGGTGCCAACCAGAAACCTCAGTACAGTTTAAGGTCCCTTTATCGTGCTCTGGAGTATATGCAGAAGGCAGAAAGAAAATTTGGATTGCAAAAGGCATTATATGATGGGTTTAATATGTTTTTTGTCTCTTTGTTGGATGGATCTAGTGCTGAAATTATGAGGAAAAAAATATCATCTCTTCTGTTAGGAGGTCATATGCCTCCACATGTACATCTTTCCCGCTATTTAGAGAAGTCCAAATCTGATGGATCTTCAGGGAATTATGTTCAAACTAAATCTGTACAGGAGCATCTTGGCAATTTGGCACGTGCTGTTCTAATGAGATATCCCATCCTCTTACAAGGTCCCACATCCAGTGGGAAAACTAGCCTTGTTCGATATCTTGCTGCAATAACTGGTCATGATTTTGTAAGAATCAACAATCATGAACATACTGATTTGCAGGAGTATCTTGGTTCTTATATAACTGACACTACTGGAAAGCTTGTTTTTAATGAAGGTGTTTTGGTTAAAGCTGTAAGAAATGGTCACTGGATTGTACTTGACGAGCTTAATTTGGCTCCATCTGATGTGTTGGAGGCATTGAACCGATTGCTTGATGATAACAGAGAGCTTTTTGTTCCTGAGCTGCAAGAAAGAATTCAAGCTCATCCAAACTTTATGCTTTTTGCTACTCAAAATCCGCCTACACTATATGGTGGCCGCAAAATGTTGTCCCGGGCATTTCGTAATCGTTTTGTTGAGATTCATGTTGGTGAAATTCCAGACAATGAGCTCAGCAAAATACTGGAGGATAGATGTAAAATCTATGTAGGTCATGCTGAAAAAATGGTTGAAGTGATGAAGGATCTTCGATTGCACAGACAGAGTAGCCGGGTCTTTGCTGGCAAACATGGATTTATAACACCTCGAGATTTGTTTCGTTGGGCTGATCGTACCCAGAGATTTGGTAACTCTAATGAAGATTTGGCCAAAGATGGCTACTATCTTTTGGCAGAAAGGCTACGGGATGAGGATGAGAAGTCTGTCGTTCAAGAAATTCTGGAAAAGTACTTTCGAGTTAAACTGAATATAAAAAGTTTGTATGAACAGGTATTGTTCTTTCTTTTAGTACATGTTGTTTCCTTTTTCAATACCTAAAGGATGGAGAGGGAGGTTGGAAATTAAATTTTATCTCTACTTTTTTAACTGTATTTCAGATATCATGTAGAGACAACTCTTCCAATTTGTTAGTTGGCTTTGGAGGTTCAGATGGTCTAGAAAGGTATGAGCTTGTTGTTGTCTTTCCCTTTTGGTCCAAAATCTTAGGTTCAATGCCTCTAATTGTTTTTTTATGCAGTGTACTCTTGACCAAAGGTATGCAGAGGTTGTACTTCCTCGTGGAACGCTGCTATAACTTACGTGAGCCTGTACTGCTTGTTGGAGAAACAGGTGGAGGAAAGACTACTGTGTGCCAGTTATTAAGTGCTTGTTTGCAGTTAAAATTACGCACCTTGAATTGCCATCAATATACAGAAACATCTGATTTTATTGGGGTGGGTTTTCTCATGCCTTTTCCTTTAGTAATTCTTGTAAGGACTTCAACCAGAAATACATATATTACTATTATTAGCTGAAGGTCTTACTAGAAATTTTTTTGCAGGGATTCCGTCCTACACGAGAGAGATCTGCATTAATTTCTGGGTATAAAGAGATAATTGAAAAGTTAAAGAAACTAAAGACTTGTACATACTTTCATATGGATCTTGTGAGTGTTCTTTTTTTATCTTCTTAGGATTAAACAAAGAATTTTTATTTCAGTTCTATGTATGTATCTTTTGTTTAGATTTTGCTGCATTTAAGCAGCTTTTCTATATGCACCATGATTCTTTCCTTTTCCCTTCTATCTGAATCAATGCTATTGAGATCAAGCGAATTCTGATTTGTCATTTTGTGCTACAGTCTTCTGACATCAATGATGCTTCTTCAACTCTTGATCTGCTGAGTGTTATGATAAGGAAATGTAAAGAAGGTCAAGTTTGTTTGGATATCAGTAGAGAAGAACTTAAGGATCTTGAGCAAATTAAGTGTGATCTCAATGGCTTGCATCAAAAGTGGCAGAGCATATTTGTGTGGCAGGATGGTCCTCTCGTAGAAGCAATGAGAGATGGTGACCTTTTTCTTGTGGATGAAATATCATTGGCTGATGATAGTGTACTTGAGAGATTGAATAGTGTGTTGGAACCAGAAAGGATGCTAGTAAGTTCAATATCTGTATTTGCCACATTCAAACATGCTACTTTTATTTTATTTAACTTTTTTTTGTGGTTGCAGTCTTTGGCTGAAAAAGGAGGGACTGATCTTGAGAAGGTTACTGCACATTCAAATTTTTTTGTTCTTGCAACAATGAATCCTGGCGGTGATTATGGGAAGAAGGAGTTATCTCCAGCACTACGCAATCGATTTACAGAGATATGGGTTCCCCCTGTTAATGATTTAGACGAGCTTCAAGGCATTGCTCTGAAAAGGTACCTGTAATTTTCCATATTTTAGTATGACCTTCAGTGTTTAGATGATTTAACTCTATTACATACTTATCTGTTTTTTTTTTTTTTTTTTTTTTTTTTTTTTTTTTCAGAATTTCTAAGTTTAAAGTTACTGGCAGCTTATGTCCTGAATATCAAGAAAGACTCTCACTAATTGTTGATGCTATGATAAGGTTTTTTGAGGTATGTTATGAATAGGTTTGCAATAAAAGTCATAAATTGTTGACTCTTCCATGTTTTTGGGGATTTTGTTAATTAAGGTACTAATTGCCATGGATTCTTTAGATTTCTTTCCCTTAAAAGAAATGGCACAGTGAATCTTATGTTTGGAGAAGCTAAAAATTAGAAGTTTAATAAGGAAGGGACAAAAATTTCCCGAGTCTTCTTTTAGTGATGCATTCTTTGATCCATTATATATTATTATTCACTTGCTCTTTATTGTTCCCATGCATGTCAGTGGTTCAATAACTTGCATCCAGGAAGAATGCTTACAGTGAGAGATCTCATTTCTTGGGTTGACTTTTTCATTACAATGGAAACAAGCTTAGGCCCAGAGCATGCACTTCTTCATGGAGTATTTCTTGTTTTGCTTGATGGCTTAAGTCTAGGTATGATCTGTTTGTTTATGATTTTTTGTTTATTCTACTTCCCTTATTTTTTATAATATCTTTTTTTTAATCTTACATCAGTTACCTATTATATGTCCTGGGTAAAAGGACCAAACAAGGGAAATGTGCAAGTTGAGAATATTGGCTCTTTGCCACTTGGGGCTTTAGTTTGTTCCGGGGATTGGAATGTGTTAATAATTTTGCTATCAGAATCTTTTGTTTGGGTTGCATACAGAATTTAAGTTCAATTTTTGGGCTTGTTTCTGTTATTATGTTTCCAGATCTATTTTTTGCTGAGAGTTCTACAATATTGTAACTAAAAGTTCTAAAATTAATAAAACATTTAATATTTGTTATGATTGTTGTGGTGGTAGTGGTAGTTATCAGGGTGTTAGGGTAGTGCTACATTTTAACCCTCAACTATCATCATTTTGCAAATATTACCACTCAAGTTTTTTTTCTAGTAAAATGGCATCTTACCATTTTATTTTTTGCAAAATGACGTTTTGTTATCAACATGTTGGTAAAATGTGGAAAGCATGATATAATAAAGTGTGTGGAAAAAAACTTTAGAGGTGACTGTGTAAAATGAAAAACTTAATGGTAAATGTGGATTTAAGCCTTTATATTATTGTCTTGTGTCATAAACCAATATTGTTTAAGGATTAAAGCTGTTAGGTTAATATAACTGTGTATTAAACTATTGTTTTTCTATTGCACAAAGCTTCATTTATGAGCTCCCAAAATTCCTGAAGTAGAAACACCATTCAAACACATATTGTAGAATTTTGAATTTGGATTCTCTCTTCTGGGTTTTTCTGTGTTGTTCCTCTGCTGTGCTTCAAAATATACCGCTGGGCACTGATTTTGATGTCTCTAAATATATTAAAAAGTTTTTTAAAGCACTAACATCAATGTATTTTAATGCTCAGCAGAGGGCTACACCAAAAAACCCAGCAGAGAATCTAGAATTTTGCATAGACATTTATGTTTATTGACAGTTGCTAAACTTTACCAGGGACAGGACTTTCCAAAAAGGATGCTGCAGAGCTAAGGGAGAGATGTCTTTCCTTTCTTTTACAAAAGCTAAGGGTATGTTTCCCCCCTTGTTATTTGTCATTTATGCACTACAATGAAAATGAGAGCATTTGATGTTTATTACTATTCGAAATAGCTTAGTGTACGGGTCAGCTTTTTATAATGTTCTACAAAAGCTAAGAGTACGTGTCGGCCTTGTACAATGTTTTATCATAATTTCTCTTGAAATTGAATAACACAACATTATCCAGCTACCAGTCTTATGGTAAGAATAATTTTGATTGAAATATAGCAAGCCTACCTAAGTATAGTGGAGATAGAGATCAGATTGTCTAATAGCTAAGTAGAGTCACTGTAATCTCTTAGAATTCAATTATGTTCAAATATGCATAGCTATGAGTATTTCTATGACCAGTCCATATAAGTAAGTTGAAAGAAAGCTAATCTGTTAATGCAGCTATAAAAAAGTGTAAAGTTGCAGAAAATACAAAATGGACATATAATGTGCAAGTATCTGTAACACGTTTAAATTTCTTTTATGAGGCAGTCAGTTATTACCCAGTTTTTTGAAGTTCTTATGAATGCTTCTGTATTTATTGTGTAATTTGTTTGTTGAATGCTTATATTTGTATTTTAACGTTAGCTCCAAATGAAAAAAAGTTGTAAATATTGTCTGGCCTATTCTAACAGGTTGATAAAAGTAATTTATTATATTCAAAGCTTTCAAGAATGGGAAACTACGGTTGGGGTGAATTTGGTTCCATTATGGATGTGCCACACAGTAATAATACGCAGCACGATGATTTATTTGGCATTGATCCATTCTATATCAATAAAGGTAACGATAATGCGGTGCTGCAATTCTGTTATCTGATTTGGTTTTGTAAAAGTATTTCTATATCTGTATACCGTCATCTATCAATTGGGGTTTTTCCACCTGAAATAGTTGTAATTTTGTAAAGGAAAAAGTGGTGTTATGAGCTAATAAATAATTGTCTCTTGTGTTTATTTTGCACTACTTTGATTTATGCATGTAGGTATTGGCATTGTTGAGGATGTTGGGTTTGAATTCATGGCACCTACTACTCGCAGGAATGCCTTGAGAGTTTTGCGGGCTATGCAGCTTCCGAAGCCTGGTATGTTCGTTCATTATTTAAATTATGTCTGAAAATTTGAATTTTGTTTAATTATGTCTGAGAGTTCATATTTAAATTATTTAAATGATTGTACATGTGCAGTTTTACTAGAAGGTAGCCCAGGTGTAGGGAAAACTAGTTTAATCATTGCCTTGGGAAACTGTTCTGGGCACAAAGTGGTACGAATAAACTTTTCAGAGCAGGTCAGTAATTAGCTTGGTTGACACTTAGTTTTTTATAATAATTTGTTCAACTACATTTGTCATCTAAAAAGTTATTAGTAAGCTTTTCTATTATGTATGTATTTCTGGTGCAGACTGATATGATGGATCTGTTAGGGTCTGATTTACCAGTTGAAAGTGAGGAGGGAATGAAGTTTTCTTGGTCTGATGGGATACTATTGCAGGTTGATTGTCTTATACTGTAACATATCATGTTCATCTCTGCTTTTGGTATGTTTTTAATTTGTAACCGAAATTTGCAGGCACTGAAGGAAGGTTGTTGGGTTTTGCTGGACGAACTTAATCTTGCTCCACAATCTGTTTTAGAAGTATTTTACTCATCAATCTCAATCTCCATTTGTTCCTTTTCTGTACCTTCTTTGCTTTAGCACATTTTTCTTTGTGACAGGGTTTGAATGCTATACTGGACCACAGAGCTGAGGTGTTTATACCGGAGTTGGGAAATACTTTTAAATGTCCACCATCATTTAGAGTTTTTGCTTGCCAGAATCCATCACATCAAGGTGGGGGCCGAAAAGGCCTTCCAAAGTCATTCCTAAATCGATTTACAAAGGTATGCAGATGGTATGTTTTTCTTGTATTTATTTTGGGCCTATGAAAGTTGAAACATATATATGTTCAAGCAAGCAAACCTGTGGAATCTAAAGTCCAAAACCCTCTACGTAGTACTTTGATTCATGTATAACCGAAAGAGACTCTACTTATGTTTTGTTTTGCTGTGTTTAATAAAGGTGTCCTGTTTCAGAATATTTTTCCTCTTTTCTTAAATAATATTGTCACTCTAATCTTTTCTTTTGAACTAGATGCAAGATTTATCAAATCTGTTTTTGGTTGTTGATACAGGTATATGTTGATGAGTTAGTTCAGGAAGACTATCTATCCATCTGCGAATCAAAATTTCCGACCATCCCTCAAACTTTACTCTCAAAGTTAGTCTTATTCAATAAAAGGATGCATGAAGACACCACAGTAAATCAAAAGTTTGCCAAGGATGGCTTTCCATGGGAGTTCAATCTTCGTGATATATTTCGGTCTTGTGAGATAATTCAAGGTTCTATCATCCATATTCATTTCACTTCTAAATTGATAATTGTTTTTTTTCCTTGCCTCCTCTCTTTATTTCTAGTGTCCTTAAGAGAGTCATTCCCTTTCCTATGCTGATAATTCCTTATATTCAATTTAGGTGCACCGAAGCACTCTGGATTGTATTCCTTCCTGAACATTGTTTATATTCAGAGAATGCGTACAGCAGCTGATCGCAAGGAAGTCTTACGAGTTTTCAAGGAGGTATTTGAGGTGACACCGTCTGTAAACTTATATCCCCGTGTTCAACTCAATTCAGAACATTTAATTGTGGGCAATGCTACTATTAAGAGGAATCATGTCCAATTAACTACACCCTCAAGCAAACAGCTCCTGATGCTGCCTGAAATTCGCCAGAGTTTGGAAGCTGCTGCTCAATGTGTAGAGCATCAATGGTTATGTATCTTGACTGGGCCATCGTGCTCTGGGAAAACTTCACTGATAAGATTACTGGCTAACCTAACAGGCAATGTGCTGAATGAAATTAATCTTTCATCTGCAACAGATATATCTGAACTATTGGGATCTTTTGAACAGTATGATGCCTTGCGTAATTTTTTCAATGTAGTTGGTCAAATTGAGCTCTATGTTAATGAGTTCATTAGTTTGCAACTGGAGGCTTCAAAGGATGCAATTTTCAGGGAAACCGATTTCTATACCAGATGGATTGCTTTCCTCTCTGGCCTTAAATTTGAGAGCTTGTTATCTTCTGCTACAAATTATCTTGAAAACCAGAAGAGAATAGTATGTTCCCTTAGTTTGTTCGTTGAACAACTAAAGTTGCAGATAGAAAGGAGTTCTCTTCCTCTATCCTACTCTTTACAGGAACTTGATTTTGTATTGAAGACAGTTTTAAAGATGAAAGAAGATGATAAAAACAGGGTTGTTTCAACCAAATTTGTATGGGTTACAGGACTGTTGATCAAGGCTATTGAGCAAGGGGAATGGATTGTGTTGGAGAATGCCAATCTATGTAATCCCACGGTATATGATGCCTTGCGAGTTCATGCATTTAAAAGCTTATTATGCTTGAATAAGATTTTATTTAATCCCTGTATTTCGTATAAATGTTTGTGAACTGTGTTAATGGACTAATATCTCTTTGCTCTCTTTTGCTGAATCTGTTAATGTCAAACTCATCTGTGTCATTAAACTTCCTCATCATCCATTTTTCTTTCTAATCTATTTAAGTGTCTTGAACTCAGTTCGCAATAGTTTCCCCAAATGAACTATAAATTAGAAGCATCTAGATGATAATTTTTCTTGTTTAATTTTTCTGAAGTTTGGCAGGCAATATCTGGATAGTGCTTTATTGTCTTTAATCACCTGAATTGTTTAATTTTTCTACTTAAGGTTTGCAGCTGTACAAGTATGTAAATTGGTACTATTTAATTATTTTTACTTGTTTTTGTTGCTAGGTCCTTGATAGAATTAACTCATTGGTGGAACCTTGTGGATCCATCACGGTGAACGAGCGTGGAGCTGTTGATGGAAAGCCATTGGTTATTCATCCACACCCTAATTTCCGCATGTTCCTCACAGTGAATCCGCGGTATGGTGAAGTTTCTCGAGCAATGCGTAATAGGGGAGTTGAAATATTTATGCTCCAGCCATATTGGGCATTAGATGATATGAGTGGATACAATGGTGAGGACATTGAACTTAGAGATGTCAGGAGGTTTCTTGTTTTATCGGGTATTCCGATTGCTCAATTGGTTGATGCAATGGCTAGAGCCCACATTTATGCTAAAAAGGAAGGTTTGAAGCTTAATGATCACATTACATATCTTGAACTCTCACATTGGGTTCATCTGTTTCTGCAGCTTCTTAGGAATGGTTGTTGTCCTATTTGGAGTCTACAAATAAGTTGGGAGCATATATATCTCTCCTCATTGGGTGCTGAGGGAGAGAAAATAGTCAATTTAGCCAAAACTGAATATTTATCTGTACCTAATTTTGTTGGGTATGACGTTTTGACAGTGTGTCCTTTGAGTTTGCCTGGAGGATGGCCATTGCCCCTCAGTTTAAGGGATTTTATATATTACTCAAAAGAAGCTTCTATCAAACAGAATTGCATGTATCTAGAATCACTGGGAACTCAAATTGCCTCTCATAGGGAGTGTAAATTTGATTCAGAGTTGACAAAGAAGATGCTATTCTTTGCTGCCAATTGGGCAGTTGAACAAGCTACTGAAAGTGATATAAAGTTCTATCTTCTGAGGTTTAAGTGGTTGAGTTCTCAAATGCAGCCCTTCTGCGAGTTCTTTAATGACTTTGTCATACTGATTGAACAGATGATGAAACATCCTATTTGGGAGTATATTTCATGCCGTGACGAACTAGATGTTGATTTGCAGTTAATACCATTGTTGTCACTTGATATAGTTAATTTGGCTCCACCAAATAGCAAAACTAAATATCTCTCTAATGCTATTAGTTGCTTTGATCCTCTAAGGCTAACATTCCAGCAACAGAATATTGAGAGCCAACATAGTTTTGATGAAGAAGCCAGTTGCTTCATTCCACTTTTGAAGTCCCTTTATGTTTTGCAAGATGAAATACTTTACAAATTTGTTTCAGCATCTAAGCTAATTGAGGACCAGTTATTTGATTATAAAATACAGTTATACTGTAGCCTCATCGAGGACCATGTTTTATTTTGGCGATACTTGGTTTCTTTGAAGTTTGATGAGATGATAATTTCTTGGCACTCTTTGGTGAAAGGTGCTCAAAAGTTTATAGATATCTGTCCTGAAGCAGTTGATGATTTTTTGGTAAGCTAAGAATAAAGTTGTCTATTTAGTGAGAGAGTGTGCATAAAGCATCAGAATTAAGGCTGTTTGCATCCTAGATATTGATTAAATTCTTTTAAGCTTAACATGCTTTGAATCTTGGTGAATACACCCTTATTTTCTTCTCACATATTTTGTTTAGTGTCACCAAAATATCTCTTTCATGTTTTGTATTACATTCACACTATCTTTACTTGAACAGATGGAGAGCAAAAAATTGAAGAAGTTCTCTTTTTCGGAAAAACCCTTACTATGGATTCATGGTGGCCACCCACTTTTGCCCTCTTCTTCTTATTTACATGATCAACATCATCAAATTTTGAAATTTGTTGAAACAATTTGGCCAAGAAAGACAGGTCCCAAATACCAAGGTTAGGATTTTAAAACCTCATTTGTTATTTATTTCTTGGAAAATTTCATATGCACAATTCATGGTCAAGATATTCTCAATTTTGGAACATCTAACCCTTTAACTTCTTAAATAGTTAATCAACTCAGCAATTGCCTGTAAGTGACCAAGAGTTGAGCATCATTAACTTGTTAAGTGGTCAATTATTCTTAAGATGGGAATATTTTTTCCATGAATTTTTTTATATTTTCTTTGCATTTTATACATCTTATTTTTTTATATGTTCGTTCATTCTTAATTTTCTATTCAGAACATCCAGGAAATTTGAGCAGGCATCTTGTTGATGTTGTTGCATCATTTGATCATGATCTCCGTTTCCTCATTATGCAAGGTATATTATTGAGATCTTTCTTTTCCCTGTAACATTTTTTATAGAAAATTGGGAATCAAATGTTATCCTTTGGTTTTATTCCCCTATATAACTTAAAGATAGGCCAGTTTCAGTTGCATTTACCTTGTGAAATAAATTTCTTTGGGAATGAGAAATTTTCTATTGGTGTATATTTATGTTTGCATGATTGATGTTTAGTCCCTTTTCTTGCAAGAGTAAGACTTGTCACATTACCCTCTATAAGCCTCACTAGGTTGGAGCTTTTTGTGCTTGGCCATGGCCTCTTTCCTTGCAATAGTAGTTGAACTGGTGTTCTTTTGCTTGTGATGTCTTCTAAAATTTACTATATTAATCATGATATTGATCTTGAAAAATGGCTTTTTTTTTTCATTTCTTCCTAATCAATGTGGGCAACACTTATTTCCTTTGTTTTAAATGTTATTGGATCCATTTTTATTTATATTTTATTTGTTCATACTAGAAACAGTCATTTTGGCTCCTTATAATATTCTTTTTTTTTTCTCCTGGCCCTTATGTTTTTAAACATTGGTTAAAAACCTTTTTAGTTTTTGTTTCCTGTACTGCCCTTCTATTTTCCAGCTTTTCCTTTTAGGTTAGTTTTTTTATAATTTGCTCTTTTCATATCGAATTTGATGTTTCTTAATGCCTTCAATTTGTTTGCTTTTAATCCTGCACAATGAAAGTCAACATACGAATATTTCAGGTTTTATTGCTTGTTGAGGGCAATGAATGTAATCGTATTAACTATTGTTTATGAGGCTTTTTGGTGTATACTTATTATTTCTCTCTTTATTTTATAATTGTATAGATGTGTCAAACTCATCATTTTTAATGGTGAAATGGAGTCATGAGGATGGTATCCATAATTTTCAGAAGTTGGAGGAGACGCATCAGGTCTGTACCTTTCATGATGGTATTGATATCTATAATGCCCAAGTTAACATTTGATTGTTAAAATTGTTCCACAGGTGCTGCTAAGAAGGTTTGAACATGAAAAACAGAAGTTGCAGTTGAATTCAGGATCCAAAGACAGTTCATCTTTTGTTGAATATTCAACTGATTGTTGTTCATTTTCACGTGAAATGTTGTGCCAAAAGTCTGCATTTGAGGCCTGGCAGGATACGTTCCCTCCAGTTGATTATACCAGTGTATTTTGGGACATGGAGTTACTGCAGAAGCTCTCATCAATTCATTTGGATGATCTTGAAGGATCGCACCAAGTAATATTGATCATACTTATTTATTTATTGACGTAATTTGGATTTACATTCGTTTGGTTGCTTGGCTGTTCATTTTTTGATTGTTACTCAAGCTTTCCTCTTATGAATTGCGTTATTGTAAACAAAATTTTCTTTATAATATTGAAAACAAAAAGTTTCTTTGTAATAGACTGGTGAGACTCTTGTGCTTAATAATTTTATGGATAAGGAAATACCACTGGTTGAGTAGGTGAACCATGAAACTAAGTGGTCGAAAGTATATACTAGGAGAAAAGGTGGGATTTGTGACAGCATCCTGGGGGTAGATAGGAGTCTGTTGTGGTGAGTGGGTAAGGTGGGTGTATGGAGGGGGGAGGTGGTGGACAATCACTCAATTAAGTTATTGTGATTGGCTAGGAACAGCTGAGTTCCTTATGTATTTCCTGATAATTCCATTTATACCCTGGACATCTAATTTCATCCTATGATACATTGTTTAATACCTACTATTTGTGTTCTGTTTCTATCAATAGCTGAGGGTTGCTACCCTTATTATATTATGCCACGCATAATCTGGAAACTTAAATGCCATGTTTCTTTGATTCCGATAATAGGCTGTGACATTTCTATCAAACCATTTGAACTTTGCTTTGGAGTTTTCGTTGAGTTTCTCATCAAGGCCTCCACAAATGTTTGTGCCACACCAGAAGATATTGTGGACCCTTAATGCATGGGCTTCAGTGGATGCAGGTTTGTGTAAGGACTTGAACGAGTCCAATGTTTCCTTTTTGTTGGTTAGTATGCTAACACTAAAATTTGAACTTATTTCTCTGTTTCTGCATTTTGGGGTACAGTGAATTTGAAAATTGCAAGCTTTATACTGGAGATGTGGTTTAAGTGGCATGAAACTATGTGGGTATGGTTCCCTAAATTTATTAAGGTATGCAGTAAGTTAGAAAATTGTAAGCTTTCATATTTAGTTTTTCCTATTAATATGCCTTTTGACTTTTTTTATGATATATTTCTGTACACAGAACTTTGTGAAGATTGATGGCTTTGGTACAACTGCACTTCCCCACATGCTCATTGAGCCTTTCAGTGCATCAACTGTGTTGCAGATCACGTGAGTTAATTATATAATTTCAGCACTATATTCTTGTCATGTGCTATTGATTTTTTGAGTGAAGCTTCCAATAAACCAAGGTTGTTAGTCGTTACTGAAGTCAATATTGGGGCTTTGTCACCCCTAAGCTATCATGTTGTATATTGTTTGTTACTATATACATGACACGGGGAAGAAACTTCTGCCTGAAATCTTGAACTTTTAAGTATGTATATCATAATTTCCAAACACACAATTCCTGAAAATTAGGATAAGAGGAAAATATATCATTACCTGGTAAGGATTGTGTTGTAATTAGAGAAAAAACTTACTAAGTATTTTTCTATAATTATTTAGGTATGAGGTGCCTAACTTAGGGGTGCCTAACATAGAAGGTGCCTAACTTAGAGGTACCTAACTTAAGGAGGTGCCTAACTTTTACTCCTATAAATACATTAGTATGTTGTAATAACAGTAAGGAAAAATAAATAATAGTTCTACATGTTTATCAAGAGATTGCAACCTGTGTAGTGATGTAGTATCGTTCTTTCTATTGATTAAAAATATTTCAAATAATTGAACATACATAATGAGTCCTTATTTATGCTGCCCCTTAATATTCCTCCATTTTCTTTTATATTTCCACTTTAAAAACAATGTAGTTGATTTTCTCGTTTGTGTTAAAGTTAGTTTTATCCTATGTATTTGACTACTATTATTTCTCTCAATTATAACTAGTCTGTAAAATATTTAAGAATTAGGTAGATATATTTTGACATCTACGCGGGTAGCAGATAGTTATATGTTTTGCATTGTTAAATATATTATCTTTATCTTTTATCTTTATTAGTTAGTTTGTTGTTATTTGTATTTAGTTTGTTGTTATTTCTTATTGGTATTTTGGACTTAGCCCATACTTCTTCTATTATAAATAGAGAACCCTATTTGTGTATTGAACACAAGGGAGTTTTCACTATATTCAACTTGGTATCAGAGCGGGTTGATCCCGCTCTGGTTTCTGTCTCACATCTGTCCGGTGTTGTTGTCCGCCACTGTCCGCTGCCGGCTGCCACCTACCGGCCACCATCGCCGGCACCGTCTCCGGCCACCGTCGCCGACACTGTCACCGGCCACCGTCACCGGCCGTCCGCTGCCGCCGGCCACCGTCACCGACCACCATCGTCGGCCATCGTTGCCGGCTGTCCACAGTCGCTGGCATTCACTGTCGTCGACCATCACGGTTTCATTCATCTAAACCCTTAGGGTTTTCTTGTTCCTCGTTGGTGCACTTCACCTTCTTCAAAGATGGCGTCTAACAATACTCTTTCTTTTTCCGGAAGTCCATCAATTACCTCTGAGAAGCTAAATGGAAAAAATTATCTATCATGGTCTGTTGCCGTTGAAATGTGGTTCCTTGGCCAAGGGCATTATGATCACCTTGAGCGAGATGGAAGCCATGTGCCTGTCGAAAAAGCTAATCAGTGGAAACAAGCAGTTTTCCAGTTGTGTGCCCTATTATGGCAATCAGTGGAACCCAGACTTCTTATATCTTTGAGGGCCTTCAAAACTTGTCACTCTTTTTGGAAGAAAGCTCAAACCATCTATGCCAATGATATTCAACGTCTCTATGACACCACAAACAAGCTTGCAACTCTTAAAATGACAAACCATGATATGGTGTCTTTCATGGCTGAAGCCCAATCTGTTGTCGAAGAACTCAGGATGTTTTTGGAAGCGGATCCATTAGAGGATATCAAGAAGAAACTAGACAAATTTTACATGGTGTTGATTCTTCGTGCCCTGCATCCCGATTATGATCATCTTAGAGATCAACTTCTAACGAGTCATGAGGTCCCCTCCATGGAAACATTGACCACTCGCCTTCTGCGTGTCCCGGTATCTCAAACTCAGGAAGCATATGAACTAGGGGAGCCATCTGTCATGGTTGTCACACGAGGAAGAGGAAGACGTGGCACTAGAGGAGGAGGACGAGGAGGTCGGGGACGTCAATGCACATATTGCAAAAAGATGGGCCACACTCAAGAGAATTACTACTCCTTACATAGTTTCCCTTCCAAAACTGTCAATATTTCAAAGTCTGATACTTCCACTTCGAATTTGAAGAGTGAAATTTCCACTACTAAGTTTACTGAGGATGAATATCAAGAGTATCTAAGATTAAAGTCTAACAGCTTGTAACAACCATCTCAATCTCCAAGTACATCAACAACATACGTTTCTCAATCCATGGATGGTCAAAATTCATGGGTAATTGACTCAGGTGCTTCTGATCACATTTCTGGTAATATCTCTTTGTTCTCATCTATTTCCTTTCGAGAAAAACCTCATTTCATAACCCTTGCAAATGGTTCTAAAACTTCCTCCAAGGGAGTTAGTCATGTTTCCTTGTCTCCCTCCCTAAATCTCAACTCTATTCTTTTTGTCCCTAATTGACCTTTTAATTTAATTTCCCTAAGCCAGTTGACTAAAATGTTAAATTGTTCAATAACCTTTGATCACAAATCTTGTTATACAGGAGCGTGAGTCGGGGAGACAGATTGGCAAAGGATATGAAGCTGGTGGATTATACCATTTTGGATCTCGTCCAAGGGTGTCTTGTGTTGTTGCTCCTAATCCTAAGATGCTACATGATCGACTTGGTCATCCTCATTTGTCCAAATTAAAAAAGATGTGTCTTGAACTTAGTGGTCTCCAAACTTTAGAATGTGAGTCATGTCAATTAGGAAAACATGTTAGATCTTCCTTTCCTAAAAAGTCTCAATCAATATGTAATTCTAGTTTTTCCATTATCCATTCTGATATATGGGGACCTAGTCGTATCTCCTCTTTTGGTTTTAGGTATTTTGTTACCTTCATTGATGAATATTCAAGATGTACTTGGGTTTATCTTATGAAAAATCGTTCTGAATTGTTAGCTATCTTTACATCATTTTTGAATGAAATTAAAAATCAATTTGGTCAAGTAATCAAAATATTAAGAAGTGATAATGCAAAAGAGTATTTCTCATCCTCTTTTTCTGCCATCACGAGTTCCCATGGTATCTTACATCAATCTACTTGTCCTCATACACCACAACAAAATGGTATAGCAGAACGGAAAAATAGACACTTGGTTGAAACTGCTCGTACCCTTTTGCTTTGTGCCCATATTCCTGTTCATCACTGGGGGGATGCCATCTTAACTGCATGTTATCTTATTAATAGGATGCCCTCCTCTTCTCTTGATAATAAAGTCTCTTTCTCCATTCTCTTTCCTAATGATCCGCTTTTTCATACATCTTCCCGAGTGTTTGGTTGTATATGTTTTGTTCATGACATGTCTCCAGGTCTAGACAAACTTTCCGCTCGCGCTCTTAAATGTGTCTTCTTAGGCTATTCTCGACTCCAAAAAGGATATCGGTGTTACTCTCCTGAAACTAAGAAGTATTACATGTCTGCCAATGTCACATTCTTTGAACAAACTCCGTACTTCTCTCCATCTGTTCAGGATGTTTCTATCCTTCAGCAAGTCCTTCCTATTCCGGTCATTCCAAGTGTTGATCCTAATCCTCCTGCACCTGTCTCTGTCATTCCAAGTCTTGATCCCAATCCTCCTGCACCCGTTTCTCCTCATACTGAGATCATTCCGCACAGGGCTCCAATGGATAGTCCACCTTCCCAAGACAATGGTGAATCTCCTACTTCAGATTCTTCTCCCTCGTCACCTTCTCCCACGCCTCCTGGTGAAAATGATTCAGCATGGCCTATTGCCCTCAGAAAAGGTACTCGTTCCACTCGAAACCCTCATCCTATTTATAATTTTCTTAGCTATCATTGATTGTCGCCCTCCTACTTTTCTCTTTTATCCTCAGTCTTCTATTGCTATACCCAAGAATGTGCAAGAAGCACTTGATCATCTTGGATGGCGACAAGCTATGATTGCAGAAATGCAGGCTCTTGACCACAATCATACTTGGGAGCTGGTGCCTCTTCCCCCAGGAAAAATGGCGGTTGGTTGTCGCTGGGTGTATGCAGTTAAAGTCGGCCCTGATGGCAAAATTGATCGGCTCAAAGCCCGACTTGTTGCAAAGGGTTACACTCAGATTTATGGTCTTGATTATTGTGATACTTTCTCTCCTGTAGCCAATTTGTCATTAGCCACTTCATCAATTGGATATCAAGAATGCCTTCCTACATGGTGATCTTGAGGAAGAAGTTTATATGGAGCAACCTCCTGGATTTGTTGCTCAGGGGGAGTTTGGTATGGTATGCAAATTGTATCGGTCTCTATATGGCCTCAAGCAATCACCACGTGCTTGGTTTGGAAAGTTTAGCTCTATTGTTCAAAAATTTGGGCTAAAGCACAGTGAAGCAGACCATTCGGTTTTTTTATCGTCATTCTTCTCTTGGGAAATGTGTTTACTTAATAGTATATGTTGATGATATTGCCATTACAGGAAATGATGTTGTTGGAATATCTCAACTGAAAGAGTACTTGGATAGACATGTTCAAACCAAGGATCTTGGAGGTCTCAAATACTTCTTAGGCATTGAAGATGGAGTTGTAATATCCCAAAGGAAGTATGCTCTTGATATATTACAAGAAACAGGCATGATTGATTGTAGACCGGTAGACAATCCCAGGGACCCAAACCAGAAATTAAGGACAGAAGAAGGTGAGTTATTCTCTGATCCAGAGAGGTATAGGAGGCTGGTTGGAAAACTGATTTATCTCACTATTACAAGGCCAGATCTATCCTTTGCAGTTGGAGTGGTTAGTCAATTCATGCAGGCTCCTTTGTGTTGACCATTGGAATGGTCTCATTCGCATTCTAAGGTATATCAAAAAGGCTCCCGGGCAATGATTGTTATATGAAGATAAAGGAAGCACTCATGTCTCTAGATATTGTGATGCAGATTGGGCAGGTTTGCCTATTGATAGACGGTCTATTACAAGCTATTGTGTTTTTCTGGGAGGAAACATTATTTCATGGAAAAGTAAGAAACAAAATGTAGTAGATCGATCAACAGCTGAAGCCGAGTATAGGCGATGGCGTCACTCACATGTGAACTCATATGGGTGAAACAATTTCTTCAAGAGCTTAACTTCTGTGACGTCCATACTATGAAGATGTATTGTGATAATCAAGCTGCTCTCCAAATTGCATCAAATCCAGTGTTTCAGGAGAGGACTAAACATATAGAAATTGATTATCATTTTGTTCGTGAAAAGTTGTTGACTAAAGAAGTATGTACTGAGTTTGTTGGGTCAAACGATCAACTCGCAGATGTGTTGACTAAGTCACTAAGGGGTCCTCGGATTGAGTTTATTTGTTCCAAGCTTGGTACATACAATCTGTATGCTCCAGCTTGAGGGGAGTATTAAATATATTATCTTTATCTTTTATCTTTATTAGTTAGTTTGTTGTTATTTGTATTTAGTTTGTTGTTATTTCTTATTTGTATTTTGGGCTTAGCCCATACTTCTTCTATTATAAATAGAAAATCCTATGTATGTATTGAATATGACTATTTGTTAACTAATGTGAATATTGAACATCTTGTTATTGAAAGTCTAATCCTTTGGATATTATTTTCAGGCAAAGCACACATGCTATCAAGGAATCTTGGGTGCAATGTCTCAAGTGTAGAGTTACCTTGTTCAATCTATGGCGTTGTTATCATCATGGAACACATCTACCTAAATTTCTTTTATGTGCTGCTCGCTCTCTTTTCCAGCAGGTAAAATTATTGTTTTCTTTCCATTTAAAAGTCACTTGAGTCTAAATTATTATACTGATTCATGCCTATGGTATGCTTAAGTGCAGATTATTTTTGCTCACAGAAAATCATTTGATGCTGATCAGTTTGCTAGAATTAAATCTACTTTTTCTTCTTCTGAGAAGAATGCACTTACGGTATGTTTTAGACTTCTCATAAATGTATTATACCTGTATTTAAAAAGTCTGTGAACACTAATTATAGTTGATTAAGAAATGCATAATAATTATATGTAAATTTTTCCCCTTTCTGTGTGTATTTATGAATGTAAAATAATTCCCAAAGTGTTTGGCTGAGTTAAGAAAGAGAACCTTCATCAACAATTAACAGTTGCTATGTTTTAAGGATTCTGTTAAGAAAGAGAACCTTCATCAGTTTTCTTATTCTCATTCCCGTGTTAACTGAATCTAGGAAGAAAGCATATATATTCTGAGCTCTCTTGTTGCTTCATC